>CM056203.1:24011613-24707863 GCA_029692085.1 Gymnothorax javanicus
TGGTTTGGGCGTTACGCCAGTTAAACCAATCAGTGTGCCAGGTGCCACTGCCTTTAGGAGCAGGCTGCGCTATCCCAAATCCTCAAACCGAAACCCGTGATGGAGAGAGGAAGGTCGCCACGTTTCTCCGAAGACGAAGTTAAATTGCTCCTGCATGAGGTCAAATCCAGACAGGGGAGGATCTGTTTTTTTAAGTTAATCATGAATTGTATTATTATTATTATTATTATTATTATTTGACATTGACATATTGTTTAATGTTTCCTATGTAATAAAAAACATCAAGCCTACTCCTTTTGTGATGGAAACTTCAAAAAAAAAAAAAAATGCATTTCGCCATGATTGGGTCCTGCCTCCAATTGAGCTGAGTGGGTGTTGGAATGACCCACTAGCATAGAAAAATAGTGCCACGGTAACCCTAACAGCAACGGGCAAGGCATACGGACAGCTGGCAGCGGTGTAAACGTCATCTGCAACCAGGTGACATAATTCCGTCACTGCCTGCGGGAGAGGCGCAGTTTTGTCACGCATTCTCGTTCTGTGGGAAATAATACTCAGGGCCGGCGCTAGACCTGAAAATTTGGGAGAAAATATCCATCCCTTTATTGACTACAATTAGTCCTGGCTAATTCTAGATGATTTTCCCTTATTAACACGTTTTCCAATTCAAGAATAATCAAGTGGCAATTGAAGACACGGCTTCGCTCCCCCATGCGATCTAACAGCGACAAAATAATGGGCTACATTCAGTACAGAAAAATACTCTAATTATAAATAGGTCTATGCACTGGCACTCAGCGACGGTAATTTTTTTTTCCAGCGAGAGCGGAATTTCAGAACTCTTTTGCGAATGAAGGTAATTTCGGCGACAAGAACGCGCACCTGTTTTTGCAGCACGGTCACGCAACTTGCTGTAAAAAAATTTTAAAAAATAGACAGCTGTCTGATTGGAAAAAGTAAACGGATGAAACCACGTACTTGTCACCAGAATTACCTTCATTTGATGAAGAGTTCTGAAATGCCGCTCTCACTGGAAAAAAAGTTACGTCGCTGAGTGCCAGTGCATAGACCTAATTATAATTAATTATTTTTCTGAACTGAATGTAGCCCATTTGTCGCTGTTAGGGGAGAGAAGCCCTGTCTTCAATTGCCAAATAGGTAGCGGGTGGTTTGAGGACCCGCTATACGCTTTCCCTAACCTGAGTTGTCAAGATAGCAATTGTAGGGAAAGCGCATAAACACGCCCACGAGCACACCTCCAGGCGCAAATAAAGGATTCGGCATGATGTATAGCGGGTAGTGTGGCCGCAAGATACCGTTTAGGGATAGTGGAAGCTGCTAAATGCATAATTCACGGGTAGTGGGTAGTGGCAACGGGTAGGGCAGTGTGAAAGATAGAGCCCTTAGGCTGTATTCCAAAAGCTAGGGCTGTTCACTTCAAGGTAAACATAAAGAGGGCCACACCCACTGAAGCCACATTGAAGGGCATTCCAATCCAAAGCATGTAAAACTCATCCCTTTAAAGCACCCTACATAACGGTCCTTTCCAAAGTGAGGAGGCGATAGTCACTTTGCTCCTACAATGCCGTGCGATGACGCAAGCCCAGTGACATTTGTGACGCAAAGTCAATCAAGAAAATGTCAACAACGATGGCTAAGTGACACAGAAAGCTAATGAACCTAGCTTGATGGCTTAGTCGACTGGCTAATGCTAGTTATATGCAGACTGTTTATTATTTTTCACCCGAGGTAATTTGTTGCCTTATGAAAGCTATGCAGTTGGTTATAAAGCTACTGCAAAACTGATAAATGGCCAGTGAAAGTAGCTCTCCCATGGACAGGCTGCCTTTGTTCACACTTGCTTCAACAGAATGCGGCAGCCCTGAAATATGTTGAAGGGTACTCCGAACGACTGTAACTTGAGAACCCTACTGCCTGCTGCCCTTAAGAGTTTTCACGATGAAGGAAAGTGACTTAACAGGGTTTAGGGCCTCGGGATTAACCCTATGGAATGAAATGCAGCCTTAGTAAAAGAGGATACTTGCCTCCAAAGTGAAAAGACAGTGATCTGCTCATAGCTACTATTTATAACTTAGCTAATTTGCTAGATAGCCTTCTACATTTTTATAGCTAACAGTTAGTAAAGGCGCATATTGTAGGTTGTGAACCCTGAATCACTGTCGGTATATAGCTTGATATTTTCTAATTTCATCTTGGTAATCACTAGCAGCTACATCGCTTGGTAGCTAGCTTGCATTTAATAAATTTTGTCTGACCAAAAAAATGTGGTGGACAAAATTTAACAAGTATTGTTCACCTCTATTGAGTATGAGGGCGATTCACAAATTAAATTGGGCCTTGCATCAAGCACGAGAGGCACGAATGGGGAAAATGGCAGAATATTCTGAAATTTCTTGGTCATTTAGTCATGCCTGCTGTTTCACACATAAGAGAATGGTATCTAATGAATTTGCATTAATTGTTAATGTACAGCACATAATTTAAAATGTAATCCATTGGCAGTATGCAATGGATTACAATTTCCTAATCGTGCTGCTCCTCTGTTATCATATTTTCATTCTTCAAGTTGATGTATGAAGTTTTGAGAGCCTTGGTATTGCACAACAGTTACACCATTGCATGGTCATTTGATTATTGTATGATTAATGATTATTATAATTGTTTTTATAAAAAATGTTTCTCAAAATAGAGATGGTAATCTACATAATAATCGGTGTGATACAACCCATGAGATACAGATTTGGTATCAAACGCATATGATATAAATTTCTCGCGTTGCGATTGGTCAGACTCTGTTCATTGACAAACATCAACTAATTTGTTTGCAAAGGTAACGTTACCAATTATGCTAATAACCGTTCACCATCACTGGCGCTTAGCTTCTAGTTGACAGTTTATTCAAGTCAATGGGATGAATAATTCTTTATCTGGCATGCTAACACTTTTGGCCTGTAAGGTAATTAGTTACACATGCAACGGTTGTCGTAGATGGTTGAATTTATTAATTTAATGTGGAAAAGTGTTAGCATGCTGACTAGTGAATTATTCATCCCATCGACTTGAGTAGACTGCCAACCGGAAGCTAACGTTATTTTTTCCATTTTCCAAATAATACCACGCTGACATTTATAGGATAAAAAACTAAACTCAAGGGGTAATTTTTAGTTATTCCTCGTCGAACGCTTGGAATAAATGAAAACTAACACTCTCATTGCATAAATTTGATATCTCGGGCTCACTCATCGAAGATCCTCTCTCTCTATATATATATCTAGAAACAAAGTCAAAAAGGACAGCTAGTCCAAATCATAGTCAGCGACTGATTTTCTGAAAGGGGAAAGTGCACTGGAGAAAACATGGATATGTGACTTTTATGGCAATCAGTGATTTTTCTTAAAGAATTTATTTCGATTTCATGAGAAGTATCACCATGAAAATCAGAGTCAGCTCACCACTCTACATGAGCTAAATTGGGATATCGGGGAAGATTTTGCTCGCTGATTTCTCTGAATTCGTATAATGGCAGACAATCAGTCCAAATGCAAACTTATGCTGTCAAGGAATGCACAAGGTTATATTCACAGACACCAACAGGAAATCACAGATCATACTGTCAAACAGTTGCTATGGCATTATATGTTCAGAGTAATACTTAATGGCATGGTGTTCAAGAATTTTGACTTCACTCAAATATTTGCGGCAAAGTTGGATAATATTGTCATTCTCATCACGACTGACTTGTGACCACTAACGTAATACAAGAGCGCGACTCAGATCAGCACAGGCCTTCTCATGGTTTAATTTAACAGCCGACCCCGTGGTCAAATGCGTTCTTCGAAGCATTTTCCAGCAATTTCTATCAAAACTGGAAAATAACGGTTTGACCCAAGTCCTACAGACAGAAACAATAAATAGTCTGTTATTAACTGTATAACATAAAATGATTTACACATTTTAGAAGTGGTTGTTACATAGTATACAGCACATTTTGCCAAAACTTTTAATTATGAAAAAAGCGGGATTAGTCTAATGTCTGTGTAACAGTACATAGTGTCTATTCAGTTTGTGGCTGTTATAAAATTTTGAGGAGAGTAGAAACCGTATCATTGTAACTTTATCCAAACAAATACTGTGTGTACAGTCTGATTAGAGTAGGGAAGCTAGGGAAAGCAGTCATTCTCCTTGTGATCTGCAATGTGAGTTATCTTATATCTTAACTACAGTAAAAATAAAAGTACAGCAAGAGCAGCAAATAGGAAACCACATTGAAAGTTTGTAAATGCAATAGGAAACTGCACTTCTGGCCATGAGTAACAAGAAATAATAGAGAATTTATCAAATACTTTCTGCATCTTGAAATCCTTTCAATCTACAACCCCATTTCCATCATTTGGGATGGTGTGTAAAATGTAAATTTTAAAATAAATAAATAAATGTAAATTTTATAGTTTTTTGAAAAACATGTGCTAATTTTGAATTTGATACCAGCAACACATTTCAAAAAAGCTGGGACGGGGGCTGCAAAAGACTGGAAAAGTTTAATCATGCCAAAAAATACACTTGGTGGAACATCTCACTGCAAATAAGGTTAATTGGCAACATGACTGGTATGAAAAGTCTTTCAGACATAAAGATGGCAATGTCTTCACAACCCAGGGAAAGACAGCATGGGTAAATACAACCCCAATTCCAAAATAGTTGGGACAAAGTGTAAATAAAATCAAAATGCAATGACTTTCAGATCACATGATATGTTTTTTACAATGGAACATAGATAACATTTCAAATGTTGAAACTGAGACATTTTACATTTAAATGAGCTCATTTCAAATTTTCTGGCTGCAAAAGGTCTCAAAAAAGTTGGGACACAGGCAAAAAAGGGCTGAAAAAGCAATTAATATATAAGAGAATCAGCTGAAAGAACATTTAGCAAGTAATTAAGTTAACTGGCATCAGGTGTGTAACATGATTGGCTATAAAAGGGATGTCTTAGAGAGGCTGAGTCGCTCAGAAGTAAAGATGGCCAGAGGCTCTCCAACCTGTGAAGGCTTGCGTAAAAAACTTGTGGAATAGAATACTTTAAAAACAATGTTCCTCAGCGTCAAATTGCAAAGGCTTTGGTCTCATCATCGACAGTGCATAACATCATCAAAAGATTCAGAGAAACTGGAAAAATCTCTGTGCGTGCAGGACAAGGCCGAAGACCCTTACTGGATGCCCATGATCTTCGGGCTCTCAGACGCCACGGCATCACTCACCGGCATGATTCTGTCATTTACATTACTATATGGGCCCGCGCAGCTATAGTGTTGAGTCACTGAATGAGTTTAACTGAAGAGTAGGCCATGGCTGCTAAGGGACAGCATGTGTAAAAACAACACTAGAACATCCAGGAGTGAGAATATTCTCATGCGTGCCAGAGCCGGCACAACATCAGCAGAAGGGCAAGATTTTTCTGGCTCTGATCCTTCAACAAAATGACACACAACCAGCTCTGCTGTTAATCTTTGCCCTAGTTCACAATCTATCTCTGGAGAGGGATAATATGTAGCAGATACAACATGCAGATATGGCAACCAAAATATAAGTGATTTCTATTGGTGCTGACAACACTATAAGCCTGCAACACACAGTGGTTCAAAAGGAGCTTAAAATGAAGCACAGCGATCGAAGAGAATAACAAATGTAAATTCCTACCATCCACAGGCCAAGTTCCGAAAGTTCCAAATAAATTCTCTCCCTAAATCCGCTGTAACTTCAATACAGCTCCCATTCCGATACCTTATCACAACCTGGTTCTAACATCATCAGAGTACCCAAGATTAAATATAAAACGACACCCCCATCGTAAATCAACCTGACTTCTGCTTGCTCTGTTCACTGCGTTACAAAGTTGCCAAAAAACAAACATACATACAGAGCTACAAACATGAAATAATCCATGGACTTATTATGAAAACATGAACTTGACAGATTTGCATAAGCTACTTAAACCTTTTGACTCAATTTTTATATGCAGGTGCTTGGCAGCCTGTGATCTATAGATTTCCACATTTGCTATTTGGCATCCAACAATATCCACTTCTTTAGAAAACCTGTTCACTTTTTGTGAGTCAAGAGTGTGTTGAAACAGACTGGCCCAATAAGCACCATACCAGGCACAATCACCTCACAGACAAAATGGCTTCTGCCACACAATTACTGTTTGCGTATTCTGGACCATGTTCGATCATTCTGTCCCAGCAATGCTACTCATGCCATTACAAGTCTCCTTTAACCACATCTTCTACTTTGAAGCCTCAGAGAGAAATACAGTGTGTGACATGTCCCTGCCTTTGACTGCAAAGGTGTGTATTAAGTCTGAAAGACACACAAACACACAAATCTGAGTGGGGTTGAGTGCTTGGGGATAGTTTGTTAGGGTGGTGCAATATTCCCTTGTCACACAAGTAGAATGCAATATTTGTCACTCAAGTTTTGGTAAGATTGGTCCACTTTAGTAAGATGTGAAAATAGTTAAAGCAAATGTATGAGATCACAGTGTACCATGGGGCATGCTCCTAAATATCTGTTGTTTTCTGCTACATCTGTTAATAATTAACTATCCACCCATTCTGCCTTAATTAGGGTTTTAGGGTTTTTATTGCTAGCTCTGTTAAAGAAAAGTGTTTACAAATGTTTAGTGTTATGTGGAACAGGGTTGATCTGCAGACATTCTGAGCATAAGTAAAATAGGAATGTGCATTTCAATAATGTGTTGTACATGCTTTTAAAACCAAATGAAATATAAAGGCTTGTCAAATTGTTTATTCAAATTTCAAAAGGATTTACCTCAACACAACACATGCATTAGTACAGTGTTTTCAGTTCACTTCTTTTTAAGCCATAGATCAAAAACAAAGAGTGGATTTTACAGTTTAGTAATTAAAGGGCTAGTTGAGTATTTGCAAATACCATTGCATTGACAGGTTTGCTGTTCAAATATTAGATCAAAAAGAAGGGTCATTGGTATCCAGCAATTTGATTACTCACTGGAATTGCACTGTCCATACTCAGAAAGATTGTCCCAGGACCCAAAAGATTAAGTACAGCTGTATTAGACTTTTGTTTGATACGTTCTCTATAATCAAACTAATGTGCACTTTGACTGTGCAGAAATGTAGCCAAGACCGACCCTTTCGGACAATCTGGCCACATAGTAAAAAATGTGCACGATGATGACGACAAAACATTCCAGTGGCCGTGCGACCCCAGGTGACATTCTCAAAGTTGTGCGAGCAAATAGCCTTGATCTTGAAACAACGCCCTAAATAAAGACGCCAATATGCCGATGGAAGCGCCCTGTAATTACAGCAGCAAAAAAGTACACAATTTAGCACTTGAAGCTTGTACATTCCACAGTACATGTGCAGTACTGAAGGGCACAATTACCACCTCATTAATCTGCTTTTTAACACGAAGGGCCCTGCTTCCCTGAAGCAAAGCATGACTCAAAATGGCTGGGGGCAAATAGATTGTGTCAGGAGGCTGATAATGCTGCCTATGACTGCCATGTCATAAGTCTGCTAGCTTCCTCAGAACATGCAATAGATACAGTACAAACAGGCTCCTGCGCAACAGCAGTTTCTCAGGAAAACATGCATTACGCTGCTCCTTTACCCTCCACCACATATAGGTGGTGGACAAAAGACCAGAAAAACCCCTAAATATAGTCGAAAGACAAGGCTTACCGACAGGGAGAGAAGCCAACGGTGTCAGTAAGAATGTTAAATAGTAATAATCACTGACCAAATGCTTGAAAATCACCTTAGTGATCCATATATGAACCAGTCTTGTCAAAAACAGTACTTTGTGAGCTTCACAGCGCTAGTATTCATGGAAGCGTTTTCAATTATTACATTTTTTTAATTTTCCCCTTTCAATTTTCCAATCACTTTTCCTTTACCAGCAGATTGGGAAATGCTTCTTTATTTGAAATAAATAAATAAATAAATATAAAATCACGTGACAAATGAAAAGAAAAAAATGGATGGATGAACATAACAAATGCAGATGCTTCTTTTCATTTTTCGGGCATGGTTTGGGTCCACTTGTCCCCTTAGAGGCAGATGGGTCCCTGTAAATCAATGCAAAGTTAATCTATATCTGATGATGAAGCATTCCTATCACGATGGTGGTGGTCTCTTCCAGAATGACAATGGGCCAAACCTCAGAGGTCACAAGGGGTCACCGAATGGTTTTATAAGTATGAAAATGATGCCAAGCATATGCCACTGTCTTCACAGTCACCAGATCTCAAACCAACAGGAAATTTTCGAACAGCATGTTAATCAGCGCTCCCCATCACCCACCATCATCGAACAACCAAATGAGGGAATATCTCTTGAAAGAAAGGTACTCCATCCCTCCAGTAAAGTTTTGTTTGTAGACTTTATGCCAAAGCGTGCTGAATCAGATCTGGGAGCTTGTGGAGGCCTCAGACATCACTAAGACTGTTTATATAGATCTTTCCGTTAATTTGTTACCTGTCTGTATACACAGAAGTTGACTATGTCGACAGAATTGTAAAACATGGACGATACATCGAAAGAGTATTCAGAATGATTATCCTCTCCAGTTCCAATTACATAGTGACCGTGCTGGGTTTCACCTACAGTACTGCTCAAAAAAAAAGAAATGGCACAATAGATTAAACCCAAAAAAGATTTTTATGAACTAAAGCTGTCTTTGTTCAATAATCACGATGATTACAGAAATAATATTTATTAAAGTTTACAATTATCCATTATCAAAAAGATCATGGTTCTGGGCTGACCAAGAGAAAAAAATCCATGGTGCAGGGATTCACAGTCAATCTGAAATGGAACAGGTGCACCTAGACATAGAAATGTGATTTAGCAAATGAGAGGCACCAATTAAGGTAATTAATGAAAAAACCTCAGGAAAAATTTCATTACATGTAAATGGTCTCACCCAGGGAGTGCAACAGCCGTGTCATGAGTCACAGTCACCTGTGTCCAGAAGCCATGGCCCACAAGCCCGAAGTCCTACGACCTAGTCATAGGAAATATATAGATACAGCAGCCACATTGTAAGCAGGTTAAGTGTTTTCCCATGAGCATAACTGGGCCTAAGGCACGCATCTGACGACTCAACAGAAAATCCTTCGGCGCAGCGGATGGCATGAGACAGGCATGCACATATCCAATTTCAAGACATCTCAGTGCTAAGCCTGCTCTCGTAAATCTGAACCGCAGCTTCACTCAAAAGGCCTTCCACGCAAGCCAATAGCCCCCTGCCCCAGGCTTACAATGCCCCACCCACTCAAACAGTAGGCGACCTCTGCACTTCCATTACGATGAATCCGCACACAGAGCAGAGTGCTCTCCGCTGTAATTACCTCAAAGGACCCAATTACGGCGCCTCATCCCGCCATTCCAGCTCAAGAACGTAATCAATTCTCCCCCAAAACCTCCCTTTGGTATCCAACAATGCTTGGATCACCAGTGGTATTCTCCCCTGGATCTTCTCCAGAACTGCTTTACCCTTAAGCAACCCAAAATAAAGAAGCCAATGAGCAGCCACAGATGAGAGGGATCTACCTTGAGCCAGTGGCACTCCAGGTTCCCCCCTCTTCTTCTGATGAAAAAGACTGAGCTTGACAGTTTGAGCCTCTCTCAAATAAAGTGGTGTCAGACATAAAGGCATGAAAGCAGCGCTGAAAAAGAGCATCTAGAAGTCAGCCTGTCATTGGCAACAATGCAAGCTGCAAAAGGAATAAAGGGGTTGGTTAGGGTGGGGCCTTGGGGGTGCGAGACGGGTGTGATGGGGCCTCCACTTTGGCAGCCTTGCAAGGTCGCATGGAAAGATGGCTTTTGTGTATAGCTGCAAACAACATAAGGAAATAAAATGTTAAATAATGGATAGCAGTGCAAGTTTAAGAAACATAATATTTCGCAAAAAAAATGTCAGTTGGTCTTTTTTTTTGGAGTTCAAAATTTTAAGTGAAGCATTTCGAGACTTTGGTTGAGCAATGTAATTGTAGCCTGTTAACACTGGCAGAAATTCTACTTCGCCTGGCTGTACTGGACATGCTCAAACAAAGCAAAGCATAAAACAGAAGCCACAAGCAATTATTACATGCTTACTGTGCGGAACGCAACTCAATACGGTGAACTTTTCTTACAGGCTCTCCATAGCAAAGAGAATTAGAATGGGGAGAAATAATGACTGGCTGCACTTTTAGCTCTGCTTTTTCTGATATTGTTCCCTGGAAAACATATCAGGCTTTATGTTAAAAAATGCGTGAAATTTATGCAAATGTCCCTCTTCCCACAAGGTCAAACAGCTATTTGAAGGCTCTTATTTTTGTTTATTTCTGAACATTTCCCATCAACTTAGGATAAAGTATTTTAAAGGTCCTTTATGCAGTCCCCCTCCCCAAGTTTTAGTATTCTTGGCTTGCCAAAGTTTTATCAACTTTGTTACAAAAACCCAATGAAACTCCATCTTTTCGACACAACTAGATGCCTGTCATTCTCTCCCCTCGGAAGAGCAGGCAGTTCTGAGCGGGTGTCCTCTCAGTGATAATGCACTCCGCTCTGACTTCCAGGCAAACAAAGCTTCAATGATTTGTCAAATAAAATGTAAATAAATGCTGTTGGTGCTAACTGAGAATCGCACACAGCGCCCTCCATAATTATTGGCACCCCTGGTTAAGATGTGTTAAAAGCCTTAAAATAAATTCAATTTTTATTGCAGAAGCATACTCTCACACTGAAAATTGTATAAAAATTTAACCTTCAACTCAAGTGAATTTTTTGGGAAAAAAAATCCCTGACTAAGAAATAATTATTTTTCATAAAATCATCTGTTCCACAATTATTGGCACCCCTAACAATTCCTTGGAAATAAATGTAATTGAAGTATTTCTGTCATTTCTACAGTAGTTTACAAAGTTGATCAGAGTATCTAGGAACATTTAATTAGTAATTCATCACTTCCTGTTTCCCTGGGGTATAAATATGATGTGACACAGAGGCCATTTCTCTTATCCACTCTTCAACATGGGAAAGACAAAGGAACACACCATTCAAGTAAGGCAGATGTGTGTCGACCTTCACAAGTCAGGCAATGGCTACAAGAAAATAGCCACTCGCCTGCACCTGCCCATATCTACTGTCAGAGGAATCATTAAGAAGTTTAAAACAACTGGAACAGTGGTAAACAAGCCTGGACGAGGATGCAAGGTTATTTTGCCACCACGCACAGTGAGGAGGATGGTAAGAGAAATAAAAAAATTCTCCAAAGCTCACTGTTACAGAATTGCAACAAATGGTAGCATCTTGGGGTCACAAAGTCTCCAAAACAACCATCAGGCGCTATCTACATGCCAACAAGCTGTTTGGGAGGCATGCACGGAAAAAACCTTTTCTCACTCACAATCAAAAACGCAAACGTCTGGAGTTCGTTAAGCGGTACTGGGACTTCAACTGGGACCGTGTGCTTTGGTCAGATGAGACCAAGATAGAGCTTTTTGGCAACAAACACTCAAGTGGGTCTGGCGGAACACAAAAGATGAGTATGCAGAAAAGCACCTCAGGCCCACTGTGAAGTATGGGGGAGGATCGGTGATGCTGTGGGCCTGTTTCTCTTCCAGAGGCCCTGGGAACCTTGTTAGGGTGCATGGCATCATGAACGCTTTGAAATACCAGGACATTTTAAATCAAAATCTGGTGGCCTCTGCCCGAAAGCTGAAGATGGGTCGTCACTGGGTCTTTCAGCAAGATAATGACCCTAAACATGTGGCCAAATCTACACAGAAATGGTTCACCAGACACAGAATCAAGCTCCTCCCATGGCCATCTCAGTCCCCAGACCTCAACCCCATTGAAAACCTGTGGAATGAGCTGAAGAGGAGAGTGCAGAGGAGAGGACCCAGGTCGCTGGATGATTTAGAGAGATTGTGCAAAGAGGAATGGTCGAAGATCCCTCTTTCTGTATTCTCCCATGTTGTGAAACATTATAGGAGAAGATTAGGTGCTGTTTTGTAGGCAAAAGGGGGTTGTACAAAGTATTAACATCAGGGGTGCTAATAATTGTGGCACACATGATTTGATGTAAAAGAATTATTTCTTAATGTGGGATTTTTTTCCCACTGAATAAATGCACTTGAATTAAAGGTTGGATTTTCCTCTTTTTTTCATTGTGGTCCTATATTATTTAGAAAAAAACTGAATTTATTAGAAGCTAAAGAACACATCTTAACCAGGGGTGCCAATAATTATGGAGGGCGCTGTATATAACACTGATAACATAAAAACAAAGTTTGCTCTTTAAATTTGCAAAATGAATTATTTTGCCGGCGTTTAAAACAAGCCTTGCAAAATGCGCAGGCGCCAGTTCCAGAAGTCAATGAGCCATGCGATCATGTGATCGTGTGGTGTCATATCAAGGAAAACAAAGCAGGATATGCAGCGGGATATGGGTTTATTGCTGCACTATGGAAGAAGACAACCTATGAGCACTGAGGGAACTCCTAACTAGGGATGTAACGTCATGGTTATCGCGGTGACAGGAGGGTCCCGGTATCGTTGTGGACATGTGACGGTTTCAGACCATGGGTCTTCTGGGCAAAAACTACTTTTTTCAGCCGCAGTGGAGCAGAGCGGAGGGAAATGAGAACTACAGTTCCCATTAACCCTTGCGCGCCCATCTTTCTTCACGGTCCACTCGATCTAACACGCGAAAATGGCAGAGGCGGATACCGAGAGTGGCACTGGCGAGGGAGCACTTCGCGAAGTATTTGAGATTGTGGATGCTCCAGCCGCGTTTAAATCGGAATTATCGAGATAATTTTCTGCGCAATAATAATAAAAACTGTACAACGAGGCGAGCGGACGGGCTTGCTCTTTTTGCTTTCAACGTTTCATGCCTAATGCGGCCTTAAAAGTCTTAAAATGCTTCCGGAAAATAACTTCACTGAGTTTAGTCTGCGACGCGTTCAACTAAGCAACGTCAAGGTCTGCAGAATTATTATCGTCTAACCAGCGCTAGCTCTCACCTTGTTCCCATTTACTTTGCTCAGTTGGCCATCAAGCACTTGATTGGCACAATTATTAATTTGAATCGTTTATTTTGATGGCTCTTGGCAGTCGCATTTTGAGATTTAAATGACAAGGAAAACGGCGCAGACTGGCTTGAGTGCATTTGCCGGATTATTTCTATCGTCTTACATTTGACGATTTGACGTGAATACGAAAATCACCCCTACGATACGCTTGATGAAATGTTTCCTAATTGCATCAGCCTACATCTTTATATTTTTGAAAACCAGGGCCATCTTAAAATGAATTTATTTTTATTGGTTATTGGCACCCTTTCAATCTGACCCCGAAGCCTAGTTCAGTCTGTCTACTTCTCATTATCATTTGTTAATCATTATAGGCTACGTATCAGTTGCGATGGGTCATTTGGCTAAATAAATTGCTTGATTTTTAGGTCGGCAAAGTACTCAGGAATAGATTTGGGGGTAGGCGAATTATGCCAAGGTGATGGAAGTTGTTCAACCTGGCTGGTAATTAGCTGACTTAAAAGCACCATTTTCTTGCTGAAAGCATTTCAAACGGCCTCTGATGTTCGACAGCCATTTGTTCAAGACAGCAGACATTGTTTAGAATGGACCCAATTTTACAATATAATCTGGGCGTGGCTGTGTGACTTGTTTTGAAAGTACTCTGTTTGAGTTCATTTGAGTTTTAAGAGCTAAAATACCAAAGTGAAACTTTTTATGTTATTGCAGAATCAGATTATTTTTTGCACTTTAACACCTCGCATCTTCAACGTAAATGGGCAGTAGCATTGAGAATATTTATATTTTCAAGGTCCAGCTGGTGCAATTTTTTATGTTATTTTATAAATGGGTCTTAGGTCCCCCCTCCCTCATACTTCACACTGTTTTCTGTGTTCACTGATTGAGTAGAACATTCATAATGTTCGGTGTAAAACCTAAAACACACACAGCAGTTTTTGCACATACTGTAATATTCAAATTGCAATTGTTTAACAACTGCTGATGTAACTTTCTTCCAAGTCTTCATTTGTCTCGGGATTTTTTTTTTCCTTTTCTGATACCGCAATAAATACCGTACCGTGCACCTGATACCGAGGTATTATCGTTCCATGAGATTTTGATACCGTTACATCACTACTCCTAACTGTCATCATCTAAATTAAAAAAAAAAAAAATTACGAATGATCGGGATTGGACATGCATATAGTGGCGGCACCAGAACTGATAATTTGGGAGCTACAGAACATCCCTTTATAACTACAATTAGTCCTGGCTTGTTCTCAATCATTTTCATAATTGACAATAGATTCACTCTGAGAGCACTCCTCTATCAGGTGCTGCTAATTTTCTCCCCCTTTAGGTATGACGTCGACAATCATTCATTTGGACGCGTAATTTGGTGCATTTACACCAGTGGTGTTATTCAAAAGTGCATGCCCGTCAACTCTCACGCATATGGCATAAGTCTAATGCTTTTTAGTGGCATATCACGTTCTCACGGCGTAGTTTGCAATCTTACACTTAATAACAAAAGTGAAGATTGAAACATTTTAATTCTGCAAACAATATAATATTTCATTGCCAAGTCCTTTTTTTTTTTAATCAACCTATGATGTAATGAGAGTGAGAGGCAACATTTCATTGGAACGCGGATGAGTAATTATTCAATGAATGCGTATTTAAGAAATTCTCACGCAAAATTGAAGTCTTCTCTCGCTTTTATTTTCTCAGGGGTTGGAAGCTAAGAAATTGCATAAAGACATTTCAAGTGGTCTTTTAATTTATCTAAACCATTTCAACAATCATGAAGCGCAAATTAAATTGCCTGATGTGCGGGAAAGGTAGCGCAGAAGTTTCAGAGCAGTTCATCTTTCGTAAAGCATAGGCCTATTTCTAAGAAAATTATTTTTTCTGTCCTGAATTTAGCCCATTATTTTGTCACTATTAGATCGCATAGGGAGGGAAGCCCTGTCTTCAGTTGCCAATGGATGATTGCTATAATTGGAAAACGTGTCAATAAAGGAAAATGACTGAGAACTAGTCAGGACTGATTGTTGTTATAAACGGATACTCTATAGCTCCCAGATTTCCAGTTCTGGGGCCACCAATGCCACTCAGGAAACAGCTCCGTTAACTACGTCCTGGTGTTTAAGTATCCCCAATTTGCCTTTATCTCGGGATGAGAAGCATATTGTATTTGGGAGAAATGGCGAGAGCACAATCTGCTGTGAGCTGAAGGGGAGAAATGTTTCCAATGAGAAAAGTGAATCAAGGCATTTCTTCTCTCTTTTCCTATTGAAAAAGCATGGAGATAAAATCGCTTGTGTTTCACTGAGTTGAAATTGCAGCCAACGGTGGCACAGTATGGCATATTCTCAATAAAGATTATCGATAATTTGTCGGTGACGATAGTAGCCTATACAAATTTCCCACATAAAACCCTAGGGATTCGCTTGTGTGACGTCATTGACGGCAAATGCCGAGCAGTGCCGGGAAAATATGCATACGATGACGAACGATTGGAAAAATGTAGATTATTAATTAAATCAACATATGGGGCTCTAATTTCTTGGTGCAGCGCAGCGTGGCGCAGCCCACGCAGTGGTAATTTTGTCCGGTGCAGCCCGCGCAGTGGTAATTTCGTGCGGTGCAACACTGTATGCAGCCACTTTGGCAATTTGGCAGACGGACGTGCGCCGAGATGGGTGTGGCGGCGTAGTAGGGGGAGGTGTCACATATTCATCATGACGCAGTGACAATTTCGTGAATAAAGGCTCTGCCGAAAGTGTGCAGAGAGCTCGCCAGCTCTAACCTGGTTTATATTCTGTGCAGTGGTAATTTGGCTGACCGGCGCACAGTGCGCACACGTCACCGAAACCTCACAGGCAGGTTTCCAGAATGTCAGGCACATTTCAATGAAATAAATAATTACAGCAACCACTATTTAATGTAACAATCTGAATCAGGACATAAATTATAGTATTTATATCGATTGTCCTGATGTCAGATCAAAGGCGGTTGGCATGCGTAATGGAAACTCGACCTGGCTTAATCAACGCAGCTGAGTCTGTGATGCAAACTAACGACTTCACATCTTTCTCAGCCAACCACAAACTGCCTCGGCATCAGGCAGTGCGTATATATATATATATATATATATATATGCTTGTGTTCTATGCTCAGTAAAGCCGCTTGCACACTGGACGCGAAACAAATTTTTTGCACGACTGATTACATTCAAAATCAATGCAAAGACGCGAATACACGCATGTATTCGCATCTTTGCATTGACTTTGAATGTAATCTGTCATGCGAAAAATTCGTTTCGTGTCCAGTGTGCAAGCGGCTTAATACTACTATTATTGTTACTTAGGTTTTATCATTTTTATTCAGGGAAAGGAATACAGCCCGATTGCCATCATCTCGTACTGAGTTAAGATCACATATTGAAAATAAATGTGTAACGTATCTTGCGTTGTTGTCCATGCATGTTAATCCCAAAATTTTAAGCAGCATTAGGGTGTCATAATAGGAACACGCTATCCATCATTTCTCTTCCCAATGATGCAGGCAGAAGAAATAAATGAGCAACCGTCGTATTTCATTCCAACTTCATAAGTTTGAATGACCTGACGTAGTTTCGTTTTGAAATTCCATTCAAGTTCGCTAATGGTAATAATTATCAAATGCCCTAGCTAGCCAGCTAACTCATATTCGTAATGCTTAATATAGACGTAAGCGGAGCAGAAAACATGCCTGGAGCAGCAAAGTAAAATGCAACATTAACGCATCATGCAGATATAGGACAGAGGCTTCTTTATTCCAACATTTTAAAGGTGAGGAGAGGAGCTCATTTGATTGGTGAAGATTTGACTCGGCTGTGTTAAACCCACTCAGGCCTTATCTCCTCCCTCTTTGCCACTTGCGCCGGCAGGAGGGACAGAGGCGGGACAGAGGAGTACTTGCGCCAGGCACGAAATGGCAAAATATGCCTGGATACACCCTGTTGGCGCAGCGCTCACCCCAATTGCCGCGCCTGCGCCTGGTCAACGAATTTAGAGCCCATGGTGTCTTCAATGCATTATTTTACCCAAATTTAGATTTCTGAAATCAAAATTCCTGCAAAATGTGTATATTTATAGTTATTTGTTGTGTCCTTTAACAGGGAAAAAGTAACATTAGTGCTGTGAGGGAGAGAGGGGTGGGGAGATAGAGCCAGGCTGTGTGAGGGAGCAGGTCATATAGACAGAGCTTATAGGTGTGAACCATGCTGATCAGGTTGGTTATTACCTTGCCATAAACAGAGTCAGCAGTGCGAAGAATTGTAATCAGTGTGGTTTGTTTTTTTGAATGCTTGTCTGTGTGTTAGAAAATCAAACGTCTAGACGGTTGCACTGATTGACTTCAAACTGTCAGAGTAGGTGGGCAAATATCCGTAGTAGTTTTTTTGCAATGACTTTTTTCAAATTCATCGCATTGACTTCAAACCAAAACCAGAATGTGCATTTTCAATTCTGCCTCCAACCATATGCTGCATGATGGGGTAGCTTTGATAGTCTCCGTAGCGGTTGGGGGTTAATGTTAGGGGGGTCAAGGTCATTGGTGAAAATATTATGTTTTCCATTATAACTCAAAAACAGTTGCAGATAGATGTTTACTAGAATGAACATATAGGAGATCCTACAAGGGCTTTTATTTCACACCATGACCTTTGACCTTGAGCGACCTTGAAAGGTAAAACTCAAGTTCACAGATTTTCAGAGGGCTATAACTCGAAAACGGTTCATGGTTGACAGATATTTACTATTATCAACATATACAAAGTCCTTTATGGGCTTACATTTGGCACCATCACCTATGACCTTCAGTGACCTTAAAAGGTTGAACTCAAGGTTGTGCAGGCAAGGTTTGTTTTGCCTGGCAACATTTGTTTGTGTAGAAAACAGCAGGAATTTCAAAAGACACATTTCAAATACACAAGCAGAAAAGAAGAAAATCAGCTAAACTAGGGGGTCTTCGAAGCCAACATTCTCTGGGCTGTTAGATACAGCTGAGATCATTGCTGAGGAGAGCTGAACTGGGGAAAATTATGGATTCTTTAAAATATAGTAAATTGTTTAATGTGGCCAGGGAAAGAAGGCCCAATCTCTTCACAGATTTCAACATCTGAATTTTAGTGAGGGAAACAAATTGAACTCCCACAAGGATGATAAAACTATAGTAACAATTATTATAACGCTGACAGCAGGCCCATGAAATCAACCAATGTATGGCACTTCGATGAGAAAAAAAAAAAACTCTTTTAAGTATTCTCTTTTTCAAAAACAAGTCAAAGAAGGAGCCAAAGGACAGTGTTTCCAGGGATTCATAACAACAGTTTTTTGGCATAATAGATTGCTTAGCAGCGGGGCTTCTGGGAGATGTATCCGGCTGAGAAAGATGTGCAGACCGATGCATGATTTGAGCCAGCAAGCACTGGCTATGCCTGGAGGTCTCGAGTGGAAATGCCCCAGGAGGGAACGTTTCATGTTAGCTGGGAATTTCACAGCTCCCCTGCTTAATCACACACCTGTCAGTTGGACAGTTTTTGGGCTCCATGAGTTGTAATTGGAATGTTCTGTTGGTAGCATGATTGACACAGCAGGATACACCATGACTGTGGAAAGCGGCCTACATTTTGTGGAATAACTATGTTAGAGCCCGCCCCTTCAAAACTGATGAAGAACGTTGCTTTTAAGTAAGTCTTCATTGCCGAGGTTGCACAATTGGTAATTAAAAAAAAAAAAGTTGACCAGTATGTAATAACCTGATTACATATTAATACATGTGTGATACATGTGAAGTTACCCATTTCAGTAAAAATGGCGCCGATGTTTGTACGGCCCCTCAAAGGCAGGCTGGCACAGAACAACAGCCAAGAGACCAGCCTTCCTCAGCGAGCTCATGCTCTGCCAACAGCTAATTCCAAAAAAGAGAGAAAAAAAACCAGCTGGCAGAGTGGCCTATGACCCCCCCCAAACGGTCGTACATCACTTCAACCACCCTCATGTCAAAACCTAATAAAGTTATGGGCAGGTCTGTCGGAGTGGTGGAGCAGGTGATCTCTGCAAGCAATCATGAGCAAGAGTATCCGAGCATCGGGACTGCGGTTTGGCAGCACTGAACAGCGGTGAGCGATTCTTGGATTAACACAGTGCGGTTGAGAGGAGAGAAGTGAGGTGTTCGAGCTGGGGCAGTTGGTATGAGAATTGGGCATTGATGAGCAGTGGACGCAGATTTCAAGCTCAACACTGCAGGCAGCAACACTAATAGTTATACTGCAAGCAGTGATAGCCAGTAGCTGAGATATGCATGGGGCAAAACAATAGCAGCGTAAAGTGATTTAGAGTTTTAAAATGTTGGTAGAGATTGCTGGTGGCAAAAAATTTCAGGAGTAAAACTCTGGGCAGTGATACAGCGCAAAACAAATATGGCAGCCATATGGTGACAAGGTGCATAAACAGTGATTTTAAGAAGTGTTTAGAAGAAATTAGAACCACTTAACTTAAAGAATAACCATAAGCTTGGATATACAGCAATCATAAATAGCAGATTATGATGATTGAGGATCTTTATGTGGAGTATGATTTGAAATCAGTCCCGGTAAACAGAGGGCAATGTTAATTGATTTCTCTGTTAAAATTAGGCAGCAATGAACAGTGGTTGGCAAACTCAGGGTTAACAATGCCAGCAGAGACGGATGATTTCAGGATAAAGACTTAATGCAGTGATGGGCAGTTTGAGCTATGCTGGCAGCAATCGGAAGCAGTTAGGCCTGGCCATTTCAGGGTTAACACCTTTAGCAGTGATGGACTGGAGCAGGGCCTGGGAAGGATGTCAGGTGAAAATGGCATGCTAAAGTGTTTATTTTGGGCTGCCCTGGAGCATTTCAGAGTGTTTGGCCATGCTCTTCAGGGAAGTGCATAAAATTATGATTTAAATTTCCTCTTTCAAGAGCCCCCGTTGAAACATGGAGAGTAGCCTGTGCCAAGTAGAAGCATTGGCAGAGCGCACTGACAGCACAGGCTTTGAGTAGCAGAGGCCGTTTACTGGCTTCTCTCGAGTTCTGGCCCCTGCAACGCACTAAGACATTCGCACAATAATGATATTTTGTTACCGCTCTGTAATGAAATTGAGCGAATGCAATATAGCTGTCATAAAATTTAGCAGTTCATGAAAATGCAACAGTACACACACTGTGAATTAAAGTGCCGAAAGTCGACAAACTGTCAATATTCTTTTACATCAAGTCTACTAATGTCTACATTTATAAAACCCATCTCAAGAAAGTTGGAGTACTGGGTATAATGTAAATAAAAACAGAGTGCAATTACGAATAATTTACACCCTATATCCATATTTTTATTCAAAAAAGTACAAAGACAACATATCAACCGTTGAAACTGTGAAATTTAATTGATTTTTGAAAAATATCTGCTCATTTTGAAATTGCAACACATTTAAATAAAGCTGGGACAGCGACAACAAAAGACTGGAAAAATTGTCTGATACTAAAAAATACACCTGTTGGAACATCACACAGTTTATTAGGTTAATAGGCAACATGTCAGTAACGTGATTGGATATAAACAGTCTTTCAGGAGTAAAGGTGGCAAGGGCTCCACTACACTCTGAAAGGCTAAATAGACAAATAATTCAAAAATTGAAGACTAATGTCTCTTAACGTAAAAACGCAAAGACTTAGGGGATTTTATCCTCTACAGCACATAATACGGTACATAACATTAAAAGATTCAGAGAATCCAGCAAAAATTACTGTATGCAAGGAATAAGGCCAAAAACTAGTGTTGAATGACTGTGATCTTCAGCTCTTCTGGTGGCACTGCAATAACAACATACGGGATTGTGAAGTTGAAATCATTGCATGGACTCAGGAACACTTCTGCAAACCATTGTCAGTGAACACTGTTCGTCACAGCATCCAAAAATGCAAGTTCAAACTCTGCAATGTCAAGATTAAACCAAGATCCAGAAGTGCTGCCACCTTCTCAAGGCACAAGCTCATTTAGGATGGACTCAGGCAAAATGGAAAACTGTACTGTGGTCTGACCAATCAAAATGTGAAATTCTTTTTGGAAATCATGGATGCCACATCCTTGAAAGGAGGGGGACCATCCAGTTTGTTATCAGCACACAGTTCAAAAGCCAACATCCATGATAGTATGTGGGCGCATTGGTGCACATGGCATAGGTAACGTGCACATCTGTGAGGACGCCATCAAAGGTGAACAATATATGCAGGTTTTGGAGCAACATACACTGCTATCCAGACATTTTTTTTTTTCCCAGGAAAGACCTTGCTTATTTCATCAAGACAATGCCAAATACCTCACTGTGCATGTATTACAAAACATGGCTCTATATCAAAATAGTCTGGGTGCTTAAACTGGGCTGCTTGCAGTCCAGACCTGTCACCCACTGAAAACATTAAGTAGATTGTGTAATAAAATATGAGAAAAAAAAGGCTTCAAAGTGTTGAGCAGATGAAAGCCTTCAACAAGCAAGATGGGAAAACATTTTGCTTTTAAAACTACATCAGTTGATCTCCTCTATGGAAGCCCATAGTGGACAATATTCAAATGAAAATATAATCCCACTATTGCATTATAATTTTCCACTTATGAATGAGTTATTTGAGACAATATTAAATTGAAAATGCATTAATCCAATTATCACTTTCATTTTCACATACACATCTGGGAAATCTATGACAATATTCAAATGAAAATGAAAAGCTGATTGACATTTAATTTTCAAAGTCATGCTCCGCAATACAGTGGACAATATTCAAATGCAATAAGAAAAACAGCACCCCCAGCCTATTGCATTTACATTTACATGTCATCACGCTCTTTTAGGGTCAACATGATAATGAAAATGCTGTTTTCTAATCACTTGGAAATAATAATGATATAATAATGATGACAACATTTGACATTTCATTTTCAAAGACTTACCCTGCAATACATGGGACAATATTCAAACGCAGTAAGGGAAACAGCGCCTCCCAGTCCATTGCATTTTCAAATACATGTCACCACGCTCTTTTTGGGACACAATGAAAATTAAAATGCAATCTGTCAGCGTCTCATCAAAAGGCGGGTCTTCCGCTAGGACGTCACTCATTAGGGGCGCGAGCGGAAACCATGTTCCTTATTTGCATACCAACCAATCAGCTTCTGGGTAGCGCTTGTGCGCACGGAGGCTTACTGATAATGTCATGATGGCTAGGCTGCTGTGTATTGTGTGCCATCGCGCAGTAGGCTATGTTGCGCTTTGGATGTAGCCATTTTGGCAGCTAGTATGCTAGCGAACGTTAACTAAGGAAAATATTTGTAAATGATCATCACATTAAAACGATATGATTTGATTTTTGCCCCAACTCTATTAACTGAGCTAGCTGTAATATGCATTAACTTATCCGAGGCTTCGCGGCAGTGTTGTGCACCTGCAACCCAAGTGTGCTTGCAGATTTCAGAGATGTTAGCTAGCTTGCTGGTGAGTCTAAAAGCAATCGCTTAGGTACAGCTAGCTAGCTATGATGCCTACTGGAGAAGCTCTTACAGCCCTGATTTGTCACTTTAAACGCCATCTCGCACACACGACCTCTTTCACCATTGATTAGCAGCTTCCTTTACCTAAAGAACAAACTGACAGTTCAGCCTGAGACATGTTATTTCATAGCTAGTTAAAGCAGCATTATCCTTCCATGCGTGCTATAGCGTATTACATTACTCCAGATAAAACGCTATCCGTCTTCCGACCCTGCTGAGGCTAGTTAGGGGAAATGTTTGTCATCATTTTTATACGTGATCGCTGTGATTCGGTTTTTGCTAGCTGACGATTGCTCTTGTGCTTGCCGAGTTGCAAGTTCGCCACTCCTGAAACATGCACAATGTAGGCATCATGCAAAACGGTCCGATAAACGGCCAGCAGTCGGGCTGCCGCTGTTCCTAGTTTAATCGCGATTCCCAAGCCACATAGCAATGGGAGAAGTTTTGATGACTGGCTGAAAACAATGTTCCTCACTTGCTAACTTAACCTGTTGAAATATGAACTTCTTTAATATGTTTGGCCGCACTTTTGTTCGCCCCAACAGTACTATCAGATTTCTGGGAGATTTAAATGGATAGCTCATTACCTGGCTAACTCAAGAACAATCTGCAAGCACAAGAGCAATCGCTGTCGGCTAGCTAGCTTGTGAAGCTAGGGCAAAAACCTAATCACAGCGATTAAGTATAAAAAATAATGACAAACATTTCCCCCTAACTAGCGTCAGCAGGGTGGGGAGACGGATAGCGTTTTATCTGGAGTAATGTGATACGCTATAGCAGGCATGGAAGGATAATGCTGCTTTAACTAGCTATGAAATAACATGTCTCAGGCTGACCTGTCAGTTCGTTCTTTAGGGAAAAGAAGCTGCTAATCAATGGAGAAAGAGGTCGTGTGTGCGAGATGGCGTTTAACGTGACAAATCAAGGCTGTAAGAGCTTCTCCAGTAGGCATCATAGCTAGCTAGCTGTACCTAAGCGATTGCTTTTAGACTCACTCGCAAGCTAGCTAACGTCTCTGAAATCTGCAAGCACACTTGGGTTGCAGGTGCACAACACTGCCGCAACGCCTCGGATAAGTTAATGCATATTACAGCTAGCTGAGTTAATAGAGTTGGGGCAAAAATCAAATCATATCGTTTTAATGTGATGATCATTTACAAATATTTTCCTTAGTTAACGTTCGCTAGCATACTAGCTGCCAAAATGGCTACATCCCAAGCGCAACATAGCCTACTGTGCGATGGCACACAATACATAGCAGCCTAGCCATCATGACATTATCAGTAAGCCTCCGTGCGTACAAGCACTACCCAGAAGCTGATTGGTTGGTATGCAAATAAGGAACATGGTTTCCGCTCGCGCCCCGAATGAGTGACGTCCTAGCGGAAGACCCGCCTTGATGAGACGCTGACAGATTGCATTTTAATTTTCATTGTGTCCCAAAATGAGCGTGGTGACATGTATTTGAAAATGCAATGGACTGGGAGGCGCTGTTTCCCTTACTGCGTTTGAATATTGTCCCATGCATTGCAGGATAAGTCTTTGAAAATGAAATGTCAAATGTCGTCATCATTATTATGTCATTATTATTTCCAAGTGATTAGAAAACAGCATTTTCATTATCATGTTGATCGTAAAAGAGCGTGATGATGTGTAAATGTAAATGCAATAGGCTGGGGGTGCTGTTTTGCTTATTGCATTTGAATATTGTCCACTGCATTGCGGAGCATGACTTTGAAAATTAAACGTCAATCAGCATTTCATTATCATTAGAATATTGTCATAGATTTCCCATATGTGTATGTGAAAATGAAAGTGATAATTGGATTAATGTATTTTCAATTTAATATTGTCTCAAATAACTCATTCATAAGTGGAAAATTATAATGCAATAGTGGGATTACATTTTCATTTGAATATTGTCCACTATGGGCTTCCATACTCCTCAGTTCCAAAACACTTACAGTGTTGTTAAAAGAAGAGGTGATGCTACACAGTGGTAAGCATGCCTCTTTACCAACTTTTTTTGAAAATAGTTGCTAGCATATAATTCAAAACAATAAAATTTCTCAGTTTCAACATCAAATATGTTGTCTTTGTAACTATTTTCAATTAAATATAGTGTTTATTTGCTTAGCAAATCATTGAATTCTGTTATTATTTACATTTTAAACAGCGTCCAAGTGGCTTTCATAATGGCAACAGGTCAGCAAGAGATTTCGGGAAGCGAATGGGAGCGAGAATAAAAAGAGAGCTGCCGGGAATCCCCACTGCCCACAGACTGTAATACTTTACCATCTAATCTACCTAGAGAAGCTGTAATCAATCACAATTTTACTCAGCATTAATGGCGCTTTGTCTGGATGTTCGATTAAGCCTGACTGCAGCAATATATTTCTCAAGATTCACAGAAACCCGCAAATCTTTTCGGGAGTAGTCATAGCTTTTTCATCATGAAACTGTATATGCGTCACACTCTAATATGGTAAATTTGCTTCAACAGTGAAAGGCCAGATCAGTAGCAGAAACCAGAGATGCAACCTTGTTTCATTGGCCAATTCATCAGTTCCTTCATTTCCATGACATTCTGTAGTGTGAAACTGTTTTTATTTCATGAGAAGGATGAAAAACGGTTAATTGTGAATTGAAGCAAAGTATAGGTTTGTGTCCAAGTACCCGTGCGTGTAGCTTATGTCTTGGAAACACTAATCCACATGTGTGACACAGAGGGAAATGGCTTATTTTGAAAACGTAAAAAAATTTCAGTCTGAGCCTGAATTATCCTACGACTGTCCCATTCTAAAAGATTTCCTGCACGCTGCACTGTTTCTCATGTTTCAGGTGACAATGTGGATCAGAGAGGCAAGACTGTGATCCAACTCTTTCACAGGAAAGAGACTGAAACTCTGCTATAATACTGCAGGTGAGCAGACCAGAGAACTTGATAAACCTGCTACGTTCTTGTCACTTATTACAGCAGAACTTGCCAAAAGGCTGATACTGCAAAGCTGGTTAATACCTTACTCCAAAACCATTCCCCCTCTAGTGCATTTTACATATGTTGTGAATACAAATGATAACTTGATACATTCTGTCAGCTCTATGAATGAATTATTCCCAATATCAGTTGCTGAACTTTGAACTTAGTCAGACAGCTGCATCTAAAAGAAGATCTCTCACTTTGTGTGCTGTCAGTCTAGCTGCCTCTGGCATTGCCAAAACCTCGACTGGATAGGAAGAAACACCAGAATACTTGTATGCTGAAGTGCCATTAAATTAAACCAGCCCCCACACAATTAAAAGAAAGCAAGCACCTTGATCTTGGAGCGATATTTCTTTAGTGTCACGCTGTGATAATTCCAGTTTTGCAGCTTTAAAATTTTTGATCAACAAAATTCTCCTGTGAAGACCCCCAAAGCATTCCTCACAATCTCATTCTCAGAGCAACATCAGAAATTCAAACATGTTATATTCACCATCATTTATTGCAGAGGGCCTCCTAATATACTAAAGCCCAGGAGAGGATCCTGACAATTAGGAGTCATATTTAAAAATTGTGTGAGGGTAAATGTACAACCCCATTACCAAAAGAGTTGGAATGCTGTGCAAAATGTAAATAAAAACAGAATACAATGATTTTCAAATCAGTTGTACTTTATATCTACAACGTATTTGAAAATAGTACAAAGACAATATATCAGATGTTGACACTGAGATATTTTATTGTTTTTTGGAAAATATGCGTTCATTTTGAATTTGATACCAGCAACATGTTTCAAAAAAGTTGGCACAGGGGCATGTTTACCACTGTGTTGCCTCACGTCTTCTTCAATTAACACTGTAAGCGTTTGGGAATTAAGGAAATCAATTGCTGTATTTTTGAAAGCAAAATGTTTTCCCATTTTTGCTTTATGTAGGATTTCAGCAGCTCAATACTTTGCAGCCTCCTTTATCATATTTGTGGTCGCATAATGCGCCAAATATTATCAGTGGGTGACAGGTCTGGACTGCAGGCAGACCACTTTAGCACCCAGACTCTTACTGCGGAGCAATGTTGTTGCAATACATGCAGAGTATGGAGTTTGGCATGGTGTTGCTGAAATGAGCCAGGCCTCCCCTTGAAAACGTGTTGGAATGACAGTAAATGCTGCACCAAAACCTGTATGTATTGTTCACCATTAATGCTGTCTTCACGGATGCACAAGTTTTGCAATTTGTACAAATGCACCCCCATACTATCATGGATACTGCCTTTTGAATTGTTTGCTGATAACAAGCTGGATGGCCCTCTTCTCTTTAGCCCAGAGGATACAGCATCCATGATTTCCAAAAAAAAGAATGTTTCTGGATCTTGTTTACTTTTGTATATATGGTTTAATCTCTGCATAGCAGTGTTTTAACTTGCCTTTATGGATGCAGTGACAAACTGTGTTTACTGACAATGGTTTACGGCAGTGTTCCTGAGTCTGTACAGTGATTTCCATCACAGAATCCTGTCTGTTTTTCGCGGAGTGCTGCCTGAGGACCAGAAAATCACGGCCATTCAAAATTAGATTTTGGCCTTTTACCATGCGTTCAGAGATTTTTCTGGATTCTCAGAATCCTTTAACCCTTTAAGGCCTAATGCAAAAATCCCAGCAGAGAATCATGCTGCCATGTTTACCATAGTAACCTGTATTTGGGCTGAAGCACAGCTTCTCAGCTTTCAGGAACAGTTGGAATTTTTTTTTCTATTGCAAAAACTTACAGTAATTACGGTACTTTCAAAATTACGCGCATATCTGTGTCGGCAACGACACGTTCTTAAAATGCGCACATGCTGCCCCGGTTTAAATGGGTTAATGATATTTTCAACTATAGAATATAAAATCTCCAAATTCTTTGCAATTTTAAGTGGAAAATGTTATTCTTAAATTGTGGAACTATTTCCCCATGCAGTCTTTCATAGAATGGTTAAGCCCTCACCATGTTTACTTATGAAAGACTTTTTATACCCAATTATGTTACTGACCTGTTGCTAAATCATCTAATTAGCTGAGAGATGTTCTGCCAGTTGTCTTCTTTTTTTAGCATCATGCAACTTTTCCAGTCTTTTATTGTCCCATCCCAACTTTTTAAAAACATGTTGCTGTCATCAAAATGAGCTGATATAAAAAAAAAAAAACATTCTTTTTAAATCACTTTCAACATTTTATACGATTTGTATGGCTTATTTTCAATTTAATGAAGGATTTTAATTGATTTGCAAATCACTGCATTCTGTTTTATTTACATTTAACACAGTGGCCCAACTATTTTGGAAATAGGGTTGTATGATGCAAGGATAATGTGGATGAGGTGTTGTATAAGGTGATGGCTGTAATAAAGTCAGAATTGAGACATGTATCATCTTCAATGAGATGGAAAATATATTAACTTTGATAGAGTTAATAGGCCGTTTTCACAGACTCAGGCTTAAATAAAAACAAGGTGATTATAATGCTCTCATACTGTTGTGGCCCATATTCAGGGAAGATAACAGTAGTAAAATACTTTAACTGGCGACAAAGACAGCCAGACAAAAACCTCCATTTTATCTTTTGGGTGACCCTATTTCCTGATTTGCCCACAAGTTTATCAAATTGGCATTTAGGAGCAAACGTACGTGTAATCTTTCATTACAAAATGGCTTTGACGCCCTCAGTCCATTCTTTTCTGATCAAAAATCAGAGGATTTTATACATTAGGGTTAAAATTTTCAGTCATGGCTATGAGTGTAATAGGCAGTCAAGTACCAAAAAGACAGGTTTATTAGATGATTTACTACTGAACTGCTCAGTGCAGAGCAGGATTTTGTAATACCAAACATGCTTTAGTGAACGCCATCAATGGCTTCAGGGAATCTTTCAAACAAAGGTCATAGCCTTCTGTAATTTGCAAATAAACAATAATGTTGGATATGTTTGGGGTAGTGGATCAAGAATACACACAGAAGTACACTGACACTTTGAAATGTTTATATTGACAGCAAAGTGAGACATAAATAGTTAATGTCTGCCTAATATTAAAGAGGACTCATACAGGCCGAGGTCAAAGAGTCACCAACAGCACTACATAGCACAGCAAAGACGCTCATTACAGCCCTGCCCTGCTTTGGCTCAATTTCTGAGCACAGTGTGTACCACAAAACTCAAAAGTCATCAACAGACATTGGGTATTTCTTCCCTATTTGGTGTGAACACTTTATATTTATATGTTCAGTAATTTTATTATTATTTGTTGATTAGTATAATAAGCTAAGAGCCAAAACAAAATGAAATGCGATTAAATGAATGTGGCCTGTGCCAGTACAGCCAGGGGCACATGCCATCGCTCCAGTGGTGCCGGGAAGTGGTTTGCTAATCTATTGTTCTCTATTAAAAGCTCATGTGTTTATTCAGAGCACTGTGGGTCGCTGCACTGAGCGAAATAGTCTTCTGCCATGGTAAAACCTCTAACTGTGATGCATCTCTGCCAAATAAGTTTTAACCAGATGTAGCCCTGGGAGCAGTAAACCACCAGCAGATTTCATGTATGATTAGATAATTAAGGTTTTTGCTACAGAAAGTTGAGCAACAAAGCTGGGGGTTTAATCAAGAACACAAATGGAAGGGGGGTAAGGGCCCATTGGTGCAGATGAATTAAAATTAAAAAAGAAAAAACAGACTTCATCCAATAGCTGTACTTTGAAAGTACTTTCACAGACTAGTCAAAAACTTTAATAATGCGAGTTCATTAGGCAAAGTCGGTCAATTACTCAGACAGCCAGACAGCCAACAAGGGGCATTATAGCAAAAAATCCCTTAGAAGTATTTTACCTCTACCACACCAATAAAGAAACACGGAGACAAAAGCAAGCAAAAACAAGAGTCATCAGAAGATGACATATCCCACCGGTCCCCACATAATTCGTGAGTTACTGATTGCAGGAGAGTTGTATACTTTCTCATCCCTTTAGTAATTTAATACTTATATACAGTTGAATAGGCAAAGGAAAGGGGATTTGAGCAATGATGATATTTGATGAAAGCACACCGAACACCAAGTGCAAGGAAGATGACAACATCAATCAGAAGTATAATCACCTTTAGCATCTTGCTGTTCATGTTACCAGCACTCACTGCGAGGAAGTAGACTACCTGGAGTGCCGCTGTTGTATTGTTGTTAAAACATTTGAAAGAAAAATGCAAATTATGGAATTTATAGTCTCAGAGAATGAACAATGCAACCCTGCAATGGTAAGATGCTTACCAAATATGGAGTTTGTAAGTGGTATAGTATGTAAGTTCTGCTCCGGAAACAAAACAAAAAAGGAAATTTGGGCCGTTTTTGGTGAAAATTTCAAAAATTTTGGGCCCAATGGAATTTAAACCCGCAAAAGGCACAATGGCACCCTAAGGGGAAATTGCATATCGCATAGGAAGTTTGTAAATGGTATACTTTTTGAGTTCTGCTCCGGAAATGAAACAAAGTTGGAAATTTGGGCCGTTTTTGCTGAAAATTTGAAAAATTTTGGGCCCAATGGAATTGAAACCTGCAAAAGGCACAATGGCACCCTAAGGGGAAATTGCATACCAAATATGAAGTTTGTAAGTGGTATAGTTTTTGAGTTCTGCTCCGGAAACGAAACAAAGTTGGAAATTTGGGCCGTTTTTGGTGAAAATTTCCAAAATTTTGGGCCCAATGGAATTGAAACCCGCAAAAGGCACAATGGCACCCTAAAGGGAAATTGCATATCAAACATGAAGTTTGTAAGTGGTATAGTTTTTGAGTTCTGCTCCGGAAACGAAACAAAAAGGAAATTTGGGCCGTTTTTGGTGAAAATTTCTAAAATTTTGTGGCCAATGGAATTTAAACCGCCAAAAGGCACAATGGCACCCTAAGGGGAAGTTGCATACCAAATATGAAGTTTTTAAGTGGTATAGTTTTTGAGTTCTGCTCCGGAAACGAAAATGATTACGGACGGACGGACGGACGGACAGACGGACCGGGTGATGACTATATCCCACGGTATTCATACCGGTGGGATAAAAAGAGCAAAGATTAAGAGCAATATACAGGCATGGACTAAGCTAGCAGTCTTAAGCTCTGGAACACAGAGGAGTTCATTGATTATTATGAGTCTGTTGAAACGAATTAGCCTGCCTGTCCTCTAATCATCCCTACAACTGAATAACCATTACGAACAAGAAATGGATGCTCTGTGATGAATATTTTGAAGGCCGTCCGTCATTTTGACAGAATCTAATTCACACCCCAGTCCAATTGGTGGTGGATGTCATATTGTCTCGAGCATTGCCTTTGATCTGAATGACAGAGATGCCAAGTCTTACGCGTTCAGCGTAGGTCTCACGCATTTTTTAGGCTTATTCACCGTATTCCGCAAATATTAATTATTAATGAGATTCTCACGCGGAATTAAAATCCTTGTGCATTGAAGTTACAGTTTCACTTGCGTGAAGGTGGACCTCACTATGGAAAGCGATTATGACTCCGGACTTCTCGTGCTTCTCTTTACTCAGGGATTGGAAACAATGCATGTGTTTCATGATCGTTTAAATTGTTCAAAATGAAATAAGACCATTTGAAACGTCTTTATGCAATTCCATTGCTTTCAATCCTTCAGTAAAGACAAGTGTGAGAATTCCCGAGTCATAATCAATTTCCGTGTCACTAGTGGGGAAATCCACCGTAATGCATGTGAAACTGATTAACTTAATGTGCAATGACTTGAATTCCGCGAGTGAATTTCTTCAGTTCACGTTGATTGAATAATTGCTGACTACGGCACAGGAACGTCAATGCTTCAAAGAGGCAAGAGACTCAAGCCGAATGCGTGAGACTTGGCATCTCTGGTATGATCCTGTATTCCTCATATTTTTGTAATATGATCATCTGCTCTTCATTTGTAAAATATGCTGCTCTGCTGCCGGTAGACGATTGGTCATATGCTACAAATGGCGTCTCTGTTATGTGAACACGCAGATATCTAGGTGGGGAAAGCCGCGGTTGACATGACAAGTTGATTAGCAGCTTCGCAGGACCGCTTAGCGAGACTGCGGTTGTTAGGCTTTGTGAAGCCCAGCAATAACGGAAAGCATTGTTCATTTGCACACTGTTACTCTGTGGGGGGAGAAATCTTTTGTGATGTTTTAGAAAGTTTATACAGCGGTAAGTTCGAAAATCCACGCAGTGCTGTATTTAACACAGAGCGCAATGTGTGTCTACATGAATCACTGTCGGCATCAGCTAATGCGTAATCTATAAATTATTCAGTTTATTTAAAAAAAAAACGATTATCATTGAAAGAAATAAAATTACAATGACGGGTAATAATTAATTATGACGGAATTTTTATGCCCCTGTCCGTCACAATGACGAACAATCAGAAAGTGTAACGCGACCTCTGCTTTATACTGATTTTGTTACTACCAACACCTAACTCAAAATTAGCCCCAGACCAAGGAAAGAAAATTCCAAGTATATAATTCAGCAGAAATAGGACAAGAGCTTCTTTACTCAGCCCTGGAGTCCGTATTTCATTGATTATCGATCTGACGGCTCTATGACAGGCATAGCTGCAGGTTACAGGTTGTTATCAATTAGAAACATGCCAGGAAGTGTGGAAAATAGTCAATGGCTTGAAGGAAAATGTCCCAGACCAAAGAATCTGCCTCAGCTTTGTATTGTGGGTGGCACAGTAATGGCTCAACAGTACTCAGTTTGGGGAGAAAGAAATTCCTCTTACACCCAAAAACCAATTAAAACAACAATAAAACTGGGCCACCTGACCTCAGGTCTGTTACTTAATCAGACAGCTGCGCTCGCTCAGATCCATTACTTCGCCATCTGAGATACTTACCCACAAACCGTCACAACTACAGCTTCCTGGAACAGGCAATCACAGTTTAAAGAGCTGTCGTACTGCCCTGAAAGAAAACACTCACCATTTCTGTAAGCATTTACGTACCCTGGAATGCCAGCATGTTTCATGACTCAAGATCTATAATCACCCCCCAAAATATCAACATTGTCTAAGGACAAACCATGCAGGTACTTCACAACCATCTTTCACTGAACCCCATTATCATGAAGAAATGAAACCTGCAAATTGAAGAGCTAAAAGTACTTAAGTCATATTTTCACACACTGTGAGTCAAGGATGGGAAAACATCTTATATAGTTACCCAAGTCGATTTTATCAATTTCCTCAAAATGAACATTATGTGACTCAAGTAGTTTTAGCCCTAGGGTCTTCAATTTTGCATAACTACTCTCTTTACATGAGGTAATCAACCCACTATTTTTTTTTCTCCCACAATAGAAGGAACCACAAACATGCTAAAAGGATTCATACCAAATATGTATTCACATTTACAACATTCTACTTCACAAAAAGACCTGACTCAATGTCAGTTGATTGTTTTCCTTGAATGGCTCCATTACACCAGACATAAATGATTCATTCCTCAATCTAAAGCAAACACAGACTAATGTTATTAATTGAGCAGCACAGCAATAAGCCACTCATCAACCTCAAGAAGGCATGTTATTTCGGCAACCCATCTTACACGCCGCCAAATTCGTGTCAGCAGCTCGCATAACTGCGAAACACACGGCCAACGAATCAGGCAATTGAGGTGTCAAGAGTTTCAACATCCTGATCTCTTTGTTGTTGTATCCCTAGAGACTGATGTCAAAATATGCTTCAGATGCCTGCTTTTGAAGAGCTGAACATTCTGCATCAAATCAAAACATCCGACTGGACTGACATCCATGTTGTCAGTACTTTTGACTTCAGAATGCACCCACATATAGCTCGTCAACAGCGGTTACAGGCGGGACTGGGCAAGAAGGCGTCTCGTACACAAGGAGTAATGACCGGATCTAAAAATGTCCATATGACCTGCCACTTTGGCAGACTAACACACACTGAGGGATGAAATATTGCAGGGGCATTTCACGGTTCTTCTCTCAGAAGCTCCAAGGTGTCTTCTATTGAGAGGTCCTCTTACAGGCAATGATAGATGATCTTCTCTGCTGAATACCATGTTCCTTTAAGGTCCCATACCAATAGAAACACACTGTTGACCAGACAACTTTGCGGTTGGTAACTCAAGACATTATCCAACCCAAAACACTTCAGTGGAAAAGTTCTGTTTCCTCAATTCTGGACATTCCTAAAACAGCTATTGTTGATCAAAAACAGTAACAGTCGGGAGTCAAAATTCATGGAACATCATAAGAAGCCGCTTAAAGTCGTCAGAGTGATGGCCTCTAATTTCGGAGAGGTTATGCAAACACTTACAGTTTAGGACAGAGAAAATGATGTCCCCAAGAGTTCTCCCTCCTGGTTGGGATAATGTAAATAAAGCGAGGTAGGAGCGTGTGGGTGTGCGTGTGTGTTGGGTGGGCTTGAGGGTGATGATGAGCAGCGAGTGACTGGGGGAAACACAAATGAAGGGGCATAGTCTCTTTAAACATGAGGGTCACCTATCTGTCGTGGGAGAAATCTGCAAGATGAAGCGTATTCCCTGGCTGGCATCCAACAGAAGGTCTCATGTATAAGAACGGTACAATTGCAGGGCCTGATTTCGAGGACGACCCTCCCTCCAGGTGCGTCCTTTTTCTGTCTACTTCCAAGTTTATTTTCATAGCTGAGCCTCCGGTGCTTTGCTGATTGGAGTATTTAGAACGGACTGCCTATGCTACGAAGTGACACCTTGACAGAGCAGGTGCAAGTGAATCTTTCCCTCACTAATGCTCAGATCAAACCGGACTGTATCATACAGGCCTTCAGTATTTACATTCCTAGGGGGAAGTAAAGCCTGTGTCTTCACCCTGGGCTAACAGATAGGACACTATTTCAAAGATAATGACGGTTGCCAGAGAAAGGCGTTAAAGAATAACAAAATGCATGGAGTCGATGCACAAAATGCTGGTCAATTCATTTGCAAGAAAGACTTGCGCAACACAACACAGAATGGTAAGGTTTATTAAGGTGTGATTAATGAATTTAAGTCATCTTAAGCTGTCCATACCACACAATGGACACCAATTAGCAGAGGTAGTGAGGTACTTCCTTTCCGTTCATTTCCTCTGATCGTAATTATTAGGTACGTGTGATAAATTCCAGCCGTTCCTGGTCTGTCTTTTAACAAGCAGGCCTCTAAGACGAAGGTTAGGGCATTTCAGGCCATTCCTCTTTATTAACAGGTTGTTTTTCAAGATGATTTGAACAATAGCTGACCCAGAAAGCTGACAATTACACATTAACTCATGCTCTCCAAAGCAACAAAGATAACACTGGCAACTCGGTCAAAAATCAATCATGTTTTTATGTAACTCTTCTAAATTAGAAAAAAAAAAAATTTAGATTGCAATTTGGAGACTCTAGGATCTGCACAGCTAAGATGCTCGCCTGGGAGCCGTGTGGATCGGGTGTTTGAATCCCAGCCACGACATTAATGGCTATGGCCAGAGGTCTGGGAGGACAACGCAACAATAGGCTTTCAGGGGATAATAGGGGTTCTGCCGGTCAACATTATGTTAATCTCATTGCTCTCTTGTGGCCACTCTTGGTCAGCCAGGCACTAGGAGCTGCATGAAAAAATTATACACTGACTACATTATTCTCCGACGACAAAGGTAAAGGCAATGTGAATGTCACTGGGATTGCATAGTGTAAATGAAGCAAGGGCTAGTCATCATGTGAGTCTGAAGAATAGCAGACTAAACTAGTGGTTCTCAACGTCACTGTCTATGCTGGTCTTTGCTCCAACCGCAACTGCAATCACAATTTCAAACATCTGTTCATTTATCTTAATTGGGATATACCTCATACCTCTGCTCCTTTTCATGTTTAAAGGGATTATTTACCCTCTTTGGCAACAGTGTCGCAATACACCATGTCAGATAAAAAAGAAGTGCTTTATTGCAAACATTTGCAAAAAGGTTACACATTTTAAATTGACTGAATTAAAGGAGGAGACAGTACCTCGGCAAAGTATATTTCAGTGGAAAGTGGAATTCTTGAAATGTCTAAAACGGATAGTTTTATAAATTTTAATTTGGTTATGATCCAGTGCGACGCATTTTTAAACCGGAAAGTCTTCAAATCAGCGTCAATACCAGGGGGCAAACATTTTTACTTGGGGAATCTAAGGCTGCGTTCGGAATGCACGCTTGTCCACTCGCTCGCTCACTGCGAGAGGTTAAGGTTATTAAGCATTTTTAAAGGTGAGGTTTCCGAAGATCAAATTCAAAATCAGCAGGTTCCCCAAGTAAAAATGTCTGCCCCCTGGTATTGAAGCCAATCTGAAGACTCGCTGGTTTAAAAATGCGTCGCACTGGATCATTACCAAATTAAAATTTATAAAACTATGCGTTTTAGACACTTCAAGTATTCTACTTTACGCTGAAATAGACTTTGCCGAGGTGCTGTCTCCTCCTTTAAAGATGATGGTGAATCAATAGGGTCCAAATTATGTTGCTGAGCTTTTTTTTCCCCTTTCACATAATGCAGGTTGGGCTTGTTATCATTGGTAGTGTCATTTAATTTGTCATTAACTACTATATTTTGCAAGTGACCATCTGTACACACTTTCACCAGCTAGAAGCCAATTGATTCTTTAATTTTATTCTTTAAATTCATTACAATTTCCCCCCTTTTTCTGCACTAATAACATTTACAATAGAGCCCAATAAGAACTCTTTGATGCATGTCTCTCCCCCGCCCCATGCCTGAAATTATGGTCAATGTATTATTGAGAAGCCTATATACACTGCCCTCCATAATTATTGGCACCCCTGGTTAAGATGTTTTTTTTAGCTTCTAATAAATTCAGTTTTTTTCTAAATAATATAGGACCACAATGAAAAAAAGAGGAAAATCCAACCTTTAATTCAAGTGCATTTATTCAGTGGGAAAAAAATCCCACATTAAGAAATAATTCTTTTACATCAAATCATGTGTGCCACAATTATTAGCACCCCTGATGTTAATACTTTGTACAACCCCCTTTTGCCTACAAAACAGCACCTAGTCTTCTCCTATAATGTTTCACAAGATGGAAGAATACAGAAAGAGGGATCTTCGACCATTCCTCTTTGCACAATCTCTCTAAATCATCCAGCGACCTGGGTCCTCTCCTCTGCACTCTCCTCTTCAGCTCACTCCACAGGTTTTCAATGGGGTTGAGGTCTGGGGACTGAGATGGCCATGGGGGGAGCTTGATTCTGCGTCTGGTGAACCATTTCTGCGTAGATTTGGCCACATGTTTAGGGTAATTATCTTGCTGAAAGACCCAGTGACGACCCATCTTCAGCTTTCGGGCAGAGGCCACGAGATTTTGATTTAAAATGTCCTGGTATTTCAAAGCGTTCATGATGCCATGCACCCTAACAAGGTTCCCAGGGCCTCTGAAAGAGAAACAGGCCCACAGCATCACCGATCCTCCCCCATACTTCACAGTGGGCATGAGGTGCTTTTCTGCATACTCATCTTTTGTGTTCCGCCAGACCCACTTAGAGTGTTTGTTGCCAAAAAGCTCTATCTTGGTCTCATCTGACCAAAGCACACGGTCCCAGTTGAAGTCCCAGTACCGCTTAGCTTAACTCCAGACGTTTGCGTTCACGATTGTGAGTGAGAAAAGGTTTTTTTCGTGCATGCCTCCCAAACAGCTTGTTGGCATGTAGATAGCGCCTGATGGCTGTTTTGGAGATTTTGTGACCCCAAGATGCTACCATTTGTTGCAATTCTTTAACAGTGAGCTTTGGAGAACTTTTTATTTCTCTTACCATCCTCCTCACTGTGCGTGGTGGCAAAATAACCTTGCGTCCTCGTCCAGGCTTGTTTACCACTGTTCCAGTTGTTTTAAACTTCTTAATGATTCCTCTGACAGTAGATATGGGCAGGTGCAGGTGAGTGGCTATTTTCTTGTAGCCATTGCCTGACTTGTGAAGGTCGACACACATCTGCCTTACTTGAATGGCGTGTTCCTTTGTCTTTCCCATGTTGAAGAGTGGATAAGAGAAATGGCCTCTGTGTCACGTCATATTTATACCCCAGGGAAACAGGAAGTGATGAATTACAAATAAATGTTCCTAGACAACTTTGTAAACTACTGTAGAAATGACAGAAATACTTCAATTACATTTATTTCCTAGGAATTGTTAGGGGTGCCAATAATTGTGGAACAGGTGATTTTATGAAAAATAATGATTTCTTAGTCAGGGATTTTTTTTCCCTTAAAATTCACTTGAGTTGAAGGTTACATTTTTCTACAATTTTCAGTGTGAGAGTATGCTTCTGCAATAAAAATTGAATTTATTTTAAGGCTTTTAACACATCTTAACCAGGGGTGCCAATAATTATGGAGGGTGCTGTACAACTATTTCAGTACTACTTTCACTATTTAAAACTCTTGATCTGAAGTTATTAAACATCTGGTGCTTTTTTGCCTGTAAACTTTAATGTGCAAAAAAAAAAAAACAAAAAAAAAAGATACAATCCAATCTATTCATTTTTTTTTATAAGAGTATAAGTCAGACACTTCACATGTTCTGAGGTTCTCATGTTGAGCCTGCCTTCAGTGGAGTCATGGCAGAGTTCTGAGATTATGGCAAGTAGGTCAGTATAACACATAAATCATTCATGATACTCTTCATAGTCTTTTTCACATCAAATACAACTTCACTAATCCCACTTGTTTATCATGGCATGACTAAAAAACATGCAAAGAAAATTAAATTACACTAGGAATCCCAAGTCAGCAAATAAACTTCAGGGGACAAGTGTTTACCCTGTAAGATATTCAAAAATTTAAATAGTTTACTCTATTTATTTATTTTATTTCTTTATTTATTTATTTTTTTTACAAAAATAAGAGTCAAAACAGAAAGTCTACCAAACTGCATCTACAATTGCTTTAGACCAAAATAATTTCAATAGTGGATTACCTAATTTTTTAATCTTTCTGTTAAAACAAGAAAAATACTGTTAAGCTTATTTTTGAAGAAGATGTCTCTAACTCTGAAGGTCATTGTCTCCTGAATTGTTTGTAATTTTGGCTGATAAAGCCATGTTCCAACACTCTTTTGTGTAGGCTAATACGCATAAAAATGTGCTCAAATCTGAAATGGTGAGGCTAAAACTTGATTGATTACTGATGGAATTTCCCACCGTTTTTAAACACCACCAGCACAGTTGGCACACCACATTTGTTTTCTTATCCAATTGCGCCTCTGTGACTCCGCAAAAGTTTCACAAACGAGAAAATGTTTTTACGGAGAATATGATAGGCCAATTGATGTTATCTTATTTCTCTGGAAAGAAAGTATGGAAATGAAAAACAGTATACAGTGGAAATAGAGTGGCCAAGTCAGAATTTTAAAGAAGCAGAGTCAATACTGAAACTTGACACAGTGGAACCCCCCCACTGACAAGATCCACAGAGGACTCCACCAGGGCCACAAAAGATATATTAAACTGTACTTAAAACATAACACTACTGAATAATATCTTCACAAGCCCAACTCTGTTGCCTACACACCATTTTGCATGAAGCAATTAGCAAACAGATCTTTACCCTTTAACTGCCCCAGCCTTCCACAGGAGCACATTTTGAATCACTGTATCTAACTGAAATATGGGTTGAACTTAACCTGATTGAGCCATCTCTAATACTTGCTTGAGGTATGCTGTGCTGAAAAAATCCAGTCAGTTAACGTCAAACACATCTCTCAATTAGATGCAGTGACTAAAAATGTGCTTAACCAAGGTTAAGCAGACAGTGAAAGGGTTAAACAAGTATCCTTGCTTTCACTTGTCTTCTTTTAGGGCTCATATTCCCTGGGTATAGACTGCCACTCAAGCAAAGAGACATTAACTATGTGGAGCACAACTGCTTTGCCCGGCTGTTGTGTATAATTCACTCAAAGGACACAGGCCACACTGCTCCACCACAAATCAGGCTCCGTTGCAGAAAGACTTCCAGCTGACAGCACCCGAGGAGTGAACACGTAAAAAATGAATTGTGGGAAATAAGATTACAGAAACGACACAAGAGTAAATATGTTTGCTGACGAGGGCTGCTGGACCAGAGGAAGGGTACGAGGGCCAGAGGATCCCGTGCTTTGAGCAACACGCTCAACTCAATATAAATAAACATAATTTGCGGCCATGTCCTGTAATGAGACACAGCCAACGTTAATGCTAGAACTTAAATCTGGATGTACTGCAATAGTGTAAACGCATGAGCTGATGCCGTCCCCATCCCATGACGACACAGGGATGTCTTGTCTCCTTCCATAAACCCAGAGTCGAAACAAAGGAAACAGGCCTGCTCCGGGATGGTCTGGATCTTGTTTGCGCAGTCCTAACATTTCAGAAACAGCCCGTGCGCTGTAACTGGGGAAGGCGCAGGAATACATGCATGACAGTGCAGTAACGCATATTGGCACTAGGGCGCCGTGTGACATCTGCTCTCCTGGGGCTATCACTTCCAACACGTCAGTTTGCACAATGACTCCTCGTAATGGGCCCAATCCGAAAAGGACCCCTGCATCAATTGCTGTCCATCTCACCAACAAAGAACGCACTGGCATTAGATCAGAGATGCCGCAAGTCAGTAAATCGTGATTCCCTTTAATGTGACATTTCCTCATTATGCATGAATGTGACACAGGCGCCACGGGAATGACAACCTTTCCACCGTGACACTCCATCATTTATTTCTGTGAAAACAGATGTAAACTGAGAGCACGATAGGACTCGGATATGATACAGAACTTATCTCTGACAGAGGGAAGGGTATGTCTTTTCCCACCGTTCCTTGCTTCGTGACAACGCATTTGCCCGCAGTCAATGTACGCAGCCAAAACAAGCCGTCAGATTAATGACACTTGATCCCGGTACAATAGAGAACAAAGGAAATAATGCGGAAGACAAAAAAAGGTCTCGCCGAAATGAGGAACAGGACAGGAATGAGAGCTGAAGCCAACTGATACGCTGCAGTGATATGTACGCCGCACACCCAGTATTTGAACAGGCCTTCTCCTGCACCTCATCCATCAATAGAGAAATCCATATCTGCGATAAGAAAAATAAAACATAATGAACAAATTAAAGCACTTGACCCTGAAACAGAATTCTCCACCCGGCCCCCACTGTTCCCAGGTGAAATACTGTACCAGGTGACCCCCCCCTTCCTCACCAAAGAAGCCGTAAATCCTAATCAATGCCGACACAGATAAAGCACTGCCATGACACACAGGGCGGCTGTAGCTGTGCCTGACCGCTGGGGAAAACAGGCACATTATTGCGGCCTGGCCCAGTGTGCAGTGGGTCATCCCATGGCATCCGCTGTACAGGAAACGCTCCAAACTTAATTACATACTATCTGCTTTCCCAGGACAAGAAACGTTTCATTTTCTTTGGAGCTGCAACTGTTCGCACATGCAGGATAAAATAAACTATGAGTCTCTGAGGCCAAAACATTTTTTTTAGTTATATATATGAATACAGTGAGCACCATAATTCATTGGATAGTGACACATTTCGTATTTTAGTTCTGGACTCTAGTACTTTGAGTCTGACGGGATACAATGACAATGAAATCAAACCGCAGACTACAAGCTTTAATTCAGGAGTGATTTCTTCCATATTGGATTTACCATTTAGCAATCACAGAACCTTTCATACATAGCCCCCCCTCCTTTTCAACATATTAAAACTAATGGGCAGTATGTAGAATGATGTTGAAGAAAGTGATGATTTTGACATTTGGCTGCCACTCTCCTGATGCATAGATATCACCAGATGTTGGGTATTTTCCCTAGTGATGCTCTGCCAGGCTGCAGCCATTTTCAATTCCTGCTTGTTTCAGAGCCATTTTGCATTCAGTCTACACTTCACCATGTAAAATGAATGTTCACCTGGATTCAGATTGACTTGACCAACAAAACCAAAACAACAACACTTGTGTAACTGTCCAATGAATTATAGTCATCACTGTATACTATACTCAAAAATGAGACAAAACAGGAATCAAATAACATTGATTAGCCACCTCTGTATGTCAATAGGTTTCTCTATGTCAAGGTCTGCGAATGCACCTCAGGTGACAAAAGAAACGGTCGGTTCTCATAGTTAATGTGTCGGATGCAAGAGAAATTGGACTTGAGCGACTTGTTTGACGAGGGCCAAATCATGATGGCTAGACAACTGGGTCGGAGCATCTTAGAAACAGTAAGACTTGTGGAGTGCTCCCAGGCCGCAGTGGTGAGTACCAACTGACAGGAGAACCTGTAAAAGGCTGTTGGGTGCTGAAGGTTGATAAACATGCGAGGGCAACAAAGGCTATCGCACCTGGCCCAAACGGACAGAAAGGCTGATGCGTCACAAGTGGTAGAAAATTTCAACAATGGTTACAGGAGGAATGAGTCAACACATGTTGCATCACACCCTGCTGCATACTAGGCTTTGTAACTAAAGACCGGTCAGAGCGCTCGCCCTGACTCTGGGCCACCGAGCACCCACAAAGGGCACGTGAGATTCAGATCTGGACCTTGGCGTTAATGAAGTGGGTTGCTTGGTCCAGTGAGTCCAGTTTTCTTTTACATCATGTGCACTGGCAGGGTACGTGTGCACCATTTACCTGGGAAAGAGATGACACCTTGATGCACTGTGAGAAGAGGACAAGCTGTGGAGAGTGTTATGTGCTGGGAAATTTTCTCCATGGAAACCCTAAGTCCAGAAATTCATGTTCACAATTTTATGGAGCTTGTTTTGCATCATGTGGAGGACCAGCGATACATATTTGGTTCATCAGCATGTGTGTGTGTGTGTGTGTGTGTGTGTGCGCGTGCCTGTGTAGTTGGCACAGGGTCAATTTAGGACTAACAAGGATGCAACGAGCCGTTATAAAACGGTGATAATAAACAAGTTAATCATGTTCTAGTTTAAAAGGAGCCTCCAAAAAAGACCTCGTCCCTCAAGAGCAAAGATGGGTTGGAACTGATCAATTTGCCAACAGATGCATAAGTTTATAATCCATCACTTTAATAACAGTGCTCCCCAAAGAAAATCAACAGGATTTGGGGCATTTCAGCCTTTACAGTGCCTGATATAATGATAATACAGTCGCACGTTGGAAGCGTGTTTTTTGAACCAACAAGTCAGTTTTTAAGTGGTTTTTTTTTGGGGGGGGGGGATAGCTACAGTCTTCTGTGACTTGCATATTTCCAAGGGCACAATATCATTATAAATTGTTGATACAGATGATATAGCTTTGATTGACCCCTCATTTCGCATCAGCATGGCTGTCCAGGATTACCTGGATGGGCTGAGACTGTGAGCATGCACAAGAACTGAGGCATTCTCTAATGAGCTTGGAACAACTCAACAGCCAATCATTACAGAGCTGCAAGTCAATGCTCCTAATTTTCAGGCAAAGGGTAGTTACACCAAATGTCAATTTAGTTTATTTTTAACAGTTCAAAGCTCTTTCTAGTATATTTTTCAATATTTTAGATACCTCTTATTTTATGATTTGTGCAAACATCTTCATCTCCTGGAACTGTTTTAAATGTCAAACTTCTGCACAGTACTTTTAGTGTGTGAATATATGTACAGTATGTATATACATCTCTCTCACACACACAAAGGCACACACACACACATACACACACACACACTTTGTACTTTACCACCTATTATTTTAGTGCCCGTTTTAAAGTCACTGCTGGCAAAAGAATTGACAAAGCACTCCATTAAAATAGCACATAGTCAAAGAAGCATGGAAAATGCCTAACCAGTGACATAATATTGTAGACACAGAATGAAAACATGCATGTCATGGGGTGCTGGAGCAAAGGCAGGGATGATGAATGGCTTTTCTTCCATACAAAGATGAGGTCTGATCTCAGATCATTGACGGGGCGGGTGAAGTATGGGAGGTAGTTGATGCTAGTCTTTGTCCAGCCTGAGATGGAAACACTGGGATGCTCATTCAGTGCGACCAACGTGTCCCGTGATCACTCAAAACACAGCTCGCCAACAGACCCACAATCTGGTACCACTGAGACGCCAGCATGAAGGAAAACAAGGAGTGTCAAAAACCAAAAAGATTGACACTTGTCCTTCAGCAGAGCGCATATAGTATTGCTGCATTTTTCACATGTAAGCTCACATTCAGTATAGAAATGTAAGTGCGTATGAATGGGAAAGACGTCATCTCTGCCAAAGTTCCTTTTGGACTTTCCACAAGCTTGTACATAAAGCATGAGTTCATCTTAATAAAGGGACTTAGCTTTTAGGGAACAAAATATCACATCAAAAATGGACAACCAAGATTTCAGCAACATCTCACTCATTATGTCAACACCATCTCAACTTTTGTCATGATGTTAAAGCACTCTGCAACTGACATATGCTATTGTATAAATCACTGTGCATTATTTATCAGCATGACTGAATTTAAAAGGGTTTAGCCTAAAGGAGCAATTTATTTCAAAAGGCCACTCTCAGTACTAACAAAACTCAGAATTAAGGCACTTACATTTTTACCATCACAGTCTAACATACAGAGTAAAAGGAGGTAAATATTTACACATATTTGAAGTTCATAACAGATCATTTACATGGTCAACCCCCAGTCCAGGCCTGGCGTGGCTCTGTGCTTAATAAAGAAACCGTAGCAGAGTGCATGCCATCTTTTACCATCCCAGGCCATTAAGCTTTTACAGGGACACTATTGCACATTCCAGAGAAATCCACGTGCTCCAAACGTCTGGAGCATGAGCGTTCATTTAACAACCGACAAAAATGTCTTACTCTGTCCTGTTACACCTCTTCTCTCTTGTTAAGATTAAAGGATGCACACCGCTAAAGCCAAACAGGGCACAAAAAAAGTTGCTTCACAGGCAAGTGCATAGTGTACACTTCTGAGATGGGGCAAGTATGTGAAAGGTAGAGCAAAAGTTGATCACTATAACCATTCTTCCTCAAACAGTTAAGACTGAGATGAAGACTGTTGGTGCACATTATATGCAATACAACACAGCTTATGCTCATTGAAAAGAGCTGTTTGACTGTTCTTTCCCATTCATACCTATTAGGCTTTTTAAGTTCCCAGGAAAACGGAGTCAAGAGTCTTTGGAACCAGGAAAGAAAAGGCATCTCTTCTACCTCCCCTCGTCGATATTTCACCATTTATCTGCTGAGAAGATCAACCCTTGGCCCACAGTTGGTCTGTAAATGTAATAAACATAACTGCCAAAGGTACAGTCATGCTGGGCCAGCTGATTTATTAGTACCCATAAGACTCACTCTAGCTGCATTGAGGTACCATTCACAACAGGTGCTACTGAAAACAATAATGTAGTGAATGGACAGTAGTAGTTAGTTGCTCATATTGCTACATTCCTAGATATTTGCACCAAAAAAACACGATCTATGTAAAATGTTGCTATCAGGAAACAATCTCAAAACAGGATGACAATTTTACAGCTTTATCTTAAACATGCATAGTATGTGTGTCAGCATAAATTAAGCAAATTTTTGCTTTGCTGGGCCAAAGAGAGCGAACAGTTATGATGTTCTCTGCATGGAGTCATGGTGCCCCCTTTGTCTGTGCTTTAGTGTGCTGGCGCATATTTACAAAGTCCATAAAAATTTCCTCAACGGTAGAGAAAATTTGAATTACAGAGAAAAGACAACAGACCTCACTTCCCGCTCGCTATCTGCGAGCATCAAGCTTCTCCATGCTGCTCGGCCAAAAATTGACCTCTGCTGCGTCTCCAATCTTGATAGGCAGCAAAGACTGCCAAACCACGCAACAGCATTCACTGCGGTGAGTCATATCGCCTCAGCCCTACCTTAGCTTACAGAGCAGGGGTTCAAGCCCAGCTTCAACCTCCTTGTGTTTTGACCTCCAGTCATGCATCTGTAAAACTTGCCCTGGTGATGCCATAACCCTGCTAATGTAACAAAAGATGAGTTTACTTAACACTGTACCAACAGTTCACCGTAGCCAAGTTTACTTGAAAGGGGGAAAGAGACTGTCAAAAATCCTACGATAAACAAAGCGAAGCAGTCCCCTCAGAAACGTAACCGTAATTCATACAGACAAGCAATTTACATGTAAGTGGATTCAGATGGGCTGGGAAAAGGGGGCCCCCCGTCTGGAGCTGCCTATTCTTTGCTCTGCTTACTTCGCTTCATTTTTTTTTTTACCTCACTTTTTAAAGCAGCGAGTTCCCTCCCTCCCCTGGAGATCTGTTCCTTGAGGTCTCGCTCGAGAAGGAGTGCCACACAAATGCAGTGAAGAGCCAGAAATCCATTTCAAGGAAGCCCAACCTCTTTAAAATGGAAGTGTAAAATGGCTCACAAGTGGGCCGTAATATTGCTGCTAGCTCTTTGATAACTTGGGAGGTATATGTAATAGACTGTATTAGAAGGTTTCTCAAATGGATAGTTAAAAAGTATGTGCAGTGCAATACGTGCTAACATAAATAGCTCTGTTCCCTTTCTTTTGGCACAAAAATGATTAAATGGGGGTTGGAAAACCCAACAAACTAGAGCAAATCCATGGGAGTGTGCAATTAATTCTTTTGTGTTTGGCTTGAGACGTTATAAAATATACTCAGCAATAACTCTGACTTTTCCATTCAACACCATAAAATGCACAGCACAGAAAAGCATGTGAATGATGGGAAAATGCAAATGCATTTATACTGTACGTAGACCAACATGGTTATCCTTAAATGACATATTACACAGCTACGGCCACCTAAAAGCCACAGTAACCTATTGACAATAGGATAGCAAAACTAACCCCCCATCCTTTGATTAAAATCGGTGGAAAGTTAAGGATTACATTTGGTTCTTTAAATGAAAAAGCTCTGGATTCTTCTGTCAGCAGAGTGCATATGGTAGAGCATTATTTTCCATTAGTAAACTCACAGCCAGTGTCAAAATATACTGTATGTACAATATATGGGATAGACCTCAACTCTGCTTCATGTCCATTGGACTTCCCTCAAGCCTGTTGTAAATATACAGCAGCATGAGTTCATACTGTATTACTAAAGTGATTTTGCTTCCAGGAAACAAAATATCACGTCAAAAATAGACAACCAATATTTTATCAACATCTCACTCATTACGGCAAAACCACCTGTCATAATGTTAAAGCACTCTGCAACTGACAGATGCTATTATTTTAATCAGAGTTCATTATTTGTGAGCATTACTGAATCTCGTAGGGTTTAACCTAAAGGAGCAACATATTTGAACAGGGCACTCTCAGTAGTAACAAAACTCAGAGCCAAGGCGCTTGCATTTTTACCATCACAATCTAACCGGCAGAGTAAAAAGAGGGTAAATATTTACACATCTCTGAAGTTCATAACAGCCCATTTACATAGTCAAACCCCAGTCCAGGCCTGTTGAGACTCTGTGCTTCATAAAGTGAGTATAGCAGAGTGCATGTCATCTTTTCCCATCCCAGGCCATTAAGCTTTTACTGGGACACTATTGCACATTCCAGGGGAATCCACGTGACAACCGACTGTTTCATCTGGAAACTAAAAGCTTTGTTTTTTTTTCTCTCTTGTTATTTTAGTGGCTTAATTTCAACTCTTATCCCTGAAAAATGTAAGATTTCATTAAAAAATGAAAAACACGACTCCTGCTCAAAATGATACTATGAAATCTTTTGCGAATAGCAAAGCCCCACAAACGCTCCATCCATGTGCGTCCCACTCTGCCATAAGCACCTTTACTTTTTCTCGTGGCTGAGTACCCCCCTCGAATACAGGGGACTTTCCTCATGGATTAGGGGGCATTAGCACTGAGTGAGATGTCAAACGAAGACATTTGCTGTAGGTGGAATTTCTCACACGGCTCTGGTCGGGACTTAGGCACACAGGCGCACACTGGCTAGGCCTCATTAGTCCAGGCCATGGGACCACACAATGGGGCCCACACCGCAGAGCATGGCCGACCTGCCACGGGAGCGCTCCTAATCCTCTGAGGCCCACGTAAGACCCACGCTTCTCAAGCTCGCAAGAATTCCTGAAGCGGTGAGTGGCTTTGCGACTGGTTTCTTTTTTTTTTCTAGCAAATTTTCCCCTTCTCTCCCCCTGCTCCACTTGAGCATTCACACCTGAATCCTATAAATCTGAAAAAAAGAGAAGGAGATGGGGGGGAGAAAGAAAGAAATTCCTGTGCTGGATCGAGGCAGAGGTTGAGGGGCGTTGCAGATGAAAACGGTCTCCAGGGCTAGGTTACTTCCTCTCCATCCCGCTCCTGACAGAGGTGTGACACCCCATTGAGATCCCAGACATTCTCTCAGCAGTTTCTCCTGAGAGTTCAATATCCACACAATTTCACACCCACCAAAACCCACTGACAACGTATGGGATGACGATCTGACTGGCAGGCAGAAATACCATGTCTTTATTTGACTTTGAGAAAAAAAGGCTAAATTTCAAACCCATGTTAATAACAGGGACAAATAATCAAAATGTGGAGAGAAAAGTACAACTTCTTTAGAAACATGGCAATGCTGAGCATATCCAAAAGAACTGGCTTTAAGTAAGCAGCTATTAATTCATGTGATATGTAGCATTAAGTGTACACAGGGGTAAATTAATATATCTATGCTTTTAGCAGAACAGAAATAAAAAAATAAGTAAAAATCGTAAATACATTAATCAACAATCAATTTGATGAATAATAAATGAAGCCAGCACTAATGTTACTGAACCCAAATAATCGTGGGCGAGGTTTGCACTTTGAATTTAAAGTTCGGGGATCATTAAAAAAAAAAACGAAGAAAAAATCCAGAAGAAATGTAATGTGTATTACAGAAGCTTCATTTACATGAAAATCACTCATCAGAATAACCGCAGGTGCACATCATATCCTGACTAAAATGCCCAATGAGTGAATGGGATATTGCGAAAATCACCATACAAACTGTACTCACACAAACATAAAAACCGACACTACACCACATGTTTAATAGCTAGGTAAGCAGAAAATGAACACAAATAATGTGTGTCAATGCAAACAGTTATTGGGTGCCAGTTTTAAAGAAATGGATAGTTGGGCTGCAGGGCGGTGGTGGGTGTTGGTGAAAATGGGCCTCGATCAAGGCAGGCTACCCAGAGTGCTGCGATGTCGAGAGATGTGTCTTAACCTACATTCCGAGACAATAATTTGCTCTTTGTCCTCACTATGGGCGTAGTACAGCCAGACAGCCACCCTGCCGAGATTGCGGTTAAGATTTCACAAGTCCACGTATCCAAAAACATGACCCACTTTAGGTCAGTTACCAGTTTTTCACATTCAAACTCAGCATGCACCGCTCTCCTCTTGAAAAAGTTCCTAATCAAAAATATTTTTACTCTGTCAGCTTGAAATGAGCCAAAGATAGCCTTTTACTTGAACATATGTACTACTGGTTTAACATTGTAACAATCTAGCTAGCTAGCATGTTCTTTAAAGTATCATACATGCAAATAAATTAGTCATAAATATTACTGACACTATTACAAATATTAATACTAGGTAACGTCGTTATGTCATCCAGTATTAGACTGCCACGTTATTGAGCAAATTACATTGTAAATTGCAATGTGCGTAACTCGTTACGGAGATAAAACTTTCCAGCTAGCGCAGTACTGAAATGCTAATTCTGGGACAAACGTTGATCAACATGAGTCTGGTGGAGGAGTCGGAGGGGGTTGCAGGGGTCATGGCTGCAGTCAAGCAGAGTTCACGCTACTGGATTGCAGCTGTGATTGTCCACTCGTCAACAGTTTTTTGAGATCGCCAACAAAAGCCCACAGATCAGGTGCAAATCGGTGTTTGCTCGGCGCTTGATTGGTTCGTGTAAACTGTTCAAGCTTGCCAATGCCTTGCAGACAGACTAAAGCACATGAAATATTTGGTTTTGCTGGGGAGCAACGGCATCAGCTGTGAGAGGGGAAGAGTCGTGAGGGAGAGACGGAGGAACACTAAAGCAGCAGCCTCAAACCACATACAACACGATAACAACTGCAACATGGCTACGTTAAGACTTCGTCTATGACCATACCACAGAATTAGACCAGGACTAATGTTATATGAGAATAATCACAGTGACAATATTACCTCTTACATTTATTATTATAGGGCAATACATTGCAATAAATCATTAGTTTCATGTTATTATAAAAATATATATAAATAATATTTAAATCCCTACATGCATTTTTGACTAACACCGCTATGGGGTTCAGTGAGCCCTCTAAACCAATGCAAACTGCGCTCGGAAATAATATAGTACTATGACACCACTCATCACTTTCGAGATCAATATCTGTCCAGGACAAGAAAGACTTTGGTAAGGTAGGTGACAAGCTGGAACAAATATGTCTGGATTGATGAATGCAATGTCTGGATAGAATTTTGTTTTCTCAATTAATAATGGACTATTTGCTCAGTAAATTAAATGGTCAATTGTTTGAATTGGCTTTCTTTCACTTGATTAAACAAAGCAAGAACACATTACATCAAAATATTCTTGTAAGTGGGGCAATATGGCCAGACATATAAGACACAACCCTCCTCAAGTTTGGTTATTTTTTTGAGCAATGCTATGGATTTTATAGAGTTTTAGCCATAGCTCTGAAGGAAGTAAATTAATAAAACACCTTAAAAAACAATGGATTTCCACAACTTTGTATTTTGGACATCTGAAATAGGCGTAAATATCTGAAATAAAGTCAAGCCAGGATATGCCATTGCCAGATGAACTAATGGAACAGTCCCAGGTAAATACACAGTGCTAAACAGGAAGAAAACAATACAACTAAAGCATAATGAAATATACTTCATGTAAATCTAGACTGATAAAATACAGTGAAATGCACTGCTCCAGATTTTCTGCTAAACATGGAGAGTTGTGAGGTTCCAACCATAAATTGAAACCAGCGAGAGACACAGAGAGAAATCCTCCCATAATTCTAAATTCCCACAGATCGCCAGAACAACGGATAAACTTCAGAGCCAGTTAAACTCAAACAATTTGAGAGAATTCCTAAACGATTGAAACAGCACAAACAACTCATCATAAACCCAGAACAGGAAAGGTTGTCAAATTCACTTCCACACAAATGCCATTCTCAGTACCAAATTTAGCCAGATGCACCACAACCTCAGTACAAAGTGTTTGAAAAGCAGCAGTTGATATGCGCTCAATTCACAACATTTTTGTCTGAAAGCCAGCAATAAGAAAATATATGGCCGTCATCATCAGTAAGCATTAAATAAAGCTCATAACTCCCGACCAGTATGCCTGTGAAAACTCCCTGCTCCTTCTATGTAGCGCTATACACAAGAAGGCCGTGGAACACCATCAATCCGCTACCAGATGTATGAATCATAAATAAAACATAAATAAAGGAGATTACTGGCGTCACAACCAGTGAGGCAGTATGAGTGGGGTCTGGGGGACATCCATAGTACAAAGCGTCTAACCATAAATGGAAGAGTCTCTCTCTCTGTCTGTATGCACGTATGTACCATACAGGCCAGCAGACAGTGCCATTTCTACGCGAGATTATCGGGAGAAATACACAAGACATACACGAGAATATCGCGACGCAGCGTAAATGTACGAGTCACATACATTGTGCGTAGGAAAAGTAATAGGCCTAGTGCTGGTGACAAGTATAGAGTCACATACATTGTGCGTAGGAAAAGTAATAGGCCTAGTGCTGGTGACAAGTATACATGTGTATCGCGATAAGTCTCACATGAAACTGGTGTCGGTAAACAACATTGTTAGTGAACGAGATTCCGAATGTCTAACATCCAGTTTTGAGGTTTACTGTCTCACGCACGTTTAAAATATAGCTCCTGGACAGTGTCATTTATGTTTTTGATTTTCTTATGTATTGACGATACACTCGAAATATTATTTTGTTAAAATTTAAGAAAAACACATTTTTTACGCCTTTGTAACAAATTAATTTGTTGATGCAACAGAATCCGATTTGTTATTCTAACAAAAATCTTAACAAAATAGATTTTGTCCAGTCCTCTTAACAAAAAAGATTTGTTACTTTTCCGCACAGCCCCAGCGAATTTTCTGTTGTGACTTTTCATTGGCGAGAATCGATCACGTGCACCAATTTCAGTGTCGTCTGACTGCGAAGGATCTTGAAATGAGCAGGAACGCAACAGGAAAGCGAGTTTTAACCTATGCCATCTTTTCTCTGTATAAGCTACTAGCTATATGTCGTCATTCTTTAAGTTTTAATATTTAGCAACATACACCGACTTCGTTATTCTATCTTTATTTTTGTGTCGCAATGTAGATATTTGTGCGTGCAGAACTGCAGATGATATTCCTATCCCACCATATTTTATCTTCCGCAAACCAGGTCATTAAACATGAGGAGACTGCCTCTGATGCCTGTTTTTGTTCCTTTAACAGCTGATTGATTTGTCAACAACTTATTGGCATTGGTTAAAAACTTGCCTTACTGTTCACTTCTTGCATTACCACTTCACTGTGAAGTAATAAAAGCACGCACTTAAATTATTTCATTTACATGTACATCGGCCGCATAATCGGTTTGTACAGATTTATTTTAACAAACATCCTAACAAAATAATTTATGGTCCAATCGTGTTAGCAAAACACATTTGTTAGCCTACTTAATTGTTAGTCTAACACAATAGGCCTATTTTGTTAATACAGCAACAATTTTACTTTGTTAATAAAACAAACTAATTTGTTACTTCCTGAACAAATTAATTTTGTTGGATTGATTTTAACAAATTAATTTGTTATCTCTCATGGAACAAATTAGCCTAATTTGTTAAGCATTTAGTTAAAAGTAACAAATTCATATTTTGAGTGTAACGGTCATCGGATTATTATCGAACTGGTCAAAAAAGATTTATTAGTCTGTGATTATTGTATTTACCCGATTGAGAGGTTTACCGGCTCTGTTAAGTTTAGAGTTTTGGACAGATCGATTGGGACGTGGGGTGTGTTTAAGGATAGCTATATTATCACAAATACAGAAAGGAAAAACCAAATTCTTCTGTTAACAATGCAACCTTGCGTGACATTATTTTTATAATCCTTTACTTGATTAATGAGTAGATGTCCCTTTGCACTCAAGCGTTTCATGCCACCTGTGAAAGAAGCCACAGCTAAAGGCCGCGAGTTCCGGATGTCAAATGGAAAAGGAGTCGTTTTTTTAATCCGCAGCTTGAGGCCCGTTCATCAGTCCTTAAAATTCATACGTAATGAGCAAAATTATCATTCAGTAAGCAAGATGTCAGTAGAGAAGATGCGTCGCACTTCCCCTTATTTAGGAACGCGTATAATGTCTCTGTATGAAAATCAAGAAACGTCGTCGCACATAAGAGACTGTCTGATTGCAGAAGAAGGGATATCCATTCAAACTAAATCCATCAAACAGTACATACAGAGGCGAAATCTATACGCCAAACAAATATCAAACTAATACTTACTGTACACTTAACCAATTCCAATTGAAGGAAAAAAGACATGGAATGTGAGCTCTGTCGTTTTCAGGATATTGCAACAAGGCATCGCTTTAAATATAATTTGACATGTGAATCGATAGATTTGTTGCTTTATTTATGACACAATGAGACGTGCACAGAAAACATTCCACGGTGCATTTACAGTATAAATGTTTAAGAATAAACCAACATCGTCAAACAGAAGACTATTAAACAGCAAACATAATATGAGTCATGTCCCTCTACCACATGAACTGATGAAATGATGAAACAGTAAACAGGCTGAAATAAATGCAAAATTACAATCTACATGTATGTAGCACATTATGTTTTATTCAGACCAGCGGTACATGTATACTGAGATTTTCAAAGTGATTCTTCAACCGTTGCTGGATATCGTATACTCCTCTTCAGCCCACCCTCGATTTTCATGGATTAATGATTAACGATTACCAACAACAACACAGCAACGCAACAACGTATTATATCTATTAAATCCGCATATAAAAAGTAATTCTCAGTAACAACTGTGCATAGGCCTTTGGAATACATTACATCGCACATTTGGCAGGCTCTAGGCATACGTGTGTAGGTTCGGCGGCTGGCCTACTGCAAAGCTTGTCTCGGCAGAGTACAAGGTTGATAATAGCACATAAAGAGGAGATTATCGTGAGAAAGCCACGAGAGATACACGAGACATCTCGTGGGAATTAGGCAGTAACTGCTGGCCTGTACGGTATGCATGTATGTTTTACATAAGAGTGTCCTTTAATTTTCTTGACAGCCATTCACCCGATTGACACCTGAGGGTGTATAGCTGAGGACCAAACGAAGTGCAGTGTTGGGTGTGAAGTTGTTTGGCAGAGCAGTTCTTGAGGAATCTCCAGAAAGTTGCAATCAGCAATACCACTGAATATCAAGCAACAAGACTGGAGGCGAAAAGACTGGCCTGTTTAGCAGGCACATTTTGATTGGGGGCTACTCCACTAGTCTAACAATCTAACAAGTGAAGGAGTTTCTATCTGTCTATCTGTCTGTACGTATATATGTATGTATGTCTGAATTTATGTACGAATGTCCCTCGATTTTCTCAAACTGTTCATCCAATCAACTTCACAGTTGACGGGTGTATTGCTGAGGACCCAAAGAAGTGCAGTGTCCAGTGTTAGGTTGTTTGGCTGAGGAATCTCGAGTGAGCTCCAAGCAGCGATATTCTGTGAGCAGTAGTACCGGAGATTAGGCAATCAGCCCGTTCCAAACATGCACATTTTGAACAGGCACGGGACTAGTTTTCTGGATTAAGGTGCCTTTCAAGAAATTGAAAACACTTTTCCTCCTCTTAGTGGGGCTTTCATATTTGTTGCTTTGTTGTCCTGCCTCAGAATAACCTACAATATCACGTTCACTCAAATGTGTACAAGCACGCAAACACAAATGCACACACACAGGAGTACATACACGCACATCATGCATACACATGGAACTACACCTAGACAGAAAGCCAGATGAGTCATGAAAAGCTGGAAATAAGCTTAGCAGTAACATCTGTATTATACACTGATCTGTGCAGGAATAATGTACCAAAGTACAATGGCCATAAGGTCAGTAAGAGCCTTTGTTCATTGATCTTGGCATAAAGTCTGAACCATGAAAAAGAATAAACACTAAAATTAGCTATTTATCTATATGATGGATAGTGTGCGTGTTAAAGTGGTGCATCTCATGAGGCACTGAGAAAATAAGTAAACCGTTCAAGAACGCCGGAAAGTCAATTCCATTTGTATCTTGAAATTCTTACATGGGAATCTCTAATCCATTTTCCGAGATGTTCCCCCATGATGACAGCATTTCGTAGAGGCATGTTTGTTCAATCAAACAGCTCAATCAAACACATGTGGAGCCACAAACATGACAGATTTATGAACTTTTGTAAAACATTTGGCAAACATAACCTTTACACAAACACCTGCCCTCAATATACAGAACTATCTATAAAGCAGACGCGGTCAGTGCAAACACCACGTGTAGCATGTTACATATAGATAATATAGACATAGGCTATAGTTTATTTAGGGTTCATGTATGTTACAGCAAGAGTCTAATCTCTTTTTAGGGAATGCACATTATTTGCCATAGGCTACATCAATTAGGCTTCTGGATGCAAACTGCTAATATGTTGGTTTGAATGATTTTTTTCATAGGTTAGCTCCCATTCTGGGTTTCAAAAATGCATCACTGCACATTATCAGGCTTGAATTGTGAAATCGATTGTGGGGCAACAGAGTTCATTTAAATCTAGGAGCCTCAAATGCCCATCATACCTTGAATCCCCCAGTTATTCGGATGTAGAGGGCTTGTAGCCACACAAATGTTGAGGAATAACCCACAGAGTACAAGAGCTAAGCCTTAGGTATGAAAAGAACCAGCCCCTACAGCATTAATCATCACATCTCACTCAGGCACCACTTGCTGCCAGAGGATATCAACTCACCAAGAGAGCCCAGCCAATTAAACACTTCCCTCACTACCCTCAGAAATCTTAAAAGCATGAAGTCATTATCCTCCCAAATGACTACCTCCCTGTGACGCCCAATCACATGAGATCACGCAAGTCAAAATACCATTCCGTAATAATTACTTTTATCTTTTTTATTGTTCATGAGAAGCCTGAGAACTTAGCAGACCATTTAACTGTGAAGAAGCTTCCAGCTCTGAACTGAACGACAAAGCCCAAACAAAGAAGGCTGCAGTTCAGTGAAACCAAAGAGACTCATCAGACTCCATATTCTGGGAATCAAAACTGTTTGAACAAGATTCTCAACCCTGGCAGACATTCATTCACTTTAACATCCACACTAACCTTTGACCTCACAACCGAACATCCGTGACTAACACCATCAAAGAGAAGAAAAGACAAACATCAATAAAGAGCGGTAAAGTGCTGTCGGTTCTGGTGCCGAAGAGCACCGAGAAAAGAGGGAAAGGAATTGTTTCAAAAGAAGTAGATAACAGAGGGAGTAATGCGGGCAGAGAGGAGACAGGAAGCAGGAACAATGAAAACGTAAGATGTCAGTAGACATTGGAGAGAAGAGGGGGCAAAGACCAGGTAAAAAAACACCGGCAGAAACCAGAGACAAGGCAGAAAAGGCAGGCGACTTCAGCATCACAAAACAGGCCCAGTTCCACTGCATAGGCTGTACAGAGAGAATGAGAGGAAAGGAAAAGAAAGTTTGCCGAAGAAAATAGTTGGGAGAAACTCACTTCATCTCCAGAATCTCCTCCAGTTGTTTGCGGCGCTCCTGCCTCAGGTTGGTGAGGTGACCATCTCGTTCGGCCAGGGATTGCTGGGTGGAGGAGAGTCGCTGCTTTGTGGCATCCAGCTCCTGCCTGGTCTTCTCTAGGGCAGCCATCAGCTCCTCCAGCTGTGGAGTGTAAGTGTTGTTAAAGACTTCTCCCTCCTCCATTCATTCATTCATTCATTCATTCATGCCAGGAATTTTTCTGTAAACCATTTGCGGGGTAGTCTTTTTTGTAATATTCTCATTTCATTAAAACATTTTTTATAAGAACCTTTTTATAAGAAGGTTGTGGCTTAAAAATGCCAAAAATAAATTAAGAAAATTTTAAGAACATCACGACCCTGAGAACAAGAATTGAAGAAAGGAACTTGTATCTTTAGACGGTAATGTTTGTGAGAGTGGTTCAAGCTTTAAAATGTTAACTGCTCAAAAAAATTGTAATGTCTTATGCCATTATTAATGAAAAAATAATATTTTTAAACAGAGTTACAAAGAAAACAAGACACATTTTCAGAACTTTAGTGACTGAAATCTTCAAAAAAATTTAAGAACATTTAGACTCAGCCACCCAAATGACATTCTTATGTATAAGAGAGTGCAGTGGTCTTGAACTCAATCCCAGTCAGTTGTCGGCAAAGATTGTAGCATCAGCACTGGTGTGTCCCATTAAGGACATTATGATGTACTGTAGCACCACAAAGGATGGAGACAAGATGATAATTCCAAAGTCTCAGAAATAGGGGTCATTCAAAAGGGTGCAAGTGGTGTCTTTGTTGAATTTTTGTATTTTTTGTCAAACAGAGAGCACTGAAAACAGGTGAAGAGGGAGTTGCCATTTTAAAAGAGATGCATTTTGCATTTTAGATTGATAGCAGTGGGAAACAAAATTATAGGCACTTTTGTTCTTGTTCTACCGTCTTGCTCCGACTGCTGTAGTTTGACTGGCGCTCATTATCAATAACAAGGACCATATATTCTGTATATACACAATGACAGGTAATACAAGCTACAGTGTGGAGCTTAAACTATGACACAATCTGTTCTTTTGAAAGTAAATATACCTGTAAATTGAAAATGATTGACACATACAGTACTGAATAATGGTTTTAGGCTCTATTCAGTAAGGGGCAGATGCCTCCAACAATCATGAGATTTAAGATGTCTTCACAGAGTCACGAACTGTCAAAAATGAAATGAAATGAAATCAATATTTGGTGTAACTACCCTTCGCCCAAAACTTAGGTACTCTGCCTGTAGTTCTATGGTTTTATAAGCTGATTGGCCATTAGCTTGTTCAAAGCATATTGGAGAGTTTGCCACTATCTGCTTCTATCTCTCCAGATAACGCCAGACAGTCTTCGCAATGTTGAGCTCAGGGCTTTGTCCAGGCTAAATCATCTGCATCTTTAACAAAATACAAACATTTATTTGTAAATTTTGTTTCTAAATCAACATTTATGGCCTCAAACGTGATTTTAACCTCCAGCAGAATTAAAGTGAGGGGAAAAAAATCTGTGACAAAATTTAAATTAAAAAATGTAGGGTGTCCAAAACCTTTGCACAGGGCTTCACAAGTCCTCAGGCTACCCAGACTCCAAAATACATTCATCTGCATGCCAGTGCCATACAATTTGCCAAGATTACCACTCGCCTTTTAATAATTCATACAGCTGCATGTAAAAATGTGACTTTTTATTTAATCTACCAAAAACTGTACGAATTGAGAGCAGATAAAACAAAGTGAGAGCTTAACTTGAATAAACAGCAATGAACATGGACAGCCCACACAGAGCAGAGAAGAAAAAATGATACTGTGTGGTTAAAGAGAGACTCATCATTATGTGATTCAACCCAAATGTTCAACTGGCCTTTTCTGTTGTGGCTAAGCAGCTCACAACATTAGCGTGCTGCCAGGGTCTGAGTGACAGGGGGAAGCTGCATAGGAAAAGTGCTCAGACTCTTGAAACAAGCTGCACTACATTATGGGAGGTAAAGATGGTTAGTTTATTAAATGTACACAAAATTCAAATAGAGACAATATGGTGAGGGGTTTTTCGTTTCAAAACAAATAGGCCAGAACTGTAAGGTTTATTTTTCTGGATATAAATGCATTAAATATTACAGGAGATTTGCATATTACTGGATGGAAGCCATCAAAAGGTCAATAAATTTAATAATTTCGATGAAATTTCATTATTTCATTCCAATTTTGAGAAATGAAAAGGAGAAAATGATTTCCATTTCAGCAAAAAACTGTTAATATTTTTTTTCAACACTGCAGCATTTACAGAGGCTTCTGTCTTTATTTTGAGAGCAATCATGATATCCTGCACTGCCATTTAAGCCAATTTAAGGCACTTAAGTTAAAATTCCAAACAAATAGCATGAGTTAAGTCCATTAACTGCTGTAATGATGTCCTTATCTAAAATGACTGGGTTGTGAAATCTTGTAACAGCCCAGCACCTGGCACCAGAAATGAGTCTTTCCAGCGGGTACAGTATTTCTCAAAAAAGAAACCACCCAAGAGCACTTTGGCTCTTTGGCCAGGTCAGCTTTAATTTTGCGTGGGCATCGCTTAAAAGAGGCCCTCTTATCTAGAAGATCCTCCCGCTGACAGTTGACATTTTAGATTTTCACTGAAAAAATTAGTCTGAAAAGTCCAGATGACAGTGAGAGCCTTTAAATTAAACACGGTCAAAGATCAAATGAATGACAGTGAATTAAAATGCCCCAGAGCACTGAAAACCCAACAGAGCAGCACAGACATGATGCAACTCTAGTTGGCAGTAAGCTTGGTCACGTGCAGCAATTACTACATGAAATTAAAGATATGGCTCCAGTCCCATTATTAATGCAGCTGAAATGGGGAATTAGAAAGGGATCTGAGAGACGCTGACTTTGCTTCCTCTATTCAGATATTTTTTTGCAATGGATTTTTTGCTCATAAAAACTGCTTATTTCCTATTGGATAATAATCACTGTGTTGCTATTGCATGGAAACTGAAGCAAATAAGTGTACAGAAAAGATTACGGTAATACCTGACACTCAGTGTGAAGTTAAATTTAAGAAACTTGCAATGTCAATCACCTAAATAAAACTAAATTCATTTTTGTTTCAGGCCATTTTCCTCTCCCAGTGCTGGAAGATGATTGGAAAAAGAAACATTGACATTACATATTGCATTTGGTCTTAACTTGTCACTGGAGAGATCTGTCTCAAAATAACAGAAGATCAGACAGGTAACTTCTGGTAGTTGGCATTCAGCATATTTTTGTCTGGTTATTCATAAAAAAAAAAAAAAAAAAAAAGACATAGTAGTCGTTCCTTCAACATATCTCACCAAATGATTCAAGTTTTATCTTAATACGCATCGCCAACACACAGCAGGAAAGGCATATGAGCCTAGTCAGTATTAATAAATATCGCTTTGATTTGAACATCCTCTATGTTATGCTAGGTAATGACAGCCCACACTACGGATTCACGCAGAGCTAAAGGCTTTCGGTGAAAAACACTGCTCCAAGGCCCACTATGTGGTCGGACATGAAAAAGCAGCAGGCCTCATTTTATGAAGGCGGAAAATCGTTCGCACATTTTCAGCCAACGTCCTCCATCAAATGTCTTTGAGTTTTCAGTGTGTTTTGCAGATGTCTGGAATTTGGTCACACAGCTCATGAATATTGCAGACTAACACCCTACCACCAGAACACGGAGATAACTGCAGTCCGGCCTCGTGACAGGTTCACTCAATGCATGCTCACATTCTCTGGCGAATAAAACCAACCCCACTGGGCTACATAAATAGCTACCATATTAGCATTGAGACTATTCCTAGTCCAGTTATTGAGTCGCTGGAGGAAAAAAGAAGTCGTATTTCCATTTCTGTAGCCATGCTACAATTCTGTCCTATAATCATGACACTTCCACACACACACACACACACACACACACACACACACACTGCGCTTTCCATAAATCGAACACGCGGAGCTTGACTGCGAAGCTTCTCCCACACAGAGCACAAAATGAGCGGCTGAGTGAATTATGGTGGTAGGTAATATGGCTTCCTCTGAGAGAGTGTAGAGAGCACTATAGAGTGGGCCTTCTGGTTATCATAACAGTCACTGCAGGCTTAAGTAACCCACTACATATAAGGTCCACTGACAGAGATTCAAGAGAAAGAATAAAGTCAGAAGAAATGAGCCAATCTGACCTCATTATAAAGAAAAAAAAAACCAGGAATTAATGGGACTGCCTTTCTACAGAAACCACCTTTACCACCATCGCCAAAATGCAGTCCAAATCCAATATTCTTTCTTGGTCGCTGCTCATTTCAAAATCACATCATTAAATATGGATACAATGCATTATCATAAAATCATGGACACTAATCTGATTAACTCATTAACCTGTGCCGTGATAATTCAGCCAGACTTCAAGGGTTTAGGAGAGCAACCTCTTTTTATTAAATGTGATTTTCCTAATCCTATTGGGAACTTCTAGCTGTCCTAATTCCTTCTTGTCCATTCTTATTGGATGCTGCTTCAGGGACTTAGTTCAAATATGTGAAAAGTTGCTACCAAGAAAAGCAGGACCCCATAAGATAACAGGCAGACCCATCGCCTCACTGTGAGGCATGATTTAACCGAACAAGGACTCTGACAGCAGACACCATGAGACTTCCTACATTTTGGAACAGGAAGAAAAAAAAAAGATATTTGCGAAGCAATTTTACATTGCATATTCCCAGTCACAGCTCTCTGACTTTCCCACAGCCACTTCTCTCTTAAGGAATACCGTTACCACTGCTGCCAGTCACTAAGCCATAGTTCCCACAAATCCAGCTTCCCGTTAAGAGCCACTGAACTCCAGAGAGGAGTCCCTCGTACCCCCAGAAACCCCACAACAATAGCCACAGCTCTCACTATGACCCCACCTTGAACCCTGAGCAGCCGCGGCTCTCGGGTGACTCAGACCGCTGTGTAATTGATTCATGGTCTCTTAAGGACATTAAAACGTCAAACCTCCAGCTGACATATTGCACAGTGCCATCACTCAGCTTCGGAGGCCTTGCTTTTGATATGTCTGTCTTCTCTGAGATAAGTCCTAATCCATAAGGAATGCATGTGTGTGTGTGTGTGCAAGCGAGCATGAGGTAATGTGCATTAAGGCAAGGGAACATACTTCAATGAAAACAAATTATGCAATTCATAATTCACAATGGACATTACCCATGCATGTTTTCTCTCCACACAAGATAACCATTACACAGCTTTAGTTCACAGGCTTTGGTTCACCATGTCAAAATCTTGTACTTTACACTTCAAGTTATTGAAAGACGATTATAAGGTCTGTGACATTAAATATTGTCAATAAATAAAATTATGAATTGGTCTGGAGTATCTTGAATAAATAATTAAGACAAAACTTTCAAATACTCTCTCTCTAGGCTTACTTTTCTTGCCTTATGAAGTGTTAGATAGATTACGAAAACAATTTGAAGTTATGTTTGGCCAGAAAGCCAAAAGTGTACGGTCACTTTTTATGCATGTTTTTTCTTTAGTCACACAGTGCAGCTGTGAGATATAAACCAAGTCTGGGGAGATTTTTCCCCTTCTCTCTCGAGCTGTCATTGATTCACACAAATGAAAGACACCTGGCTTTCTACATAGGTAAAGAAATACTGGCAGAGCTAGAGCTGAAAATAGGGTGGGCCCAAAATATCCTTTTCAATCATTTATTAGTCCTGAGCAATTCTAAATAATAATTCTTTAAAAATTAAATGTAAGTCTAACTGAAAACTCTCCACACTATCAGGTGTTATTAGCTCTCCTTGTTAAGATGAGAAATACAGCACTTCATTTGAACGTGCAATTTGGTGCCTTTCAATCAGGGTTATTCAAAATTGAGTAAAAGTGTTTCAAATCTTTTTCTTTGATTGAATTTAAATAACCATGAGGCACAGGTTAGACCTCCTGCATTGTAGGATGTGCCAAATTGTGCAGAAGTCACATAGCAGTTTACCTTTTTAGTATAGGTTACTTTGTGAGTAAATAATTTTTTCTGAATTCAATTCAGCTTATCATATAATTGCTTTTGAAATGCATTAAGATAGAAGCACTGCCTTTAATTGCCACTGGATCATTCTCATAAATGGAATACATGCTAACTCTTCTCCTGGTCAAAAGACATTTCTGTCACCATTGGCTTACCGGTAGAGCAACATTATTTATGCACTTGGTGAAGTCTTAATTGTGACCACATATATGGTCAATAAACAGATACTACCAAAAAAAAAATGTGTTATTTGATTTTAAGGGGACTTGCTATTGTATTAGTGTAATTCTTTTAGTTTATTCGTTTAAAATAAAGAAATAAATAAAAAATTCTGAGCGGTACTGTATCGCTGGAAGAAAATTGACCAGTATAAGGGTTAACAGAAGAAAATAATTGAGAACTTATTAGCGGTTTGAAGGGATGGTGTTTTTTTAGCCCGCCCTATTTTCAGCTCTGTGCAATATTGATTGAGGCGAACGACCAGGAGCGCATTTCCCAAATGCGTAGTCGCTAACTAAGTTTGCAACTTACATAGTTCGTCCATTCATTGTCAATGGGCCCCACAATGTAAGTTAGCATCTGCGATTTCGGGAAAGGCACCCCAGGCTGTGTGAAACCAGTGCAGTAGAGGACTTGGGATATGGCCTGGATTTCCCCCAGTACTAAACCTGTCTAACGTAGGGTTATCCAGCACTAATGCACCACCGGTGGTAGTGTTTGTTGAGTCAGGACTCCTAGCTGCTCTGTTGTGCACTGTCATATTCCGTGTGCAACTGGCAGCCTCATACCAATCTCAAATGTTCAACTCAGCAATTCTGACAACACAAACCTACCAAAGAAGAACTTGAACTATGGCCTAGACTGAGGCATATCATGAATATCTCCTTATAATACAGGCATGGGCAACGCTCTGCATAAACTCTAATGGAATGCGTAACAGCTGAACTGGGGTGGTAAAGCCTCAGAAAACTTATAAAAAACAACGTAAATACTATTTTCATACAAAAAGAACACCATGGTTTGATTAAAAGCAACCTTTTCAATAGGATACCCGCATTTCATACATGAACTCTGCGTATTACGGCCAAAAACACAATTTGAACAGAGCTATTGTTCGCCCGTTGGATGAATGCGTGACCTCAATTTGCGCCGTGTTTACAAAATTTCAAGTGCACAGCGTGGCAAAAATAACCATTTAGGAGGTAGATTTCAAACAGCCTGCGCTGACATCTTATCCCAGCTACGGCCTTGATTTGCTCACAGCCATCTAATTTGAGAAATTATGAGTCTGTTCGTCCAGGCTGGACCTCCAGGGGATGTGAAATAAGTTTGACAGAAGTTGGTGAAGTTCGTCGCGAGTTTGCCATGATTTGTTCTCAACAATGGCAATAAAGGTGAGCGTATTTTTACTCTACCATACATAGTTTGTTGACAAATATCCTGTGACCCTATTTGTGAAGTTTCAGTAAAATATGCTGAGGAATAAACCGGCGCCAGGCCTTTGAAGCCCACCGGTCACAAGATTCATTCACGTATACGCTTCAATTCGAGACTGCAAGGATGGAAATCTGAATGATCAATTAGGAAAAATTCTCGGCTCTCGGTAATTCTGTATATCGTTTAAACATTTTGTTAATCGGATTATGAAAGAAGACTGAAAATAAGCGCCTGCTTTTTGTTTGGATGTGAAAGCGCGTGTTTAAAGGAGAATACATTGTATATTGATTAAGCATTGAACTCTGCATAAGTCGAACTGTTTTAATATTTGTTGATGACATTGCTTCGGCTTCCTGGAAGCAAGTACGCGCAAATCTGCTGTCTAGTGAGCATTGCAGGTTCGATGTACTGAGTAATAACGCTGCAGAAACTTAAACTGGCCCGTCATTCTGCCGAATAGCCTTACTAAACTAGTTAATCGTCTGATTGCTAATCAAGCAAAGGGGAGGTTTCTGCCTCACCAAACTAACCTCCGACTGCACGTCACTGTGTTTTACTATGAATTATTCACAGTAGCTCATTGAAACTATCATGGGAGGAGGATATATGGACATAGTAAAAAACAGTGCAAAGTTTTTTTTTTTAAATCACCACGGGTTATTGAAGGGGGAACGTTTGATTCATTTCGTAGCAGTGGGAGGGCAAATAACTTCCGGCATCAGCGACTTCACTGCATTTTATATAGTAATGGGCGAGTAGCATTAATGTTTGCCCTCCCACCGATAATTTTGACATTTTTGCAGGCCATTGATCCAAAAAAACTTCACAGGCAACCCATTCATACCATTTTTTAATATCAATGCAAAACCTAATGTTTGTTGAACATAACTGGGTGAAATTCAATGCATTTTCCATTAAAAAGGGCCTAGGGGGCCCTGCTGTACTTCAGAAAAGGGGTTGATGACTTCAGCATCAATTATTTCTGTTAGGGTACTCTAATGGATAATTTGGCCTGGTTTATTTCTGAATAGACTGTATTTTCGAAAATGCCCTCAGGCTTCACTCCCCAATTTTCACAATGGGTTTTGTTGAAAAATGCCGAAATCAGCCATTTTTGGGACCCTGTGGCTCTGAGACCCTTTCCTATAAAGGCGTTGGACTTGTGGCAAACTCTTCGTCTGTGTCTTCTGTACTTACCTGCAAAAAATCATTAGAAAATAATAAAAACTTTGTTCTCAGCAACTCAACAAAATGTTGTCATTTTATTCATTTGTATTGCCCATGCCTATATAATAGAATCCAGCACTGTCAGTTGATGAATAAATGTCAATAGACGTTAGAGGAGAATTATTTCAGAGATGAATGCTCACAATCACAGAGCAATGTATAAACACCCAAAACTCCACACGACAGAGCCCCGTCTCATCTCGACTCGTCATATAATGACGCCACCTGACCAAGTGCAGATATACAACAAAAAAGAAGGCATTTGGCGTCCTTATTTGACGCTAGTTTAAAATAAACCCTACTCCCCAACCCCTACCCCTTAACCCAAACCCTAACCCTAAAACTCAAAGAAGGATGCCAAAAGCCCTCCTTTTTCATTGTATATCGACGCTTGGTCAGGTAGCGTCATTATATGACGAGCTGGGATGAGAATGTGTTGCACTACATTTAGCTCTAGAAATCTGAAGCACTCAACTGAGACCTTTGTAGATCACTGAAGTAGTTAGCACACAGCCCTTAGCAAAACATTCTAAGTGAAACGCACTAGGTGGTCCCTTTTAAAAAGATCACATTCTAATTTTGGCGGTTATGGTCTTAAGTTGTAGCTTTTTTTCTTTTTTTTCTTCCCACTCTGCACGTAGAGCGTATTTACCCAGTCAGATGCAATTCTAATGAATGGTTCCCCGATACTGGGTACAGGCTGCTCTACATCATTAGCGGGAATTCAAATCTCTGCTGATGGTTTTGGGAGGTGCAGACTTCCAGTAAGCCCCATGGGTGATGCCAAGGCCATTTGGTTGCATGTCTGGGCAAAGGTACCTCCTGCTTACGGCTCACCTTACCTAGGCACCGGCTAGGACTCACTGAAGGGCAGACAGAACACTTTGTTTCACTATGCTGAGAAGCCTGGCAGTTATCATGACTCCCTTACAGGGCTATAAACAGGGTGCACTTAAGGCCAAAAGGCCCTCTGGCCAAGCTTGAACCCAGCCCCTCCAGTGCACCAGAACTGATAGTTTGGAAAGAATCAGGGCAGCTGGAGGAGTGAGCTCTGGAGATAATACCAGACCTGTGATGCAGTTGGGGAAAGGGCTGAGCAAGGGCTGCACTCCTCCTGGTACTGTGTACTACATGTGGGAGAAAATCAGGGCACAACACTCCAGCGCATTCATTTAATAAAACAGAAACACTAGACCACAATTTTAGGCCTTCACCAGAGGAAAAAAAAAACTGTTTTTTTTTTTCCCAAAAAAAAAAATGATGACAATATGCTGACTTCAATATTTGTATACAAAGAAAAATGCACCATCATGGGAAAAAAAGATCCTTTAAGCTTAAAAAATAAAACTGGTTTTAACTTGCTTTAACTAAAAACCGACAGAACTAAATAGGATAAACAATATTTATATAATTGAGGTAACTCCTTAACAACAGTACACAAAACATTGTCTTTGTCCGGATAAAGCACTTACAGCAAAAAACATTAATGCAGTTTACAAAAAAAGGAAAATATTTACGAGCTGTGACTAATGGATGGCATTGGCGCACATGCGCACTATGCAAGCATACACTCATGCCAAGACACACACACACACACACGCACATATACCCACACACACACACACGCACACACCAAGAGGCTTCAAATAAAAACAAGAAAGGTTGAAAATAAAAATTCAATTTTACTACCACTATTGCCTCGAAAGAGGGGGTACAGAAAAAATACACTGCAATAAATAAATACAGAAAATGAGAAGTACAGGAATGACTTGAGCAGCCGACAGGGGCATTGCTGAACCATGCCGAAAATATCAAGGCCAGCCCTCCGCCTGTACACAGACAGGCAAAAAGCCATTAAATCCATTAAATCAGAGCAGGTTTATGCATTCAGGTCAGGGCTAAGAGCACTCTGTGCATTCATGGAATTTAGAGAAAAAAAAACCACCATATCAAACATCATTCAGTCGCAAACTAAAATGAAAACAAATGCCCTGAAAGAGCCAGGGCAGAGATGTTTCCAGTTAGCAGTACAGTAGATTTAGCATAAGAGGGGTGGAAGAGAACCAGGCAGGACTGAGCGCTAATGACCGTGGCCGACGCACACTGAAATACAGGGGCTTGGGTTTGGGCCCAGTGGTTGTACTGAGCCCAAATGGAATGCGGACTAAATCACTGCTCGCAAGGCCAAAAGCTTATATTAGCGGAGGGACATCTTCAGTGGTGCCATTCCCTTCAGAACACAACAAAAACTACTCACGATATGAGAGCGGACAGCAAAATAAGCATCATAGATGAATATGATCATTCAAATAAACCTGTTTCATAATTTTGGGCAAACATACTATTTCACACTGGAACACTGTTTGAACACTGTTCTGTGAACAGATTCTCACGTGAATTTACAACACCATCACAAAGTACATACTGAGTATATTCTACTTATATATATATATATATATATATATATATATAGCCACTTGGTGGAGCTCTTTTTTCTGGCATTGAAATAGGGTCCTATTCATAGAGAATCATTTAAGCCTGCTTTGGTATAATAAACTTACCAAGTTTCCAAATTCTGGTAATTTCTAATGTGTGCATAAACAGAATATGCACCAATACATTGGTTTGTGAGGCAGGTGCCACCTGTCAGGCAGAAGATGGAGGAATAGAGTGATGAGGAGATTGAAAAGATGCCATACATGAAAAAGTAGAGCAGAAGACACCTGGCATATGATGGAGCCATTAGCCTTATGATGGAGAACAGAAGACGGTTAAAAAAGTACAGTGTCATAGATGCACCTGGGAGAAAATCACTGTTTGTTCCACATACAGGAAATTGAATGAGTGAGATACACAGACAGGAGAGGTGAGCACAGTAAATATAAAACATGATATATGAGATGTATGCGGCAACATAAGTGCAAGTGTTTTGGTTAACTTACCTGTAACACACGAGGACCAAATGAGTGAAATTCTGCCTTTTTTGATTACTGCTACAACAAACTCTGTATCTCAAAAGCTAAAAAAGCCAGAAATATGGTCCAAACAGATTTTTGATGGTTGACAAGCAGCAGCAAGTATGGAGGACATTACACTAATATGGCATACAGGCATGTTCTCAAAATGTTTTTGAAAAAATAGTATGTCGAGATCTTTAAATTTTGGAGCAGTTTTTCAAAAACATTGAAAACAGCCTATTTTTGCCAGTTTCTCATGTAGTATCATAGAAAGTCCATTATCACTAACATTATAAAAGCATAGGAATATGGTTCGCTTCCATTTTAAAACTAAGGAAGTACACCTTTACCAGCAAGTAGTTTGCTTCAACCAAAGTCCAGAATCTGATATTTAAATTCAACAATTTATGTTCATAAAATATATAATTAAAATATTAAGAACAGCTTTTTGCAATCAGGTTGTAGAAATTTTCCCTAATGTGGTATAGCAATCATGGATAAAATGACACTTCTTTGGGATTGCTGTTTATGTTGACAACTCATGTAAAAAGTATAATCAATATCTATAACCAAAGATATTGGGTATTATTCTCCTTTTCAGGTGAGCTCCTTTTGCTTCGGTAACAAAAGTGTTTTTATAGTGAATGAAAATCGTTATATTGAAAAAATACTTTCTCATCTCTATTTTCCAGTTAAGAGATAGTATGATACCCACAGATGACTGAAGAAGCAGGTTGATGCCATTTTTAAACGTCTCAGTAATATCCAGCACAACACTGCACTTAATGAGCCCAGCCTCATACCAACGCGTCATATAGTGATACTACCTGATCAAGCAAAGAAAGGCTTTTGGTGTCGTTATTTGACACCAGTTTAAAAGGTACCCAACCCCGGTTATGAAATCACCCGTTATGTTCAGCAACCTTTCCAGTGACAAAAAGTGAACCAATGAAACTTGAGGATGTGGTTAACTGAGTTCACATAACACGTAAGATTGATGCTTAAATCACAGAGCAATTTGGCTTGGGTACACTGGTTACCTTCAAAAAGTCATATAAAAATAAATGGCAAATAAATAAAAAATTCTCATTGTTTTTCTTGAAGCCCAATAACTAAAGATTTTTAAAACCAATTTTGTGGATTACTTTGATCCTGGCGCCCTTACCAGGGCATGAATTAGGAAGAGACACCAACCAGCAATAAATATAGATGAAGAATGCCGCAGTTGAAATGTTTTGATTTAACATCTTAACCCCGAACGCCCCCGGTACCAGGAGCAATCAATGAAAATGATAAATGCAGCATGTTTCCTAAAAGCAACATGTGGCATACCCACTTGAAGGGAAGAAACTCGGTGAAAAGCACATGGTGACCATTTTTACCTCAACCGAACACAATTCAAGCACCAAGCAAGTAAATAAGCATGTAGCAAAACAAAGTATAAAATAATGTCAGCGCTTGATCGGTAGGGTTTCTACTGAATTTGTGCTATGCACACAAACGATACTTCAAATGAAATAGGAAAGTCCGCAGAACCCAACGATATGAGCCATGTCATTTTAGACCGACACCACGCTCAAAGAACAGCAGGCATACACTTAATATTCTAAAGTGATGAGCAAAAATTTTTTCTTACCTTGACATTTTGTAATAAAAACTGTGTTCGAGGATAAATTTGCTCTGGCTACTGTTCGCCCAATGTGTCTGCGTTATATTGAAACTAGATCTGCGAGTCTCCATGCATGTTTTTTCCAGGGGACTGCTTCCAATGAGATCAGGCGCTGAGCATCCTGCTTGCACGCAATGTATTTTCTCCTCTGTGATCTGCTTGTGACGCTGTCAGTTTGATTTTATGGGTGGCCATTTAATTCTATGGGCTCTAATGTTTCCAACAATCCCTAAACCACCTTAATCGCACAAACTTGGCCTGAGATAGAGCCTTGCATTTCTGGTGCGTCAAACTGAGAGTCCATGCGCCATTACGCACATGTGCTCAAAATGTGCAACGATATAAACACTTAACTGGTTTGTTTGTAGTATGTTCAGTATAATTATCCACTAAATATGCAACAGTCTTTTTCAAAGTCATTTTCTGATTGAGAATCCTTGCGCCATTACGCACAAGCCCTAAGACACGCAGCAGTACAAACACTAAGGCGTGGGACACACTGGATGCTTGTGTAGCGCCTGGTGGCTGAGTGTACTGAGCTGCTGCTGCTGACTGGCGTCTGTCTGTTCACACACGCTGCGTGTCAGCTGCGGCTCTGCTGCAGGCTCCTCCTGCCAGTCCTATCTTTCTACACGACATACCCCTTAAAAACTTCCATAATCATATACCATTTCATTTCGTACCCATGTTAAGCAGTCACGCGGGTGTCTTTTCAGTGACACGCAGAGAGGGAGACACAGAAAAGTACTGCCCTGATACTCTTTAACTTATAAACATAATAGGCTATTCTCATAGCTTTGGTTCTGCAATTAATGGCGTATTCCGTGAAATAAATTGATAGAATTTTATTTTGAACATCTATAAACAAAAGAAAACAAGCAGTAGAGCAGTAAACTTTTCAAAAAGTTAGAATAACAAATTCCGTATATATTCCATTAAAAGACGGTACTACAAGTTTGACACATTGAAAGTTGCCAATTTCCCACTACATGTTCCACAAATTATTTCACAAAGTGTTGCAGAATTGAACTGAAGGGACTCCATATACAAGTGCTTTTAATGTGATAAACTGAGTTATTTATTTATGAAGTTAGTAAGTTTCATGCTTGTAACAGACACGCACCCTCGGCAACGTGGGTATTGATTTCGATACGACTGTGTCCTGACAGTTGTTTTCAGGCCTGTTCTGACGAGGACTGCACGCGTGTCTTGGTAAAAATAGGCGAGATGCCGAATCTCTAGAAGACGCGACGCAGCAGCCTTGGTTGACCGGGTGAGAGACGTGCGTCTCGCACATCCAGTGTGGACGGTCAGCACCATTAAGAAAACAACAGAAATAGCTGTTCAAAAAAGACAAGATGGTCGCAGGCCTCCATCAATCTGGCAACAGCTACAAGAAGATCCCCAAAAACTAACATATACTACTATTCATTGTCAAGGCAGTTATTCAAAATCGTAAAATGTATGGAAAAGTTGAAAACCTAACCAAGGATGTGAATAAATTTTTCCACAGGATAGGCAAGAGGATGGTGAGAGAACCATAAATAAATAAATAAATAAACTAAGAATCATCGTTAAAGAATTTTAAGCCTGAGTGTCATCTTTGAGTCACCAGGTTTCAGGGACAGGCTCTTTGGATGGGTTGCAAGAGGAAAGCCATTTCTGAGCCCAAAAATTAGGAGTAAGCTCTCAACCAAATTAACCAAAAGCTCATTTCAATTATGACTGGACGAAGGAACAGTGGTTAGATGAATCCAAAAGTGAAGAATTGTCATAATTGGCAGGCAGGGAAAAGGCACCCCATACTCACAAAATTAAACTGCGACAGAATTAGATAGCTAAGCACTGAAGGGTGAGGTTCCCGGAAACCTTTATTACCACTGAGGGCATGCCACTGCTTATCGGTATGTAGTATTCCCGCGGCAGAACTAATTACTGCCAACCTAGTGCTACGCACGTTATAATTAATATATTTTTTTAAACATTTTTTTGAGTACTTCATACACCTCTGGTGAGGTACAAGAGACAAACATGTACACCATGTGTAACCTCAATCTGACCGGTGGAACTAGAAAAGAATTCAAAAATGCATCAGCCAATCAGAGACCAGGGCAGTCATATTAGATTTCAAATCGAGCCTAAAAATAACAACTGGTCAGGGCCAGGAGACAAATAAATACATCATGTGTGATCCAGTCTGACCGGTAGAACTGGAAAAGGCAGTGAAAATGTGTCAGCCAATCAGAAGCCAGCCTGGCCATATTGTATTCTGAATCGAGTCAAAAAAATAACAATAATTGGTCAAGGCCATGAGAGGAATATGTGCGTCAAGTTTCCAAATCTGACCAGTGGTACTGGAGAGGAAGTCAAAAATGCATCAGCCAATCAATAACCACGCCAGCCAAATTGGATTTAGGATCCAGTTAAAAAAAATAACAACACTTGGTTTGAGCCATGAGCCAAGTAAATGCACAATGTTTGATCCAAATATGACCAGTGGAAGAGGAGAAGTTGAAAATGTGTCAGCCAATCAGCAGCCAAGGTGGCCATACTGAATTCCGAATTGAACAAAGAAACCACACAACAAACAAACAATGCTTCTGGAGCTTGCTGTATGTTATTTTTAAAACTCAATAAGAAAAATGATACATGATGGTGTAGTACGTGAGAGCAATGGGACGAGCAGATAACTCATTTGGCTCCTATTAACAAATAGTATCCATTCACAACATCTGGACATTGAGGACAAGGCACATACAGATGCTTGACACAGTGCTTCTACATGTTTACCACTGTTTTGCATGAGGTTGGATTGTAAAAAAAAATAATCATAAATGGAAAATGTGTATGGCAATCACATTTGAGTCATGAGGAATGACGACAGTGAGCACACTAGTTTTTGCCTGTTGGACCCTGAATCCTATTTCACTTTGCGCCATCATGCCCACACTGTCATGCCGTATCTGCTTCAGCTCATGAGCACCGTCCGGCGTCTTACTACCTCTACAACAGTCCCAAGGGTAAGCAGAAGCTAACAAGACAGTTAACCCTCTTTTTAAATGTATTCCTCATATCTTGTTCCTTTACTGTTTTAAAGTTTGATATGAATTCATAAATGATTATGACGTTTATACCCGTTGAATCTGAAGTATAAATTGATTCCATGTGGCGCTATCTTCACATGCATTCAGATGGGCGAGTTAAACACACAACTGGCCGATATTTTCATTTTATTTCATATTTACTCAAGTGGCTCCCCCTAATGCCAACCAGACTTGCATACTTGGTAGGCTAAATGTTACACGACGATAATTAAAAGAAAGCTTTCATTTTTACAACAATTAATATCAATGGGAATTCCAGAGGGAAAGATCTTCCATCTACATCTGTCAAGAGGGGAGTCTGTCCGGAAAGTGAGAAAAAGCAAACATGGTTATTACGTACGGTGAAATTGAGCGAATTTGAATCACATGTATTATAGCACCTACCAAGAGTAAGGAAGAGATGGATAGTTCAGCAGTAAGGATGACAGATGGCTTTTAAAAATTAACATGAGACATAAACCTTCCAAGATTTTATGTCCTCTCCTAATTCATTCACACTCCTTCTGTGTGGCTCAGTGGGAGTGAGTGAGGACTGAGGCCTGTGATGTACAGCCCCTGAAAACTTGTTGATGGTGAAAAAAGACCCAGAATGCCCCTTGAGCCACATAAAAACTAGATCCAGATCTGATATAACATCAAAGCTAGTACCACACCATCACACTAACTATAAACCAAAGCTAAACCCAGACCAGACCCAGAATTTGTCCTCATCAAAACAAGGCCCAAACTCAGAGAAATTCCAGGAGCACACCAGTGAGCATAAAGCTCCCTTCTAATTCACGTCATATAAATGAGAGCATTACTTACAGTGCAGTGAAAAAGTATTTGCTGCTTCGAATTTAGAAAATTTCTCACACTGAGATGTTTCAGATCATATTAGACAAAGACAATCCATGTAAACCAATTTGCTGTTTTTAAATCATTTTTTAATTCAAAAGCTATACAACCCTACCTGGCCCTATGTGAGAAAAATGCCCCTTAGTTACTGAATTGATTGGGTTCAATTTCATTAGGTACACTGAGGCTGATACTGCCAACCCTGTTGAATCTGAACATCACTTAAATATAGCCTGTCTGGCAATTTGAAATAGGCAGAAAGCAGCACATGATGCCATGATCTAAAGAAATTCAAGATCAGATGAGAAACAAAGTTTTTAACATCAGTCTGATTGAAGAATGAATGAATGCAAAATTTTGGCCCACCAAATTCCCCAAAGAGTATATTGACAACTCATCAAGGAAGACACAAAAGAAACCAGACATCCAAAGGACGGCAGGTCTAACTTGTATCAGTTCAGATCAGTGTTTACATTTCCACAATAAGAAAGAGACTAGGCAAAAATGGCATCCATGGGAAAGCTGCAAGGCAAAATCCACTGCTTACCATAAAGGACATAAAGGCACATCTTGCACTAGCCAATAAAATGTGATAACCCTAAGGACTTTGGTGATAATATTCAAAGGACTGATGAGTCAAAAGTGGAGGTTTTTGGAAAACACTGGTCCCATCACATCTGGCGTTTAAGGGGAGCTGTGGTGGTCAATAATCCGCCAACAACAAGAGAAATGCCAGGGTACTGCTTATATCTGTTACCTTTTTTCTGAGAAAAAATATACATGCATGTTTAAATTTGAATAGTTGCAGGAATGATGGAGTTTACAATCATGGATATCCGTGATGGCGGCACCAGTTGTGATGTCAGTTTGTTGATACTGTCCGGCATAATTCCACACGTAGGCTTACAACCCCGATCCAGAAGGATGGGATCATCGATCGCACTTGGTTTTGTTCACCTTTACCAAACTATCAAATATTTTACTCATATAACTGTACTATTTTAGCCCCTCTGCACTGAACCATTTAGATATGGGGCATGTTTTAACCTCTTGAATCCAAATGCACCCAATAAAGTTCACACCATGCAAGGCCCTGAAAACCATGCAGCAGCAGTCATATTATATGCCAACTTAACAGGAAGAAACAAAAATAATTTTTGATTACTAGTTGTATTATAACCAACTATGACTACTGTAACTACTATACCTAACTATCATAACTATTTTTACCATAGCAAAACACAATTCCAACACCAAGCAACTAAATGAGCCCATATCAAAAACATACGAACGGTGCATCCATAACTTCACGTTTCATATTCATATTCATATGATATATCGCATAAACAATATATCATATGAAAGCAGAGACTACGGATTCTAACCATAAAAGGTTTATCACTCTAAGACCAAAACGTACTTAGTTAGCTGCCAAAACACTAAAAATAAATTACACTTTGAACAGCCGCAACCATAAACTATGTTTTGTCTGTTTTGCGATCAAAAGTTTTGTTCGAGGGCTTAACAATTCTGCTTATATTTACACCAAAGTCTCTTTGTCACTTTGAAAGGATTGCTGACAGTCCCCAGATAACTTACCCTGACAGTTCTTGCGAAAACAGCAACATATAACTGACATGACGTCATACACAAATTTTCCTGCCAAAGAACCAAAGGTCTAATGGTGCAGCCTGTGAATTATTTAAAGAGGAACTGAAACATACCTGACTTTTTCACAGTTTTAGATACTTTATATTACTCTTTTTACCTGACTGCATTAGTAACCAAGCTCAATCGTCCTATTTGTGTTGAAAAAGGAAAATTAAAAACCAGCTGAGCTGTAATGCGATTTCCCCAATTTCCGAAAAACTAATGACATATTAATTATATGCACGTGATGTGGTTCTGAGACTTGCTGCAGCTCTCAATTCTACGTGGACAGACAAGTGCGCATGTTCTGTGCGAAATATCTGAGCTAAAGCTTAGCCTTTGCATTGGTTTTTAATACATTTTATTCAATAAAAATAGAATGCCTCGATCTTGTATAGTTGGAAGCAGTACGAGGAAAATTGTCAAAAATCCCTCCATCAATGTCGGTATGAGATCTTGCTCACTGAGAAGACATTTACTGTGCCAATGACTGAAACAAGTATGACCAGCAGAAACACTGACAAATCCAAAAAGCCATGAAACTCATGTTGCATTTCATGAGTCAATGCTGTAGCAGGTTTATTGAATGTGGCTAGCTGGCTATAAAACCAGAGAGTTGACGATGTACAGAACTAAATGCATGTTATAATTAAATGCGTTCAGACACCTTATCTCAGGAGAGCACAAAGTGAGGCTATTGGTGAGTCCCCATATTCTAAACTGCACATTTTTGTGAACGAGTTAATTTGCACGTGGATGAAATAATACTAAAAAATGCATGTGTTTTGTTTGCCAAATAGGGGGTAAGTTGGCAAGCTAGTGAACTACCGGTAAATTGAGCTTGATTGCTGTGATTGCTGTTTCTTCCCCACAGTGGTTTGTGATCATTTAGTAACTTATGCTATTCTGAACAGCTTTAATTATTTAGTTTTTCTCAGGCTAAAATTTGTTATAATTATGTTCTCTCTACCTCTCCGTATGTTTTTGTGCTTGCGCAAATAGATAGCACCATCCCGCAATTTGAATGCAGCCCCTACCTCTGACTCTGACTAGAGTAGCAACAGCAGCAACATAAACCTTATTTTGCATAAAAATTGAAGTATTTTCGAGGTTTTGTTGCTATTAATTTTTTTTGAAGACAAGACAAAGACACAGCGTGAACAATCTGATACCGGCTTGATTTAAGCCAACAGTTCTGTGACTGCCCTTTTAAAAATTTACTATAGTTAACTATGGTTTACTACAGTAAAATTGATGTAAACTATAGTAAACTACACTTTACTACAATACACTATAGTTTGTTGCAAATATACTATAGTAATTGAATATCATTGCTACAGTTTACTATAGTAGAGTTTGACTTTTGTGATTTACTTTAGCATCACTATAGTAAACTACAGAGTAGTATATCAATAGTAATTCGGCAAAAATATCATAGTTACTATAGAAAACTATAGTATTTTTACTGTAGTATTTTGTGGTAATTTTTCATAAGGGTGTATGAAGCCCGTCGCCAGACAAAGGCTTCCTTGCATACAATAAAGCTAGTGCACACAGTGCAACCGAGTATCAAAATGACGTCATGTGTTCACATATATGATCGCGCTTTTCGGATTTCAGACAAGGCAGGCGCAGAAACAAAAAGCCTCTAAAAACGTATTTCTCTCCCAAATCTCTCAAGTTGATTTTTTAAAAACTATTTAATCCATAATCTACCACTAAAAATTCAAACCCCTTTTCTGTTGTTCTTTATTTCTATTAAAATACAGATATCAGAGTTGGTGCAGGTCAAACACAAGGAAAAATGATTCAACACAACAATTTTAATTAAAGTGTTGCTGATTTGGTGCAAATACGTAGCTGAGTAGTATAGTTCTCCTTTAATCTAACCTGGCTTCCACAATTAGAGAATCATACCAGCAGTCAAACATGGTTGTGATAGGGGAATGATCTGAGGCTGATTTGCTGTTTCAGGACCTGGCCAACTTGCCATAATTTATGGAACCATGATTTCTGTCACAAAAATCCTGATATCTGCCCGTCACTTCATGTCCTAAAGCCCAAGTATAGAGAGGTTACACAGCAGGACAATGATCAAAAGCACACAAGTAAGTGCACCTCTGAATGGCTCAAAAGAAACAAAATTAAGGTCTTTGAGTGGCTTAGTCAAAGTCCGATGACCTTGAGATGCAGTACCACGACCTTAAACAGGCAGTTTATGCTCAAAAACCCTCCAAAGTGGCTGAATTAAAACAATGCTGCAAACAAGAGTGGGCCGAATTCCTCCAAAGCAATGTAAATAAACTCATTATCAGTTATCGCAAGTATGTGACTGCAGTTTTTGGTGCTTAGGGTGGCACAGCAAGTTAGGTTTCGGGGGTAAATTTTTATTTATTTTTTTTACATGGGTGGTATAGGTTTTGAGCAAGTCTTTACCTTCAACAAATAAAATGATCATTCTAAAGGTGCATTTCGTGTTTATTCACATTGTCTTCATTATATTTTAAAATTAGTTTGATGGCCTGAAACATTTAAATACGCTAAGCAAAACTAGAAAAAATTGGGCCAATAATTTTTCACAGCACTGTATGGAGTGCAGTCCATAAAAATTTTGAAACAGACAATATTGCATTATGGCTCTGTACTCGAGCACATTACATTTGAAAACAATCAAAATAAGGTAAAAGTATAGACTGTCGGCTGTCATTTGCTGATATCTGCAAACTGATCCTGCAAACCAGGTAGGACTTGCAGATCTATTTATATGAAGTCAGTATCCAAATACTAACAGACATGGTAAAAAAAAAAATGGGCAGCTTCACACAAGTTAATTCACAATTACCAAACTTACCACTAACCATAACCGCTCAATACTTAAACTGATTTCCACAAGAGAGGATCATGGGCTCCCTGTCTATTTTCATACTTATTTCAAATTGTGTGTACATATTGCTCGCAATTATCACAGGTCCCTACACACCACTTCAGAGGAAACCACAGGCTGGGGCATGACTGCAGAGGAACAGGCCCTAGGCATATATGCTCCAGTTCATGGCGGCACAGGTGTCTGAATAAAAAGCATGCGCAGCAATTATCCCAAATTCGGCCAATTAGAGCTGTAGGGGGACTGCCTGTGCAGAAATGTGAAGGAATCACGAGAGATAAATGACTGCAGTTGTCTGGAGAAATCCAGAGTGAAGAATGATTCATCTACTCAGTGAAGGACCCACCTTAGAACTTTCATCGAAATTCGTGAGTCTCGTGGATGCAACTTGAGCATGGTGTTCATCATAACATCGGAAAAGCTGTCCATTTGCCTGATTCTCAGAATGGCTCTTTCACAAATGTGAAAAGTGCAACCAAAACAAAAATAAATCAGATACATAAGCCAGCCTTGGGCAGGGGTAACTGACACAGTCAAGCTGTGTGTTTCACTTCGAGGACCCATAATTGAATCTGACAGCACAGCAGTAATTTAATGCACCAAAATCAACAAGTTGTACCCCAGACCGTCTGGGCACGGCGGATGCAATGCGGAACCCTCGTGTGAAATTCTACCGCACACCCATTTTCCTAATTTTCTACACCCTAAATTCGAGAGAGATAATTGTTTTGCAAGCACACATCACAGAGGCCTCTTACGAATATGATAATTATGTAATCACTTTTTTTTTCTCATTGCGAGGTATATAATCAGTTAAGCAAACCGAGGAGGAATGAGAAAATGCCGTTTTCCGTCATCTTCTCCACAGCCATCAGATTCTCAATTTTCCCACAGCCCAACTTTTCAGGCGGGGAGGAAAAAAAAACAATTAAGACTTATTACCCTTTCTATCCCCTCTCCCACTTTCCTCTGTTCTTTCTCACTGCCCTCCTCTTCCCTTTAACAATCTTCCTGTCTTTCAGCCTCCTCCTCGCTGTACACCCTCAACTCCACTCTGTCCATAATTTTCACATCATGTCGTTCTTGACCAAGCATCATTAAACATCATTCAAATTCTTTAAAAATTTTTTAGAATACACCACGGCTTTGATGTACTGTGATAACCGGCTTAACTAATGACCACGGGTTGCGCCTCCATGTCAGAAGCAATCATAATAGAAAATTAATAGTCCAACCTCATGGCTATCGAGCCAATCGTTATCTAGTGCGAGGGCCAGATTACTCCAAAGCCACAGCAAAGAAGGCAAGAATTATATGTTCCCAAAGGCTATAATTTGTTATGAACAAGATCAAAGTTTTGTGCATGTTCAAAACAGAATTCACGATCCAGTTGCTAAATTTGACAGAAAAACTGACCACATCATTATGAAGTAGCAATGATATCAGAGTTCACGTAATGTGCCACAGTACATCCATCAAACTGCAAATAACTTTTCCTGTGTCTGACATTTCCCTGGTCTACAAAGTCAGTCAAACATTCACTTTGAAAATGGTTACCTCCAAAAAAATTACCTTGTGAAAAGCTCAAAACATGTCATTACCATTAATGTTTTCTTGCCCGATTATTCATATTATTGAATGTTTTCCCAAGAGAATCATCAGTACTAGTTACTATTTATATATGTATTTCAAAGGCATTTGTCCAAGAAAAGAAAATCCTTTTTTGAGTTGATGCTGAAGGTGCCACATATTGAGCTTAACAAACAGAACAGCTTTATTTTTGGAAACTATATGATTCATTTTAATCAAAAATCAACTTGTAATTGAGCAGACAGCTCATCTTCTCTCCTCCCAGATAAACTGCAGGTTCTTGATTATTTAACCAAAAATCGGCAGAAACAAAGTGCCTAGTGATTAGTAATTATAAAACTACATTCTGTTCTTCGTGTAATAATTGATTTAATTTTTTTTTATAGCCACGAATGAATTTGTCTGGAACGCACATTTTGCATATTCTGCATTGTTAGCCTTTCTTTTTTTTAACACATCAGAAATGATTTTGCTATTTCTAATTTTTTTTTTTTTAATGCGGGGGATCAAGCATTCATATGGCGGTGTGCAGTGATGAGTATACACCTAACAAAATGAAGATAGATCAGAAACCTAATACTATTCAAGTAGTTACTTCATGTTATATTGGATCATATATTTGTAGATGAAAATAAGTAAAAAGAAAACAATATATTGTAAAAACAAAAATAATGTCTTTTTGAAAGAAAAAAGGCAATATCTACCATGGCCACCATTTGATTTGATTACAGCATTTAATCTTTTAGGCATAGTGTTCACATATTTTTTATTTCCTCTCAAGCTAAACCATTCTATAATGGTTTGAAGTTCATTCCAAAGAGATTCTTTCAATGTTAAAACAGATTTGTTTATTTTGGTCAACCGGATTAAGGTCTGGACTTTGAGCAGGCCAAATCAAAACTTTTATGTCACCAGATGGTTCTTTTTGACAGATAATTCTTGCGCAACTTAGAAGTGCATTTAGGGTCATTATCTTGTTGAAAATAAAATTCCCGACTAATCAGTCTCTTTCCAGATGGCAATGTGTGCCTCGCAAGGATGCTGTGAAACTTCTTTTGATTCCATCAATTTTTATGAGATCACTGGATCCTTTATGGCAGACTGAACCCCCAAACCATAAAATTACCACATTCATGTTTTACTGAAGGGGTTAACCAGTCATTTTTGAAACGTTTACCAAATCTACAGCACATATTAGTTCTGCATTTGGATGAGAAAATTTTGAATTTCAATTCATCGGTCCAAATGACATGTTCCCAGTCCATTGGTGTCCCATCCTTAAATTTCTTTGCTAACTCAAGTCATTTTTTGATGTTGCCAGCTCTAAGAAGTGGTTTTGTTCCAATCAGACCATTTTCACAGAAGCATCCACAAATACAGGCGCCTTGAAACTTTCATCTCATCACCTCTGGTGCTATTAATATCATCGCAGACTTGTCAAGCAGTCAACTACCAATTTTTTTTTTACTTGTCATACACAAATACAGAACAGAAGAGGCACTTAACTTCCGTTTTGCAGCACTATTGCCACTAGTTTTCAGCGAACCGGTCTCTTTGAAACACTTGATAGTGTTTCTTCCAGCGCCACGGCAGCATTTAACGTCTTCAGAAATTTTTACAAGTGACTAAATAATAAAACCAAGTGTCAAAATAGTAAAATTTGGGACACCTTTCAACTGTTATAAAAAATTGATGTTTTCAGTGTTTTTGTTCATTACTTATATTTTTACCTCAATATACTTGTGGGGATAATTTTTTTGTTGTGGTCATTCCCTACAATAGTATTTTTCAATACATTTTCACCAAATAAATTACAGAGAAGTAATATATTAGGACCCCTTTTTCATGAAAATGGTGGTGTATAATCATCACTGCACACTACTGTACATGGTTAAAGTACTTGTGATAAAAATGCATTTTCTCAGGAACAGGAAATGAGGTTAAAAACCTTTCTCTGTGCTTCATCGCCAATGTAAGAGGCCAGCTCCCATAAATGCTATAAATGAATTCTTATTACAGTAATCAACCCTCTGTTAAGCCAGAAAGAGCTGGTCTTAGACATTCCTACATAGTTGCCATGCTGGACCACTAATCAGCAGTGAGTTCATCCCCCATAAAGAGAGTATTGATGGTAGGTTGACACGCGACCTGATCTGCAGATGCCCATCAATCTGACCTTTAGCAACTGTAGCCAAGTGTAAAGACCTGGTAATTATTGGTGTGTTGAGAAAGGCAGATAAGGTGTATAGTGTTTCGGCAGTAATGCGCGGAGAGTGACCGCTCCCTGGTGGGTGCCACAGCGGCGCGGGACTATGCATGCGGTGACCCCCAGACAGCTCGAAGCTCTAGTTTGCAGCCTCCGCCCAGCTCTCCCGCTTGCTCTTCCCTCTTCATAGATGCTTTTACGCTGGAACAGATCCTTATTGCTTCCATTCAGTTGACACTCAAGGAGGAGAAAAACAATAAATAATGCCGACATAATATGGCAATACCGATGACAATTCTTTAAAAAACCAGAACTAAAACAGACAGAAACCTTCAATATTTAGTCAGATCCACAAAAGCATTGAATCAAATTCCTCAGTCACTGGCTGGAGTTAATTGAACTCTTCTTGTTCATAGTTGGATTTTATGTGCAATCTTATGAATCCCCAACTAAAGATTCTATCTATAAAAATAGACAATGGTAGAGAACTGTCACCAATGGATATTTTAGTTATGCTCCTAACGCTAAATCTAATCAGGCTGAGGTACTGTAGATTAGCATCGAGTGGAATACAAGGATTACATACATCCCCATGATAGTGCTGGGCCAATTTATACACAGATGGAGGGCAGTTGAAACTAGAACTGCATTTCGTCAGGACGAACCTCGAGAGTGAGCTTGCTAAAATGTTGACGTTAAAGATGCTCTCTCTCTCTCTCTCTCTCTCTCTCTCTCACACACACACACACCCACAATAGAGTGGCAGTCTGGCAGAGTGTAGGCAGGTAGTCTGTCTGTCTGTCTGTGTCTCTCTCTCTCTCCCTCACACACACACAGTTATCATCTGACATTGTTTAAAGGACAAATTTGTCTGTATACGAGTTGTGGTGTTGAGGCTGCCCTCTAACGTTCCGTGAGGTCATAATGGCAGAACTCCACCATGCATTTTTAATGAAGATAAAAAGGGATGAAAAACAGGGATTGTGAAAGAATGAAAAGGGGCTATGCAACCTTTTGTACAAAGCCCAGAGACACGGTCGGGCCGGACGTTTCGGCGTTTGAACCACGTCTCTATCGCGAACACTCGGGCACTTGATACGGGACAAAAAAAGTGTGTGAAAATGGAAAAAGAATAAATAAATAAATAAACCGATTTAAGAAGAACAATGTGTTGCTTGCCTATGGCAAGCACACAATTAATGGTTTATACTACATGGCAAAATGTTTTGAAATCAAAGTACAGAATCAGATGTTCTTCACTTACAAACTCTAACATGGTTGAATACATTCCTTCTTTTGTTCACTTTGGTTTTACATGCCCAGAATTCTGCCAAGTGCTGCATAATGTTTCTAAATAAATGAATGAATAAATAAATAAATATTTCAATGTGTTACATATTTTAATTAGTTGGACATGATTTAACACCTGCTTCAATTTTCACATGCACCTTGACTAGATTTCAGCTGCTTCCCCAAATTTACGATTTGTCCAAAGTTCAGAAGAACCACATGACTATTACCAGAGCACAACAAAGTGAGTCTCACTCCAACTGCATTGAAAGCTGAAGCCAATTCAGTGGTTGGAACAGACAGAAGATTGACATGAGATGATGCCTCTCTAAGGTCTTATTGCTCTGCCAGTTCATTAAGTGAATAGACTCAACACACGGCAGAAATGGCCAGAAGCTACTGAGAAAGATTTTAAATTTTAGAGCTGCGGTCCCTGTCTAGCAGCACTTGTTCAGTGTAGAATATCAGGCAGACTGGAGGGATGTAAGTTAAGCGTGGCACTCTGGAACAGTCCCACTGAGGAAAACCAAGTGTGATTCATAAATATTTTCTAAGGAGCCACTGGTGGAAATTTGGGTGCAGTACACACACATAAATTTTGGCCTTATGCTAAAAAGCTGAACTTGAGGAAAGTCACCAACAGGTATGGCTAATCACAGCCATTCCAGATGGTGAAACTGTGAGTGGAAATTACTACAAAATACTTATTATATTCATGTGAATCAGCCAAAAATAAAAAATAAAAAATAGCAAGTACTACAATAGATAAGCTGCTTGTTGAAATAATAGGCTTTCATTTGAGGAAAAATCCCTCTATACTCCCAGTAGAGCCATGGTCATTTCATGTTCAGCAGTGTTCAGTTCAGTCGGACAAAATTTCTGAATTTTACATTCACAGGCTGAACAGTATATTTTGAAAGACCGTTTCACAACAGCCACATGTTAGCATGAGCTGGTCAGTGAGGAGAACGTCGCTAAGAACTTACCGCTTCATGAACAAATGCATACTATGAAATGTCATGAACATTTTATTTTGGGACATTTATTAATCCTTATGACTTTGCACTTTTAAAATCAGGCCCGTTCTCCCACCCTATATCAACGCCCTAGTTGAACACACAACACATCTACAGCAATCTTTCACTCCCGTGGCAGGGACCTCTGACTGACATTAAGCTCAGATTACAGCATGATAACAGTGCCCTGAACATTATTACATATCACAAAAGCCTGAGCATCTTTTCCACATTCCTACTACAAGCTGCCTTCCTGGCACACAACATGAAAAGCCTTTGAAGGGAATAAAAAAAGGCTTTTGATTTGATCTGCTTTTCCTGGGATGAAGAGGCGTTGAATAATGCAATTATGCGCCAAAGGAAGGAATTCCGAGGATGCGTTCTCAGTCACTGAGGGGAGTTGAGTGCAACAGACTGGCCTGAGACCACAGAAGAAAGAAAGAAAGAAAGAGCTTGCATTTCCTTTAGCGTACTTAGGATATGCCAGGACATTTCAACGTGCAAAATACAGTATATTGGGGGAACAGACAGTAGTGAAGTGAAGGGTATAAGCAGGTATACGAAGCACTGTATATCCACCCCTTTTTCTATCAATTTACAGTATAATCAACTATCAGCCCGGATTATGCCCACTTTCTCCTTTGTGATCTACTCATCTACCTAACAAAGTATACTCACTCCTCCAGGGACAACACCACTGCAAAAAGGGTTTATTCACCAATAAAGAGGGACCTAGGTTCATTTTTTCTCACTTACAATGAAGAAAGGCCTTGGCCGATTTTAGGTGGAATGAACAGGAATCCAATCAGTGACAAGCAGGTCAGCCAGGGCTAGCTGCTGCAAAAAAATTGTTTAGGAACTTTAATAGTTCTCCAGATTCTTGGGGTAGACAAAGTGAGAAAAATCATTGGACCAACAACTTTCTGTTTTCCTTTGTTTTTTCAACACGGCACATGTAGAACCATATGATGGACAAGTTGAGAAAAGTCTCTTGAGAAATCCAACCAGGATGTTGAAGTAGACATTCCTGGGGTTTGCAATCATTGTGCCATCATACCATGAGAATTAAAAGCATTTTAAAGAGCACAGCAAGAGGGGCCATTTAAGGACAACAATTCCCGAGAAAATACAGCCAATAAAACCCTTGCCACTCCTTCAGCATCCTAATGGCAGGATGTCCACTCATAATCAACAAAAATACAAAAATGGACTGAAGTGAATACTGATTTATGAACCATCCCTACAAACCCCAGAGGCGATGGCAGAGATGGTGAGCATGATTCAGAGATCCTGTTTCCTGGCCTTCTGCTTTGCCGAGAGGTGAAAAATAATGCGATAGACAAGAGCCTGACCAATTCTGCCAAGCGTCACCAGCAAATTAGTACATCCATCAGCTCCAGACCAAAATGGGGGTGGGGTGGGGGGGTAGACAGCAAAAAAAAAAAAACAAATAAAAAATACAATTCGGACTCAAATCCTCAGCACTCAATTTCCTTCATTCTATTTATATCAAGGGTCCTTCTTCAATACTGGTCTTATGACGCAGCCTGAAATGATACAGGGGTGATGCCTAGTGGACCAGATCACACCCTGCCTTTCAAACAACTACGGCACTCCACTACCTGTAAATGTTTTAGAGACTTCAAGCACCATGAGGTTAAAAATTAAGGAATTTTGGGGATTAGAATAAAGAGGACATGGGTAAAAAGAAGCATTAGGCTACTCCTCGGCAAAGTTACTACTTAGAGGAGGGGAAGGTGTTTCAACAGGGGTGACAGGGCAGGTAAATGAATCCACATCATAGGGTTTGACACACAAACTCCTGCATGTCTTTGTGGCGTTTACACAGCCTTACTTTGAGTCCATCAAGTTGCTGGATCGTCCTTTGCAACATATCGTCAAAAGCAACCAGTCAGTATCTTCCTAGTCTACACTTTTTCGTCCACAGGAAATTATCGTAATCTTTCGTCCACAGGAAATTATCGTAATCTTTAATCATAGTGAAACACGGAAGTACTCTTCTTAATTCTATTAATAACAACAAGCTTCCAAGTCTATTTCCCGGTCCCCAGGATTGGGGCCGCATTCCTCTCCATCTGCCTCTTCAGTCCATTCTTCTGCCCAGTTTATTAGGAACACCTCCCAAGCCTTCTACTGTCTTCAGAATTGGGACTTCGTTCTTGCTTAACTCTCTGAACCTGCCATCTGACAGCTCTGCTCTGGTGAGGGTGATTTCCATCTGGCTCCTGCCGCAGAACGCCACTGGCCAGGCGCGGACACAACCCTTAGCCAGGCTAATTACCAGTAGAACTGAACTGAGCCGTTCTACTCAGGTCCCCGTCCCTATCTGTCATTACGGGGGAGAACAACTGAAACTCTCGGGTACGCAAAAATACGTTTTTTTTTTCATTGATGTTACCTTTATCGCACCACATTATATGGGAGACAAAATCGCATAATTTCAATAAAAGGGGGCAAATCCCCTATTCGCCCCTTAGCTTGAGCCCCAGCAGTTAAGCACTAAAGATGGAATTAAGAAAGCGAAAGTGGAACTGGATTGATCACACCCCTGAGCCAACATAACCAAGCAGTCACTAAGATGGAATCCTCAGTGTAAAAGAAAATGAGGACAGCCATGTAACACCTGGAAAAGGACATGGGAGGAGGAAATGAGAAAAGGACGACACAGCTGGCACATCCTAGTTCAAGCGCCCCACAACAGACCCAGATAGAAGGAAACTGTCTGCAGCCAAGGCTTCACACCAGCGTGAACAGGCATAAGTACTTAAGTAGGTAGCTAAGTTGAAAACCCTGCTTTGTGAAACATGTCCCAGCCTACACGAAGTTGGATAGGAAACCAGAGTGTCTTTGTTTATTCGTGGCCATGTTTGTGTTTGTGTGCATGTGAATTCAATTCAAACCTCCCAGCAACATTGTGATTTGTTGTATACTACAAAACAGTGTAAGAGGTAAGCATTCTCTGCAGAACAAACAGGTACGCACAAACTCACTTGTAGATGTTGACCACCATCTGTCAGGCCTGGTTTCTTCTCCACAGGCTGGGTGTGCTTGTGGTTTGGTGCCTTCTTGTTCGGGTCCTTTCCTTGTCTACACAGGAACACAAGAAATAAGCCATATTCAAATTAAAGCCCTCCAGCCGTCACAGAGCCCAATGAAATGTTCACATAGTGAAATCTTGTGATTCTCATTTTCAGTCCTGCTATTATTTTCTTGGTTTAGTTATCGATGATACACCATGCAGTAATGGTGGTCCTTAGCAGGACACAATGGAAGAGAGTAATGAATCACATTTTTAAAAAATTAAATTTATGTAAAATAAACAAAAAATTCCAACACAGAATTATAAGAGCCACATGCACTAATCCCATTGTCTTGCTGCGACTTAGTCAGCCACTGAGACATTCAAACTGAGCTCCGATACTTCTGCATTCAGTATAAGCATGTTATCAACTGAGCAACTCAAGAACTGTTTCCTGTTACATAAACAGAAATCGTTAAACTTTTCCAGAGCAGGTCTGCCCACATTGTTTACAGCATTTTTCGGACTTCTGCTATCTCTTCATCATGCTAGTGTGGTGACTAAAGGCCAAGGTCATGTTCTCAGAGAGTTCAGCTGGGCCAAAGAGCATTTCCTGCCAGTGGTAGCTGGAGTGGATGAAAGTCCTGTTCTGAGGCTTAGATCTCTGTGTCCTTTTACCCCATAACCTCACACTTCATTTCCTAATTCCCTGAGCAGCTCCACGAGTTGCTCTCATCACCAGGGGAATACAAAGATCTGTGGGCTTCTCTTTCACCTCAGAGTATTCTGGGGTTCCTGGCAGGCTGGCGGTGCAAGATAAGCAGCAGGGCTTCAGTGAGAGCTGCTGCCCTGTGGCAAGATGCTGGATTTATGATGCATGTTTATGCAAAATACATAAATACACCATAAAAAGTTTGTCAGGCTCAGACTGAGCTGGATTAATATATTTTTTGATGGTATTGCCATGTTGCCTGCAGTCCCACTTCCCTGAGCCAGCCAAAACAAGAGGTTTCTTAATGAAAAATGTAGCAGCGCAAGAACGTGATGAATTGCTAACTTGCTCTGCAGATGTACTGGGAAATTTAACAGATGCATATCACTGATGTCAACATTTGAAAACTTAAAATTCAATCTGAATGCAAGTTTATTCAGCCATACAAAAGTATAAAATTCACATTTTTAATGATTATTTTGATAATAATGATAATAATAATTATTTTACAAACATAAAAACTCACAGCAGCTTATACACACACAAGCAGCTCTTCAGTAAAAAAAAAAAAAAAACTAGAAACAGTCCGTCAATGTGCCTCCCTCCCGGCACACCATCAACCCAGCAACCTGTCAATCAGCTTCGCCACCCAGATGTTGTTCCCAGGACGTTACGTTAGCATCTGTACTGAAGCGGTAGCTAAGAGCAGGGCTCTGTGTGCAGATGTAGCGTGGCCTGCCGTTGCAGCAGCTCCAGCAGTGACGAGCTGCAGCTGCATTACTGTGGCAAGCGTGGCAACGGCGCTGACAGAACTCCTGCCATGCTATTTTTCTCTCCATGTTGAGCAGTCCACAGATTTATATATAGAGCCTATGACGCAATTACACTGACACACAATGCTATTTTAAAAGGTTTTCTAGTCGCCGGTCAAATATTTTGGCTACATCCTTCCACACCATCTTTGAATTATGTTTTTCCACTCTCCCTTCTGAACGAGACAAAATGTACTCAGTGCGATCGACCATAATGAGCACACTAGACAGAGACTCTACAGTGAAAATTGGAGCGCAGCAACACCAAGAGACACACCAATTTCAGGAGCAATTCATGGCATGACAAGACATAACAGAACAGATAGCAACTGCATGGAGAGCCTCAGCAACTGCATTAACAGAAAAGCAGATTCTTAAGCTCTGTTCTACAGAGGTGTCGGAAAAGGAGTGAAAATTAAAGACTGATATTTCTGTTTGGTCAGCACCAGTGCCAGTTTTTTAATATCCCCCAATTACTAGGAACACACTTCCTGGACTGTTTATCTTAAAAGTCAACTACAGGTCTTTTTTTGAGTCCCACAAGGCGCTCATCCTCTACACTGTGCCACTTAACTTGAAAGAGGCCTAATGTTTCAAGTTAAACTGAAAGCCCCCTCAGAAGCGCCTATGTGCTGTGGCTACTTAGTAGTATGGAATCAAAAGACGGCCTTTTAATGAGAGTCTGCTCCGGGCTCTGAGTTGCCACACAGAACGATGCAAAAGCAAAGAAATCTGACATTGACAAATTATATTTTAAGAGATCACGCAATTACTGTAAACAGTGTATTGAAACAGCAGTGTGAATTTGAATACATTATGCAATATTCTCAGACTATGGTGTTTGCTTAGCTGAACATGTACATGTTTCTCTAAAGCTTGGGTAAATATTTGCTGAAAAGGTGTCTTAAACTACTGTATCGAGGTGTATGCACCTCATTCTGTTGCCCCCAATGTTGATGGGAAATTTATGCTTCTGGCCTCTGAAAAAATCAGCCAGTAAATGAATAAATAACAGGACAAAAGCCCTGCCTTATAAACTGTCGACATTCACTCTTCCGACTAGCAGAACCAACTGGATAAAATGCTGGCACTGGGCCAAAAGAAACTGCAAACTTCCACTGAAGGTGTTGATAGACCTACTGACAGACACATGCCTCGCATAAAAATGCGAGGCATGCTCGAAACCTTTCTCCCCCAGAAACACTGCTGCTGGTGCAACCGGCAGTGATCACACAGCGATAAAGACGGCCCGCATCTGTCATTGAACTGGCTTGTTCAAACAATCGTCAGATAAAGGGGAATTTCTAGCAGAGAATGTATTCAGTGTATCCCGATAACATTGACATTCCTTAGACAATGCATAGGCATTTCAATGTTCATTGAATATCCCGAATTCAATAATCTTGACCGATGCCCAAATGCAGTTGCGGAACAACCTGAAACGCCTTGCAATCATTCACACAATGACATACACAAACCACTTCAAATGACAAATTTGTGCACTAGTGGCATTAAAATCAATTGTCATATTGCATGTACAACTTAATATCATATAGGGGCAGACTCGACTACCAAGAGTTTTCCTTGGGGGCCGCTCAACAATTGGGCTGGTGCAACGTGAACTTCTAAAAATAAATAAATTAAAGAAAGAAAATTATGATTTGTATGCGTGTGGCCTACTTAACTTGCCCAGGTGAGAGGGCAGCAGCCCACTACAGGGAAAAGAGGAGGGAGGGGTATGGGCAAATCCGATAGGCTATCAAATGAGGAGTCCACTTGCAAAACCTGCTAAGTCAAGTTTTGAAAATAAATGAGTTATCTCCTTTAGCCTCTCTTTCAGGCACCTGTGCATGTCCCACTGATAGCTCCACTTTCAAAACCTACTAAATCATGCTAGAAATTGTAACGGAAAAAGCTAAACTCTGTCAAAACCTGCCAAGTCAAGGAGGAAAACTGTCAAATTCTGCTAAGTTATCAGCCAATGTGGAAATGTGATTCCATTTTCTTTCACTGGAAGGAACCAATCACAGTCGAGCTTTTATAGCCTGTTCAGCTTTTGCTTTCTCCAACTGAAGATGGGGGATGCAGACTCAAGTTTCGTTTTCATTGCAGAAAATGCAAACAAATCTCCTCGTAAGGGTTCAAAAAGGAAGCTCCTCAAGCTTGAAAGGTAAGGAACACTATTATGAGTTTGAATGATATCCTTGCATGTCTTAAAATGTATTTCTTGCATGTAGAGCGGGTCCCAAGTCAAATACCTTCACCTATTGAGCAACGGGGCTGATTTAAACACTGTCAAAACCTGCTAAATTTCCTTCCCACTTTCAAAATCTGCTAACTCAAAACTTTGTGTAACAAAATCAAAGTCATTTCTTAAAAAAAAAAAAATTAATTGCCTCATGGATTATGTCTGCAAGGCTAATAGTTTCAGTATAGTGAAAATTGGTATCTATGGAAGATAATTTCTATGCCTACCAAAAAATCAGATTTTTCTAAAAAAAAAAAAAAAAAAATGGACCAACTTGACTTAGAAAGCTTTGCAAGTGGACTCCTCAAACCTTCCAAAAAGAAAAAAAATTGTTTATCTGCACTGCCTCATATCCCATCCCCCAGTGACAGACACGTCTCAGAGGTCACTACTCTGTTCATCAGGTGCATCGCATGTGGGAAAGGGAAGTAACACAAAGGTGGGGCTGAAAAACTCAGAGAGAAGCTCAGAGAGAAAAACAGTCAGCCCCTTCAGAAGGATGCGACAACATATTTCAAATGATCTACTAGCACTACAGAATCCTACAGAATGTTTTACTGCAGAAAAGGTAAGACAGAAAATTTCATGGACAGCATGAGAGAGTTGGTTCACCATATTGCCAATAACTGAGCCAAACTAGCCCTGAAACACACTGAGTGATGTTTACTTACATTCTGTGAATTATTAGCCTATCCACTGCGTCTGAACCGTGAACATCAAAATGTATTTCAAATTCTAACAAAACATGAAATAGCCCAAGCTTGAATGAACTTGACAATATGAGCTTAAAAATTACAATGCAAATTATGAACTGGTCTGCCACTCTGCTATGCCAATTAGGGAGTGGGGTACAAGCCTGAATGAAATATCAAAATAACTTAAAAAAAGCTGTAGAGGCTGGCAGGAGGACTACATATTGGCATGAACATCCGAAGTAGCAAACCCTTTAACAAGCTTTCAGTCATTGTACAATGGTGTTTTCAATGCGCCTAACGTGTGGTTACGTTATGTTTTAGGCTAACAATTACGTTTGATGTAACAGAACAAACTCCTGGTCTTTAGTTTAACACTGAAGAAGCTAAATTATAAAAAGTGCAGGGGGTATGCTTGCAACTGAGTAGGGCGGGTGTATAGGCGAGACCTCTGTACCGCGGCTCAACCCCCTGATCACTAGTGCATAGACTGTGGCTTAAAATGTGCAAGATGCCACTGTCCGTATGAAGGATATTTTGGCCCCATTTTTGTGCAGCATTAGGAAGTGAAGACGCATCATGCATCTTTATATACAGTCAATGGGTCATGCATCTTTATATACAGTCAATGGGTCATGCATCTTTATATACAGTCAATGGTTATAACCAGTGTACCACAACACATTATTTTCACTTTATTCCTGAGTACTTGGACTCCTACACATTTATTTTATACTGAGAGACTGAGTGACCAAAAGCCCGGTACAAGTTGTAGTTTTGTTGCTATGTAGCGTAACGGATAGCGTTTTATCTGGAGTAATGTAATACGCTATAGCACGCATGGAAGGATAATGCTGCTTTAACTAGCTATGAAATAACATGTCTCAGGCTGAACTGTCAGTTTGTTCTTTAGGTAAAAGAAGCTGCTAATCAATGGTGAAAGAGGTTGTGTGTGCGAGATGGCGTTGAAAGTGACAAATCAGGGCTGTAAGAGCTTCTCCAGTAGGCATCAAAGCTAGCTAGCTGTACCTAAGCGATTGCTTTTAGACTCACTAGCAAGCTAGCTAACGTCTCTGAAATCTGCAAGCACACTTGGGTTGCAGTTGCACAACCCTGCCGCGAAGCCTCGGATAAGTTTGTGCATATTACAGCTAGCTCAGTTAATAGAGTTGGGGCAAAAATCAAATCATATCGCTTTAATGTGATGATCATTTACAAATATTTTCCTTAGTTAACGTTAGCTAGCATACTAGCTGCCGAGATGGCCACATCCTAAGCGCAACGTAAGCCTCCGTGCGTACAAACGCTACCCAGAAGCTGATTGGTTGGTATGCAAATGAGGAATATGGTTTCCGTTTGCGCCCCTAATGAGTGACGTCCTAGCGGAAGACCCGCCTTGATGAGACGCTAACAGATTGCATTTTAATTTTCATTTAATTTTTGTGTCCCAAAAAGAGCGTGGTGACATGTATTTGAAAATGCAATAGACTGGGAGGCGCTGTTTCCCTTACTACATTTGAATATTGTATGTATTGCAGGATAGTCTTTGAAAATGAAATGTCAAATGTCGTCATCGTTATTATATCATTATTATTTCCAAATGATTAGAAAACAGCATTTTCATTATCATGTTGACCCTAAATGAGCGTGATGTAAATGTAAATGCAATAGGCTGGGGGTGCCGTTTTGCTTATTGCATTTGAATACTGTCCACTGTATTGCGGAGCATGACTTTGAAAATGAAATGTCAAACAGCTTTTCATTATCATTTGAATATAGTCATAGATTTCCCATATGTGTATGTGAAAATGAAAGTGATAATTGGATTAATGCATTTTCAATTTAATATTGTCTCAAATAACTCATCCATAAGTAGAAAATTATAATGCAATAGTGGGATTACATTTTCATTTGAATATTGTCCACTATGGGCTTCCATACAAATACAAAGCAGTAATCCATAAGACATCAATTCTATCATAATTTTGCCATTTGATGAACACTCTTTTTCATAGCGCATATCATTGAGAAATGGTAAAAACTTCAGAAGTATTTCCCTCAGAATAATCCCCTTGAATTGCAACTTTAAATACAATGCGTTAACATTCAAAGTCCTGTACTCAGTCAGTTGATTTACAATTAAAAAAGCACTACTGTTTTTTTTTTTTCAGAATAATTTTTATAAAATTTGGCAAGTTAAGTAATTACAGAAGCCTACTCAACCGAATTGAACTAGTCAACAAATACATATTCATGTTCTGTTTGTCAAAGTATAGGACACATATTTACTGAATACCAGCCATAGATATTCAATGATAGAAGGTGTCAGTCAGTGCGTTTACGTGATCGAATTATTGGCTTAGTTTGACTATAATTGGACTTTTAACCCCTTTAGCCCTGAGCCTCTGGCTTGAAAACAACATGTCCAAAATGAAATGACTATATTTCTGCAACAAATTGGTCAATTTAAATAATCTTGGTATCATAATAAAGGTAACACCTTGGGGATTTTTGCCATGGTGCAACAATCAGTGTATATGTCTCTGAATCAGAGTAAATGAAGATGGAACACAGCATAAATGAAAGATCTTTTTTGCACCAACAAAGTTAACTTTTTAAAAAGTTTTTACTTTTAGCTGTCGTAAAATTATTCAGTTCCAGTCTGAAACCCCTAAAAAATCACAGCACAGAATCTCACCATTATCTGTGCCAAAGTTTATTCTACTCAAGTAAATGAGAGCAAAATTAGAGAGGTTTAAGTTCAGGAATGTCTAGGCGGCCTCTGACACTGTGTGCCGTTTCATATTTCTCAGACACCAAACTGTAATCTCATTTAATTTCACTTATATGTCACCACATGCAAACACTCAAGCATACACATTTTTTAATTTTTAGAATTAAATTTTTTTTTTAATTATTATTTCTGCCAGTCCTGTAGCCTATACAATTTCCCATTCAAAGATAATACATACAAAGAAAATGAAGTTTGACTCCACTGGAGCAGATTTATTAAAAAAAAAAAAAAAAAAAAAAAAGCAAATAAATAAAATTATAAATACAGAGGTAAGGTAAAAAAAAAAAGGTTAAAAAAAAGTGAAAAGAAAAAAAACCCCAGCAATTATTTATACAAGAAAAATGCTATTATTGCCTTTGTACATACAGCCTGGGATTTGAACCCTGATCGCCTAGGATGCAGCGCTTCACCTTAACCACAAGGCTACATCAGCCAATAAATTGCCAATATGAAGAAAGAGTCAAGAAAACACGTCACTCACCCCACATGTACTGTTGTGCTCTCAGTATTCACGAGGAATGGCACAAAGATTCTAATAGAAAACGACTTTGAAAACGACTGTTGAATATTTAGCGGATAATTATATGGAAAATACCACAAAAAACCAGTTAAGCATTTATATTGTCGCACTATTCAAGTACATGCGAAAGGCCCATGGACTCAGTTTGACACACTGGGAACGCAAGGCTCTAGCTCAGGCTAGGTTTGTGCGATTAAGGTGGTTTAGAGCTCGTTGGAAATATCAGAACCCCATAGAATCAAATGGCTTCCGGCAAAGTCTTACTGACAGCATCACAAGCCGATCACAGAGAGGAAAATACATTGCAAGCAAGCTGAATGCGAAGGAGCTGAGATCTTTGAAGCAATGCCCTGGATAAAAAAACATGCTTGGAGACCGATAGATCTAGTTTAGTTATAACATGGACACATTGGGCAAACAATAGCAAGTGCAGATTTACCCTCGAACAGTTTTTTAATACAAAATATCTAAAGTAAGAAAATTTTTTTGCTCGTCTCTGTAGACTGTAAAGTGTAAGCCTGCTGTTCTTTGAATGTGGTGTCGGTTTAAAATGACAAGGCTTATATTGTTGGATTCTATGGACTTTCCTCTTTCATTTCAGGTATCTTTTGTACACACAGCACAAATTCAGTAGAAATGCTAGCAACTCAGCGCTGATATGATTTTATCCTATGTTTTGCTACATGGTTATTTACTTGCTTGGTGCTTGAATTGTGTTCGTTTGAGGTAAAAATGGTCAACGAACTTTTTGCCGACTTTCTTCACGTAAAGTCGATACTCCGCATGACGATGTTGCGATTAGGAAACATTCCATATTTATTATGCGTAACAACCGCCCCCGGTACCAGGGCATTCGGGTTTAAGAGGTTGAAAAACATGTAAACATGTTAGTCCGACTGGAATCGTGCTCAATCGAATTTCTCATAGTCTGACTAACACACCCAGAAAATGCTATTACTAGTCGCATTATTTCTCCATGTATACTCCATGTATTCAATCAAACCAAACTGGACTATGCGCTCTGAGCATGCTCCGCATTCTTCATGCAGGGCTTTGACTAAGAAGTCTTGTGGACATGTAAACACCATACTGCTTAGCGACAACTCTGAGCTCTGCCCAGCTAGCAAGTTTGTACTAAACAGTAACAGTCCTCGCATGCAAGGGTTTTGGTGCTTGAACAGTCACGCCTTGGGATCTCATAACTTCTACCATTAATCCACATGACTTATCAAATGACTTGCGCGTCATCCGAAAATTTTCCTTCCACTCGCCATCGGAAAAACAACACTCTCCCACTAGTCATTACTCCTGACCCGCATCCAACATGCACAGGAAGCACGGGGGTGCGGTTCCCGAAAGCACCGATGCTAACTCACAAGGTTGGAACCACAGACTGTGAATGGACAAACTATTTACATGCTGGCCACTACGCTGCTGGGAAACACACTCCAGGGTAGTAGAAAAGGCACAAAGTAGAGCACAGCGGCGTTTCAGCCTAGCTTCGGCAAACACCATAACCACCAGGTATAGCGTGCATCTCAACTGTACGAAGAGCATAGTGTACAGCTCGTATTAAACGTACAGAGCCGTAAAGTTGTCCAAGTTCTTGCCACTCAACCTCATACAGTCAATGCAATTGACATGCTACTACTATGCTGCCAGCTAACTTTTTTCTTTTTTTTTATTGGTGCTTGAACAATCATAACATTTGCCAGTGGGGATTAATTAGAAAATAGCAGAGAGAGATAGCAGAGATCAATAAATTAAAAAAGCAAATAGCAAAATAAATAAAAAACAGTAATTTATTGAACAAAAATTTATTTTTAAAAAAAGCACAGAAATGCAATGTTTTAACGGCTTTCTTATTTTTATAGTGGAGAATAGATTTCATATATTGATTGGCTTCATTATAAAACAAAATGAACAACAGCTTCTGATTAGAATATTTGCACTTATGTATATGCCATTTAGCCGGTGCCACCAGCTAACTTGTTTCTCAAACGTTTGGTCTGTGATGTTATAGGTCAACAGAAAAAGACGCGACATGAATACGCTGAAAGATGGCATATTGCCACCTATCGTAGCGGAGACAGATATGCTTCGGTCAATACATTGAATTTCGTGAGTGTATACTGGGACAAGGAACAGTAGTCCGATTAAATGGCCTAATCGACCTATTACCGTAGCTCGACGTAACTGTGCATTTAAACGTACTGAATTAAATAATTCAGTTCACCTGAAATATAATGATTTACCTGGTGTGAACTGCTGGCCCTGATCAGCCCATTTCACGTATTGAAATGCCAATATACAAACCCCAATTCCAAGGAAGTTGGGACATTGTGTAACACGTGAATAAAAACAGAATACAATGATTTGCAAATCCTTTTTTTTTTGTTCAAACTCGTAAACTTTATTGTTTTTTTGAAAATATTCACTCATTTTGAATTTGATGCTTGCAACGTGTTCCAAAAAAGCTGGGACAGGGGTGAGAAAAGACTGGGAAAGTTGAGGAATGCTCAAAAAACACCTGTTTGGAATATTCCACAGGTGAACAGGTTCATTGAAAAGAGGTGAGTGTCATGATTAGGTATAAAAGGAGCATCCCTAAAAGGTTCAGTTGTTCACTAGCAAGGATGGGGCGAGGTTCACCACTTTGTGAACAACTGCGTGAGCAAATAGTCCAACAGTTTAAGAACATTTCTCAACGTGCAGTTGCAAGGAATTTAGGGATTTCATCATTTAAAGTCCATAATATCATCAAAAGTTTCAGAGAATCAGGAGAAATCTCTACACATAAGCGGCGAGGCCGAAATCCAACATTGAATGCCCTTGACCGTCGGTTCCTCAGGTGGCACTACATCATTCTGTAAAGGATATTACCATGGGGGCTCAGGAACATTTAGGAAAACCATTGTCAATTAACACAGTACATTGTTACATCTACAAGTGCAAGTTAAAACTCTACCATGCAAAGCGAAAGCCATATATCAACAACACCCTGAAACGCCGCTGGCTTCTCTGGGCCCAAGCTCATCTGAGATGGTCTGACGCAAAGTGTAAAAGTGTGCTGTGGTCTGACAAGTCCACATTTCAAATTTATTTTGGACGTCGTGGCCTCCGGGCTAAAGAGGAAAAGGACCATCCAGATTATTATCAGCGCAAAGTTCAAAAGTCAGCATCTGTGATGGTATGGGGATGTATTAGTGGCCATGGCGTGGGTTACTTGCACACCTGTGAAGGCACCATTGATGCTGAAAGGTACATACTGGTTTTGGAGCAACATGCACTGCCGTCCAAGCGACGTCTTTTTCAGGGATGTCTGTGCTTATTTCAACAAGACAATGCCAAGCCACATTCTGTACATGTTACAACAGCGTGGCTTCGTAGTAAAAGAGTGTGGGTAATAGACTGGCCTGCCTGCAGTCCAGACCTGTCTCCCATTGAAAATATGTGGCGTATTATGAAGTGCAAAGCACAACAACGGAGACCCCGGACTGTAGAGCAACTGAAGTCGTACATCAAGCAAGAATGGGAAAGAATTCCACCTACAAAGCTTCCACAATTAGTGTCCTCGGTTCCCAAATGCTTATTGAGTGTTGTTAAAAGGAAAGGTAATGTAAAACAGTCGTAAACATGCCCCTGTCCCAGCTTTTTTGGAACGTGTTGCAAGCATCAAATTCAAAATGAGTGAATACTTCCAAAAAAAAAAAAAAATAAAGAAGTTTATCAGCTTGAACATTAAATATCTTGTCTTTGTAATGTACTCAATTGATTATAGGTTGAAAAGGATTTGCAAATCGTATTCTGTTTTTTTCACGTTTTACACAACGTCCTAACTTCATTGGAATTGGGGCTTGTAAATGAAACTTTAAATGTTCATGACTCCAAATCTCAGTAAGCACTGAAATGTAAAAAAAAAATGTCACCAAAAGTGATGATTAAGTTAATTGGAGTGACCCATTTAGAACGCTGTTGTAATTGCGGCTCATAGACTTCAAAGCTAAAGCCATTTTTCTGGAGTGCTTCCAATATTTTGTCCAAACCCTGCATTAAGTGTCCTCAGCACAAACACCACATTGAGTTGCACCAGCCCTCTGGAGGACAGTGCATTGCCTGTGGCCTTTGGGGATCCATATTCCAAAATACCCACTATTAAAGGGAAGTTTGAAGGGTTAAGTACCACAAATGCACTCATTCACCTGAATGAGTGTCATATGATCTGGGATTCCTGATGTACAAAACAAACTTTGTAGTTTCCATCACAGCGATTCGCAAGGCTCACTGATGCCAGATGCGAATAAAGGGAACGAGTGGTCTCCATCAAAAATACCAGGCTAGCAATACAAGTGACAGCTTGCCATGCTACAATGCTACACTGCAACAAATAAAACCTCACAAGACAACACAACTGGATACCTCTCGGTTTAACTTCAGAGCATCAGTGAATTTGAATTGCAGCCACCAACATTAAACAGGCCTTTTAAGGGTTTTGGTTAACGCAGAAAATATGCGCATAGTGAAGGTCAGGATGGGTCTCCAGTCACGAAAGACAGAATGAATGTAACTAAACACAGAGAAATAAAACCAGGTGGTTTCTGGAAAGAAAATTCTTCAGTGTGGCATCTGAAACTGCAGTCTATCATGACGGTTAGCTGCCAAAGAAAGGGGTTTTTTGGGCTTGGGGTCAGGAGTAGCCCCGAATGACTGGGTTTAATGGACATATGGCCACTTCCCAAGGCGAGATGTAGAGTGGAGCAGAAATTCCACTTCTGCTAGGAAAGGTGCAGTAACCGTGGTAATAATTAGCAAAGCATTCAACAAGTAGGGGCTATCATTTCCTTTCTGACCATTCCACATCTGTATACACTGCTTGCATATTGTAGCATAGAATGGATTCTTTACTACATGCACTGATGATATACAGTTGGCTTAAATCACATAATCATAGCAAAAAAACACCAACTTCCTTGGTTCATTTTTTCCCCTAATTTACTCTGTTGTCTATGTACGTATTCTGTTATTAACTGAGGCGTGTTTGTGTAAAACGCTTACGTACAAATTAGTTCCTCGGCCTGCTGGGACCATCTGTTTAAAATACAGCAGGCCTGTTCGTGCATTCAGAAAATTCACTTCACTATTTTAATGTGGAAATCAGATGTATAGAATACTGGCCTGTTAATGCCATTTGTGTGAAAACTGGCCACAGTCCCCCAAAGAATATTTCACAGTCAATTTCATTATTTATATATTTATCTATTCATAGTTGATTCCCTGCCATTTACATTTTCCCTATCATTTTCAAATTCCCTGCCATTTCACTTCCATAATCATTTCTTAATATCAATTATAACAGTTGTATGACTTGTTATACTGTAACTTTATGTTTAACACTTCATTGCCCAATAATAAACGGATATGATCCTAAGTGCAATTCATATTTTCAACAGGTTTTTGGCATTTCAAACAACTGTCCCTCTGTCTGTGAACTGTCCAATGCAGCATTTTTGCATTAAACCACAGGAATTGTAATAAGCAAATACGTTCGCAGTTATAAACGAGGACATATGTATTTTGCAAAAGTAAAGTACCAAGATATAATCATAAATCATATGGTAACCTGAGTATTTTAATCATAATTTTATCCAGATGATGAGATCAGAGAATCAAAACGGTGCCAGTGAAATGCAGTTACATGCAGCAGCGTCTCTAGTCTTACAGTAATGGCACTTGTGTTTAGCCCCTGTGGACCAGTAGGATCTCCTGTCTACCTTTGTCTCTCAACCCAGTGCTCCCAACAGGGATGTCTGCTCACTGTCCAATATCTGGGGAAACAGTCAAACAAATTCAGTGTTTCTCACAGTCCACTGATTGCCCTTGGACACGAACAGACAGACTGCATGGGAGGGCCACCAGCTTCACTTGGAGCCATCACAGACCTCCCACAGCTTATTCAGATTATCCCACCCCAGTGTTTGTCATTTTTCATTCCAAATGGGTATGTGGACAGAAAACACTGATGATCTACAGATGTACATTCGTACACAAAGGGAAAACAGGATATCTGACAATCCACCTTCGACTAAACTGTTAATATTTGCCGTAACAACCGGAGGACGGTTTGATAAAGTCAATTAATTTTGGAGGGCTGACGTCTCCATTTTGCCTGCAAAAAGACTGGACAGTTAATCAAAAAAAATTAAAAAAAAAAAAAGCAACCCAATCATTTTGTGGCTGGCTTTAATATAAATGAAAGCCAGCCAGAGAAAGATTGAGCTTTCTTGAAAGCACAAACTGTTCCCAGTCACTTGTTTTATAAAGTCATTACAGGACACATATTTGAAAACATTATGAATCTACAGATAGCCCGCTACCTTCATGATGCCAGAGCAGGAGAACCAAGCTTGTGTGGGAAATGCAGTGGAAACAAGTTAGCATTTTTTTCTATAGACTTTAAGGGCGGCAGAGTTTGGGAGATAAACAGGCATATTTTTGCACTAACCAGACAGTGAGTTGATTGAGATGAACTTTGCACCGAAAGCAGAGGTACATATCATCGGTCAAATGGAATTCGACACAGCTCGCAATGTGCCCCATAAGTAGCAAAGGCGAGCACTAAACTGTAAATGCAGAACTTCAAACCTTCAGAGGAAATTGCATTTGGTGTACTTTAAACCAGTATGAACCAGGCTTTGAATGAAACTCAGCACACAGGCAGATTGTCGCAGCGCAGCCACATATCAGGCCTTTCGTCAGGGTGCCTTAGCCAGGAGATATCGCTTAACTAGAATAGCAGGAACTGTACGCACTGCAACAGACATTACGCCATAAAAATATTTAAAAGATATCAGTGCAATATGGAAACAGTCAGACGCTCAATTGTCGGTAATAAGCCATCATTCACATTTCCTCAGACACCTTCCAAGTGAAGGAATCTCAGTAAGAAGCTTCCAAAACAAGCAGTTCAAGTTTATTCCTGGCTGTGAAAACCTTCACATGCTCTTTCTTCAGGTTGAAGTTCTGGAGGAGAACGTCAACTTGGAAGAAACAAATTATGGTCAGCTGTGCTGACAAATAGGAACTATTCCTTGACTACAATGCACACTTGAGAAGCTGATGGAACGTAGGCATTATGCTATGTATCAAATGCGAATTCTTCACCATAGTTCATTTGAAAATTGCTAAATGACAGCCAAGAATGATTTGTACACCAATGACCCAAAATATTAAAAACCACTCACAGATGAAGCAAATAATGTTGATTATCTTGTAACAACAGAACATGTCAAGGTCTGAAGACAGACTCTAGATGGTATAAGAACAGATTCTACTCTTAGTTTTCAAGTTGGATGAGGAAGAAATGGGACCTGAGAGACTTTGATAAGGGCCAAATCATTATGACCAGATGAGTGGGTCGGAGCGTCTCTGAAGGAAGAAGCAAAGCTTCTAGAGAGCTACCAGTCAGCAGTGGTGAATACCGAGTGACAGTGGTCCAAGGAGGGACAAACCACAGACTGAGCAGGACATTAGGCCATCGAGGCCCATCGATGCAGATAGGTAACAAACATTATCCCACCTAGTCAGGCTTAACAAAAGGGCTACTGTGGCAGAGAATTTTAGCGATACTTCTGTGAGGAATGTTTCACCACTAACAGAGCATGACACCCTGCTGCATATAGACCAATGACAGCGCCCATTGTAGCCCCGCTCCATTGCTGGATGTGCCTACAGTCAGCACATGTCTGGACTTTGGAGCAACTGAAGACGGTCTGGTCTAGTGAGTCCTGTATTCTTTGGTATTGTGCACATCGGCTGGGTACACGTGGAACATTTACTTGGGGAAGAGATGGCACCAGGATGCACTGTGGGACAAAGACAGGCTAGTAGAGTAAATGTGATTCTCTGGGAAATATTCTGATGGGAAACTTTGGGTCCAGTCCGCATAATCAAGTGGACGTCGATGTAACAGGGCTGTTTTGACTGCATGAGGGGGACCTACACAATATTAGGTGGGTGGTTTTAATGTCTTGACGGATTGGTTTATACTGCAAACATTACGCATGATTAGCTAAGGTCTTTCCCTTTGAAAGCATGTATTAGTTCACAAACTGTAACATAAAACAACTAAATGTCAGCAATTACACTTGCATACACACAGGAGAAAGTGAAAAAATGAATTCAAGTACACAAAGGAAGCACTCAGAAACACAACAAAATGAATGAGATTGTAAGACTAAACAAGCTTTATGTTGTATAACAATACTCCAATACAGACTAGCCTGCGAGTTTGAGTTAACTGACCCAAATCCATGAGCGGCAAAGTACTTCAGATTGACTGTATAGTGCAAGCCCATGCCTACATACTCAAAGACAAAAAAAAAAAAAAAAGACAGTATGTAACTGCAATGGCATTCCACATGCCTTTCTTGTCCAATAAAATAGATATCAACAAACAAATGCTAAATCAAAGGCATATTTCTAACTCCAAATGTTAATACAAAGAATGATATAAGAAGAGGAATGGAGAATAACGAGAAATATGACTTTCATAAACGTAAAATTTGATTATAAAACACAGCTATAGGATCTTCGCTGGAACTTCTTCCAGATCCAACATGAACTATCTAGGCAACGATTGAAGTAAATATGTATCATGCAAGACTAATCTAAAGCTAAAATATACAAACTCTGCAGGCCAGGCCTTTTAAAATACAAACAAAACACACATGCACACACACTCCCTCTCTCGCTCGCTTTCTCTTCACTGGAACCAGTACATTAGACTTAATCAAACCAAGGGGAGAAATTTCTGGCAGGCCCATTTCCCATAACAAGGCCAACTACAGAGTCGTATAACCAGAGCAGCAGAGGATACTTTAGCAAAAGCTGAAGAATACACAATCACATCTGGTATAAATCACATCTTTTAACATCCGCTCCTATAAATCTGTACAATCTAGAGCACAAGCTTTATCAAGGCTCATTCTTCTGTTCATGCTTTGATAGACTGGGCTGGGAAGGAGTGAGTGAAGAAGTATTTGTGTGGTAGATGTCACATAAACCTTCAGCTGACATACTCCCCTGCTTCTTTCAGCAGTTACAGCAAAAACATTTATTTTCAATCGCTCGCTTACTAAAGATTTTAGTTTGTACTGATCCACTCAAGTCAAAAAAGGGTGATACATTAATCATACCTGTAATCCAGATAGTTTGGATCCACTCATCATAAGGACATTAGGGTCGGTCATTTTGATAATGATTCTGGCAACTCTTCGGCATAGCCGTTAATTACAGACAAGCGACTGAGAGTGTGCAATCATAGAATTATTTCAACCAGAGAAACACAATTCATTTAGGTTGATCGCAATACTTGTGGATTGACTGTGGGCCACTATAAATACAGTCCAATGAAATGGCCAATATCAAAGGACCAGTAAAATAAATAAATAAATAAATAAAAACCTTTTCGAAGATTTAGGGTTCACATTAGCTCAGCTGCATTGCATCTTTTCTGCAAAGAGAGAATGGTGCCCTATTTTTGCCTTACATTTAAACTGAAAACCATTTAAACATCAGATGACATTAATTACCCATTTACCTTCCACAAATCTAGCTTCAAGACGGGTAACATGGAATGATTATATAAATACAATAGGATTTTCCTTACGGGAGAACTTGCCGTCAGACAAGACACACCTCAGCCAAGGGTTCAACTCCCAACCTTGACGAACTCAATCGTAAACGCGTCAAGCATCATTTTCACTCTGATGTCTACACCCTTGGACTTGTCAGCAGAACTTTTAGTATCATGCCAGAACAAATATACTCATTTAAAAGCCATTACCTCTCACTTGCGTGTCTATAGTTGTATCTGCATTTGAGAAAACAGCTGTCGGCCGTATTGCTATTCCATCAATATCACACCAGCTGGAGAATACAAAACCGTCCAATCTTTGACTGCTCAGTAACATTAATTCTGGATTGGCTTTCATTAAGTTCATTGGCTTTCATTCAGTGACAGGCATAGAATAATGTCCAGCATTTAATAGCAGTACACACAGGTGCTCAATCTACACTAAACACTGATCTATGTGCAATGAATGTAAATCCGATGATCTACACATAAATTATCTAACACACCTATTTCCTGACAAAGTGAATTGAATTTACATAGCAGCACTGAATACAATATATACCAGAGGAGCTTGCTGATAGAGCTTCATTCAAAATCAATTGCCTTACTTGCACTTGCATACAAGTACGTAATGCTTCATATATTCACAAAAAATTGTGCCATCAATGTTTTCAATACAATTATGCTCATGATTGGTGTATATTTTTGAAGCATTTGATAAACATAAAATGAAGGCCATAATTCAGTGGACAGTAACACATTTTTTGAAATTTATTTTGGTTTTGTACTCCAGCATTTTTCCGTTTTAAAATACTAATGACAAATGATGTCCAAACTGTTAGCTTTAGACGAATAAAAAAATTCCGCTGCTGTATTCAAACCTGTGGAACTTCAGGCCTCTTTTAAATTCTAGTGGAGATCCCTAGGTTTCCAACGATCCCAAATATGTCATGCAGAATTACAGGGCAATGTGTATAAAATGACGTGCAAGATGTTGATGTCATGCTGTGGTCATAAAAACATGATGTCCAGGGTTTAAATATTTCAAATTATATAAATGTGATGTAGCTTCAGTGGAGAATAAGTATGTGACATTGTTCTACAAAATGAAAAAAAAAAAGGCTTTTTCTGACTTTGACTCGACTTAAGGGAAAACGTGTGAAAAGTTAAGAGTTTAAGGGGTTAATTTGAGTGTATTTTTATCTGTATTAGATGTGCCGTTTAAAAATGAAGCACCTTTTGTCCATAGTCCTCCCACCCTTTTTTTTTTGGTGTATACAAACTATTGGACAGTGAAAACTGATGTAATCATTCTTAATAAATGGTCACAGTCCAATGACTGCTTGAAGTCTGTCATGCATAGACATCACCAGATGCTGAGCATCTTCCCAAGTGATATTCTCCCAGGCCAGTATTGCAGCCATTTTTAGTTCCTGCTTGTTTGGATGACTTTTTACCTTCAGTTTTGTCTTCAGCATGTGAAATGCTTGCTCACTTGGATTCAGATCCGGTGACTGACTCGGACAACAGAGCCAAATTAAAAAAAAAAAAAAAGGGTGCCACTGTCCAATGAATTATGGTGCTCACAGTACATGCGCAAGACTGAAATTGATTAGGAATGATTCTAAATAAGCAAACTGCAGATTTGGTACATTGCTGAACTCAAAAGCCAAATCTATGGCCCTGAGACAAATGCAAACTCAAGTGCAGCTGAGTTGTGATGGATATTCTTACAGTGATTTTATTGATGAGGATTGATTGTTATAGGCTGAACAGCAAATATGTTACCAAGAAAGAAGGGGTGTATACTGACTGGGAAATTAATTTCTGAGAAGTGAGGAGTACATACTGACCAGTGAGTATGTTAGTCAGCAGTGCAGGGAACATACTGATAAATGAGTATGTTAGCAAGGACTGACAATAGAATACTGACTAGTGAGTGTGCTAAACAGCAATGAGGGGGAAATACTGATCAGTGAGTACTTTAGTGAGCAGTGTGGGGTACACACTGATCAATGAGTATGTTAATAATACATGAGTATGGTAGTGTATACTGAGGGGTATATACTCATCAGTGAGTATGTTAGTGTTCAGTGAGGAGTAATTACACTAATCAGTGAGGATGTCAGTGCATAGTGAGGGATATATACTGATCAAAGAGGATATTACAGCACATTGAGGGGTATACATAGATCAGTGAGGATGTTAGATCACAGTGAGAGGTATATACTCATCAATGAGTATATTAGTCCACAGTGAGGAGTATATACTGATCAGTGAGGATGTTAGTGCACATTGAAGGGTATATACTGATCAGTGAGGATCTTAGTGCACAGTGAGGGCTATACATTAACTAGTGAAACTCTCAGTGCACAGTAAGAGGCAAATACTGATCAGAGAGTATATGGGTACCCGAGTGCACACTGAAGGGTATATGCCCATCAGTGAGTATACTAGTGCATAGTGAGAAGTATAGACTGATTAATGAAGAGACTGCATCAGAAGTGGCTGAGGACGGGTCACAACTAACTAGTTTAAAGAGATGTTTTATAACTCCACTATCTCAGCTCAGCAGCCACCACTGGTGCACAGTGAGTAGTATATGCTGCTCAGTGAATTTGTCATTGCTCAGAGAAGGGAATACACTGACCAGTGAAGGCTATTTATTGAGCCTTAAGGACCAGCAGAACAAAGGTCTACAAACCTGGAGGTCAAGCTGTCAGAGTCAGGGCAGGAGATAGCAGCAGGAGGGCGGACAGGATGGAAAGATGAGTACCCCGGGGACAGGAGGAGAAAGTGAGGAAGAAACACATTAGAATGGAATCAGATAAAAAACAGCTCAAAGACTTCTCCAGCAGTGTAGCTGGAAGCAAGGGGGCATTAGGCAGCATTAACCACACCATTCTCCAGAGCTCATGCAATACGCTGCTGAAGCTGAGTATAACCGTGCAGCCAAACGGGAGTTTAAGGGAAGGCACACTATGGAACCCTGTCCGGGATGCATTTGAATTATTTTTGTATTTTATTAAGGCTTTCTATAGTCCGATGAGCTACTCAACTGTCTCCTGTATTCTGTGTGATGTTTCCTGTCAATAAAGAGGATCTAATGAAGTTACTTCAAACAGTCATTCCAAGAAACTTACCAAGCTCCCTTTTTCTAGGTTTGAGATTAAATGTTTTATTACGTGCAAAAAGGTTTGGGGACATGCAAATCACAACCGTGACCAAATAAATTTGGTAATAGAATTCGCTTTCCTGTAGCCAACACTGAACCTTAAGCTTATTCCTGAAGGCACAAAGACATTGTACTGTAAATCTCCTACACAACAGTGGACAAAACATCATAAAGTCAAATATTCCATGAAATAGTCAAATACAGTACTCAAACACCCATGTAGTTTATACAGTCAGGTCCACATGTTCTGTGACAGTGATAACATTTTCATCATTTCGTTTCTGTTCACCGCAATGGATTTGAAATTATCCAATCAAGATGCGCTTGAAAGGAAGACTTTCTGGTTTAATTCAAATGTTTTTACCACATAAATTGTATATAGCATGTAGAAATTACAACCATTTTTATACCCAGTCCCCGAGTTTTAGAGGCCCAAAAGTATTTAGACAAACTAACATAATCATAGATTAAATTTTAGTTTTTAATACTTGGTTGCAAATCCTTTGATGTCAATGGCTGCTTGAAGTCTGAAACCCACACACACTTCCCTGAAGATGCTCTGGCAGGCCTTCACTGCAGCAGTCTACAGTTCCGGCTAGTTCCTTGGTTTTACCTTCAGCAAGTGAAATCTAAGTTCAGTGGGATTCAGGTCATATGATTGGCTTCTTTATGAAGAACATCACTTCTTAGCCTTAACAAACTTTGGTTAGTCTAGCAGTGGGCTTGTAAGACATTGAAAACCTGCACTGTGAAGCATTGTCCAGTGAGTTCAGAAGTATTTCGATGACCTCATGAAAGAAGGGCGAAAGTGACATTTTACAAATTTTACAGGAGAGCCAAAAAACTGCCACAGCACCACCTGTTAGAAAATTTGCCTGCAGATACGACTTTTTAAAAAGGCATTTTAACCCCTTTAGGATAGGAATTGAGACCCCAGACTTGGTCAGGAGTTGGGCTAGTCTCAGTTATTCCAAAACAACCAAAAAGATCATTTTTGACCGAAGCGTCACTAACGCCCCTCTTGCATCAGGCATCAATTTGGACAATTCTAAGCATAAAATACAATCCTATACAATTCAGATTTCATCCACCAACTTTTGTCAACAGGCAGATCCATTAGATACAGGGGAACAAGCCATGCAATTGGCAGCCATGCATTCTCACATACTTCATAGATAAGGTTGTAACCTTCAAATCGTGGCAATTCCTTCTCTTATTCATATTCTTCTCCTCTCATCTTTCTGGTACAAGGTGATCTTTATCTCATCTGTCTATCAGATGTTGTTTACTAACTTTACAGGCTTTTAAAGATTTTTTTTGGCAAAGTTCATGTGCCTTATGAATGGTTTTCATCTGAGGATAAACCCCTGTAATTAAACTGGCAAAGTCTTCCCTTGATTGTTGACTTTGGCAATGATGCCCCAGAGAATGTTCTTGATCTGGCCAAATGTTGTGATGAGGTTCTTTGAACCAGGGATTGAATTCATCTGTCATCCACCTTATTTTAATCACAGTCATCCAGGCCATTTTATGTTCCTGAGCTCACCAATACTTTCTTTTTTAAGACTATGCCAAATAATTCAGTTGGTCACACCAAATGGTTTAGCTTTTTCTTTTGTGGGTTTGTTTTGATTTTCAGCCTAATAATGGCTTGCTTTACAGGCAGTGACAGTTCTTTGAATTTCATTTTGAGAGTTAACAATAGTGGAATCTAAATGCAAATACAACCCTTGAAATCCACCGTAGACCATCTATGTGTTCACTTTTGAATGGAATTATTAGGGAATAAAACACATCTAACCATGGAAAAGCTGAGTAGGCAATTGTCCAGTTACTTTTGGGCCCTTAAAAATTGGGGGGGGGGTATTTAAAAAGTCCAGGAATTCCTTTACCTTCCACTCAATTTAGAGGCTTACATCCTCAAATTAAAGCTGAAAGTCTGGACTCTGAAGTCATATTAACTATTTAATTTCAATTTCAATATTCTATGGTTGACAACTGAAATAACAATTACACTGCCAATGTAAAACATATATGGACCTGACTGTAGGTGATCAAACAGCTTATAGTACAACCATCTCTCTGCCCCTGCATTTTGAATTGAATTAAAATTCTTAGGAGCCTGATTCATTACTGCAAAGGGCTGAGTCATTACTTGGCTTATGTTATAATATTCGACAACAGGCAAAAAAGATTTCTATCCTTCAAGATGGCCATATTCTTTGGCAAGAACTTCACGAACGTACACCATCACATAATGTAGCAGCTGAGCTAACCAGGTTTACACTACGGCTTGCAGATACTGGCTTGTATGAGTATGAATGACTGTGTGCGTGCCTGTGGGATAGAAATACATTAAACAAGAGTATGACAGTGGTGCACTAGATTCTGAGGAACCTGCTGAAATACACCAAGGACTGGCCACTTCAATCTAATTATTTTAATACATCAATATTTACCGACTTATGAAAAAAAAGGCATACAATTACAGCCAGTCAAACTAAAATCAATACAATAAAAGCATAGAACTTTCTCGCTCAAAAAAAAAAAAAAAAGATTAAATCCTATTATACTCAAAAACTAATAATGCCAGTTTGGATCAAAAAAAGATAATTAAAACTGAAAAATTTATTTCCATTTCCAGTAGTGTCATTATTCAATTTTGCAACTATACCTATTCATGCATTGAATGTAATTTCCCTGTATGAAAGTAATTTCTACTGAAAAAAGGCAAAGTCTTACTTGTAAAGTTTAAAAGGGTGAATTCGAAGGTGCTTAAATGGTTGAAGAAGTATATGTGATAGTTGCAATAGTTATTTAAACAGTGCTTTCAGATTAAACATGAAAAGTAATCAAAATTTCAAACAAATCAAAATGTTAAACTGTACTTTTAATGTACTATGTAAGCTGAACAAAGTACACATGGAAAAGGGTTTCAAACGGAAACTTTTAAAGAGCACAGACGGTCAAAAAATAGCCAAAAATCACTTAAAATGAGTGGAATTAAAGGCTTGTTCAGACCAAAAATTTGCGATGAGAAAAATTGAAACCGGTAAATACTTGAAATGTGCCAGTCTGCCAGTCTGACACCTGCCACTTTACACCCAAGCAACTGGGCAAGATGGCGTTCTGTTTTCATAGCAATAACTTTATTACTTTCCATGTCTCAAACTGCCGGCTTCTCAGTTTGTTGGTAACAGGTTACTTTGTCACGTCTTAATATATAAATGAGGATAGTAACTGCGTATATTTTCAGGTGCATGTACGAACACGGTTGTAGCTCAAACAAATTAATAAGGTGATCCTCTCCTTTCTCCATCCATTTTGTTCAACTGACAGCTTGTAGGTGACTCAAACATCTGACTTAGCTATGAGCTGTCGATGCAGGTGACGTACCCTATGTTCTGACAGCATTTATGGCTAAGAAGAGGGAGTGTAAAACCATGCAAAATTTACCTGGAATATACGGTTGTGTTCAAAAAAATTGCAGTGCAAAATCAATAACCTGATGAACCACTGTTATTATTTCTGCATGGTAAATAATTTACTTGTAGATGCAGTAGTGTAACAGAAAAACATCAGACCCAACTGTCATGACATGCATGCTGCCTGTTGTGAGAAATTGACTCTTTCATCAAAAGCGGCGTGTTCAAAATAATAGCAGTGTGGAGTTTAATTAGAGAATTCATTCATTCTTTGAAGAAACAGGAGTCCATTTCTTCTTCAAACTAAAGTTCAAAATTTAACTCAAGATTTAACTTGAGTTTATCAAAATTTCAAACAAATCAAAATGGTAACTGTACTTTTAATGTATTATGTAAGCTGAACAATTGTGCATGTGGAATTGGGTTTCAAACTGAAATTTAGAAAGAGCACTGACAGTTAAAAAATAGCCAAAATCACTTAAAATAAATGGAATTAAAGGCTTGTTCAGACAAAAAAGGAAGACTTCAAAAAAGGCTGGGTTTCAGCATCCTTCTCATTGACTACCATTGTAAAGCAGTGTTTAAAAAGTTTTATATTTCAAAAAGTATACAAGATATAAAAAATAGAAAAGTACAAAAATTAAAAAAAAAATCTGAACAGTTTCAAAGTTAAATGAAGTTTCTAAAAGGTATAAAAGTGGAGAAAATGTTTTTTAAAAAATCAGTGGAATCAGGGGAAAATCACAGAAAATGTCGGATTTAACAGGGGGAAAAAATTACCTAGAAAAATTAATTTTGAAATAATAGAAACTAAAAAATTTGTTCCATAGGAAACAGATACCCCTGTATTTGGGAAAGTCGACAAAATTTACCAAAATTCAAGCACCTGAAAATTCGTCAAAATCTTTTGAAATTCAGAAACAAAGTATATGATGCACACTTTCTGGATGCTTATAAAGCACATGTACAAGTTCAATGAAATCTGTTGCGGAGTTTTTGAGGAGTGGATAGACTCCCTTACACCCCTTATAAAAGCATAGGTTGACAAAATTGACTTATGTTCAGTGTCAAAAAAAATATTAGAAATAAGGTATGATAGGTCATTATGTGTGATTTTTTTTATTAAGAAAATGCTAACTGTAATGGATAAGAACTTTTTTTATTGGATTTAATGCTCTACATTTTTTGAAGGCTATTTCATTCATTTTTTTATAAAAGTTTGCTTTCAGTTACTGTCGCTTTAAGAGAACGCACCATTGCCCATGCCTCTCAGGGAAGCCAGAAACAGAGATGAAGTTGGATACTCACTAGCTGCAGAGCCACACGGTTTTCATACCTTGTCCATGTCCATATGTTCATGTCTGAGCCCTTCAACTTTTAGTTTCTAGCATCATCCAGTAGATTTTTCATTTGTGACACTTTTGGAATAAAAGTTGTGTTTTTTTTTTTAAACCTTACAATGGGCTTGCAGTGGATGATTGCATCAGATACATCAGGAGAATTCACGTATGCCAGGGCTTCCAGCTAGTTTGCAGTTGTCAGTAACACCATTAAAGCAGAAAGTGCTAGAAAGGAAACTCAGATAGTGCAGGAGCAAATATGAACCCAGAATTTTTCACAGGTATTCTCTCAGACTCATGTGGGTTGTCATTTCCGGTTCAAAGGTTGTTTTTCGAGTCTGCGCGAGATGTGGCAGGTGCACTTAAAGCCCACCATGTGAGCTGTAGGCAATACATTTAGGATTAGTGTGTAAAATTTGAAGGGCAGACTCTGGGTCAGGTATACCCGCAGAAGTTTTGAATGGGTTAGGGTGAATGTGTAAAATTGTGGCAGGGTTGATTTTCAATCAATGTATATGCTGTAGAGGGCGTGCTTACAGTCTGCGCAAAGAGCACGGTAGAAGAAGTGCTTACAGTAAAGACACAGGGTGGTTGCACATGATGTGTGGTCAGTGGTTAAGAACAGACACCTCGAAGGTGCTCTGGGAAGTGTCAGTGAATGAGATGCAAGTTATGTATTTAGGGTCACCAAGAAAAATGTTAATACCACATGTGTTATCCCCGCAGTTCCGTAGAAATTGCATTTAATGGGGTCAATAAAGAGAATGGGGTCAATAAAGAGAAGTCGCTTAGAATTTTATGCACCGCACCTCTAAAACATGTCATCAAGTTAATGTTATCAAATTTAAAACCAAGATTGTACGCAGTTCTTGTTATGGAACAATAGTGAACTATCAAGTTAATAAAACTAATTATCACACTGCTGTAGTAGTTATCATTCAACCCAGCTTATTGCATAATTTTGATATTACCCCAAGTACATGACAGTTTTGTGAAAATTTCATTGGCTGAGAGCATGGGGGGGGAATCGCTCACGGTAAACAGTGACCATTGGTTTCACTGGCAGCCCGTTGATAAAAACAAACTGTCCTCGATGATGAATTGTTATCAATTTCTGTTACTCAACTCATTTCGTAATTTTCACGAGAAGACCACTCGCGTAAGATCTTCTCTGTCAAGTATGTTTTTTGTTATAAGCTGTTAAACAGTCTCTGGGTCCAATCGAATCTCAAAGAGAACATATGGGTTCAGGGTTCTCCATGAATAGGGCACATTCGGGGTCAGAGGATGAGGTTTAAGCAGAGTGCTTGTAGCCAGAGATCAGATATGGCATCAAGACAAGGCTAGGTCAGGCTAGGAGCAAATGTGCCATGCTTTCAAAAAGATTAAAGGGCGGTAAGTAGGGTTGAGAAAGAGCTTCAATGACGATGTTGACCCTGACACTGAGTGCACGTTGGTCCTCGGCCACTGGCATGCAGAGCAGATGCAGATGAAGGAAGTGAGTTTGGAAACTGGCCCAAATGCAGACACAGCCAGCAGAGCTGACAAACATGAACTGGGCAGAGCACTCACTTTCCCCAGAAATCCCACATCAGCCCTCCTATCTGCTGCGGGGCCGCCGAGACAGAGAGGTTCTGATCGGGGGGTGCTCTGCCCCACAACCAGGTGAAGGGTGGGGGGGGTGGGGGGTAGAGATGTTCAGGGCAGATGGAATGAACATAAAAAGTGAGGAGAGTTGATGGGGGGGTGGTGGGGGTCAGGACAAGATGAGAGACGAGGGCATAGAGAAACACACAGGTCATTATACAAATGCTGGTAACTTCATGTGCATGAGACACAAATACAGAGCTGCCCTTGAGTTTATGTACATGAAACAGTTGGAGAAACAAAATGATACATCGATAATTCCACACTGGTGTTTCATATAGTTCTGTTCCGTTCGCATGCAACATATTTAAGCAAAATAGTTTGCCGCATGCACTTTGTCCACATGCTGACTTAGCATCCGCATGGCAACTATTCCAAATTGAAAGGTTCCATTCCTCCACAATGAGGGGACACCAGACCCACCTAGCCACATCAAAGACAACATTTAGCCATTGTAACTAAAACAAACCTTCTGAGATGAATGCAGTGCTGTCCTATTCTTGCCATTGCGTGATAAGGCAGGGATTCAGGGGTCACAGTGCGTATTACTTTTCACTGAATGAATGATGCAGTTTCCTCAATTTGGATTGTTATTTAGGTCTGGGCTTTTATTCCATGCAAACTCAAGCTACATTGTTCCAATAGGAGAGAGCATTTGCTCAATATTTCCTATAGCAATAGGAAAATATATGGCCCCCTTCAGCCAGCTGAATATAATGTAATGCTGTGTGTTTCACATTTGTTTTATAAATAAGTTGCATAGCAATACATTTCAGGACAGATGTGCATCTCTGTAGTCCATTGTTTGGTATCAAAGATTTTCATGACCCAAGATTTCTGCACATAGAGCGAATGCAGAACAGCCTCTACCCCACTCAGGTGAGCACAAGGGAACATTCACCACTCAAATAATCACCTGGCAAAGTACCAGAAGACAAAAGTCATGGCCATGGCTGCCACACATTGAGTTTGATCATGAATTTAGCAGTTGTGCATGATGCAGGTAGTAATAAAGGTGTGTAGCATCTCCATTACCATTGTTTGTTTGAGCCCTTGAAAGCATCTTCAAACAACCAGTGCTCAACTGAGGCCATTTTGTTTTTACACTGATTCCTTGACAAGCCATGATGTTTTGGCATGCAAAACATGGTAATTTAAGCAAAAGGAGCAAATCTGCACATCTAAATTGAATGCCATTCAGCTTCTTTTAATTGAAGAAGCATCAATAAGTTTTTTTATTTTTATTTTTTAGAACAGGCAGCATGGTTGCCATTAGCATTCTTTCATGCTCCATAGAGGATGCCAGTAATCACTCAAACATAATGAAAGATAAAAAGCAGGATTAGTACCCAATGTTACATCATAAACAGATGTAAGTAATTTTATCACTGACAAGTTATTCCCAATTCAGGAGAATGTGCTGCTTAGTAACCGACACAGCCTGTTTTAAATTAAAAACAAACCTAACTTGGTAATAAGTTATTTGCACCATTTCATTAAAAAGAAAGAGACACCATTACAGAGTTCCCCAATCTGATTGGTTATGTTTTTCCCCATCATGAATTTGTTTATCTATTTATTTTCCACCATAATTACTGTGCCGTTGGTCAGAATTTGGACGGTGGGATAATTTGCTTTTTTTCTGGCGGCCCGTCCCAGCAATGCGAAGTGAAATAAGTGGAAACTGCCAGCTTTAATTTCAGGCCACTTCCATCCATATTGGGTGATCATCTCAGGAATTACAGCTATTCTTATACATGGTAAGAGTCCAAATAAATTTATATCTACATATAATATTTTTGTACATACTGTATTCTGAACTATATATATGCAAAATGCGTGAAAATGTATGTGCAGCTCACAGGAACTTAAAGGAGGTAAACATGAATGAATATTTTAGCACTGTCAGTCCGGTTTAATACAAGGGTGGTCAACCCTGGACGTAGCCACGTGGCAAAACTGGCGGCAGTTTCTGGGGGTTTAATTGATTAATTAGAGCAATCAATTACACAGTCACCTTGCCACACCTAGTTTCTCGAGTTGAAGGTGAAGGTGGGCAGCATTAAACAGCACAGCCTGCGGCTCTCTAGCACCAGTTAGACGCTTGCATTTAACATTATTTATATTCAGAAAGAGCAGAGAATGAGATGCTTGAGAAAACAGACATAAACACTCAGGGTTGCAGAGGTTTGTAAACTATTAGTAACTAATGTAACAAGGATGTTTAAGGGAATACATGCTATGTATATCATTGCAAGAGGACAATGCTTCCAACAAAAGGTAAAATTTCACAGGATATAATTCATTAAGAGATTGGAGAGGGATCAAAAAAGGAAAAACAAAACACTACATTTACAGTATTCATCCAGAAAAAATGGTGGTAAGGTGACTGAAATATGTACACTTAGATACATATGTACTGTAGTTTAGGTTTCATTCGATGAGTCGTCCTTGTTTGGCACAGCCTGTTACTCTTTTGGCAAACATAACCTGGATTTTGGCATTATCCAACTGTAACAGATTTATTGGCCGGACAAGAATATAGTTCTAAGTCAAACAATTGTTCATCTCATTGCAATGCAAGTTTTGCATGCTTAAAATGAATCTACTGAGCATGACAATCATATACATTAGCAAAAGGTTATAAATTCTCTGTGTAAGGAAAAGACATACAGTAAATGCCAACTCACCCAGGTCTGCAAATCAATATAAAGAAAAAACACAACAATATTATATAAATAGAAATCAAAATTTTTAAAAATTATTGAAATAATATAAGGAAATTTGTAAATTAGTGAATTTCCTTTCCCAATTAAGGCAAAAAAATTCTATTTATGGTGCACAGAAAACATTTCTTTAAAGCCATTCACACCCAAAGACCAAAGAAAAATGTTATTTTGAAACGCTGATTAAATGTATCAAATACTAAGAAGTTCAGTGGTGCAATCCTATCCTCTGCCAGAGACACAAATATAAAAATTCATTTGATAATGCTGACCGCTAATGAACAACAACTATCCAGTTTCAAAACAATTAGGATGTTATGAATAATGTAAATAAAAACATAAGACCAGATGTTGAAACTGAGAAATTTTATCGTTTTTAAAAAGTATACGCTCATTTTGAATCTGATGCTTGCAACACGTTTCAAAAAAGTTGGAGCAGAGGCATGTTCACTGCAGTGTTGCATCACCTCTTTTTTAACGACACTCTGTAAGTGTTTTGGAAGGGAGGAGACCAGCTGCTGTAGTTTTGAAAGCAAAATGTTTTCCCATTCTTGCTTAGTGTAGCATTTCAACTGCTCAACACTTTGCGACCTTCTTTGTCATATTTTCCGTTTCAAAATGCACAAAATATTTTCTGTTGGGGGCCAGGTCTGGATTGCAGGCAGGCCAGTTTTGCACCCACACCTTTTCATTATGTAGCCATGTTGTAATGCATGCAGAATGTTGTGCTTGGCATTGTCTTGCTGAAATGAGAAAGACCTTCCCTGAAATAAGATAGCTGAATGGCAGTATATGTCGCTCCAAAACCTGTATATATCATTCAGCATTAATATCGCCTTCACTGATGTGCAAGTTACCCATGCCATATGCACTCATGCATCGCCATACCATAATGGATGTTGGCTTTTGAACTGTGAACTGGATAGTCTCACTCCTCTTTAGCCCGGAGGATGCAGCATCCACAACTTTAAAAAACAATTTCACATTTTGATTGGTCAGACCACAAGATAGTTCCCAACTTCGCCTCACACAGTCTTAAATGAGCTCAGGCCCAGAGAAGGCGTTTCTGGATCCTGTGCATAAATAGTTTTGTATTTACATCATGGAGTTTTTACTTGCATTTGTGGATGCAGAGATGAACTGTGATAATGGTTTTCAGAAGTGTTCTTGAGCCCATGCAGTCATTTCCACAACCAAATCCTGTCTGTTTTTAATGCAGTACTGCCTGAGGGCCAGAAGATCACAGCTATTCTGAGCTTCACAGCCTTGTCCTGTACATACAGAGATTTCTCTACAGTCTCTAAATCTTTTTAATGACATTATGTAACGTATATGAAGAAATCCCCAAGTTTTTTGCAAATTCTTGAATTGTTGAACTATTTACCCACAGTCTTTCAAAGACTGTTGAAGCCCTCAGCATCTTTACTTCTGAAATACTCAGCCTCACTGGGATGCTCTTTTCATACCCAACCATGAGACTGACCTGTTGTCAATTAATCTAATTAGCAGCGAGATGTTCCATCAGGTGTTTTTTTTTTTTTTTTTTGCATCATACAGCTTTTTTCCAGTCTTTTGTTTACTCACCCCCCCATCCCAACTTTTTTGAAATGTGCTACTGGCTTCACAATTCAAAATGAGCATATATTTTTCAAAAAAACAATTAAATCTCTCAGTTTTAACATTTGATATGTGCTATTTTGCTATTTTCAATTACATATAGGGTTTCTATTTTTAATTACATTTTACACAGCATCCCAACCTTTCTGGTAATGATGTAGTCCAGTCAAAGAATTTGTTCAACTGGACGAGTAAACAATGATCTGTTACAATAAATATTTATTGATTTTAAAAGTTGGTGCAATAGCTATCCCTGTGCAGCTGCCTAGGAAAGCTGATACTGCATTTATGCACATGGCAGCCAGTATAAGGCATCGCGTTGTCTCATTCCTGACAACTCCATAAGGAATCTCTTGCTTTTGCAAGGACTGTAAAATACATAAATATTTACTTGCTGTTGTTGTTCAAAGATTGAACACAAAGATTTCGGTTTTGTAAATAGTTTACTTTGGAGTCCTTTTCATGGCCTTTGATATAATCTTTTCATTCTGAAAAATGAAGGATAGCGCCAGGCACAATCCCTGGCCACACCATTAGTTAGCTTTGAGGGTACAGTGAAACAAGTGGCCTCTCAGCACCGGTGGTAAGGCAAGCTTGAATTTATCAGGAGCCTTTGCGTAACCCCCCTCTCGTTCATTTCTATGTGACCTGCTTTTTTAAAGTGTACCTGCCAAACTAAATACTGACTCAAACCCACAGCGCTCCACCACACAGTACAGTACAATGCATTTCAGTGCATGAATGTAATTTTAAAATCTGCCACCTGTAACATTGGTAAATTTGGCAGTTTAGCAATTTTTCACCCTTTAGACCTAAAGTTGTACAGAGGTTGTGTAAAATGCATTCATGCTTCAGAAATTCAGAGTTCTTCAGCAGAAATGCTTACAAAGAAATACTTTGTTTTGAAATTTAAACCCAGCAGTTAATTTCCAGAAAACCCAAAATTTATTTTCATATTTGCAAATTCTTCCCATTTCTGTAAATGATACCAGTTTATTCTCCAAATGTGTACTGTTTCTTGTTACCTCCTAATCTATAACGTCTAATTGTATGATAACTCCCCATCATTATCAGACTACATATTTTTTATGAGCCAAGGTTTCCTTTCCGTCTTTTTCACCCTCATCTCTCATTACAAGAAAGTGACTGACCAGGAGATGCTCTTTGATATGAGTATGAAAAAATCTTGCAAACCTTCCTTGCTGGGTAATGTGGGGGTTAATTATGAGCTGCACAGTAAAGCCTAAGCAAAGACCAGCCCTAGAGATCACTAGCATAATCAGGGGTCAAGAACAGACCATGGAGTGAATCTGTATGGAAAAGCATCTCAGTACTGTACATGAAATCCCAGAGCCCAGTAGCAGAGGCTCAAAATAGATACAAACAGCATTACCCAAAAATCAAGAATGCACTTCTCAGAACAAAGACTGATCATGGAATAAAATCACAACAACACTGCATTAACTTCAGGAAAAGCACTAATGAGCACCTCCCACATATCAATCCGCAGCTAATTGGACGTAATTGGCTTATTACCTTTCCAGCTCAGCTATCTTCTTGTCCTTGTCATTCTTCTCTGTCTCCACTTCCCTGAGAATCTCCAGGAGCCGATCCACTTCAGCACGGGACTTCCCCGACTCGTCTTTGTAGTACGCCACCTCTTTTTCCAGGAGCTTCACCTTGTCCATGAACTCTGGGTTCATCTTTCCTGCTTCCTCGGCATCATGCGTCTTCCACATTTCACATTAAAGAGACACAAGAGATGAAAAAGGCCAAGCAGTCAAAAAACAAAGAAAACTTTGACTTACCATATACGATAAAGAATGACAGAGATAATGTAACATTTATGCAGAATATTGACAGTGCCATAAAATAGTCTCAGCATATTGATTAATTTATTACACACATAATGTGGAAATGAAATTGTTCGATTAATTAGAATACAACTAAATATTTCTGGCCACACATAATATGCATTTAATCAATGGTTCCTATTTGCGATGATCTTACATGGCACAACACATATCTTGCAAAACATGAAGAAGTGCTTTGAAAATGCAATCTTATTTGAGTCCATAAAAAACTTAAATGAGACCACTTATAAATACCCAGGGCACCATAATTTTTTAATATTGCATGCCAAAAATGGCCTGGTTGTGTTTAACTGCATTACTGTCAATTTCCTGGTTTAAATAAAATATACATTTTATATCGAAACCCTTATCTATCTAGTAGACATTCACAGCTTTTATAATCTTACTTAATTTGCCCCAAGAGAGCAATTGCATTTTCATAGTTAGTGAGCGAAACAGAAATATTAGCATGGGCTCGACCTGCAGCAGATTTGCACACATTTCCATGGCCTTTGATCTTCTCAGAGTCTTATATTTTCCTGACCGTAAACCATTATTCTTATACTTAGTTTTTACCTTTTCATATATGGAGCAAGATTCTATATTTTATAAAATTTAATATTTACATGTATAATATTTACCTCATTCTTCTTTTTTGAATTGAAAAAGTACACAAAGGTTAAAAAGTCATTCTTGCACTAAATAAATAAATCACCATAACAAATAGACAAGGAGTGCAAACCTTCTCTGAAGTCTGACTTAAATAACAAAATAATAAGTATTCCAGCCATAACAGAAAAAAAAAATACCGATTGCAATTCCACAGACAACAAAACAACAAAAATATTTAAATTTCAATACAAGGGGACCATACAGACAGTTAAACTAACAATTTAACACAGAACTTATAAATGTTCCCTTTAGTTCTTCATTTCACGGTCTGTATACGACTAAACATTAGGAAAAAAAAAACATTCTGAAGCATAGCATAACACTGTCAGCCACAGACATTAGAGACCAATGGAACAAGAAATATGAGACCCCGGATGAGGGCGGAAAACATGCATAGCAATATGAAGCCACTTTTCAAACCAAAGGTATCAAACCAGCGTATTCTAACCGTTTGGTCTGAAAAGGGTACAGCGCTGATGGGGTTCTTAGAGGATAGGGGAGGCTAAGGGGTAGGAAACACAAACGGCGCTGCCATGTTGGGCCTACCACTTGTTTTCCGTCAATCCTGCTTGGAGTCTTGGATGAGTAAGCAAGAGGAAAACGAGGCAAGCAGAGGCAATGAACAAAGTTGTCATTTTTCCATGTGGCATGCACAATGAAGGGTAAAGGGCAACACAACGCAACACCAGAGCTTTCACAACACTTAAAGAAAAACTCTTTGCAATGGATTTGGTCACACTGAAAAAGAAAAATTGCCCAGAAACAAATATAATATTTGGAATTCAAAATGAACCTATCTTTTAATTATTTTTTTGGTTGTTTTTCACGACATAACGTGTCGTTAAGCATGAGGATTAGGAATGGGGATCAGTGCTTCTGAATGGCAGTTTAATAATCTCAAATAAAAGAAAATGCATGATACAAAACATGTATTTTTCTTTGTAATAATGGCATGTTTTGATTTTGAACTGTCCTGTGGCCTCTTTCAGCAAGAATAACTTCAAGGAAGGCATAATTTTCTTCAAATTAATCGTGAAATTCAATTTACTTTTTGCTTGACAGCCTATACAGGAGACCACCAAACATATTTTCCTCCTCCATCAGTGGTAAAAACTGAGATTGTTTTGATGAATGATTCATTCTTCAAGCCTGAAAAGAAGTCTAACATAGAATTATCCAGGCAGCTAGACAGATTTCTTTTGCCGTTTTTCAAAGTCAGTCTTTAAAATCATTAAGGGAGTACCATTATCATAATTCCATATCTCTTGCTCAAAAGTGACAAAAGTTGTGCCAATCTCATGAAAGCCATGGGATTCTAACTTCCAAGCATGCCGTTGAAAAAAATGCACAAACTGCAATAACTGCCTCTTATAGGCACTGCTTATCATCACAAGTGGCAGAAAAGTATTCAGTGTTTTTCAAAAACATAAACATTTTCCCGATGACTGCAAACAATGCATTGGTAGTGTACGAATGCATATGCATGTACTATATTCATTTAAAGTGTTTATCGGCCATGATTTCCATAATTTCAGTAAATACCCTGATTTCAGTTAGGGTAGGGTGCGGAGATAGCGCTTGGGAAAAAGTCAGGTGAGATCGTAATGTTTGCTAAACCTGTTGGTCAGCTTTGGGACAAACCAATTTAAATGTAAGCATGCATTAATGACAGTGCCCAGAGGATGTTACAGTGGAGCAAAGTAAAGGAAAATACATTTGGAAAGAACGAAAGCAGACAGCACGATTCACGAACAAAAGCAAACAATTGCAGAGGGCCTGAGGTCTGCTGAGGTTGTTTTTGGCTTTTTAAAGTAAAAGAGAAACAAGTTTCTTCTCTCAAAATTGGAATTTTATGACTGCACTGATGCCTCAGTGCAGCACAATACACAGAAGACGGTGGGGAATCCTCATGCTTTTATGTGTTACATTTGGCAGGCTCTGTGAGAGGACTTACTGGACTTTTAGTCGTCTGATTGAACAAGTGCTCTGCTTGCTACATTGCAAAGTTGAGGAAGAATGAAGCAGACAGGAAAAGGGAGGGGGGAGAGATCCAGGAGAATTGTTAGAAGAGCAAATCTACTGAACTTGCTCAAAAGAGGCATTGATAAACAAACTTTAAGTGAGCATTCCACAAGGGTGAATGGATGGCAAAGGAAGGGAAAACCAAATTTAGAATTTGAGGACAATCAGAACCGATAAATATCTGCTTCTGCCTAACTTTTATCAAAAAAAAACCTACACATAAAAGAAAGCTGCCCACATTTCATGACATCCTTATCAATCAATTCCTGACAAGAAATTGCAGCATTTTTGCCATAACTCCTTCAGCAAAGCTTAATTACCAGGAAAAAATACTGAATACATTTCTCTTTTTCAGTAATGAGTAGTCTAACAGATTTTTCAAATCAAAAAAATAAACAAGTCGTCACAAATCGTCTCCTCTCCCTTTCCAGCAATCTGCATGTGTTTTGTGGTATTGTCTCTTATAAGTCATTTATTTCCTTGTCTTTTCCCCCATGCCCAGGAGTAATTAATTATGTGCCCTGTTCCTTGAGTATGTAGTCCATGCATACAAGATGTAGTTTTATCTTACAGTGTAGCTGGATTGTAGTGCTTTGTCCCTCTAAAGCCTACCAGTTAGTTTATCTTCTAGCACTGAGCACAGGCCTTGTTTTGTGTATTCATTGGTACTTTAATGATAGAGAAAAACGTAATTACTCTTTGGAGTCTTATTAATTGGAACAAGCTCCAAAGCCTTAATATTGGTCTCCAGGATTGGGACTGCGTTCCTTTTAATTGTCTGTTCCAGCTGTTCTTCTTGGCCAGTTTAATAGGAACACCTCCAAAGCTTTCATCAGTCTCAGAATTGGGACTGCATTTCTGTTAAGCACATCGATCTTACTGTCAAGAAGTCGTGTTTCAGCGAGGGGTATCCACCACCTGGCTTCTGCCCCGCAACAGCCTTTGGGTGGGCGCTGACATGTCCCCAACTCTCTCCAGTTGACAACAACTAAGCTGAACTGTCCCATTTACTATTCTAGGCTTCGGCCTCACCACTCCCAGTACTGTATTCCAATCAATAAATACCCATCTTTGGATTGTGCCCTGTGTCAGATCATAACACAAAGCAATCATATTCACTCATTATTTTGAGCAGGCACAAATCTGGGTGTGGGCGGCGGGGGGAGTCCCGTTTTTTTGAAGAGGAGGCTTAATAATAATAATAATACATTTTATTTATAGAGCACTTTTCCAGATGCTCAAAGACACTTTACAGGCACAAATTAAAAGCACAGTCATATAAAAAACAGTTGGAGTAACAAAAACACAATTGGAGAAACAAAAGGAATACAGGAATAAAACACGAAATAACTAAAAGCATTCACGCATTAAAAGCAATTCTGAATAAGTGAGTTTTTGTGAGTTTTTTGAAGGTGGGCAGGTCAGTACAGTCACGGATGGGTTTTGGCAGAGAGTTCCAGAGGGTGGGAGCAGCTACAGAAATCGCTCGGTTTCCCCAGGTCCGGTGCTTGGTTTGGGGTGGTAGGGAAAGGAGGTGGGTGTCGGAGGAGCAGAGTTTGCGGGAAGGGGTGTGGTAGTGGAGCAGGTCAGATAGGTAGGAAGGGGCCTGGTGGTGGACGGCTTTGTGGGTCAGGAGGAGGACTTTGAAGTGGATGCGTTGTTTGATGGGAAGCCAGTGCAGGTTCTGGAGGACAGGGGTGATGTGGTCTCGTGAGCGGGTGTGGGTGAGCAGACGGGCAGCAGAGTTCTGGATGTATTGAGGGCTTAACTGGTAGGCCTAAATGGTTCCAGAAGCTTTTGACTTGCCCCGCAGTACAGCCTAACACTGCATGCTCATGTTGTTGTCCAAAGTAGACATATCAGTAACCAAATAAGGAACTAAGGTTTAGCCTATATGCTTCGGTTTTGTTGGTAACTTCTTGAAAAAAAAAAAAACTTCTTGTAGTGAATATTTTGCAAAAATAATAAAAGCCACTGTGATTAGATGACATGCCTCAGGCACGGTGCTTGTCTTTATTGTCCAATGAATGAGTTATTGTTCTTCAACTGTTTATACGCATGGCAGCTTCCCGACTTGAGTGGAAATTTACTTCAACAGCCTCCTTTGCAAAAATGTTTGGAAAGAAATGTGAAAGTGGAGCACTAAAACATTAAGATCAAAAACAGAAATTGCAGCGGGAGTCACAGCTAGTAAGAAGAATCCTCAAGCTGACTGGATGTTTCAAAGCTGCAAACCTTGAGGTTGAGATGACCGAAAACCTTCCAACATTGGTACTAGTAGCAGAGCTGGCAAATGAAACAACAATGAAAACACCAGCTGAATCACAACCTGCTTCCACAGGAGGTGTCTAGCTTGCAAGGTCTAAAGTCGTAAGAAAACGCCGTTGTGCAGATATAGATGCCGGCACCCGTATATTCCGAAAATTAATTGCTAAATAATCCTGTAATTGAATTTCCAAATGTCTTGCTTCACTGGAATTATTTTCCTCTGTCTCTGTGACACAAATATTTAGTTATAAAGCCTTAAATCGGCTCATGCACACAGGCAAAAATTGGCATTCTTTGCATTCTGCACAAAGGGGTTAACCAGCATTTTACCACGACTGTGGTCATACCTAGACCTTTTAGGCTGCGCTACATTTATGTTCATCCAGTTTGCTTGCTTGCTTCCATACCTGCAGCACATTGTGTTTTCCTGCCATTTCATGTTTTATCTGGCAACCTGGGGTGTTGAAACGGGCAGTGGGAGGGATCAGACCAAAACAATAATAAATGTTCCGAGACGGAATGGAAATTTCCAAGGAGAAAATACTGGCTGTCGTTGTCGGTGAAGTCAGTATTTCAGTTTAGTATACGCCCTTCATCTCTGGTGACGCATCATGGTCATTTCATGATTTATTACAGAAAATATATTACATATTGTTCTTTTAAAGTGCAAATTCATAACGTTATCTGGGATTGTGCGTGATAATTGGTTTGGGCTCGTCCTGACTCCTGATTGTTATTTGTTCAACAATGTTGTCGAACTAGTTAGTTAGGTAGTGGGAAAGATTTTTTTTGTTCTCATTGCCAACAATAGTATTTTTTTTTTTCAAAATTATAGAAAAGTAATATCTTAAAATCCTTTTAGATGAATGTGGTAGTGTATAACCATCACTGCACATTACTGTATTGGAGACGCATTTGAAAGATGGAAAGAGCTTAAAGCTAAGAGGGATAATAAGACAGATGCGGAGTTGGCCTGTCATGCTGACACGTGGTAATGTTAACTGTTATCAATCACACCAGTAGAGAGTATGGGGCACAGCTGTTTACTGTGTTGGCCACAACCACCATGACAGACATGTGTAACAGAAACTGTAAGTTTGACTCAAAATTTGCTCAATTTACAAATGCAATTACCCTATACATTAAACAAAAACCAATGTCCAAAATCGAGTAACGTTACTCACATCCCCTATTTATGTATCTTATCTCATAGAAACCATATAGCATAGCTACCTACTTTAGATGGCTTCATTCAATTTTGTGACTGAATCAATGAATGTGTTAAAATTTTGCTAGCATGCTATTGCTAGGTACATATTTCAGTGAAACATTGTAGCTAGGTAGCCTACAGATTATGTAAGTCCTTACCAGCCAAACAAAACAGACAGTTTGGTCCCTTTTAGCTAACGATACATTTTCTAAGTAATCTGTCCCCCACTCTTTGTAAGCACAGGGCTTGTTTATCTCATGCTCTGTTATTCCTTGTTCTTTCACCAGTGTTTTGGTTTATCCAGTTATCATGTTAACTGATGACTTTCAGCTAGATGTTTATTAGAAATGTTACGATTTTAAGCGGTTTAATTTATATGAATGGGCCAGCATAAGTAATGAACAAAGATGAGTAGGCTACATGTTGATTAAGGTAAAATTAATGAGGCTTTTTTGTGGGAACCCACTTGAGCAGAAAGTGCAGGGTGGAGAAGGCAAGAGGACATAACTCTTTCCAAAATTTTTTTGAATTTAGATGGCAACATCAATTTAAAACGCTTGCTGTCAGTGTTACATATTGTTCCTGTAATGTTACCAAAGCTAGTTAAGGGAAGAGTTCACCCAAAAAGGAAATTTTGCCATTATGTACTCACCTCCATGCCAGTTGAAATACGGATTAAATTTGTTAAGCCATGGAACTAATTTTAGTATACCAGCAAAACCCTACACCAGCCTTCTCCGAAACAACTGAAGTCAATGAAGACCTGGTCATAAGCATTCTTTAAAGTCAAAGAAACATTCAAAAATGATCATGAAATTACCCCATACAGCTCAGGCAGCATAATCAAAGTCTCCTAGAGCCGAAAGATAGCATTGAAATTAGAAAATACCAGTATTGCACCATTATTTTTAAATAAACGTATTTGACTCATTTGAGGTACTAGTGATGAATTTTTCACAGCAAGATTCAGGTAAGCCCATAAAAAATTTTGCAATCACATTCATGCAAAGCAGTGCTGTTCTACGGCCATTTAAATTTCAAAATGGAACAATCAAACATGCTATGTTAATAAATTGGACTAGCTACTCATTCAACTGTTCATAAGCAAATCCACTGTTTGATTGCTAATTAAGCAAAGTAAATGGGGACAGGAATAGAGTAGCCTAACTGGTTAAAAGGAGACGATTTTGTAGTCCTTTACTTAGCTCCGTTCAGGGCGTCGCCGAAAAACACTGATGTCAGTCAAGTTTTTTCCGGAAGCATTTCACATGCCCTCTGATGTTTGGCACTTTCGTTAGCCGTTAGTTAAAGACTGAATCTGGTCGACTAAAGAAAAAGGGCAAGCTTGGATGTTCACCTCATGGCAGCAGGTGGTCTTATATGCTGTAAAAAAAAAAAAATCGAATTTAAATATCGCCCCATCCCTAGTCAAGAGTTGGCCTATCTGTATTTTCAGAGACGAAGGATGTACACAGGTCATACTTTAACTGCCACTACTTTTACGAAATTCATTAAAGTATTTGCAACTTATTATGATTGTCGGTAAGACCCCTGTGCATTGATGGCGCTGTAGAAAAGTTTGCTAATGCTCTGGTAGTACCCTCGAAGTACTGCAGTTGCTCCATTGAAATGTAAAAAGATGTCCAATTAGGGAACTATGTACAAGTACTTAGGCTTTCTTGCATATGCGACCCCCTGTTGCCAACTCAGGAGAGTGGGACAGCTCGCGGCTCTCCTCCAAAGCACGCGCCCGTCAGCCACTGCTTCTTATACATTCACTGGTTGAGACTTCGCAAGCTCAGAGCGAAGGGCAGAGGATACCCGATCATTGGCGAGCTCAGAATCTTCCTCATGAGCGGCCGTCTGGTCAACAGGAGGCGCCTAGGGGAACTTCTGATCTACAAACCCTTCCCAGCAGACCCTTCCCAATTTGCATCCCTGTAGCGCATTGGCCAATTGCGCACTACTTCTGAAAAGAGCTGCCGACCACTGCTGGTTGGTACGAGGCGGAGATCGAACCCGCGCCGTGATGGTCACTTCTGCTTCACAACGCAATGCTTTTCCGAGTGATCCATTCGGCAGCTCCTCCAGACACCGAGTCTTAAGCAAAAATACCATCAACTAGAATGCAAATGGTGCTCAGCTAAACTCTAGGAAGTCAATAGTGCTCAGAAAGCGAGCCTGGTTCTGTATGAGCATGCTCTCTCTCATGCTAGATCTTCTTAAGTTGCACATCTTATACAGAAAAATTAAAATAATTCTCCATTTTTGTTCAAAACAGTGGCTAAATTAACAAACAATTTTTTTTTTGGCTTCAGTAGTACCAAAATTGCAGGTGCTTTTGTATTGTGCAGTGAGCTGCAGGGCTAAAAACAGAGGAGACACACAAAAAAATCACTTTTAAGTGATAAATAGTTTTGACCAATCTTCAATAGTTTTTTTTTTTTTTTTTTTTTGAAATGCGTTGACACTCATAAAAGCACTCAACAAGGACAGGTGATGCCAGTTCTCCGTATTATGATAAGATTTGAGACGACACTGTTTATAATATGCCATGAGCTAACACGAAAAATAATCAGGTCATTCATCTTTTCTTCATAAAACATAATGCATGAATAAAACTAATACTTTTTATCATTCTTACAATATATTCAGAAAGAAGCTGTTCTATTACTTACTAGTAGATTATTCTTGTCATTGGAAAACTTGTAATAAAGGAAAATGATTGAAACGAGTCAAGACTTTTCATCAGTTTAAAATGATTTCTGTGCCTCCTGTTTTCTCCTCAGCAGCTACCACAGAGGTGAAGTCTCCATTGAAAAATGAAACTGAAGGTCACAATAGTAAACATAACCGTAGTTTCTGTCTTACATCTGCGTTGATTCCACCCCTCCGCAACTAAATTACTCCTCTAGGCCAGGGATACTCACTCTTTTCCAGGATGAGCCGGTGTGGGTGCAGACTTTCACTCTAACCATGCAGTATCACACCTGATTCTACTAATCAAGGGTCTATGGCCAAAGCTTTTAAGGGTTGATTAGTAGAATCAGGTGTGTGACTGGTTAGTTGGAATGAAAGCCTGCACCCACACTTGCTCATTCTGGAAAAAAGAGTGAGTATCCCTGCTCGAGGCCGATTGAATTTTTAAATAGTCATGAGTGGTCAGGCACATTTTCATTTACATCATAATCTTGATCTCCAGTTGCCAGGAAAAAGCATTTTGTTTGCCTTTTGCTTTCAAAATTTTTCTGGAGGAGTTCACCCAGACTGACCCCTGCCATATGGTAGGCTTGCACTGAGGGTGCTGCAGGCACACACACGCACACACACACACACCCTCATTCATAGAATACTAGGTCCACACCTGAACACTCCTTTAGATTTCATTTAAAAGTTAAACGGACTAAATGGGTCACTATGTCCACAGTGTGTGGCTTAGATTTATTTCGAATATGTATTTGGTTACTCATTCATGTATTTATGATAAACGCTAATCTTTACTTCCTGTGACGAGAGCTGCATGAGGCTTTATTCCACAGACTGGACTTTGTAACTCCTCAGCTTGAGTTCTAGCTCGACTCTTAGTCTAGTTTAGAGCATTTCATATGTTACAAACAACTGGTGAATGTATATCAACACAGCTAAATCCTTGTCTATAACTGCAAAAGTGGCCTTGACAGCATTCTAAACTACAGATTACAGCTTTTCACCGAAACTGCCTCTGCTAAAAAGGCCCCCCAAATCCACAGTCACGGGGCTCTTTCAAGGCCATGAATCTTGGCTGCATCCAGAACTGGACAAATAATGCACATAAGCCCTTTTTTTTTTTTTTTTGGCCCAGTGGCACAATTAGATGATATAGATGGTTAAAAATAATTTTAAAAAACTACACTCGGTATTTTGCAAAGTGATGCTTGTTCTTTCATCTTATCTTCTGAGGTATTGTTGAATGCATGCAAGCATTTAGCCCTTGTGCACTGCATTTCGGTTGATGGGTCACATTTTACATTATACAGATTTTACATATCAGTTTTTTGTTATCTAACAGTGTGCTCATTAAACTTTTACCTACTCAGCATTACCCTGTCATTTATGCTCTATTTCTTTTCCACTCTGTTGGTTTTATTATTTGTAAATGAGCTGAGCTAATAAAAGGATTGAAGTCACACTAACCAGAAAAATCCCTTCTGGCAAAGCCCATGAGGAGGTGTCAGGTACACCACCGAGATAAATATTCTCAGCAAAAATTTAAAAACAGCCAAAAGAACTGAACCCAAATTAGATTAAAATTAACACATTAATACACAATAAGAGTTACATTCATTATAAATATAAAAAAATACAAATTATACACGTAATGAGTCATGCAACATATCTTATGTTAGTTCTGTCAAGAAAATACACTGCGTGACATACACTTGTTGATTGCACTTTTTGACAAAGAACCATACTGTAAGGATTTATGAAAACATACTAATGCAATGAAACCATCACACTTTCAACTACATATTTCCTGGACATTAAATTGAAGATTATTTAATTTATTGGGATGCAAATAAAGAGAGTTACCCCCCTCTAATGCTCTCTTTCTCACATACTCATGAGATCAGCAGAAAAAGGGCAAATTTTTTGTCTCACATACTTACGAGATCAGCTCAAAAAGTGTGAATTTTGCGTTTATTCCACTGGCAAAGACAGTGAAGAATACTTTCAACAGCTGTCACTTTATGAGGATCTTTATGGCAAAAATGCTGCAAGTTTTCAGTGAAAATACTCAGTCATCTCTCCTGTGGCAGGAGTAACATGGATGTCCTCCCCGTGGTCAGTCAGAAATCAGTTTCAAATGCGTGATGGATAGAACGAGACATTTAAAAGGCAGCTTTCTTCAGGTTGTGACCAGACAACCTTCGTAGACCAGACTTATGTACATTCTTTGGCATAACCAGTCATCCCCCTTCCACCCAAAACTCGATGCAGAGCTATGCTAAGAACAAGGTCTAACCAGCACAAACTCAAGAACTCCTGCATGCCCACCATACTGCCCTCTATATTCCCTCTAATACCAGCCAAAAAGCCAGGCTACAGTTGAATGGCTGCGGCTAATTTTGTTTCACCGTTACAGTCTCCAAAATCCTCGATGCACTGAATCATTACAATTACACTCTCCTTGAAACTGCGTTAATTTATCGATTATGGGTAGATTGGAATGGATTTACAAACCCTGAGCATAATTGCTAAATGTCAGAGGAGATGTGAAAAGGCATGCATATTAGTGTAGAAAGGCTGTAATGACTTTTTGACAAGTTACAGATGGTGAATGATGGAGCATGTACAAATACATGGGACACTTGGAAATAATGGGCAATTTTTTTTTTTTTTAATCAAAAAGGTTCCCCAGTAGCCAAATGGCCCATGTTACAACAACTGCACAATCACACATTGAGACGAAAAACTGTTGAAGAACTGCACTGGGAGTGTGCAGCAAAATAAAAATAAATTACCTGGTGTTCTCGACATCATCACTAACAGCAACATTAATGAAGATAAAGGTATAGAAAAGACTGTTTTGAAGACATTTTTGACCAGAGTTAAAGCAGCAGAAGTTGGAACAGGAAAATAGATAAACACTAAGCTGGAAAGCTGAGGTGGTCAGTAGTGATATGAGCTGGCCCAACAAATGCCAATGAAGATTGAGGAGAGCCAGATTTTGCAGAAAAAATGGTCTCTTTTAGGTCTTGTTTACAATAGAATCTTCCCTCCTACACAATCATAAAACCCGAAAAATAACTCAGATGAAACTCTTCTTGGAGTTACAGTGCTGAACGTAAGAAGCCGCACCCAGGCGACCAACACAATGCTCCTGCTCTTCACCATACATTTTAGTGAGGAAAAAACCCAGCATCACAAATGCAGAGTATGGATTGCAATAGTGTTTTAGGGGTTTTGAGAATACATTCGATCACGCGAAACATTTCCGAAATTTCTGTATGCCAAATTGCTGGTTCAGCGGTGTAAGTAAACGCACGATAACGAAATCCCCCCCTAAACCTCGCAGCTGCTTTCCATTTGTTCCCATCTTTGGTTGCTAGGTACAAGGTCTCTACTGTTGATCGTGTGCAGCCGCCCTCCTGATCCCCATGCAGTTTAAACACGTGGACGTGACTCATCTACATACATCACGTTTGCTTGTTTTAAACTTAATCCTGCTCAATCCGCTGCTGCGGGGGTTACAATGCCGTCTTTATCACTACCATTAAGCAAAATATTTACGACATTAGCACCAGCCAATTGTCCAGGAGCCACACTGCAGGAGGATAAGACAAAAAGCCCATTCAAAAGTATTTTGTTATAACAGGGCGAGATAAAATGACACACTTTTACTGTATTTGACCAGTTATCTGTGATGTTCCTGAAATGACAGTTGCGCCTTAAACTTTACAAGGTAAACAAAGTAAAAAAAATGCTCCTCGCTTTACTCTGAGTGAAATATGAATGATCATACCAAAGAGTTGAATTCAAAGAAATGCACACTTTGTCCCCAGTCTAAACAATCTGGCAGTATGTGGCTGCCTGCACTTCGGAGGTGGCAGAAGTGGGGGTCGGATAGTGTGATAGCTGTTCAGGTTCATGTCCTGCTTTTACGCTTGTTTTCTCACCGACACAGCCTCTATTGTGTAGCTCCCCAGCGATACTCATCAGAGCTTCACCCCGCTCTAAACACCGTTGCCTGTTCATTTACACAAAGTCTAACATCGCTGCATGTTATCTGAAAGGAGCCACTGGAGGGCTCTGACTATGAGCCAAGATGGAGGTTTTATTCCAGCTTTACCTACCTTTTGCAACTGTGTTTCCAACTTACTACACTCCTCCTTCTTTTGCTCTATGGCAATCTCCAGGGATTTGAGTTTGGAGTCCTTTTTCAGGCCAGATGATGCTAAAGATGATGCGTGTTCTTTCAAGTCAATTAAACTGGACTGCAATGAGACAAAACCATACCAGTCTGTGAGTTAAGCGTCAACACGTCAAAATTGAGAACTTGAGTGAAAAAGATCTAAAATAATCACTTATACATGCAGTTTGTTCAGTTACAGTTAATTCCCTTCAGGTTTTATTATATTCTTATGCATCTACCGCACCATGACTGGGAAACCATAAGGTACAGAACAATTAAAAACAAGAGGGTCTCATACCGACTCCCTGGCTAACTACTGTAGATCCCATTTAAACAGAAACACTAAGTGCTGACAGAAATGATGGACACGCACAGACAAAGGGCTACATAGTCTGTATCACTGCATATAATGCTTGAATTATAATATTATTTTTATCCACTTCTGGAAAGCCTCCACTGCTCCACAGAGACAATAATTAATTTGTTGCTCCTTTGCGATGAACAATAAATAAAATATGCCGAAACAAAATGTGTATTCCTGAAGACACACAATAAAAATCAAAGCAAGCATTCTCAGAGCGGCCTCATAAATTTTAATATAGCAAAAGATTGCTTGAGCACGTTTTTGGAACAATGAGAATTGGCACCGGGTCAGGAATGAAAGGATGGAGCAACAAATTATTTCTTTTCAAGACAAGAGTGACAGAGACATCCTCAGGGTTGTGTGGAAGAAGTTAAATACTTTCTCAATCAATGTTAACACTTTAAATACGGGGTTCAAGAACTTTTCCGGCTACTGGCGTGCTGAAAATTTACAAAATAACAAATGGATAAAAAAAGAGCGAAAAAGTCAGTTAAACATTTGTCCAGGTTTGATAATTCACGTGATGTTACTTCCTGCTGTTATGTGATATCCTTGTATTTTTAATATTATCTTGGGTTATTTGCTGCAATAGTTGCAAAGAGGATTGGCTTCTTGTTTCAATTTTTAGATCTTGGAACTGAATGACTAACTGGTGGGATGCCGTAGCTCCCTGAACTGGTCCTGTGCACAGTAGTCACATGGCAGCATGTCCTTGGCAAACGTCATTGACACAGATAGGAGGCAAAAGGCACAGAATCAATATGAGCATTAAAATAGAGGATATACTAAAGGCAACTATCAAACACTGATATATACACTGCCTGGCCAAGAAAAAAGTCACTCACTCTAATATTTTGTTGGTCGTGTTTTGACACTCTTACACAATGTAACAACATTCACTTCCGATCAGAGTTGCATTAATTATTTCCCAAGATCTTGCATTGATGAGAGTCAAACCACTCTATAAATCCCTCAGCAGTACATCCCAAAAATATCATTTAGTTCAAGTCAGGACTTAAAATCATGTGTGAAAATTATTAATCCTGCTCCCAGAGCCACTCTTTCACAATTTGAGCCCAATTAATCTTGACATCGTCATCCTGGAATATGCCTGTGCTGTCAGGGATTAAAAAGTCCTTTGATAGGTTACTGGTCATTCAGTATAATCTGGAAATCTGCTGAATTCATATTATGGCAGCGTAAAAGTGCTGAGCCTCGACCTGAACAATTGAAACAACCCCACATGATAAAAATGCCTCCAGAGGCTTGTACAATGGGCACTACGCATGATGGGTGCATCGTTTGATGGGCTTTCTTTCTTGCCCCGATGCACCATCGCTTTGAAATAAGGTAAATCAGGCCTCATCAGACCACATCACCTCTATCCATTGTTCCACAGTTTAATCTTTACGCCCCCAAACAAACTGAAGTTGTTGTCTCCTGATTAGCCTCAATAACAAGAGGCTTTCTTGTGGCCATGCAGCTGTTCAGTTCCAATCCTGCTAGTTCTTGCTGTACTTTGCTTGTGGAAATGTTCTCACTTCCACAATTAAACAAGGACATGAGTTCTACTGTCAATTTAGTGCAGTGACTTCACCAAGCATTTTAGTGATCTCTGATCACGATTATTCATCATTTTTTTCTACCCATTTCTTCCGCAAAGCTGACAGTTCATCACCGTCTTCCCAGGTTTTAATAATGGGTTGGACAGTTCTTAACTCAGTTCCAGTAATTTCAGCAATCTCCTCAGTTGTTTTCTCTGTTTGACGCAGGCAAAAAAATGTGCCCCTCTTGAAACACAGTGTCATCTTTTACACAACCATGGGACATGTCTTCAGACAAGGTTGGTAAGAAATGAAAATTTTCACACTGCATCAGTCAGGGGTAAAAGAATTGTTGCCAGCTGAAACATATTAATCACTGCAATAATGATTCAATCATATGCACTAAAGTATTGCTTATTTAAATCCAAACAGTGACTTTTTTTGCCTGGCAGTGTATATGAAAACACTACTGCATACATAAATGTGAATGAGGAAGTTGACAAGCATCTTCCATAACGACAAATCCAGCTCAGCAGGGAAATGCATTTCTGCTAAGCATTCATAAGAGCCGAAGCAATGATCGCGGTATTTATGATAGATTGTGGTTCTCCAAACCCCGGCATCGATGCAGCCATCCAGTGCTGCAATATTGATGATTTTCAGTGGTGGGCAGTGTCTTGATTTTTTCTTGTGCCTGAACTGGCAATTATTAGAGCCACCCCTTGTGTGCTTAAAAGTGGAATGATATTTGTAAGATTTGGGTAATACAGACGGGAGAGTTGAAGTACAACAAAAGCAAACAATGATCAACTTCACTGTATGCATGAGACACTGTGACAGCTGCCAAATAGTAGTTACATATCATAACTGATTATTCATAAACCAGGTTAGAAATCATACGGCTCTATACCCAGACAGTAGTGTTTCTTTGATTTTCCTAGGTCAAAATGAAAGAATAAAACATTATGCGCCCTGAGCTGAGATGAACAGACAACACCATGAATTACACAAACCATGTATCAGGTTGGGATGTCCAGAGGTGTAAAATCCAGGGGTCAGAAAGTAAAAGTCCTGCCAAGTTTTTCACCCTCCCACAGAATGAGCTGATCACTCATATTGGCTTTATCTCCTGTCCGAAGTAAATCGAGGTGGTTGGAATAAAGTTCTGGGGAGGATTTTTACTTTCTGAACCTGGACTTTACACCTCTGGGGATGTCTCAGAGCAATGAGACCCCTTCACCTCATGCAGACTGACCTCCTTCTCTGTCAGTTCAGCCTGCAAAGTGTTAACCTTCTCCTTCAGGTCCTTGTTTTCCTTCTTATAGGACTCGGCCTCCTCCAGCCTCTCCCGATCCTCTCGCTCCCGTTGTTCCTTCAGACGTTCGATAATTCTTTCCTGCCAACGATAAAAGCAAGGACAGAAGATTAAAGTCAACGCATTACATCAATGAGAACAACAAAAAAAGAGAGAGATTGGAAGCAGCTTATTTAGTTCCTGTAGCATTTCCTGTAGCGCTACTCCCTCTGTGGGGTGGGTGCACGTTTTTTGAGCGTGCTCCTCAGATTTTTCCAACTGAAACCAGGTCAATGAAACATTAAAAATGCTATCGCTCTTCTTAACTGGGTGTTATCAAGATGCAGAAAAGCAAATAATTGTGTGATGCATTAACTGTGAATCATTTCTTCAGTTTCATTTAGAAGCTGCACTCTAAAAAAGTGCACCAGCTCATTAACTTAATTAGTGTATATGTTGTGTCCATTTAAACGAATTTAGGTTTGGTCAACTCAACTAATCACCATGGTGATTTTCTGTATTTGTAAGCCAGAATAATTCACCACAATGGATACATGGACAAGGTCACAGAATTATTTTTTAGAGTGCATCTTTAATTCAAAGACCAGCCCTTATGCTAAGTTTGGACCATTTTGGACATTCTTTAAAAGCAGTTGTAAACCACAAAGAAATTTCCTTTCAAAGATCATGGTCTAAAACCTCTCTAGCTGCCTTGGGCCCCTTCAAGAGAGACTGCCATATATTAAATAAGGCAGTGAACTGTCTGCCAAACAAATAAATAATGATATGGTATCACCAGGCAAGGAGTACATTAATTAAGATATCAGCCTTCAGACTAAAGACATGAAGCAGTTTTCTGCCAAGTTTAACTCGGGTCTCTAAACTCTTTTTTTCTGAGAGTGTTGGTTGCTGAAGCAAAGAGAGCGTATTCTAATTCTATTGAATTCTTGATGACTTGCATTTTTCAAGCTATTGTATGCCACAACTGCAAACCAACAAAAAATCACTAAAACAAGAGGCATCTTATAAATATGGATTTCACAATGTGCTTTTTATTGCTAGACGCAAAAAACTGATCCAATAAGAATCAGGAACTGTTCTTGTCATAAGCTCCCGTAACCATTCTCTGGTCATTAAAAATAAGGTAGGGTGTACCATCAATGTCCTATTATGCCGGCTTGGGAAAAAAATAAGCAACTAACAGGAAGAATACCATCTTTTGTACAACTTGACCACAAAAGTCCCACAAAAGGCATTAGTCACCACAACGAACACAAGACATGAGTGCAGATGTTACCGGGGTTTGATACTATTGCATCTATGTAAAGTTTTTATCTCCTTGTTCATCAACAAACATGCTGGTTTCTAGCATCCTCGTTGCAAGTTTTTCTGCGTGAAAAAGTGACATTTAACACTAATGCTTCTCTACACCTGAGCATGAAAAAATAGCCTGCATGGTTTCAACAGTTCTGAATAAGGGCCTTTGGTCAAAACAAAAAAAAAAAAAATCAGAGATAAGTCAATATACACTCTCATAAAAAATATCTCAAATTTCGGCAATTTCTCAAATAACAGGTAATGATATCCAGTTACTGAAGCACTTAAGCATTCAGGCAGTAACTGCAATGGTGAGTCTGAGGAGCAGCTGCATCCTGTCTGCTGAAACAAACTTTAAAATGTTTATAACTGAGATTTAGCCTGCCATGTACAGTACAGTAAGTTTGTTCTTCAGTGGCTTCAATAAAAAGGACAACAATACACCATAAAAATAAGTAGGAACTGGACAAATCAAAGTTTACACAACTTGAAAGGACTAAAAGGAAACAACATATGATGCAGTGCATACATACGTGATTTCACATTACAATAGGCTGCCCTGTAAAGGGTTAATGCAACCGGTGCATGTTAACTTCAGAAATGTACTTCCCTTGTCGGTTTTTACTGAGCGCCTAGACCGAGCAAACCTGTAATCTACTCCTTGGCTCACAGCACCTGTTCAGAGTGCAGCTAGAGGGTGGTATTCAGAAAAGCCAGTATTTATCAGTCTAGTCGATGAGGTGTCCCATCGGCCCATGAGTTGTGCACAGTTCTCCCAAAAGCCTCGTTCCCTAAACCTGGCTGAGCGCCAGGCACATTCTGAATTCCTGACATCACCCTCCCAAGCACATAATGGTACTCTCCACCATCCCTTGTAATGAAACCAGCCTCTTCCTCCTGTAAACACATGATTAATGGGTCTGAGTGGATACAGCAGGAACCGTCTTCTCCCAGGCTCTCCCAGTGCCAACACTGCTGGAAAACCGTCCTGTAATTATCGAATTCCTGCATAATGTCTACCTGCAATCACGAAAACGCATCACGCATGTGAAGAATTGTTCTCTAGAGCAGATATACAGCAGACTTCTGAGATAAGACTTTTTTTTTTTTCCAGAACATCGTGTACATTTGTGCTCACCGGGAGTGAACTGCATCATGACTATCACAACAGAGAGCACCAGCACCACCCCATTGTCTCGGTCCAGCTTTAACTCAGCGCAAAACTAAAGTTCACAACAAACAAGAAAAATATTTGGGGACTTGAGTAAATTTTACCAGTTCTATGAGGAGGCAATGCATTCAGTAGCTGTTCCCCACTGTTCCAGCGGTCTGAGTTCACCTTAGGGTTACGCTGCCAAAGCATCACGCTCGGCAGCCGTCAGAACAGCGTCCGACACTGATACACCCTGACACAAGAGCCTCCCCTGGCCAACCTGCGAAGAACAATGGCTCGCAGTGTGCGCAGGCTCACCTGTAAAATCTTAAATGAATTGTTTGACATTATGAGTGACCCTAAAGGGGGGCCTCCGATCGCCTGGAATGGCCCTCCCTCAAACACAACAAACCCAGGAGACCCACCAATCCCAGGGAGAAGGAGGCTCTCTGATTGGTTGCTGCACTTATTGTTGATTTAAACCCAGCAAGGTTCACTATAACCTCAAAATCGCCCCTCGCCTAGGATGGTTACAGAAGTAGTTGACTGCATAAGACGCTTATAGGCAGTACTACAGGATTATGATTATTAGATGAGGGGTCCAAACATGACTAATCAAATGCAAGAGATCTGAGATAATCATATAACCACAATAGTTCTTTCTTACTTGTATATTTCAAAGCTTTAATAGCAAGAGCGAAGCCTAAGGAGAGGGCAGTGCTGGCTCTTTGACTGAAATGAAAGTGACATGATGACACTTCGTGACTGTAGGAGTACCTTTTCCGACAGCGCCTCTTCCAGTGTGGCCAGGGCGGTGTCTGTGTTGCTCGAGTCTGTCTGCAGTGACTTCACTCGGTCCTTCAGGTTTGTCAACTGTTTGTCTTTGTCTCTGAGCTGCTCCTGGAGGTTTTCAATCTGATAAAAGAGGGACAGAGAGTAAAGCACTTGCAGATTCAGACGCTTTCATTAAAATACACATGAACAAAGCCGCTTCATGCCAATTAAATCTGTTTACAGGACAGGGTTTTAGAGAAGACGTTCCAAGCAATCTTTACAGTGTGTTATAAACAGCAGAGCCATTTCTTTGAAAAGGCTTTTGCATTCCTCTGCATCCCTTCATCTTTGGAAAGGGTGGCTAATGAGTTATTTGGCTTTGGTAATACCGTCCATTTAGTACATCTCTTTTCTACTCTTGTCCAGCCAGCCAAGTGTAAGCAATCTTTTAATTATCAATGGAAAGCAAAAGCAATGTAAACAGTAATAAAATCATTGACTCAAAACCATTAAGAAAACCATTATTTGTAAGTTTCATTCAAATAAAAATGTAAACTGAAATTCATATTCACAGGTGAAATGATATACTTTCACAATTCACATATATAGCTGTTTACAGAGCTCATTAACATCACCACACAAAACAAAAACTGGAGGAAACAAACAAGCCCAAATAGAGATTGCAAATGTCAACAGCTGATAGCATTTGCTCAGCAAACACCTTTAGCAACAGGCAATGCAAGTTTCCATCGGCAAAATAAATATTTGGTTAAACTCATGAAGCAGCTCAAGACGAAACATGAAGAGGAAAAACACCACTAGCATAAGAAAAAGCCGCCGCTAACATTAGACAATAAAGAAAACATTCTCATGACTGCAGGCATACCAGTCATGGGTACATTGACAGATAATGCACAAATCTCTACAAACTACTCCTAAATGAGTTGAATAAAACTTTCACATATTTTTAATCCTGTCCCAGAAAAATCTGCAGTTTTTTTTTTTTTTTTTTTGTTTCATCTTCAAGGAGAACTGCATGAAATTACTGGGAATGGGGAACACCAATGACTAGGCTTACAAATCCAGATAGCTAAATTGCTTTGATTACAGCCAATCCCAGCTGATCGCCTCTGTTAATGATGTTTAGAATTATATGCTGATAGCATGCTAAGTGATACTAAATAGTGGGAAAGTGCCACAAGTTCAACTTACACACTTTCCCAGCACTCTAAGGAAAGTGGTCGAGCAGCTAAATTTGGAGAGAGAAAAAAACATCAGGCTATGATGAATTAATACCAATCAAGTTCTATTTTAAGGACTTTTCAAAACTGTCCCCAATATTCCTATTTATCCTGCTGTGCAAATATTCTCAAGGATGAGAACCCTTATGATTCAAATGAAAATGATTTGAAAATATGAAGATTGAAGCAAATGCTATGCCCAAAGATGTACGAGAGGACAAACACATTGATGCTAGTGAAATGGCCCAGTATCATGGATATTTCTCAAAATGAGGATAAAATATGCTTCATCAGCACTTAGAGCGAAAAAGTAATCCCTATTACATCTGCCATATACACAATTTGGAATGAAGTACATTGAAAATCCCACATGTGATGAATTGTTTGACCTGTGTACTCCTAAACGAATCGTTGAAAATACACGTCGTGGAGTTTTATTTTAAGGCAAATTTAGCATATCGGTTCTGGTTTCAGATAAACCATTACATTCCTCACTAGCACAGTTTTCTTTGGCCCGAATAAAGTATATACAGGCAAAAAATTAAGTGTGTAATGTGGCCATCATGTAATTGTGCAGAAAGTAGTTAAACATCATTTGATCTCAGAGGTCTCTATGGAGACATGGGCCGGATATGGGATGTGGACACCAGGGTGTGATTCTATCAGCCCTCCACACCAAAACGTAGGACAAAGTTTTCCCAGGAAAAGGCATCCTAACCTGACAGCAGGCCAAGAGGAAGCAGATGCTACACCTTCAGGAATGAACATGCACAAAGGCCCGATTCCCAGATGCAGCTGTGCTATAATTTCTCTTGTTTGTATAAGCTGTCAAATATGTTTTTTAATCGGACATACTTACATAGCGCAGTAGAATCTTAATATTTCCCTATGTTCAGACCACCAACAGCCCAGTCCTGTCCTTTCCAAGTTCACAAAGACCATAAACCCAGTAGTTTTATTGTGTCAGACGTTGATATCATTCCCTCAGTTTGCTTCCTTATGACTAGAAATACCTTTTTTTTTTTTTTTTTTTTTTAGTAAAACAGGCAGTAGTTTTCAGTCCACAGATTTCAGCGGACAATAACTTGCCATTTCAGCTCCTCCAGCTCTCGCACTGAAGTCTATCCTTGCTTGGCATTAGTGGCACAGAAATCTGTCAATTATGTGATTAGGCCATTTAAAAAAAAAAGTTGGTGATCATCATTTTGGGCATAAAAAAGTGAGGCAGCGGAGCAGGTTTTTTTTTTTAAGACTGAAAATGGTGGAAATGTGTTTTAACTGAAGGCTGTTTAGATATTTGCGCATGCGTGGCGTGGTGCAACAAATGCTTGCTAGAGGGCTGGCTAGTCATCCCAGTTAAATCGAAATACCGCAAAGTTTGAATCTCTGACGCACTGGTTTTTCATGATTTTAAGCGATTCTAGACATTTTTCAATGAAAAAAAACAATTTTTTTTTTAAAAAAAAAAAAAGGGACGGAACCGTTTTTGCCAGTCGGGAGGGGATAATCACCAACCAATTTTTTTTTATATGGCCTTATGTGAAAAAATCTATATTATCCTTGTACTGTATACACCGATTTGCCAAAACGTTAAAAACACTAACAGATGAAGCCAGTAACGTTGATTATCTTGTAACAATGGCACATCTCATAGCCTGGAGACAAGCCTTAAGGTGTGCACACAACTAATCTGTCAACGTATGGGAATTCAACGGATCCTATTCATTTTCTATTGAGAGCGGAAGATCGGGCCACGCAGCGTGTGACAGATACGGCACAATGAATAGACTGACCATTATGAACTACACTTAACCGAATGAGGTCCGTCCAGGGCAATGCCGCAGGTCTGCCAAACTTAGGTCAAACTATCAAACTAGGCAGTGTTGATCAAATCTGAATCAGGATTCTGTAGCTGCATTGCCTATTTCTCACCTGAAATGTTTTCAGAAACATATTTTAGCGTACAGTTTCGCTGTAATACAAGAAAGTGTGTAGCCCGGCCTCTATGTTGAAAACAGCTGAGCCAAAATCAAGCAACGCCAAGCTCGCAGTCACGTCCCTCACCAGCTGGAGCGTTTAGTGGTTAGTTACGTCCAGATGTGTCCTCGACTGGTTTGGTATGTTTGCACCTTCAGACGGTAAGTGATCGGGCGGTTCTAGAAGTTGACATGATGGATGTGGGAGAAATGGCAACTGAGCGACTTTCACAAGGCCCAATCCTAATGGCCAGACAAGTGGGTCAGAGCATCTCTGAAGCAGATATGTTTCTGTGCCGCTCCCAGTCCCCAGTGGTGAGTACCAACTGACACAAGTCCAAGTAGGGACAAACCATGAACTGATGACAGTGTTGGGCGCCCAAGCCTCATGGATGCTTGAGAGCAATGAAGGCTGTCTTGGCTGGGCCCAGCTGACAGAAGGGCTGTTGTGGCAAACAGAATTTTAATGATACTTATGTGAGGAATGTAACACTACACATCATAGCTCCTTGCCGTGTATCCTGCTTTGCAGCTGCAGATCAGTTGGACTGCCCATTCCAACCCCGGTCCAGGGCCATAGAGCACCTACGAAGGGGACGTGAGCATTGGCACTGAACATTGGGGCAATTGAAGAGGGTCTTCAAGTCCAGTGAGTCCTATTTTCTTTTACATAATGAGCATCGGCCAAGTACGTGTGCACCGATTACCTGGGAAAGAGATGGCACCAGGATGCACTTTATGAAGAAGACAAGTTGGTGGAGGGAGTGTGATCCTTTTGGAGAGTGTTCTGCTGGGAAATCCTAGGTCTGGGAATTTATGTGGATGTCAGTTTGACAGAGCTGTTTTGGCAGCATAAGGGGAACCTGCATATTATTACGCAGATGATTTTAATGCTGTGGCTGATTGGTGAACATGAAATAAGATCAAATTGTACAATGTTCATCAGTTGCATTTAACCTAATACCTGGCAAGGCCACAAATAACTTCACGAATCACTGCTCACGTAATGGTTTCATTATAAAACATTCAGAGACACCACAAAATTAATATTGTAACTTTCGGCTGAAATTTGAGATTGGGGCAAAATTTCCCTCATTGGAAATGAAGCAAAATATTGGTGACTTTGGACGCTCTGATTGAAGGAGAATGGATAGCTTACGCACCCTAAACCACAATTCTGTAACGAAACACTGAAACTGCTCTTGGCATCATGCAAGACCAGACTCTGTGCACATTCTACAGAAATAATGGACCTCATGATTCAAGAGCTGCAGGAAGCCTCTTGTGACAGGAATGACACACAGTACAGTTTATATTTAATCAAACCACACAGCACTAGGTCCTTAACTTCAAGTAAAAATAAAGCAATCATTACTCTCTCTTTACACATTTAAAAGTCAGCGGAGGATGTATTTAAAATGGTAACACCCAACTAGTTAAATTAGTTGAAACAATTTTGTACTCCTTGACAACACTTGCCTGGAATGGGAGCATTTACCCCACAAAATTATATCTCCAGCATTCAAACTAAATATCGAACCAGAAGGCATTAAGGAATTCAAAGAACCAAAGCATTTATTGGATAAATTAGTATTTATCTTTTGACTCTCCAAAACCATACTAACCATGAGACATTGCTTGTGTAATTTCTAATGGCGGCTGAAGACAGTAAAAATTCCTTTTGAATACAGACAATAAGAAAAAATTTCAACACCAGAAAGGCCAAAACTAGTATGTATTAAAAAAAAAAGTACATTAAAAAAGTTACAAAATGACCCTGCTTTACTAAAGCAGAAGTTAATTTCTGCAAGAAAGATAGCTGGGAAAATAGGTTTCATCGGAGTTAACTAATAAAAAACACAATTAAGAAAAAAAAAAATTAGAAGACCGTATATACTAGCTCACTCCAGTATTACATATACATAGCCATATTGCAGATGAGATTTATATATGCCCTCAGTAAAACATGAAAAAAGGAAGAAAGAAGAAAAGCTTAAAGTAGCACAAGAACTACAGTATTCGGAATACAATTCAAGTGACGAAGCTTAAAAGGGTAAACCTCAGGGCTTAATTACAAACATCCTCTAGTGCGAGACAGCTGGCTCGAAGTAGACGTCATGTCATGGACTTGTGGTCACTAGCAAAGACAATCAATGTGGATAAGTCAATTCAGTGTTCAGAGCAGTCACCAAACCTCTCCACTGAGAGTTTAAAGTGAGGAATATTTCTCACAGAGCAACCCAGAAATGACTCAGTACTCAGATAACAGTGCAGCTGTCACCTCTTGCCACCTTGTGGCACAAGAGCACCATTACAATTTTTATGCCACTGCTCATTTTTCGAGCGGGGCAATACATTGCATGTCGAGGTTGCGCCATATTAAGGTTAATTATTAATTAAGGTAATAATTACTCTCTTTATCAATCAAAACTTTGAAAACACTGCCATTTTAAAGCAATTATATTTTCAAAACAAAACACACATTCCAAAAGAAATTAAAATTCATCAGAGGAATCTCCATTTGAATTAATAGTTTTAGAGCTTACACATATAATTCCCACCAGCACCACAAGTTACCATTGGTGTGCTGTGGTTTGCTGTTCCTCGACCTTTTCACGTCCAATAACCCCATTACCAGCATCAATTTAATTCCCTTTTGGAATCAGAAAGAATCGGTTTGTTTGTTTACTTGCCAAATATAGATCCTTTCAGAATTCCAAATTTTGCAGCCGATTTTGCAAAGTAAATTGCCCTTGTTTAACGTCGTACCTTGTGCTGTCTGCGGTTATTACAGAAAGAAACAGGCATAACTTTATACACACTGCTGGAGAAAGCCGAGTAACTCTTGAGCAGTGCACACTATCAGAACTGCTTCAATAGCGTAATTAATGCAAGGGAACTGAATCAACATAGAAAGCAGAACTACCACAGTGGATACGGGCATAATCAGAGCAAAAAATAAATAAATAAATCCACAATCATTGCAAAGCAATTCAAAACAAAATGTCATAAAACCATTTCCACATAGTATTTCAGACATTATATGAGTGTAAAGCAGGGAAATGAACTGATATGACAAGGGTGAGCCCACGGAAAATAATTTTGGTGATCTCTCATTTGAAGACACTGCCTGTTTGCCCAAACACTTCAAACGACACATGAGACGAGACAAAAGGCCTTTATTCTACAGATTTATGTCCTCTGAAGATGCTCAGTGGCATTTATGTAACAAGTCGTGACATGATTGATACTCCAGCACGTTCAAAGGCATTAACACAGGTGGGTTGTGTCACGCATGTGACAATGTTTCTTGGAAAATATAGCAGGCACCCTCCCCTACCTTCCCAATCTGGAATTTATAATCTCCACCATGCTCAAAGTTGTGAAATTACCTCTCCATGAACAGAAGTATTCACTAATGTTTATGCTACTCTCAATGACACATCTTTACATAAAAGAGGGACAAATGATAAAGAATCACATCAAAGATCTTCCACGACATGGGTGGCTTTACCCCAAGAGAACATACTATAAACCCAATTATTTCAAAAGGTAGACATAATGTGGACGTGGAGATAGTGTGCTCTTCCATGTAAACTTAGCAATGAACTGAAGCCACTATAATGTGTTGCCATGGATCCACAAGCCATTTTAGTGTCTTCAGAATCTGAAACTTAGAAAAACAGACAGCATTCCAGAGAAAAAAACAGACAGTGTTCACTTCAGATTGTGTTTGACTGTTTGCATTATGAATTAAGACATTAAAATTAAACCGATGTAGAATTTAGTGTCAGGCAAAATGTTTAGGAAAACCTTTGCTACTGCAATAAGCATGGATAAACCAGTAATATTTTTTTGTATAGGATAGCAGTACTTTTCTAATTCTGAGACACTACTGCATTCCACAGCACAACTCTAATTCTAAAGTCATTTCTTGAAAATATGCACTTCAGCTTTGCACAATCGTATTTCTCAACAGTAAAGCCTACAAATGTTCAAGCAAAAATGAGACATTTAACATGCAACTGGGCATGGAAGTTCTGATTTTCTTGAATTTTCCCCATCATGTCTTTTTCAGCAGAAGAGCACCATAATGATTTCTTGTGCAATCACTGTGCCACTATTTTCCGCTTGCTCAGAGGGTCGGCTGTAATGGGAGTTTTAATTTTTTTGACTGGTTTCCAGGGACTGGAGCCAAGTAATGAAATGAAAAGAGAGAATGAAAAAAGCAGCCCACCCAACTTATGTCCACAGCTGTGATATCTCTGCCTTTTCCCTAGACCGATGCGTCTGAATACCAGAGCCCTGCTGTCACCTGGTCAAAACAGGTTATCACCTCTCCTGGTGTGCTCAATCAGTGAGCTACTGCACACTGGGACATCACCACAGGGATGATCTCTCTTTCACAGTACGATAGTGAAATATGTTATTAGACATTGTGTATGTACACTGTATATACTATACCACTGACGAGCCAAAACATTATTAACAAGCACAGATTAAGTGAATAATGTTGATCATCTCATAATAATAATAATCTCAATATGTCAAGGTCTGGAACATATTAGATGGATAGCAAACAGTCGGTTCTCATGGTCCATGTGTCGCATGCTGGAGAAATGGGCAGGCATAATCACCTGAGCAGCTTTGAAAAGGGCAAAAATCATATCTCCGAAATAGGTCATTCCATGTCAACTAGACAAATTTTTGGGAGGTTTAGAACTCGACCCCTTCAAAAAAAAATCTGAAAAAAATAAAGAATAAAAAATTCATGGCTATAGCATGCCATGCTACATGCAATTCATAGCATGCCACTTAGGAATTACCTTTGACCCCAATAATTTGAAAGACCATAACTCAGTAAAAAATGTGTGTATTGACCTAATATTTTGTAAACTGTTCCAACTCATACTGATAAACTGCCTGATTTTTTTTTTTCAGATTTCTTTGAAAGGGATCGAGTTCTGACCATTGGTCCAGTTGACATAGAATGACCCAAAAGACAAGTCTTGTGGGGTGGTCCCGATCAGTAGTGGTCAGTACCTACCAACAGTGGTCCAAGGAGGGACAAAACAGGAATGGCCAGCAGGTTGGTGGGTGCCTTAGGCTCATCAATGCGCGAGGGCAATTAAGGCTATCCTGTCTATACAATGGGATACACAATTACCATGCAAGGGTCTGAATTAAACCTTGAAGCAATAGAAGGAGGTTGCCTGGTCCCATGAGCCCTGTTTTCTTAAATATAATGTGGATGGCCAAGCACTACCCCCTTTGTGCAGAAGCCAAATCAGGCTATTTATGCATTGCCCTATTAAAGACTTTATAGTACAAGATTTGAGCTTCCCAGAGCAGGGGAAAATGGCTAAGATGAAACAAGACACTGACTGATTCCATCGTATTTCAGTTTATTTTCATAATTTTCGTACAGAGTCAGGGCCGCAAACACAAAAAATGAAAATTCAGCAATTAAATTATTTTAAAAATACTGAAAATTTAAAAATGGCTGGGAGTTAAAGCAATGCATTCCTGGGATAATAAACTCCTTGAATTCAAGTTTACTTCATCCTACAGTGATATTCAAAATTATTCACCGTTTATGAGACAAATAAAATAGCTCTCCAAGTGGCTCCCCATGCTGTCAGAGACCTCAAATTTGCGCACCATTGAATCATACAATAATCATATGTTAAACATAAATCAACTTTTGACTCTTGAAGTTCAATATGAATTAATGATTTTCTAGTGGAATTTAGCATGAGTATATCCATACTGTATAGGCGCAGATGGAGATCAATGGTCAACAGTAATCTCTCCAAACCGAATACATGCCTTTTCTCCATGATAAAGTTTAAAATTTTGTCAATTTTTCACCAAAGCCCCATCAGCCAGCGCACATACCAATTAAAGGGACTGCTTATTTTATAGTCAGAACGTTCACTCAGCAACGGAAAGCTAGCAGTTCCGACTTCCGAGCAAGCAAGCTTGCATAAACGCTTTCCACACCTTATCACGAGCAAGTATAATTCACTAACACAGTAATATCTGAAATACACCTTATTTTATCAAATCAGACAATCCACTCTCGGGAAAAAGCAAACAATTCCCTAGATTAAACAGAATCAGTGCAACGAACATAGTACAGGGTCTATCGAAGAGCTTAAGGTGTTCGTGTTTTAAATTAGAGAATACCTGGATATTCTATTTCCTTAAATGCGTTATTAGTTCTTAAACAAATTGCCACATTAAGCAAAATGCCACCACATATAGTATTATGAGAAAAAGCCAACAATTACTCTTATTTATTAGCAAAGTAGCCCTGTGATCACAGTGGTGAGCCGAAAATAAGAAATAGCTAGCTAGGTAACTAACTAACTGGCAATAAGTAATATAAGTAATAAGTGATATATAGCTACACCACACAGCAATAGTTGTACTTACAAAGCATGAAGAGAAATTCTCCATCATTAAATTTCTCCTTCAGAGAATCAGTGCTATCAGCCCTCATGTCTTTCAATACCTGTGGAAAGTTTATACTGTCTGGAATAGGATAGAAAACACTTCAATCAATAGATAATTACTGGGAAAGTTTCACGTGGGCCTGAACTATAACTGCACTTTACGCAGAAAAGCTAGAGCAGGCATTAAAGAGACTGGATTACAATGAGAGATCGTATGAGGATTTAAGTGAGCACTGAATTCGTCGAGGGACGAATCTACGAGGCAATCAATGGTAGGGAATCGCACGCTTTTAATATCTGATGACTATAATTGATAGTAGAGTGATATAGTATCAAAACTATGTTGAATTCCTGCTTCAGAAAGCTGATTTTTTTTCCACTACTAATTGGGATAGCTTTGGCCTATTATAGCTGAAGTGGTTGCAACAAAGGGCAACAATTATTTCTGTTGTAAGAGATCATTGTCACTAACTGCTGGATAGATACTACGGGCAAGTATCTTGGGCAGTTTGACATCAGGCTTAGCTGAGGAGTTTTATATAATTCCTGGGAAACAGGGATGGGACTTAACTCGTCCATATTCCAAATAGTTTACAGGCACTGCTTCCTCAAAAATATTCAATAATCGTTTCGGGTGTGTGACCTATTGGTAGTATAGTGTAACTGCGTGCATAAATAGAGCAGCTCCATGTCTGCAGGCGTCAACCATCTGCAGAGCCGGGTTAACTGGGGGAAGAGATGGTGCCGGGATGCACTGTGAGAAAAAGACAAGCTGACGGAGGGACTGTGTATTCTGCCGGAAAACCCTAGATCGGGGCATTCTCGTGAATGCCAATTTGACTTGTGCCACCCATCCAGACATTGTTGCAGACCAGGTACAGCCCTTCACGACGACTGTATTTCCAGATGGCAGTGACCTTATTCAGCATAATAATGCACTCTGCCACACTGCACAAATTGTTCAGAAATAATTTTTTGGACCATGACAGGTTCAATGTGCTAGCCTGGCCTTTAAATTCCCCAGATCTCAATCTGATCGAGCATCAGTACCATGTACTCAAAGTAGCAGCTCAACCTTACAACTCACAGGGCTTAAAGGCTCTGCTGCTCACATCCTGGTGCAAGATACCACAGGGCACCTTCAGAAGTCTTGTAGAGTCTTGTAATGATATGCAGAGGACCAACAGCATATTTATCAGGTGGTGATAATATTTTGGCTCATTAGAGTGTAAGCTTATACAGTACACCATATGTGCGCACGTGTGCGTGTGTGTGTGCGCGTGTGTAAGTGTGTGTGCATGCATGTGTGGAGAATTGATTAATAACTAGCATGAAGGCAAAATATAGGTGCATAGTTTCTGCACAGTCATATAGCATTAATGTAATACAGTGTCGGCTGATGAAGGCCTGGATTTTATCACTCTTGTTTTTCTAAGTTTGACTCAGTTAAATACAAGCTTGGTTTCCCTCACATATACAGCTTGGCGTGCTGAGAAATCGCTGTAATCAATGAAACCATTCCTATTTGCACTAAAAAGTACCACTAGCGTTTATTTGTAGATCGGAGTTACAGACATTTTTTGATTTACTCCAGGCCATAGCTGCGCATACAGTATTACGAAATCTCCTTTTTTCTACATGATAGAAGAGGCCAAAGGGAGACTGCAGTTCAAAAAAACATTGTGTGACTGGCTGCCGATAAGAAGTTTGCTGCCAGGGTAATTTATCTCTGAATTAAAACATCACAAGCACAGTGCCCTCCACTAACACTGGCTTTTATTGGTAAATATGCAGCTATGAAAAAAGTGGTTATGAATGATATCATTGTCATTCATCCTCTTGATATGTAATTTAAAGAAATCTTAACAGAAATATTGGCTTTTATGGATATACAATGATTGAATTAAAATAATATTGACCATCATCCATCCATTATCGATTCTACTTCTGCCTCACTAGGGTAGCAAGGGAGCTGGACACTATCCCCGCTGACAATGAGCAAAAGACAGGGACACACCCTGGACATTGCAGGGCTCATAAACAATTCATTCACACATTCATACCTATGAACAATATAGTCTCTACATAGCCTGGCATGCATGTCTTTGGATTGTGGGAGGAAACAGGGGTACCTAAAGGAAATCCATGCAAACAGGGGGAGAACATTCGAACTCCACATACAAAGGCCCAAGGCTGGATTCAAAGCCATTACAATCTTGTTGTGAGGTGGCAGAGCAACCTCGTCATTTAAATTTTTGCACAGCCTCCTCGCGGCAAAATAACAGCTCTGGGTTTTACACGAGTGTGCAAGGAGGCTGGGGAAGATATGCTAAAGAAGCCAAGACCCATCATCCATGCTGAATCTCTGAAGATCCTTCAAATTTCTACATGGATTCTCCTCCTTAGCTCTTCTCAAAGGTTTTCTTCTTGCTTTAGGTCAGGGGACTGAGGTGGCCACTGCAAAACCTTCATTCTGTGGTTGGTTAACCATTTTTGTGGTGATTTCGATTCATGCTTCGGATCACTGTGCTGTTTTAAAGAGCAATTTGCAGGTTAGGCACCCCTATAAACCATAGTGTAGATACATGATGGAATAACAATGTTCTGAGAAAGAATCAGACATTTAATGGCACCATAACCATTTTTTTACATTAAATTGTAAGAAAATAACATTCACATCAAAAACGGGGCGTAACCAGGAAGTGACGTAGCATAAGGCACTCCGAGCAAGTTCCAGACAATCAGTAATGGATTCTGAAAATTATTTTTTAAAAAATGACATATGAAGAGAGCCTCCACCAGCCAAAATAATGGACCTTTCAGTAGCAAAGCGCGGGAGATTTATCAATAGCGATTAATAAATACATTATGACTGGAAAATAGCTATTGCCACGATGTGGGAGATGGCGGCGGGAAATGAGAAACAGCTAGCGATTGGCCAACTGTCAAGTGATGGGCTAACTACATTGTAGCTAGCTAGCCATGAAGAAATCAATGTTATGGAAATTATGGAAAACCTGCTCTAGAGTCCAGTCTCCTTCTCTCTGTGTAGTATTGTACTGAAATCCCGATGCATGGAAACTTCACAGTCTGACCAGAGTTGTCCCACTTTGAAGAGGGACGGAATGAGTTCAGACATCATTTCACCCCTAAGCCAATCTACAGGGCTCTCAAGTTTTGAACGCAGGCTAGAGTGAGATTTTCTCCAGGGGTGGGGGGTGCACGATACCTCCGTTTTCCACCGTGGGTGAATGAATAATGCAGCTTTCAGAACGTTATTGTAGCAGGATCATGTAAATAATTCCAGGATAAAGCCACTTTTACACTGGACACGAAACAAATTTTCGCAGGACAGATTACATTCAAAGTCAATGCAAAGACGCGTGTAACAGATTACATTCAAAGTCAATGCAAAACGCGTGTATCCGCGTCTGCATCGACTTTGAATGTAATCTATCATGCGAAAAATTTGTTTCGCTTTCAGTGTAAAAGCAGCCTGTGTTTTTTTTTAATTGATTGTTGCCCTAAATCTTACCCAGATACGATAGTGCTATTATCTGATTGGCTACTGTGTAGCCCCTTTCCTTTTTTTGATTGGCTGGCAGGTGGCAAGCTGCCACCGAGAACTCCAGGGGATGCGTGTTTGATTCCTGCCGGTTTCCACAGTTATAGCGGTGCTGCTGCGCATATAGGCCTACTTTTGGAAATTTTTTTAATTTAATCTTTTTTTTTGCATGAGAAATACTATGTGTGGCATAAGTGCGTGACATCCGACTGAAATGAGTGACAATCATGCTTATTGCGTGAGACTTGAGAGCCCTGCATCTACACCCACCACAGGGAAAATGGTGCGCGAGCAGGCTTTATATGTCTTTTCTTACGTCACTCATCAGGGAAGGCGCGGCTCAGAAATAACTGAGAATGGGCACAGTTTATGTAAATTTCTACTAGTGGGTTTTGCAACACATGGTTATCAATACATAGATGTTTTTAAAAGACATTTTCAAACCAGATCAAGTATGATATAGTTTTCGATTCAACCTGCAAGTTGCTCTTTAAGACCCAACCGTGGTGCAGTTCAAGCTGTCTGGGGGAGGCAGTCAGGTTTTCATTGAACCCCTTAAACCCGAACGCCCCCCATGCCGGGGGTGGTCATTACGCATAATAAATACAGCATGTTTCCTAATCGCAACAACGTCATGCAGCTTATCCGCTTTAAAGCTGGAGTTTGCAATTTTTCAAAATATCACTTTTTGTCATATTTGTTAAAACTGTTACTATGACCTGACAGTGGGATGTGAGTCAGATGACCTTTGAGAAAATCAGAGTCAACTGGCTCTATCTAGTGCTTCTAATTCCTTCTGCAAGATTTCACCGCGACCGGGACAAAACAACCAATCAGAGCCAGGAGGAGTGACTGACGATGACAATCATTTCTCGTGCACACGCAATTCAATCAGCTGTGTAGCCTAGTGGTCGGTGTTTCTTTACAGCTGGACAAACGCTAGCCAGCATAAGCACTGCCATTTCTCACGGACTCCCATATTTGTGAGTTCAAACTTGAGAAGTTGAGAAAGGGAGTACAAATGCTGTCAGAGAATGCTGTCACCAGAGGCTCTGCTGTCACATTAGCTGCAAAAGCCACAGGGAAAAAGTAGGTTACACTTGCCACCGATAGGCATTGCAAGCTCGGCTCATAACAATAACTTCGTCGGTAGTTGTTTGCTAACGCAAGTGGGTGGCTGGTAGATACATTGTACATCACCACAGATGTATTTTCTGGTTACAAAACCTATGTTTTCATATTTAACAGCCAACATTTCTCATCTTGTTTTACAAAATATCAGGTCATAAACCCCAAACTTATTAATTTAAGACAGACTTTCCCGGCTGGATCACTTCAGGTCAATGGGAAGCCGCTTGCATTCTGCCACCCGGAAGTATCTTGGCGCATGTTGTTAACAAACATTCTGAAATGCCATATAGCCTCATATGTAAGACGTCAATGGTTACAGTAACAGTCCGTTGAGAATATCTCATGTTACAAACGTTGCGCTCGTGGCTGACGTTAGCTAGTTTCCAGTGCTAAGGCTAGCTCAGTGGCTAGCTGTGTTTTATACGTAATATGCTGTAACTCTATTCAAATATGCCCAGGTAGTCGTATTGGTTTGGTCTTTGACCTGAGGCCACATTCATAGGATACTTGTTGATGGTAAAATGTAGTGTTTGCACCTAGCGTTCACACAGCTCCGCTGACGATTCAGACTTAGGACACTACATCCAGGTAACGGGATGCGAGACTCACGCTCGTGCATGAGAATTAGGGGGCGTGGCTTTGGTCAGAGACTTGAGGGGAGGGGGTGGGTTTAGAGGTGAGGCTACATTCAAATCTTGCTTGCTGTTCCAAGATTGCATACTCCAGCTTTAAGCAAAGAAACTCACCAAAAAGCTCATGTTGACCATTTTTACCTTAACCGAACACAATTCGAGCACCAAGCAAGTAAATAACCATGTAGCAAGATATAGGATAAAATCACATCAGCGCTGAGTCACTAGCATTTTTACTGAATTTGTGCTATCCATACAAACGATACCTCAAATGAAAGAAGAAAGTCCACAGAATCTGTCGATATAAGCCTTGTCATTTTAAACCAACACCACAGTCAAAGAACAGCAGGCATACACTTTACAGTGTACAGAGATGAGCAAAAAAAAATTCTTACCTTCGATCTTTTGAAATAAACGAGAGGCCTCTCAGTCTAGAGGATGAGTGAAATGTCCTTGTGATAACTTAATTTCAGAAATCCTTGAAAACTATTGTAATATTAACACATATGACACATTTGGTAACCAGAATATGCTGTGAACCAGTTTGGTGTCTCAGTTTATGTAGTATAACAATAGAACCACACTGCAAATTGCAATCATTTATTTCAATCATCTTACCACCAAGCAATACTAACAACCAAAAAATACCCTTCCCTCCAGTACATCACAAATATAGCAGTCACAATCCTTCTAACACTGTCATAGGACTATATGATGCGGAACAATATGATCCATAACAATTAATCCAGAATGATGATCCAGAACAACATGATCCAGAACAATGATCCGGAACAATGTGATCCAGAACAATGATGAGGAACAACATGATGCAGAATAACATGATCCAGAACAATATGATCGTCAACTTTTCCCTTCAAATTTGAATATCTCAAAAATTGTCTGATAACTTTTTTTCTTATTTGGTGTGAGCCATCCTAATGATATTCTGAATATTCACTGTGAAAATTAGAACATTCCACGTCGAATGAAAGACTGAAAAAATGAGCACAAACACTGATTTTCTAAGTCCAAAATGCTGAATTTCTCAAAAACCGGGATGTAGAATTTTCTAATTTTTGCAGGAGATAATCAGAACATCATAAGGAAGGCTCACAACAAATTAGACAAAAAGTTATCAAACAGTTTTTGTGATATTAATGAAAGACTGAAAAAATGAGCACACACACTCATCTTCGAAGTCCAATATCCTGAATTTCTCAAAAACCGGGAAGTAGAATTCTCTAATTTTTGCAGGGGATCATCAAAACATCATTAAAAAGGCTCACAACAAATTAGACAAAAAGTTATCAGACAGTTTTTGAGATACTAATGAAAGACTGAAAAAATGAGCACAAACACTGATTTTCTAAGTCCAAAATGCTGAATTTCTCAAAAACCGTGATGTAGCATTTTCTCATTTTCACAGTGAATATTCAGAATATCATAAGGAAGGCTCGCACCAAATTAGAAAAAGTTATCAGACAGTTTTTGAAATATTCAAATTTGAAGTGAAAAGTTGATGCCGGACGGACAGACGGACGCCGGATGACTCGGCATTAGAAAAGCTCCGCTGACTGCTGACTATCAATCACAGCGGAGCTAAGAACTGTTCGAGGGTAAATCTGCGCTTGCTATTGCGCAATGTGTCCATGTTATAACGAAACAAGATCTGGCAGTCTCCAAGCATGTTTTTTTTTTTTTTTTCCAGGGCATTGCTTCAATGATCTCAGCTCCTTAGCATTCAGCTTGCTTGCAATGTATTTTCCTTTCTGTGATCGGCTTGTGATGCTGTCAGTAAGACTTTGCCGGTAGCCATTTGATTCTATGGGTTCTGATGTTTTCAACGAGCTTGAAACCACCTTAACCCCTTTGCGCAGAAGCCAAATTTGGCTGTTTATGGGTTACCCAATTTGATGCTTTAGAATTCAAGATTTAAGCTTCATAAAGAGGACGAATGTGGCTCAACTCAGAAAAGACACTTACAGCATTTAGAATTACATCGTATTTCAGTTTATTTTCATGATTTTGGTGGAAAAAATGGGCTACAAACATAAAAAATCTTCGTGAGAATTCACCATTGAAACTGTAAAAAAAAAAAAAAAAAAAATTCTGAGGATTGAAAAATGGCTGGGGGTTAAAACAATACATTTCTGGGATAATAAACTCCTAGACCACAAGTACTCCTCATCTGAACATGAAATATTAAATTATCCACTTTTTATAAGCCAAATAAGATAGCTACCCAGGTGGCTCCCCAAACTCCCAGAGCCTTGAAAATGGCGACCTTTCAATTCATAAAATAATCATATTTTTAACGCAGATCAACTTTGTACTCATGAAGTTCAATATGAATGGATGATTTTCTGGTTGAATTTAGCATGAGTTTATCAATATAGGTGCACCTGGACATCAATGGTCACCAGTGACCTCTCCAAACCAAAAACATGCCTTTTCTCCAGGATAAAGTTCAGAGTCTCGTCCATTTATCTACAAAGCCGTGTCAGCAAGCACAGTTACTCATTAGAGGAACTGCATATTTTACGGTCAGAATGTTCAAGCAGGCGGAAAGCTTGCTGTTTACAATTCCGATCATCCCAGCGAAACGCAAGCTTGTAACAGCGCTTTTCTCAGCTTCTATGGAACAAGTATAACTCAGGTCACAGTAATAGCTGTTCGCACTTTAAAAGAGCGAAAATGCAAGGCATTCCGTTTCATTGAATGTGGTATAAATTCTAAAACTGATCGCCTAGTTAAGAAAAATGCCAGCATGCTGCAGTATCGACTACTCTCTTGTTACCCAATGTGACAAACTAGCTCTGTGATCACGGTGGTAAATCAAAAACAAGGCAATCAGAGATGGCAGACTTCACCCCATTCATGCAAATATTGGCAAGTGTAGATACACAAACAAACACGCAGAGCCACTAGATGGCAGACTTCACCCATTGGCAAGTGCGGAAACACAGACAGAAAAACAAACAAACAAACAAACAAACACACAGAGCCGCTAAAAACAGTACTTCACGCCCACTCCGTTGGGTGAAGTAATAAGAAATAGCTGGCTAGTTAGCTAGCAGGCTAAAAGTAAGATAGAGCTACACCATACAAAGACAGCTTTACTCACTTTTCAAAAGAATTATTGAGCTGCTCTTCAAAAGTATCAATGCTGTCAGCCCTCCTGTCTGTTCCATTCAGAATAACTGCTATTTTCCAACTCAGAATCACATTTCCATCCTGCAGATAAGCTCAGCTCTTCAGGCTCAGTTCTGGAGGTTTTTTGTTCCCATGCAACCACGTCAGTCTGAGCTGCGTAAAGTTTACTGAATACAATGTAACCCTATTACGCAAGTATTTTAATATGTTTTTTAAGGTCCAATCAATGTCTTTCACTTACTGAGGAAAGCTTATACTGTCTGCAATTGGATAAAAATCATGTCAACCAACTGGTAATTACCAGGAGAATTTCACGTGGGCGTGAACTACAGCTGGGCTTTCACGCAGATACCAATGAATCACCATTAAAGTGATTGGATTTCTGTGACAACTTGTATGAGGCTCTAAAAGACAGCTAAATTCTTCAACCGACATATCTACGCATTAATCCATGATAGGACTTGCGCGTTTTTAATATGTGATGACTGAAATTGACAGTAGAATGACATAGTGTCAATACCACGGCAAATTTTTTGCCTCCAGATACTGATTTTTTTTTTAACTACTTGGAATACCATTGGGTCACTGTAACTGAAGTGGTTGCTACAGAGGACAACAAATTTTTCTGTCGCAAGAGATCATTTTTTTAAACTGCTGGATAGATACTATGGGCAAGGATATTGAGCAGTTTGCACATCAGGCTTAGCTGAGGAGTTTAATTCATGCAACTCCTGAAAAACAGGGATAGGAGTGAACTCATCAATATTCTAGATTGTGTTCCAGCTCTGCTTGCTTGTGAATATTCAATAACTGATCCGGGGGTGCCATCTAGTGATAGAGTAGTGCAACTGCGTCTATAAAAAGAGCTGCTCTATGTCCGCAGGCATCTACATCTACAGAAAGGCGTAAATCGCACAAACCTAGCCTGAGCTAGAGCTTTGCGTTCCCAGTGCGTCAAACTGAGTCCATGGGCCATTTGCACGTACTTGAATAGCACGACAATATAAACGCTTCACTGGTTTGTTTTATGGTGTTTTCCGTATAATTATCCGCTAAATATTCAACAATATTAATATTCGTTTTCAAAGTCATTTTCTAACAGAATCTTTGAGCCATTCCGCCCTACAAAGCCTAAGTGCAGTAACTACATATTGGGTAAAATGTGAGTTACACAGTTTTGGGCCTGAAAGTATATTGAGGTCAGGATTTATTTGGACAGAAGTTATACCATGGTGAGTCAGTTAATCATAATCTATCAGAGAAGTGCTGACTATTTATTTGCTGGGAGAGCGAACAAACTCTGAAGCAATTTTTTATTGTTTAAATTATTGCGTAATTATTGCACTTAGCCTTTGTAGGACAGCATAGTCAGTAGATGTAGCCTAGTGGTTAGGGTGAAATGTTGTATCCTAGACTTCCAGGGTTCAACTCCCAGTCATGGCATATGTGACCCTGCCTGAGATAACCCAGCTAAAGTCATTTTCTGGTGATGTACAGTTTTTTACAGGAAGTCATTCTATGTAAGGAATACTCTGTGAAAATCTAACTGATATCTCTAATATTGACTGAGAAAGGTCATTTCAAAGTTTTGGCAAATTTCAGGCTCAGAAAAACTGTTTTTCAAGAAATTCCGATTTAAAAATAAGTACATTTTTAAAACAGCCATACTTTTGAACCATAGTTTTCCTGACTATGTGTCATATACCAAATTAAAGCTTACATTTTCATCTTTTCATGTATGTATGGTACATACATGGGAAAATTCTAATAGTTTGACAAAGTCAGTCTTTTTTTAAGGATGCACAAGACCAAAAAGCATAAATCCCATTGAAATGCATGGAAGGAAGTGGTATCATCTAAACTTTACTGCAACAGCAGTAATAAACTTGAGTGCAACAGCAATTACCAAGCAAAAATAATTCTATTGAGACAATTTGTATATTTTTTTGGTAAAATTGCATATCAGTATCAAAATCTCTTTCAGCTCCAAGGCTATGGTATAACATTTGTATAATATCCCAGACATGTTGCATTCTTGTGTTTCGGGTGCCGCCACCATATCAGATAAAAAGATACTTCCAGGGATGCGTTTCCTGAAATCACAGATGCTAACTAACATAGTTGGACCCACTGACTGTGAATGGACGAACTTTGTAAGTTGCTAACTTAGTTAGCAACTACACTTTTGGAAAACGCACCCCAGAGCGATGGGTCTGCATGCCGTCAATATCCAAACACTGAATTGTTTCGCGAAGTAGCTGGCATGACATGTCTGCAAACTAGGCTGGTTAGCTTCACAAGACGTTAACCCATTCAGCGCCGTAGTAAGATATCAAAATCAGACGCTGTTGAAAACCCATCATGTGGCAACTTAACCCTATTCCTGTGTTTTGGGGTCCAATGGACCCCGGAAGACTTTAAAATGGCATATCTTTGTCGGATGAGAATATACCAAGTTTTTCTTTCATGTAATCCTCAGGCAACTCATTTTACACTTTCACTGAAAAAAATCGGTCAATTCGACAAAGCAGTTCCTTCAGTAGCCATTAAAAAGGCTTTGGGGTCCAATGGACCCCAGAGCAGAACTTGCCTATTTATAGGTAATTTTTCTCATGGAAAAAGCCAAATAAAATATCCCAAACATAATGAAAACAGTGGAGATGTTTTCATAGGGATTATTTGTCACTGAAATGTTGAATTCTAAAAAAAAATATTCGAAATGATCCAAATTACCATGATTTAGTACATTTGGAAGGTTTTGGTGACATTTGGAATGTTTTGGAGGTATTTGGAACGTTTTCAAAGCTCAATATCTCGGTAATCGGTAGTCATACGAAAACAAAGCTTAAATTTTTGCAATCCTTGGAATCTAGACATTCGGATCCAATCTAAATATTTGTCATAAAAAGTGATTTGAAAAAAAGAGTTTTTTATTGTGTTCCAAGGAATGTTTCCCTGCATCAAAATATTCCATTTGACAGATTTCCAAGTTCGGCACTTTTCCATGTATTCAATACTTTTTACAGCTCACCAATCAAATAATAAACAAAAAAGTCATGCAAAGTAATAAAATTAGGTGATTTTCTTGTGACTTAAATTTTGAAGGCTTCATATAAAATCCGAACTGTGCCCTCACAATGGTGATTATATTGTTATATGGATTTGTATTATAATCACAAGATCCAACAGTAATAAGTGAGAAATTATTTTTCATGTGCAACACATTTGTCATGAAAATGGTAGGAAAACAAGCTTGAGGTCCATTGGACCCCAAAACACGGGCAATGTAGGTAAAAAAGAAACATATGAATAGGGTTAAAAGAGCTCCCGCAGGGGAGCTCTTTTAAAGAAGTTGTCAGATGATAGGTTTTCTACAGCTCAGGATAACTACATTTTTAATTCCTTGAAAATGTATTCAGCGCTCAAAGGGTTAATCTATAATTGCAAACACTTAATTTCTGACATTTCTGAGGTGATGCGACACAATCCATGGAGAAATCTGCACCCGGCTTAAGTCACAACTCTTCTGCCATACAATGAAATGACCCTCTTTACGATGGTGCGTATTGATATTATGGTCTACATTCATTTTCAATGCTGGAAAAGAAGTTCCTAAACCGAATGACACCCAAACTATCGGGTGTTTATCCGCCGAAGGTAAACTAAAAGCCGATTGAAACCATAGTTGAAATGACAAACGAGTCTAGTAGTAGTTCTCCATTAAGACTGTAAACGTAGTGTCAATACATTAATTAATTTTAATATGTATGATGCTAGAAATTAATTTTTGAACACTATATTTCGAAACCCAAACAGGTAACCAATCATTTACACCAATAAACTCACTTGTCATATTTTTGACATTTTTTATCATAGGTACTACTTCACGGCCTTTATCTCAAAATTAGATCAGGCGCGTTTAGCTGGGTTTTCACGGGCGGGGTCACATATATTTACTAAGGTATCATAACACTATTTTAAATAATTGTTGGGGTTTTTTGTTATTTTTACCTTTTTTTGCCATTTTCTTACATTATTTTTGTTTTTATAATATTATTCATTTGTTTTTTTTTAATAAATCTGCTCCAGTGGAATCAAACTTCATTTTCTTTTTATGTATGATCTTTGAATGGAAATTGTATAGGCTAAAGTACTGGCAGAAATAATAATAATAAAAATATTTAAAAATTGTAAAAATTAAAATGTGGTTGTATTTGGATGGAATATAAGCCTGTAGTGACATATAAGTGAAACTAAATGAGTTTTACAGTTAGGTATCTGAGAAATTTGAAAAGGCACACAGTGTCAGCTTGGAGAGGCCACCTAGACATTCCAGAACTAAAACCTCTCTAATTTTGCTCTGATTTACTTGGTTAGAATAAACTTTGGCACAGATAATGGTGAGATTCTGTGCTGTAATTTTTGGGGGTTTCAGACTGCAACTGAATAACTTACGACAAATAAAAGTAAAACTTTGTCTGGTGCAAAAAAGATGTTTCATTTATGCAGTGTTCCATCTTCATTTACTCTGACTCAGTGACATATACACTGATTTTTGCACCATGACAAAAATCCCCAAGGTGTTACCTTTATTATGATACCAAGATTTTTCAATTCGACCAATTTGTTGCAGGGATATAGTCATTTCATTTTGGGCATGTCATTTTCAAGACAGAGGCTCAGGGCTTAACGGGTTAATACTGTATCTACTGGTACTTGATGGAATCCATAATACCATGAATTCTAAAAAGTTGTCCAAGGCATGAGTTTGGTTTCTGATGACAACGAAAGCTTTTTTTCTGACAACCCTCTCAAACATCTCACCATTGTGTATTGTATGATCAAGGTTTTGGAGATTACTGACCCCAAAACATAATTACTTTCTTCAATTCTCCAACTGTGATCCTTGGAGAATCCTCCACACAGGAAGGAACCAAAATTTTGTGTGCATTTAAAATATGCAGTTGTCCTCTTCCAAGCATATTTTTAATGTTGACATCAAACTTCTAAATTATTCCTGAATGGGTAAATATAACTTCTTAGCTATGTTCTTACAGAAATTTCCCCAATTTTGTGTAACTCAACTATTTCCTGTAGCACATCACAGCTATATTATTTTGTCTGAGGATTAGGGTAATGTCTGTGTATCACCTCATATTAGCACCCTAGGGAAACCAAAAGACATGGATGACCATTGAAGTTTTCCTCACTACATGGAAAACCTAAAAATGTACAATATGAAAGTGATTATAGTAAAAGTATATTTTTCTTATAAGAATTGTCTGGAGGTGTCAGTGGCATGAACATTTTTGGGAAAAATATTTATTCTCATATAAGAACTTTTTTTCTTCAATTTTTATATTTCAGCAAATAACATTTTGAATATTAGAGAGAATCGATAGCCACCTTTTTTTCATAACCTTTAAAATCAATATTTACCAAGGGCACCAATATTAGTGTACATAAATAATTCCAATGCAAGGAATGGGAAAATGAGAAAATGAGAAAGTGGCAGAGATCAACCAGTGGCTGGAGAACTAAACATCCAGCACCATGTAAAATAGGTCTTCCATAAATATTAATTCTAATTACACAAAATTAATCATGGCCGAATAAAAAAGTTTTAGCTCCATTGATTGCATGGTCCAGCAATAAATCATTGGCCTTGTGTAGGGGTAATAGAAGGCTGCCTAACGGAGTAAAACCAGTCACACTTGCCATTTTTAAGGCTGCTATATGATAGGCAATATGACACGAGCACTTCAGGAATGATAATCCCATGTGAAAGGAGCTAAATTCAGGCGAAACATAAGCAGTGAGATCAGATTCTGAGGGGACTTACAGAACAGAACTAGCACTGCAAGGGAGAGCACCCTCAAAAGATACTGAACTTTTGAAGGAGAACTGACTCGGGAATTACAGAGCAGCGATGACATGCTAAAATGATTAAGAGAATTCAAACAGCCAGCAGGGCAGATGCACACTGGAGCGCCAAGGGATGAAAACATACCAAATTAAAACAAAAATAAAGAGTTAAATTAACAAAAGGCACATTTCCTAAATTAATCAAAGTCCACACAATCAAAAACAGATTTATTTTTTTGTGGTCATTCCGTCTGGTCCAAAAGGAAAGAAAATCAAAAGAATAAAATATCCTTGACCTGGTAATTCCCGTCATGAAAGCCAACAAATCAAGAGTCATTCACTGTGATTTATCAAGGAGCCCTTGGCAGGTGTATGTACTCACACAGAACACTGCACTTGCAGACTGAGGCCAAGATAAGGCCTGAATTGGAGATTTATTTCTGTCGGAAGGAGCCTGACAGTGTAAGTGACCAGCCATTCTCACCATCTGCATCCCAGACCCTCCACCATCCCATGATTCCCCATCTCTGCCTCATTCATCTCCACAAACAAAAAGAAAAAAACTGACTGCCCATCTTCATGAAAAAATGTCCAGAAGGATGACTCATTGATAACCCATGAAAGAGCTGTAAGATCAGAGAAGTAACATAGGGTTATGCAAGTGCTTTAAATTCTGAAAAGTACTGTGCTGAGGGATGCATCTGAATACATGTGCACTGCACTGCGTACTTCAGGTATTTGTTCAAAGAGACCTTGGCGGCTGTTACACTCAGCGATGGCAGTGTTTACTGGTTCTCACCGCTACTTTTTTTGCCAGTAAACATAAACAAGCTCCATTTTCAGACTGGCCACTACATGCTTCACTGCAGCTGCATGACCCCGTTGAGTAAAAGTTACCAGTACAACCTCAAAGCTACATTGTGGCGACGCCCTGTGTAGCACGCTTTGGCTGCGGACAAGCGTGTAGCTCAGAATAGTCTCCCACAATCCCGAGGGGCAAGGGACGGAAAAACAAGCAGAGGTTCACGCGCTGCACTGAGCCAACAAAAACTAGGAATGAAGAAAAAACCCCGGGCGCCCACTTGGTACGGTTTGAGGGTGTTCTGAAAAACTTGAAAACCGTAAAGTAAACTTGTTGTTAATTTGTTGCTCGTGTTCAGGTGACACAGCACCATGTCCGCGAAAGTTTTCGGCAATCTTATCTAAACTGTTTCAAGGGCTGAATATGATTCTATTCTATAAATAATCCTCTTTAAACAGGTATTGCTCCACTTCTGACTAAGAGGAATTTTACCTCTGACTGAAATGGAGAATGAAATCTGTCATGTTTCCAGGCTGACAGAGCAAATATGTGAAACTACTTTCACTCACTGTTCTTCATAGATATACACAGCTAGCTCCCACTGTTGCCTCAAATAAAAGATGAGGTACATTATTTGAATTCACATCAAGGGTAAATGTTGTTCATGCAAATAATGTCATTTTCAAAATGTGACAGATATCAGAATTTCTAAATAAATTTCTTGAAACTATTTTTTAATAAAAAACCATCTTTGTTTTCATAACTACTGCATGTGGTGGAAGGCAAGAAATGTCCACATTCAACACTTGTGCATCAAGCACACATAGTTTTTAAGAAACCTAATACCACAAATAGGAACTTTTCTGCAATGAAAACAGAACTTCATGCAGCTGTCAAAGTGGTCCAAGACGAGTTCAAGAATACAGGCACATAGCCCTCCCTGTCAGCAGGAACCACATCCAAATCAGAAAAAAACAATGCTTATTTTTCTCCAATTTTAATTTTCCTTTAAAATCATATATTTGTGTAAACATACTACCCGAGCATATAAACAGGTATAATAGAATCCTGTGCTGCATATCTCACATACCTAAAAGTTAAAGTGAGATTATACAACCGTTAACATGTCTCCTAATCTTGGCCTGCTAACATTCTGGAACACAGCACACTGATCTTTGATGACCATTCTACATTACAACAGTTGGAATATCATAGTCCTGTGCTGAGGGCTATTCTGAAGATGAACTGTGCTTCTTGAAACAAAACGAGCATTCAGCTCGCTGCACGCTACGAGTGCCTGACGGCAATCTCCCAGTTCATTTTGGGCATTCAGACAAGCTTCCTGTTCCAAGCCAAAGTTATTTGAATGGATGAGATGCATTACAGTCTGGCACAAGTTGCAGAGCAGTGTGTCTGGCGCTTTTCATTATTATGGGCTCCGCACAGAATCCAGATAGGGATGAGTGTAAGGGACAAATGAGGCTCTAGGCAAAGAAAGAGAGAAAAATTTGAGAACAGGACTAGCCTAATCCTAGTACAAAATATTGCCTTGCCTCTTGAAAAAGTTTACAGTGTAAGGGTATGTTAAAAAACCTGCCACTCTCTGCACTCTTGAAGCAATGCTCCAGGGTTTAGAGATCTGTAAATCCCTTAACAAATGGTATGTAAATGAAATTTAAAAAAAAAAAAAAACACACATAAATGTATAGTCTGCTACTTATACACAAAAACCAAATGCTGCATGTCCTAGCTCATTCATACTTAATCTCAGCATTAATCACATTATGACTGTAATATCTAAATCCTACACTGCTTATTTTGTTGAAAATGCGAGCCATGTGTTCTTAGAGGGGAAAACGCTGTCAAGATCCTGTTAAGACACATGCAATAGGCTCTAGAATTATCGGCACCCCTAACTGGAAATACACTGATAACACTAGACTATAAAAAAAAAAATAATAATACTATAAAGATAAATTCAATGTGCCACTATGTAAGAAATACTATACTGCATAAGTGCCAACCCCCTGGGCACTCAGGAGCTCGAGCACCTGAGGAAAATTGCCGTGCACCCACAGGGCAAGCCAATGGTTCAAATGCGTCACGGCACAACACACTTTCCAATTGATAACCATATCTGCAAAATCACCAGGCTGTGGCAAATCATTTAAGAGATAGAATTAAACATTCCTAACAAGCGTACCTTCCACGCATGCAGCAGCATTGAGGTCAGCAATAATAGCAAAACTCTGTCTGTAAAGGTATAGCTGTAAGGCCTATACTTCTAAATCTCAAGTACACAACCAATAACAAACCACGCTTCTCAAAAAGCATAAAGGTAATAGGGGAGACTGGGGTCCGATGAGCCATGGGGACCAATGAGCCATATCACTATTTTGTGATCAATCGATGCCAAAGGTGTTTAAAATAGGCAAAATAGTGATATGGCTCATTGGTCCCCATGACTCATCAGTCAGTGGTCAAATATTTTGCCTATTTTAAGCAGCTCTTTCATCGATTGATCGCAAAATAGTGATATGGCTCATTGGTCCCAATGGCTCATCGGACCCCAGTCTCCCCTATTTCTAACACTCAGTGAGGTTAGTCATCTGCTTCATGGTATCTCTTTTTTTTCTATCATTCACCAAATAAATATCAATTAACAATACATAAAATAGTTTTAAATTTACAAGAATATCCTGTAATTCACTGACTTGATCCTATGTATTATATTTTTTAAACTGATTATAGAAAAGAACTAGAGCTGCGCTCTCACCTCCGCCAAAGTACTCAGTGTTATTTTTGCCAGTATTAGCTAGCAACCCGTGTTTATGCAGTCCTGTAGTCTTCACGCAAATATGTTTTTGATGTGTTTTTGACCTTTTGCATGCCCTTGACTTTGACCTTGACCTCCCAAAATCAAATGACCTCTTCCTTGAACAATACTTAATCATTCCACCAAATTTGATGACAAGCCATCCATAACTTTTTGCGTAATCCTGCTTACAAACAAACCAACCAACAGACAAACGCTAATGATCACATAACCTCCTCCAGCTTCACTGGGCGGAGATAATTATTAATGTGCAAAGAGTGCCCGCGCAGAATTCTGCTTTATAGTAATTATGGACGTGCTTAATACTGTGCAGCAAAATCCATACAAGCAAAGTAAAGTGTCAAGACAGGAAATGAGTGAGAGATGAGCAACAGAATACAAACAAAAAAGCCAGTTTCAGAAGCAAAACTTGAAAGAAGCAGCCAAGAAAGAAAAGACAAAGCTTCTAAAAATTGTCTGTTTCTTTAAAATGAAGGACAAGATGGCAAGCAGTTAGTCTGCAAGCATCAGCACAGCATCCATTGCCACAGAATATGTTGAGAATGACTGGCAAGAGGTCGTGCTGTCACCTAGGCATTTCTACATTTGCGCTGAGAGAACACTTAAACAACATAAAAAATATTTCCTTCTGACAACATTCTCTGGCTTTTGGATATCGTGCTGATGTAAAGGTTTAATCGTGGAGGGTTTTGAGTCTCTAGCTGCCATTTTAGGTAGGTTCTGTATTTATATGGGCAAAGAAAACGCTTAATCAATAGTTAAAATATTTCCTGTCTCACTACGCTCTCAAGTGTTTGGCTATATTACATACAATGAAATAGCTTCAAAAGTGATCATTTTCAAGAGCCTGCATGTCATATTTGGAAATTCTGATCGCGTTAACCGTTTTTTTTTTCATGTTTAGTGACATTATAAGCGTTTTAGACTGTTTCACTGGGGTACCTAGCCTAACGGTATTCAGTTACTTTTTAACAAATTTGCACATATGGAACCATGTCAATGGAAATTTTCTAAACTTGGCAACATGTTTTAAAACTGCTACAATAAATTAGGCATATCCTGTAGTTGTACAATATTGGTCACGGGGGTTGGCCGTTACAACTATTCCGAGCACCCACAGACAGATAAAGAAATCGGTGCCCATGCAATACTGCCAGAATAATTTTCTAATTTAATTAAAAATCAATTTTCTGCAAATCAAGGCTTCACAATTAACGGCGCCCCTGGTTTACTTGGTGGGCAAGAATAAAAGCAAAAAGTCTTTCCTGTACTGATTGATGAGGTTAAGGCACACACTTGAAGGAATTTTAAACCATTCCTTTAGCAGATCTTCTCAAGATCAGTCAGATTCTTGGGTATGCGCTTATCAACTGCCCTTATCAGTTCATCTCACAGGTTTTTGATTAGATTGAGGTCTGGTGACTAGATGGCCATTGCAAAACATTGATTTTGTAGTCCTTGCGAGCAAGTCCACCCTACAGCCAGTCTCAGCCCTCTGGCAGAGGCAACCAGCTCATCAGACAAGATTGCATGATTCTTGATGGAGTCCATTAAGCTCTGGATCTTAACCAGTACCCCTGGACCCCTGGAATAAACATCAATGATTTACCAACATATTTCATCATGGGTATGATGTGCTGTTTCTTGAATGTGTCCCCATTTTGCCACCAATTATGCTAATGCTATGTCTGACCAAGAATTTAAATTTTGGTCTCAACAGACTACAAATGACTACAGTTGACCACCATCATCAGACCAGTCATCATACAGCTATCTGAATAGGGCTTATGGTCTGGTATTGAAGTCCCTCAGGGCATCATATAATATGTTGGTGAAAGGTGCATTACAGTCAGCATAACTAGTTCATCATAAAAATCAAAAGAAGGTTCCACAAACTGACAAACAGGGATTATTTCCTGTCAATTCTTGAAACTATGCTTCCACAGTGGGTTCAGCTTCTTCAGATATGTATGATTTGCTTCCGCAATTAATAAAAAAAAAAACAAAAAAAACTAACTATGCAAATGAAAAAATGCATGAATTAGGAATCAAATCTTTGAAAAAATTTCTGGCTTTTATATGTCACAAATCAGACAATGATACAATTTCAAAAGATTGATCGAGTTCAAAATGATTGCATCAATCACATTCTCTTCTGCATTGAAAATTATTTGAAAAGAGAATTTGACACATCTCCACATTTTGCCTACAGCACATGAGAAATCCCCTTTGATTACAGAAAAGGCTTTTTGAGGATAGAAAGTTGTTCTGCATGTATAAATCTGGTAGATCGCAAATGTGAACGCATCAAGTAAAAACTTACACTTTGTGACACATTGTGATTTCGATATAAAGGCTGTTCAAGTTGAGCACTTTTTACTCTATCTGTGATAACTATTTATTTCTTGCATGATTCCATATAAATTAATGAGTGAATCACTCCAATTTTTTTATATCAAATACTTATTGAGTGCATACAACAAACTATAGCAAACAGTCAAAAATGTCCATGTGTCATGAAATGTCCATTTTTACTCGATGTGTTCACAAATGAAGACTACAAAGGAAAAACGATCAGAGTCCAAATTTTGCATTTTTGCATATTTTATATATTATATATTCATAAAATAATATATAATATTATTATAATATTTTATATTTTTTGCATATTTTTTCAGTGCTTTGTTTCTAAGATAGTTTTAAAGTTTTAATTAATCATTTCTCCACAGCATGAAAATGTGACTGATCATTTTTCCATTGTGGTCTTCAAATATGCCACTGCTTTTACTCCTCCCATATTCTATACAGTAAAATACAACAAAAAACATGACATAGTGCATTGGCACGCTTGTTTATTTGATTATACTTCGGAATTTATTGTTATTCTTATTGTTAATGTAATTATCAAATCAAAGGTCAGTGTTTGTATTACCAATAGTGTTTATATTAAGGAACCTCGATTCCTGTTTGTTTTGTATTGCTTCGTTCGTGCCTTCTGAAACGCAGTAGGCATAATAAACAACCAAGTCCATCCTTGCACCTGAGTCCAGTCCTCAACTTCCTGTCCTCAGTGCACCTGAACTGTGTACGAAGCACAACCCTTACTTTCTCTTTGTTGCTCATTGCTTAATTTCTCCAAATGTTTTCATCCACTATAAAAAGATTAAAATGAAAAACAACTATTCAGAAATCCTCCAGAAATATCAGATCCCCACTTCTACATCAAAGAGTTTTTAATGTCCAGTACAGTGTCCCATAGCAATATTACAAAAGTTAATAATTCTGTGCATATGACAGCACTACACTTCATATCAATAAAAAGAGTAAATTGCATATTGTGACACAATTTCATTCAATAGCCTTGGTTTTGTATCCATGAAAAAAGTATCCCCTCGAGAAAAAGTAATCATGTTTAATCCCAAAACTGCCAGTCTGTTGCTCTGAGGTTTGTTATGCAGGACATAATTCTGGTTTAATGATACTTAACAAGCGATGACCAGCAAAACCAATTTCATTATTTTTCCCTTTACAATACTCAGTTGGACAGTGCTCAGGCAGAAATGCAGCCCTTCATTTGAGATGTTGTTAAATTACTGACTTTTACAAATTCATAGGCAAGAAGATGATTAAAAACTGTTGCACACTCATAATCATAAAATTAATTTACTGTTCAGCCTGACCAGGTGAAAGGAGATCTCAGAATATGAACAACAACCGGGCCTGATTTCACACCATGGGTTCTTAATGCCTGCAATAGCCGAGGGAGAGCAAAAATCTAGCCACATAAATGAATATGTCTCAGTTTTCACAAGCAAAAAAACAAACAAAGAAAAAATCTGCACTATAAAACCAATTCTAGTAAGTCTCACAGCAGACTGCTTTGCTCAACCTTTCCTCAGGCAACACACTGCAGCAGAGAAAAACTAACATTTTCGCGCTGTGTCTATGTGTGTGAGCGTATGTGTGTGACAGTGCATACGCGCGCGCGCGCGCGTGCGTGTGTGTGTGTGTGTGTGTGTGTGAGTAAGAGAAAGAGAGAGGGAGAGAGAGAATTGCTTTTCTATTTAAGCCAGCTGTCATTCACGTTTTACACTTTGGAAAGGTACTTTGTAACATATGCTAAGTCTCTCTCGAGTCACAGCCCATGAAATAGATTATTAACACCAGACATATCACCTGTTTCTAATAAGCCTTTTGGCAGCCCTAAACTCTCTAGTTATCTTCCCCACAAGGTCTAGTGAAGACATATCCAAAAAAGACTACCAATGTATTAGTCTCAGTTTTGACGCCAAATATGCTGATGCTGTATCTGACCAAAATGTTCAATGTTGGTCTCATCAGACCAGAAATGACCACAACTGACCACAATCATCTGACCAGTCATCATGTAGCTATATGAATGGCCCCTACAGTCAGGTACTAAAGGACCTAAGGCCACCATGTAATATGTTGGTGAAAGATCTATAGACAGTGAAACATCAGGCCTCATCACTACTGAGAACACTGTCAGTACACAAAAATACTGACAAACTTTTTCAAAAACACGCAAAAAAAAAATGTTGGTCACCAAGGTTCGGACGATAGTTGCTGCCTGATAATAGAACTCAGGATTTAAAGCACCCAAGATCCTCATCAGTACAACATTGTATGATACCATTGCAGTGGTTTATATAAGAAACTGACAAGCCAATCAGGGTCTTCAAATTATTGTGATAATAATTCATAAAAATGCAAAAAAAAAAACCCAAAAGTTTAAAAATCATCCACTTTTTGCTGTCAGAAAAAGTGATAACTTGATGACTGTGGGTCGGCTGGTTTCAAGATGGGGGGAAAAAAAAGGAGAGTTGACTCATCTGTGCGGGATGTTTTGAAAGAGTGTGACAATATGGATAGCAGCTCTGCGTGCGCAGAGCCAATACAGAGTAAAGGTGAATCCTTAACTGCATACAAATGATAAAGAGCTCAATCGGGCACGTGCAGTTTTCTTCCGATCAGGGGTGTGAAATGTGGATAGTGCAATCATGATTAATGGAATAGTGGAGATTACGATATGTTTTAAAGGGTTTAATCATACTTGGAGCCTTCAATTAAACAAACTGTCTTGTAGAAACAAAAAGGAGCTATGAGTAATTCAGGGCTAAATCAAAGTACTCTTCCAATTCTTTGTGATATGATGATATTAAGTAGTAACCGAGTACTCTGAAAGCTTTCGGTTTGATTCGGAATCAAGACTTACTGACAGCCATAAATTTTTTTGTTCATAATAAAATATTTGAGAGGAAGGAAATGTCATCTGCTTCTGCAGCAATAAAAGGTCTGTGTATGACATATCCTGACGCAGAATAATTCCTGCTTGTGCTTTATACTTGAAGGTCAGTGCTTGTATATATATGACCCTGAGATAGGAAAAAAATCAGCATTGAATTCTATCCCTGGTGACACCATTTCATTGTTGCCTTGGAAAACTGAAGAGATGGCCATAACTGAGCTACACAAATCAAATCCCATTTTTCGAAAGGTCAGCAACTTTATTAGAGTGCCAACAGTTCCAAGAAAATGCAATGCATCATACCTGATGTATGATGAATACAGAAAAACAGATGCAGAGATTCCTGACAGCATTTTTTACATGCTGTATGCTTTCTTTAAGAAGCAATCCTCACACAGTGCATGTAATAACTGATTTATAAAATATGCTCCAATAGACTGAATATCTCAAAGCGTTGCTAGTTTTTCTGGTCAACTCCCAGCTGAAAATTTCAGCCAATCTGGATAAACTAAATTGTTCAACATATATAAGTATACTTGTTCATGCACCAGCAATCTGCATTGACCAGGGCCAGATAAGTCAAAGTCCTGATCAAATACACAGGGCCAGATTTTCCCAATTACACGCCTTGCACACAAGGACTATCACAACCTGCTCCAAAATTCTTCAATGGGCGTGCCTTTTCTGTGCGAATTTAAATACAAGCATGCATTATACAATAGCCCCAAAGTGGCTGTGATAAAAAGAGTTGCCACTCGTGTAAAGAAGCTGGGTCAAGTTTAATACCAATACTACAAAGAGGAAAAAGCGCTCGTAATTGACTTTAATGCTTGTGTTTGTCGAGGTGCTTGCCTTCATTATGTGGACCCTGATAAAGCATACTACACTGGGTATTATATGCTCCTCCTCATAGTAGTATACGCAGTATGTGACAATAACCATCTTATATACTAGAGTCACATGTTGACCAAGTCATTAAAGTCACTTGAGTCTCAGTGGGGCATTGCTATTGATTGTGTTGTGCTGAGGAATCGAGTTCACAGCAAAGTACTGAGACATTTTGGTCATCCGAGTGTCTTTGATGTATTGGTAAATTTCACGCAGGTTGCATACTGTATACTACTAGCTGCAGTGGCTACAATCTGTTACTGATAAGTACAACCCTGTTCCCAATAAAATCAGGACTCTGTGTAAAATGTAAATGAAAACAGATGAAATTATTTTAAAATCATTTAAAGTCTATGTTTAATTGGAAAATACTACAAACCCCAATTCCAATGAAGTTGGGATGTTGTGTAAAATGTGAATGAAAACAGAATACAATGATTTGCAAATATTTTTTGACCTGTATTCAATTGAGTATATGACAAAGATGACATATTTAATGTTCAAACTGACAGATTTTATTGTTTTTTTGGAAATATTCACTCACTTTGAATTTGATGCTTGCAACACGCTCCAAATAAGCTGAGACAGGGGCAACAAAAAACTGGGAAAGTTGAGGAATGCTCAAAAAACACCTGTTTGGAACATTCCACAGGTGAACAGTTCATTAGAAACAGGCGAGTGTCATGATTAGGTATAAAAGGAGCATCCCCAAAAGGCTCAGTCGTTCACAAGCAAGGATGGGGCGAGGTTCACCACTTTGTGAACAACTGCGTGAGCAAATAGTCAAACAGTTTAAGAACATTTCTCAACGTGCAGTTGCAAGGAATTTAGGGATTTCATCATCTACAGTCCATAATATCATCAAAAGATTCAGAGAATCGGCAAGGCCGAAAACCAACAGTGAGTGCCTGTGACAGTCGGTCCCTCAGGTGACACTGCATTAAAAACCGACATCATTCTGTAGTACCATGTGGGCTCAGCAACACTTTGGAAAACCATTCTCAGTTAACACAGTTCATCACTACATCTACAAGTGCAAGTTAAAACTTCACCATGCAAAGCAAAAGCCATATATCAAAACACCTACAAACGCAGCCGGCTTCTCTGGGCCCGAGCTCATCTGAGATGGACTGACGCAAAGTGGAAAAATGTGCTGTGGTCTGACGAGTCCATATTTCAAATTGTTTGTAGAAATCATGGACTTCGTGCCCTCCGGGCTAAAGAGATTGTTATCAGCACGAAGTTCAAAAGCCAGCATCTGTGATGGTATGGGGATGTGTAAGTGCCCATGGCATCAGCAACTTGCACATCTGTGAAGGCACCATTAATGCTGAAAGGTACATACAGGTTTTGGAGCAACATATGCTGCCATCCAAGCGACGTCTTTTTCAGGGACGACCCTGCTTATTTCAGCAAGACAATGCCAAGCCACATTCTGCACATGTTACGACAGTGTGGCTTCGTAGTAAAAGAGTGCGGGTAACAGACTGGCCTGCCTGCAGTCCAGACCTGTCTCCCATTGAAAAAATGTGGCGCATTATGAAGCGCAAAATACAACAATGGAGACCCCGGACTGGTGAGCAACTGAAGTCGTACATCAAGCAAGAATGGGAAAGAATTCCAGCTACAAAGCTTCTACAATTAGAGTCCTCAGTTCCCAAACGCTTATTAAGTGTTGTTAAAAGGAAAGGTGATGTAACAAGGTAAACATGCCCCTGTCCCAGCTATTTTGGAATGTGTTGCAGGCATCAAATTCAAAATGAGTGAATATTTCCAAAAAAACAATACAAACAAAACAAGTTTATCAGTTTGAACATTAAATATCTTATCTTTGTAGTGTACTCAATTTAAATATAGGTCGAAAAGGATTTGCAAATCATTGTATTCTGTTTTTATTCACGTTTTACACAACATCCCAACTTCATTGGAATTGGAGTTTGTACAAAGACAACATATCAGATATTGAAACTTTAAAAAAAATTATTGTTACTGAAAAATAAAAGCAAGTTTTGAATTTGATGTCAGCAACATGCTTCAAAATAGTTGGAGCAGGGGTATGTTTACTATTGTGTTGCATCACCTCTTCTTTCAACAGCACTATAAGTGTTTGGGACCAGAGGAGATCAACTGCTGTAGTTTTGAAAGCAAAATTTTTTTCCCCTTTCTTAATTGATGCAGGATTTCATGCTCAACACTTCACAACCTCTTTTGTCATATCTTGTTTCATAATGCGCCAAATATTTTAGTGGGTGACAAGTCTGAACTGCAGGCTGGGCAGTTTAGCATCCAGCCTCTTTCACAGTGGACCAACGTTGTGTTATGCACAGAAAGTGGTGTTTGGCATTGTGTCTGATTGGAAAGATTGGAGAACAGTCACAATTTGTTTGGGACCTTTATGTAGGTTGCAACTAGAACCCAATTTCCACGTGTCGGAAATGGCATCGCTGATGACTTCAGGTGGCGCTAGCGTCAACCTACACGGAGGTCCCAGGATTTTTTTAACTTTAAGTTGCAGTCCACCAACTCTAGTTTCAAGAATGACTGATAAAAACTTGGGACCTCCATGCAGGTTGAAATATGGAGCAGTCAAATTTGCTACCGCTCAGTACGGCACAGAAAAGTGGGTGTGGCCTGCTCAGCAGGCGAGGGGTTGATTACCAAGGTCATGACTGATTTCCCTATTCCCAGCCCCAAACTCAATAATTATGAAGTATGAAGAGATTTGGAGATAGTGAATTGGCAGCCTTGGGCTGATCTAAGTAAAAGGCACTCAAAATGCAAACTAAGCCCTTGACGACATTATGACAACTGTGCTGGTACATAAACTAGCAAAAACACTTCCGTCACTCTTTGTGCCAATATGCACCAGATGTAAGATAGAGCCCATAGAATCAAATATAATCCAGTTAACAGCAACTTTTGAGTCTGACCTTAGGTGGCTAACTAACGTATTTTGAATATTCCTCAGCCATGTCCTTATGGACACGATCAGAATGATGAAGCAGGCTGAGAGAGATAGGACACAGACTCCACAGTTACATTACACTACTATCAATGCGAAATGTATGCCTGAGAGTAATGACAATAATTTTTCATTGACCATACAGTGATGCAGGATATAATTATAATACATTACTTCCATTAAGACCTTTAATTATGAGAAAATTCATTCCATTACCCTCAAAAGACATGGCCGCTGTCCATTTTTGGCATGTGTACATTGGCACCCTCTGGTGAAGTCAGGGAATAGAATGCTTTTTGCTTTAGATGTGGATCTTGCAAGTCACATGGGAGACCTAATGGTACAGGAAAATTCCAAATCTTGCTGTTCCCAAACTCAGTTAAATGACTCCGCCTAATGGGTCACTTAATTTATATGCAACCTTCACCCCCCCCCAACACACAGATACACCCACGAGATTCAACCATCTGTCCACTCGTTTGTAGCACAATCAGGAAAAGACCAAATAGTCCTTACGACTTGAGGAAAATCAGAATAACACAGTGATCAAAATATTAAATGCCAACAATGATCCAACAATATTCAAGCATACAATCTTGTCATCATGAATACCTATTCACAATTTCTGAATCAATAAAAAAAAATTCGATCCATTCTATTTAAATTTTAAAAAATTTACGTTTTCAAGATGGCAAGCGGAGCTCATGATACTACCTTCTGATGCAAACACCTCATTCTCCTGAAGTTTGTAATTTGGAACCTTTGGAAATGTTGCTTCTCCCGTCCGCCCATTTTGACTTGTTTTTTCCAAATTATGAAGTTCAAAGGCCTTGGAGGGCAGCAAAGCCAGAGCACGAGTGCAGCAGGAATTTCACGGGCACTGGGCTTCATGCCACTGACGCTCCATAAATAGGGCAGCCATTTTCCAGAGCAAGCATATGTCTGCTGCCAAAACTTAATGCCGCCAGGCCTAACACGAGAGCAGCAGCATCTGGTACAAGCGCACAGGGGGTGAGGCACTCTAATGCACATTTTACACAAATCATTAGCTGCTTATGATCCCAACAAAGTGATTCATAAAAAAAGAACCAGCCATGGCCCTGTATGCATCTCCCCTTGAAAATAAAGCAGGGTGCTAATAATGCTGGAAAACTTCTCCACCCCCAATCAGCGCATTCTGCCCTCCCTCCCTCTCTTTCCATACCACCAACTACTAACTGTCCCAACTTGTTTTTCCTGCCCATCGGCGATATGCCTTCATCCCAAATCCAAACAGCATAAATTGATTTTGATCCATGGACTAAGCAGAGAGGACAAGCACAACATAATTACTACCCTGTTTATATGCACAAATGATTCAGTAGGTGGGAGCTGGCTTAGATTTCATTCGGTCGCTAAATTATTAATCTATTCATTTCAGTGTTTCTCAATTTTTCAAAACAGATATTTTAAGAGCTGGAAAAGCAGACTGCGTGAATCACTTAAAGCATACAAAGAGGAGACAGAAGCTCTTCCCTAGGATAGGAAAAATTCACTGATTAGTCATTCTCAGTACTCACCCACTTAATACAGCTGGAGAATCATCAGCACTCTCTGTAAAATGTCTTCATTACTGAATCCTCAAAAGCAATGCAGCTCTGACTCACAACTTTAAATGACACATCAACCAAAGACACCTGGCCCCAGTATATAATATATAAGCAGTATATTCATGGGATTCTTTTCAACCAAGGTAGATGCTATACTATAATCTCTAATCAGATTCAGTAGAGGTCAAAGAGATCTTCATATTGTACAAAGATTAAAGCGTCAACCAGACTCCTCACAGCAATCTTTCCATAAAACATCTTACAAAACGGCCAGAATCAACAGAAATAATGCCCCTTGGACTGTTGTCATAAGATTGGCCGGTAACAACCCATTTCCACTATGCAGTAAGAGCATAGTCTATAAAACGACTCTGTGCCTATCATTTAGTCCACATCATATTTAATGGAGCCTGAAATAAGCCAACGGAAGCCAAAGAGACACTATGTTGTCCTGTAATTATTTTTCATAGCAGTGAGTGCACCGATTTACAATGTTAATATATTCCAAATGAAAAGCATACAAATAGGTTTTAACCACCTCAAAAACTCTACAAGTAATCTTCTCCACTTTAGAGTGTGTTCTGCAGTTGAAGGGAATAAATAAAAATAGATTAAAATGTTATGACAAAGTTTCAGATAGCCTTATTCCCTTTTGACAAACTTTTAAGGGAAATATACATGCTTAAAATGTTCTGCATGATGTCCGCTGGGACTAAATGTTTTGCAGATAATATGCCCATTTCATATTCAACTTGAGATGAGCAAGACCATGTCTGGCACAGACCTGGTCAGAACAGATCAAACTATGACCAGGCTTGTATCATCTCTATTTAATGGGTTCATTTGAAGATTTGATTAAAATGAATACTATGTCATGCAACATTCTCATTTTTCATGAATTGTAGAAGTTTATACAAACTGGAAATACACAACTCTGCTTGCTTTTAAGAACAAGAATTGCAAGAGATGACTTTTTAAAAAGAAATTTCATTTGGCAGCGGCGATAATTTCCAGCAAAATGTCAAGTATAATAGGCCAGGATGGCACATGAAAAAATACATACAGGAGAAATCTACTTCTAACCTGATTTACCAAACAATCTGAAGATGAAAAAATAAAGGGGCAGGCAAGAAGTAGTTTACTTGAGGTCCTAGTCATGTCAGTAAGAGCATGATCAGGCCCAGTAATCACCAAATCACATCCATTGCCTCCACCATGCCGGATGTTAACTTTTGCCTGGCCAAGGGAGTTCCCAGGTGCAAGCACGAACAGCATGCAAAACTCACCCACAGGAATACATGGTTAAAAAAAAACAGTTAGGACCTGTTCTGTATAAAAACAGAAACAGATCAAGTTCATCCCATTAAGCATTGATTTAACTACTGAGGGAATTTAGATGCAGTACCAGCTTTTGAATTATTGAAGTTTCAAAAATGGTGCTCCTTCCTCGATAAGGTTCGAGACAAGGGAGCATAGAATGGGAATAGTTTAGAGGCCAGATATGCACATACCATTTCTCCTGGCACATACATACAAAGGGGACTAAAGCAACAAGAGGACAGAGAGATTTATAGGTCACTATTCAGGCAGCCAAGAAAGAAACTCCTTCAAGTTTTATACCAAGGTCATTGAATTTCATAGTCCTAAGAGCATACCTTGAAACTTAAAATGGAATAGGTGCTGACGGGGTGGGAGAGAGGGGGGGGGGGGGGGGTCGCATAATATTTTGCTTTTTAAAATGTTGTGAGCGCTTCCTAAAAGCTTGATTTTTAGTGAAAGTGGATGGAATATCATGCAATGAGATGTCAAAATCCATGGTGGTTGAAGCAACTTTGACATGTGGCGTCTGAAAGTGTGGGGTCAGGTAAGTAAAGGTTAGACATAGCACTGGTGACACCAGATTAGTGGATAGTCATATCCAGGGTGTTAATCCCCATTAATCTCACTTGGGTCCATTAGTGTTTTAGCATAGCCCAAAGGCAATGTAACGGTGAAAATGGAGGCGTAATTTGAAGTGCTGGTAAAGGTTGTCTGCTCCTCACAGCACTGCGAGAAGCCAGCACCTCTGCCGCTCTTTAAAATGACACGACAAATTAACCGAAAGATCTGTCATTAAACTCAGTGGGGTGAGAGGGAGGGAAAAGGGCATAGAGGTATCCTAGTGTCGCCTCACGAAAAATGGAATGGACAGCGAGGGAATCATCAAATGTTTTAATTAGGACTTGTGACCTCTGAAAAAGAGCAGGACAAATAAGAACAGCAGGTGGGTCTGAATCACTCTCTGAAATGAACCTAATTAAAGCCCTTACTCTTCCAGATACCTTCAGGCTGCCCGTGTTCCTGAGTGCACAAGACCAGTCACCACCTCATATTATGAGAGCTGTAGAACTGAATCAAGCCAGAGGACAAAGATGAAACACCTGTCTGGCATTATAACCATTATCATGAATTGATGCTCTTTTTTGAGGAGGGTAGGCTGGTTTAATCATCTTAAACACTGCTGAATGGTCATAATTTAATTTTTTCAGTTTTTAGCAACAAACAAACATTTCATTAGCTAAAAAGCAGTAAGAGGTGACCTTCTGCATCTCTGCATCTCTCTGTGAGCATGAGCATGGGCATGTACACAGATTACCGCAAGTTCATAATTCTCTGTTCGCAAACCGAACAACCTACATTACTGACGGACGGTGACAATCTACTTTATTCTTCTCAACAGAGGGCATCTTCTTCATGAACAACAACTAAATACATATCAAATCTGCGTGGACTAGCAAAGGCATTAAAAAAGAGAAAGCGAGAAAACCACAACTAGTTGTTTATTGCCTCAGAGAAAAGCTTTAATGGCTCCTTGTCCATTTGCTTTATAAATCACGAACGGATCAGAAATCCTTGATTAAATAGCCTCCAAGGCAGGCGAATCACACTTTCACATTCTCCATGGAGGGAGCCATAATGGCTTCTCGCTGGGAGGCCCAGGATCAAGGCAGCCAGGGGGCCAGAGACCAAACTGAAAGACTCTCAAGCGGGTTGTAAGGTCTACAGATTACTGTCAAGAGTCATTGAGCTCATTGAATGAATTCAAACCCCGTGCCCACTGCTGAACCAGGTTGCCAAATCCAACTTCAAAGCAACAGCTGCGTGGGAAATATGCATGGGACTGCGGCTGATTTATTCTCCTCCTAATAGATTACCAACATTCAATACCATGAGAAAAAAAAAAAAGCTTACCGTCGCTTCCTCGCGAAATAAATTCTAGGCTCTAACACCATTTTCAGTCATGAGTGCTGATCGCACCACCTCTTTGGGAAAGAGAACGGTTAAAGCCGCAAATTATATACACGCCATCAAATGAGAAACCAGGCGTGTACGAGCATCGGAGGCTGCCCCAAAAGGATTGAGCCCTGAAATTGGCTCCATTCCAGCCAACAACTTCACCTTTCACTTAATATGGCTTACCTTTTTCTGAAGGACGTTAATCTTCCTCTCCTTGACTTCCAGCATGTCTTTCATGTCTCTAATCTCCCCAGCTAACGTCCCTTTCTCCTCGGTGAGGTCCTGGAGTTGTTTGGTCTTCTTGTTGAGGAATGATTCTTTTTCTTCTAATCGTAATCTCAGAGCATCAACCTGAGATGCAATCACAAAAACAGAAACCAATAAATGTACTGAACCTCTTGGATTCTGATTGCATTATTGTTCACTAATGTCACCCGATACCCTCAGTGAGTATTTAACAGATGTCTCTATAATGCAATCCACGGTTGCCTAATGCTGGAACAATGAACTCTAAATAAGGCAGTTGAATCCTGAACAATGTCCAAGCTCTATGTACGCAGTCTAGGAGCATAGTCATTGATCTTCCTCTGACACTATATGAACCTCAGACTTCAAGTGTTGTCACTGGTAATGAACGCGAACCCAGTCACCCTTTGGAATAATGAGACTTGTCACGTAGTCCGACGCTGTGTTGAACTCAATGAACATGAACTGCATTCAATACCGTACGTCGTCTGAAACAAATGGACATAAAACCCCAAAAAACACAAGGGCTTAAAGGGAGGATTTTCACAATATTGCTTGCATTGCACAAATGTTTATTTAATTCATTCATCTTTTGACTAAGGAAAAAGAAGCTGAGAAAAAATTTTTTTTTGGTATTTTTTTGTTATTGCATTTCCAGCTTGGACACAACCTTGAAGTGTGTTCACTGCACTATTTTGTGAACAGAAAATAATAGCAACTGGATTTCGAGTGGCAAACCAGGATTATTAGCCTACTGCTCATTTATTTCAACGTTGCAGAGTTACCATTACGGAGTCAGAAGAGAAAAATGCATTAGAAACTAGAGTGCCAAGGGCCCTGAAGGTTGCTGGCAGTTACAGCCCCAACAGGAGAAAAGTAACTAGCATCAGTCCGCGGATTCAACAGGAAGCCAACATGAATTCTTGCGAAAGCAACACGTTGTCTACATGATACTGGCATTAAAAAGCTCCAGCTCGGACATCCGCGAAAAAATTAAACCGGTTTAATTTTTTCGCGAATTTCAGCAGTGATGGCGAATGGTCCCGTACCACTGTGAACCAATTCACAGTTCTTTGAATCAATTCTTATCTGCGAAAGAAGAGAACTGTTTCATCCACACACTTCTGCAGCCCAACGCAGCTCAATGAGAAAGGGGTTTTAGTTACCATTATCGGGCAACTCGACTGAGCGGTCACATTTTTTAATGAGTGACAGACAGCAACATTTTTATGTCACTTTTCTGCCATTTAGCAAAAATATAATCTTTAAGAAGTCTACATCATGAGATCCGATTAGATTTTTTTCTAACCTGGACTTTCACTGTCGCCTGCTGTCAATTTGTGAAGTGCGCCATCTTCTCAATTCACTTCTGGTTCTTGCTCTGCTTTTGGACAATGATTTTTTTTTACACAACACTGCCACTGAGTGGGTCTAATTAGTATTATTCTTTCTATTCCATGATGCTAATAGGAACAAACATCCAAGAATGGATTTTGACCAGTTTTTATTGCTGCAGTTGATCACGATAAAAGGTCGACCATGCGGTTACAATGCCCGTTAAAATTTTAATTATATATGGGTTAGTGCCTAATACATACTAATGTCTAAAGACATTATTAAATGAGGAAATGAATAGATTGATTTTGTCACACGACCTTGACCTTGAAGACCAAAGTCAAATCCAATATGGTATGTTTGATCAGCATACATGATTTGTCATTAGTATCCAATACATACCGAAGATCTAAAGCCAATATTAAAGGACTTTTAGGCTGTTTTTGTCATTACCTGGACCTTATTGCCCAAGGTCAAATCCAATATGTCGAAAACAACCAGCATGCATGATTTGCTATTAGTGCCCAATATATACCTAAGATCTAAAAACACTATTAAACAAATATGGGCCATTTTTGTCATATAACCTTGACCTTGAGGAACAACATCAAATTTGACTGACTGCCAAAGAATGTTCAGCATACATGGTTTCCTATAGGTGCCCCAAACATACCTGAGCTCTAATTGCCATATTCAGCAAATTATAGCACATTTTTGCCATTTGATCTTGACGCCCAATGTCATATTCAACTTGACGAAAATGTTTGGCTTACATGATTCCCTATAGGTGCCTCACACATACCTAAGCTCTAAATGCCACATTAAGCTGATATAACAAATTTTTGCCATTTGACCTTCACCTTGAGGCTCAAGGTCAAATTCGAACAACCGAGAATGTTTGGCTTACATGATTCCACATAGGTGCCTCATACATATCTAAGCTCTAAATGTCATATTAAGCAAGTTATAGCACAATTTTGCCATTTGGCCTTGATCTTGAGGCACAAGGTCCAATGTGACTGACTCACAATGTTCGGCATACCTGATTCCCTATAGGTGCCTCATACGTACCTAAGCTCTAAATGCTATATTAAGAGAGTTATAGCACATTTTTTCCATTTGACCTTGACCTCGAGGCCCAAGGTCAAATGTGACTGACTCACAATGTTTGGCATACCTGATTCCCTATAGATGCCTCATACATACCTAAGCTCTAAATGTTATATTAAGAGAGTTATAGCACATATTTGCCATTTGACCTTGACCTTTTGGCTCAAGGTCAAATTCGACCAACTGACAACGTTCGGCAAGCATGATATGCTCTACACGCTCAATTCATACCTATACTATAAATGCAATAATAAGCAAGTTGCGGCACATTTTGTGGCAAAACACCCCGAAAAATGATGAAGTCCAGACACGTTGCCTAGGTGGCGCTATGAAGGAACGAGTCAATCAAAATGCCATTTACACCATTGAAGCAGGTCATGATACTGATTCCATTGCTGTGATAAAAAAAAAAATCATCTGACAGTTTTTGAGAAAATTGCACCCAAGTGTCAAAAATGGCTATTTTCGACATAAAAATGGACGCCAAGTCTAAACGAACTATTCAATCAAAAAAATTTTTGCTCGAGATTAACTTGATGACTCATTTGGTCACATCTCAAAATTTAAAAAAAATTCATCAGACCGTTTTTGAGATACGGCTTTAAACGGACGACGCTGACGCTGACTCCGCCGCCGGACGCAAAGTGACAATAATAGGTTTCTAGCCTACGGCCGGCAACCTAAAAATGGAGCTAACCAGCTTAAAGATGGGAAAGTGTCTGTTGTTTTCTATTGTTCTGGTAGCAGCTTCGGGCCTAATGCTCTGTGTGGCCACATATCTGACTCTCTAGCAAGCAGAGCTGTCAGGGGCCCCTGAAATCCTTTAGAGGTGATTTGAAAATCCACAGGGCTGTTAGCAGGAAATCAGTCATTAATTTCCATACTTACTTAATATCCTAGTAACTGTTTATCATATGAGATTACCTTTCGTGTACTCACTGTCAGCAACCCACAGAGCAACAAAGCTCTGAGTGAACAGAATATGTCTGGGTTCTCAACACCGCCCACGTTTTTTTTTTTTTTTTTGCTCAAAGCATTTTGCTTCAAATTTTTTAAGGATTTTCCAGTGAGATTTTTCAGAAAACTTTGAAAAAATTCATGCTTGAAAATCAAACAAAATCAGAGCGCCAAATGTTGAAGTACAAAAAAAAGCTAAACCCCTGCCACCCCACAAATTCTACTCCATTTTGTGGCATCAGTCTATCAGCCTGGGGAGGCCGCAGTCAGGGAAAGACAACCCAGCCCTGTCAGAGTCTAATCATCGCACCCAGAAATGAAGACCAGAAAAAAGAACCCCACAAGAGGATGGAAAAAGCCGAGCGCGTCACCTCAGGAAGCTCATCCCCTAATCTGAAAGCACACAAAGGAGAGAAGCTGGCTGTGACACAAGCAAGTCAGACGATCCGTCACAGCTCAGTGACAGGGCTCAGGACCAGGGACACGTGGCCATTGTGAGACCACAAGGCCGTGGAGCGAGAGAAACGATCAACAAGCAGCTGCAAGTCAGCCGATAGGCAGCTCAGTGACGTGGTCTTCTCAAGTTCCAGAACTCCCTCTCTCCTCCAAGTGAGACACAAAAAGCAGGCTAGCTAAGTCCAGCAAAATTGCAGTGCAGCCTCAGCCTTTACAAACCCTTAGGACTAATCCCAATCAAGCCCAGTGATCAATGTTGAGAGTAGATGGAAACCACTTTTTTTTTTTTTAACCCAAAATAAAACCTGCCGATACAAAAAATAACTAAAAGGTAATCTTCCAAGACATGCAAATGAGCACTATGAGCTGTTCACCTTTAAAAACATGACTTAAATTCTTTTAAATTTTAATGTTTCCCCCTGTTTTCTCCCACCCTGAAGACAGCCAAACTGTTCAGTGTACTGCATCAACCAGCTCCCATTAGCCACACAAAGTTAGCCGTAGCACGGGACTCTTCTGAATCGTGACGACAAGCTCTCGCCTCTTTACACTATGCAGGCGCACCACCAACTACACATTGTTAATGCCATCAGAGGATAATGCAGTCAGTGCATAATCTGCCAGGAGTGATCGCTGGCACGCATACCTGTATTGAGTATGGCTGGGATTCAAATACTTGGCTACCAGATGAATATCTTACCTATGAGCCACTTCAAGGCCCTTTTTTAAAGTTTATTAATGTTTTAAAAACAACACCATTTACACTTCACAGCGTCCAGTCTTGCATCATTAAACCATGCTCATATTGTTGAGCTGGAAAATATTGACACTTAAACTACAGTTTTAAGTAATATTTGTTAAAAAAAAAAAAAGGTTTCCTCTTAAAAAGGTTCCAACTTTCAGTTTGGTCTAAAAATAAAGAAAAGTTGAAAGTTTTCTTTTCTGATTAGGAAACAGTGGGTGGGTGAATCCGCTCCAATGGACAATACATTAAAAGTTTAGGTTCCAATACCAGCGGATTGCCTGAATACCTTTAACAGAGGGCATTTTCCTAATCACGCTATCATGTTTTTGCACTCTGAAAGCAGGACCACAGTCTGAGCATAAACACTAGAGATTATCCCCTATGCAAGGAGGGCTGCTTTTGGTGAGGATCCCATATTTTTAACAGCATAGCAGCTTAAGAAAATGTGCAATCTGTAGGCTGAACTTCTGCCAACATTCAACGTGATCTATTGCACACCAGGTTGCACATTCTTTTTTGCAATTATTATGGGCAATTGCGTCTCCTGTGTTGCATAGAAGAAGCTGCACAGTGGCCCAATCGATTTAAGACATTCAATATTGCATCCAGCAGCATGGACAGATTTAAAATATCGCTATTCTCAAAAAAAAACTTAATTGGTGTCCTTCCAGCTATTCATTCAACACCAAATAACTTTTTGGTCCTTGATATACTTTCAAGATTTTGTGGTTGCAAAACTATTAATTCTTGGCAAAATTAGACGGGTTCCGTTTTTTTTTTTTTTTTCCTCCGTCATGTAGTACCTTCTGAGAACCAATTTTCATTCTGTACTTCTCATTCAAGATCTAAAGCAAAGGTTTATTGAAAACAGGTCTTTTTATTCCTTTTCCCTCAGTAGTTTATTAATGAAACCTCTGGCAGCATACAACCTTCCTAATAAAACATGGACTCGCTCTAATCTTGCAATAAACAAGGTCTGGCAATGAAAAAAGAACACAATAAACAACATCCAATGAACACGCAATGAGTTTCTAAACCTGCAAGATCTGATTATTTCTACATCTATTTTATTTATTTTTTGAGGAATGGCTCATGCTAAATGCAGTCCTTCAAATACAGTGCCAGGTGCACTTTGCTTTGAATATTCTACGAGTTTGGGCAAGATAATTTGTGCCAGGGGCATGTTAAATGCTGTCAAATTATTTTATTAATTCCAAAAGTAATTGAAAATGGCACACATTAAGCCACTTTGGACACATCAAGTAAATGTCCCGGAGAAGTTCAAGTGATAAACACCTGTCTGATACAGCCTGACAGCCTGGTGATTATTGCCACCTGGGCACACTAAAATACTTTTTGTGTTAACAAGTACAGATTAATGATAGAAAAGATTAATTAATTTCTGCTCTTGCTGTTTGAGTAGTAAAGACAGAGTATAAACAGATCATAAACCAATATGGCAAGAATTTAGTGGAGTTCTATGGAAGGCTATATTAACCCCTTTGTGCAGAATACAAATATTGCCAATTTTTTCCTGTTATGCATGAGCCTATTTAAGGCTTTATAACTCAGTACTTGTGTCACAGAGACTTTGGAAAATTATTCCAGAGAAACAAGACATTTGGAAATTCAATTTCAGAATTGTTTAGGAATAAAACTTCAGAATTTACGGACACCGGCGTATATATCTGCGCAAAGTCTTTGATCTGAGTGCAAACAGTCAAATATGTTTACACGGTTCCTAAGGACCATGCCACATTTTTTACTGCTACCTCTCTTCCCATTAATAATGGAAAGCTGACACAAAGGAGGACACTTATAAGATGAACCTGGTTTACAGGTGGTAGCAGAAGAAGAAACAGTGGCCCTAAAGTTAAGATGGCATCACTTTATTTCATGACACTGAGCTCAACCATCCATTTCAATTTTCAGTATTCACAAGCCCACAGAATCAATAAAATATGAAACAATTTATTCTCTCCAACCTTTATTTCTTGGCAGCCCTCTCATTGAGATACATACCTGAGCTCCACAGAGTTTTATTCAAGCATCACAGCGTGATGATATTCAGCAACAACATCACGGCCTCGAGTGTGATATTGCTTTTATACAACAGTTCTACAAACGCCACTTATTAGTTGACGGCAGTAAGTGACAACAGACTATGATTTTTTTTTGTTTACCTAATCAGTTATGTGGCTTTGCCAACATAAATAGTTCCACAAATGGATCAATTAGTGTAATTAACGGTTATTAAAACACCTGAGAGCGGAGCGATTTTGTGGTTATATATCCCAGTGATGTTGTACTCTATCATCAGCACTCATGGAATGCCTCTCGTCCAATCAAATTACTCGATCGGAAGTAACTGGTCAACATAAAATAGGTAGAACCAAGTGAAATTTTTGGCTTTCAGCAGAATCCTGACGAAGCACAGAAGTGTGAATACACAGACTGAAAATGACCGCTCAAGATCTATATCAAACCTCGCACTCTGTTGAGCACAGGGAGAGATGAAGTACCGTATTGACCCGAATATAAGACGACCCCTCTTTTTCAAGACCCTTATTTGGAAAAATACATTTTATTTGAACAAAATCTCATTTGCATAAAAAAAACATTTCGTTGTTTTCCTTGTACATTTCAACATCTTTGGCATTTATCATGGGGGGAAAAAATCATAAAATCGTCCATAGCCCCGCGAATAGGCAAAGCGCAGAACGCACTTCACGGTTCTATGCCATGAAAACAGTGCAATAAAACGGGCATAGGCCTACTGGCCTAACCTGAGCAATAAACGGCGCACATTTGCTTGACAAACAGTGTTAGAACAGTCTGCAAAATGTAAGAGCATTAACGTCCAAAAAACACCACGAACAGTTGTTTCCACATTCATTTTTAATGACGTTGATTTAAATACAGCAAATGCGCGTCCAGATGAATGATTGTCGTCTTACCTAATCGGGGAGAACAAGCAACACCTGTTAAGTGTGGAGTGCTCTCGGAGTGAACCTTCTGTTAATTATGAAAATGACTGAGAACAGGTCAGGACTAATAATTGTTTTAAACGGAAGTCTTGCGCAACCCAACACTCTGTTCTTGTTCCGCAACTGTACTGAATTTAGCCGATGATTTAATCGCTGTTATATCGCATATGGAGAGAAACCGTGTCTTCGGTTGCCAATTACGATAATTACGCTGCACTCTATCACATCATATCTTTTTCCTGCCCTCACGTTGTTCGTTCTCTTAGCTTCGTTTACAACCATAAGTTTAAAATTCGCATCATAACTTCTCCTCTGATTTTTATTCACCTGACCGACTTTGGAAGCAATTTTTTCAAGTGGACCTCTGTGCCCTGGCTGCATCTTTCTGTCATTCAGTAGCTTATGCAAATATAGGCTAACGCACCCACTCCAGCCGACTTGTTTACAGGATCACGCTAGGGTCACACTGCTCTAAACACTGACAGAGAGAAAAGCGCTCATATGGCGCCACGTATTGTTTTACATAGGTAACTCCTTAGACCCCGAATATAAGACGAGGCGTCATTTTCAGGCATTTTTCAAGGGAAAAAATATCGTCTTATATTTGGATCGATACGGTACCTAAAAACCACGAGACCAACCGAAATGCAGTCACGTCATGCTAGTGCAAATAATTATGCAATTATCAAGGGTCTCAACTCCCAGACCATGTAACTATTCAATGAGATGTGTCCCGGGCCGTGCCTCTATAGGAACAGGATTGTACCAACTGCAAATCAGTTCAACCATAAAGAGTATGAGCTCACATTGAATGGGAAGGTTTGAAAGAATTGTGCCAGTGGCGCTACCTGAAATAGCACAGCACATCATGACTGTCCATGTAAAGGATAATTCATCTTTATTTGCTGAACATGAATGGCCTGTTTTCCCACAAGGAGTAAAGCTGTTTGCCAGAGAGTAGTGAGAGGTGAGAGAGTGCTTGTACACAGACCCTAACACACCATTTACCTTCCAGAGAGCATGCTCCGGCTATTTGTGACTGAATTATACAGGCAACACCTCACAGAGCCTCTAAAACCACTTTCAAATGACCGGCATCAAAAAGCTTCATATGAAGTCAAGCCAGTATATACCTATGGAGGAGGCGTTGAAGCTTCATCAATTATTTTTATACGAGGCAGCATAGCAAATTGAGGAGAAAAAGGGAAAATCCAAAAAGTATAAAAAAAAAATAATGATAACTTTAGAACAAGAACAGAAGTGTTTATGCTTAAAATACAGCTGTACTCCAAGCAGTATTTCCATGTGAATTTCCAATCAAAAATAGATGGACCACAAGGCACACAGAGTCAAAAATAAAAGGATTTAAATCCAAGAATTTCAGCGTAATACAACTGTACACTCCTTGTAATCTTTGGCTTTGCCACCACCAAATTGCAATTCTTTTTTGGACAGATATCAGCAAATAGTTTAGGTTGCCAAATAGACTTATGTCAAAAGGTTATTTGCAGTCACAGTTGTAAGAATATTCACATGTGAACAGTAGCAACTAAGGTCATCAGGTTTTTGGAAAAAAACATAAGCATTTGTGACTTAGGAGCACAACCATTTTTTTTTTAATTAAAACTGTCCAAGGAGGGAGATAAAAATTATAAACACTCATACGAGTGAAAGGAAGCCTGAGTATGTATGCCACAAATGAAAATGGAATGCAGATAATTTTGGTATGATTTTGGCATTCAATTCAAAATGGAAAAGTATGAGAATTATTTAAGAAAAGAAAACATTTCACACACCAAGTATGTTTTTTTGTCAGTCAAATGACCGGAACCTTTAAAACACAACTCTGAATTTATGTATCAACTATTTGTCTTTGTTTCTTGTTTCAGCAAAATGAAAATCAATACCAAGCCTCAGAAAAATTACTTACTGATGCTGAATAAGCGATCAAATACTGAACAAATCAAAAGGATGCCTCGTTGTCTGAAAAAACAAAAGACTAAAATACAAGTTGCCTGAGAGGCCCTCTGTCAGAATAGTTACCTCTCGTTTTATCTACAGCCTCATACACATCAAGAATCCTCATATTTTCCAAACAGGCCCTCTAGTTCAATACTTATTTTGTTATCTATCATCATTATTCTCAGAGGGGAAGAAAATACCAGGAGCCGTTTTGTATCATAAGGTTATGTCTGTCTTTGATTATTTTTCTACTTATATCTAATATTCAGTACCAATTCACCACATCCTGTTTTGAGGTTTTGGTTTCCTTAACACAGAAATTGAACATATCCTAGACCACAAATTAAAAAATAGAGCGTGTAGTGTGTGCAAAATGATTAAACAGGGAAGCACTCAATCTAGAGCAATCATCACTCTCCTCTGGAATATTATACAACCCCGATTCCAAAAAAGGGGATGCTGTGTAAATTGTAAATAAAAACAGAATGCAATGATTTGCAAATCTCATAAACCCACATTTGATTCACAATAGAACGCAGACAACATCTCAGATGTTGAAAGTGAGAGATTTTACCATTTCATAAAATATTAGCTCATTTTGAATTTGATGGCAGCAACACATCTCAAAAAAGTTGGGAGAGAGGCAACAAAAGGCTGGAAAAGTAAGTGGCACTTATAAAACTCAGCTGGAGGAGAATTTTGCAACTAACTAGGTTAATTGGCAACAGGTCAGTAACATGACTAGGTATAAAAAGAGCATGTTAGAGAGGCAGAGTCTCTCAGAAGTAAAGTTGGACAGACATTCACCAATCTGCAAAAAACTGCGTCTAAAAATTGTGGAACAATTTCGGAAAAAATGTTCCGCAATGTAAAATTGTGAAGAGTTTGAATCTACAGTATATACAAACCCCTATTCCAATGAAGTTGGGGTGTTGTGTAGAACGTGAATAATAAGAGAATACAATGATTTGCTAATCCTTTTCGACCTATATTCAATTGAGTACACTACAAAGACAAGATATTTAATGTTCAAACTGATATACTTTATTGTTTTTTCGGAAATATTTACTCATTTTGAATTTTATACCTGCAACATGTTCCAAAAAAGCTGGGACAGGGGCATGTTGACCACTGCGTTACATCACCTTTCCTTTAACAACACTCAATAAGCGTTTGGGAACTGAGGACACTAATTGTAGAAGCTTTGTAGGAGGAATTCTTTCACATTCATACTTCATGTACAACTTCAGTTGCTCAATAGTCCGGGGTCTCCGTTGTGGTATTTTGCGCTTCATATTGTGCCACCCATTTTCAATGGGAGACAAGTCTGGACCGCAGGCAGGCCAGTTTATTACCTGCACTTTTTTAATACAAAGCCACGCTGTTGTAACACCTGCAAATGTGCCTTAGCATTGTCTTGCTGAAATAAGCAGGGACGTCCCTGAAAAAGACGTCACTTGGATGGCAGCATTATGTTGCTCCAAAACCTGTATGTAACGTTCACCATTAATGGTGCCTCCACAGATGAGCAAGTTACCCATGCCATGGGCACTAACACAACCCCATACCATCACAGATGCTAGCTTTTGAACTTTGCGCTGATAACAATCTGGATTTTCCTTTTCCTCTTTAGCCCGGAGGACACAACATCCATGATTTCCAAGAACAATTTGAAATGTGGACTCATCAGGCCACAGCACACTTTTCCACTTTGCGTCAGTCCATCTAAGATGAGCTCGGGCCCAGAGAAGCTGGCGGTGTTTCTGGGTGTTGTTGATATATGGCTTTTGCTTTGCATGGTAGAGTTTTAACTTGCAGTTGTAGATGTAGCAACAAACTGTGTTAACTGACAATGGTTTTCCGAAGTGTTCCTGGGCCCACATGGTACTATCCTCCACAGAATGATGTTGGTTTTTAATGCAGTGCCGCCTGAGGGACCGATGGTCACAGGCATTCAATGTTGGTTTTCGGCCTTGCCACTTACGTGTAGAGATTTCTCCGTATTCTCTGAATCTTTTGATGATATTATGGACTGTAGATGATGAAATCCCTAAATTCCTTGCAATTGTGCGTTGAGAAACGTTGTTCTTAAACTGTTGGACTATTTGCTCACAAAGTTGTTCTCAAGGTGGTGTACCTCGCCCCATCTTTGCTTGTGAACGACTGAGCCTTTCGGGGAAGCTCCTTTTATAACTAATCGTGACACCGGTTTCCAATAAACCAGTTTACCTGTGGAATGTTCCAAACAGGTGTTTTTTGAGCATTCCTCAACTGTCCCAGTCTTTTGTTGCCCCAGCCCAGCTTTTTGGAACGTGTTGCAGGCATGAAATTCAAAATGAGTGAATATTTCCAAAAAAAACAATAAAGTTTATCAATTTGAACATTAAATATCTTGTCTTTGTAGTGTATTCAATTGAATATAGGTCAAAAAGGATTTGCAAATCATTGTGTTCTGTTTTTATTCACGTTTTACACAACGTCCCAACTTCATTTGAATTGGGGTTTGTAATATCATCAAAAGATTCAGAGAATCTGGAGAAATCTCTGCGTAAGGGACAAGCCCGACAGTCAATACTGGATGCTAGTGATCTTCGGGCCCTCAGGCGGCACTGCATTAAAAACAGGCATGATTCTGCACTGGAATACACTGCATGGGCTCAGTAACACTTCCAAAGATCATTGTCTGTGAACACAGTTCGCCATGCAATCTACAAATGGAAGCTAAAGCTGTATCATGCAAAGAAGAAGCCATATGGGCTGTTTCACAATCAGGGGTAAATTCTAAAAAATTTAATAAATTTAGCTTTTTTTCTAAAATTATTAGCAGCAAGGTGACGTACATCATTCATTTTAAGTTCTGCTATCATCGACTAATCTACAGAGGCTGTTTATTTGATGCAAAAATGTCAAATTTGACAGTACAATGTCTATTTTTTTTGACATTTTACCGTCTCATTTTCTTTTAGATACATTTGTATTCCTGACCAATAAAATACCACTGCACCCAGTAGCTTGTGCAATCATTATTTAAAAATTAGGAAGGTTTTTTTAAGCTACAAATAATATTTGGGGGTCAGAAATGCATCGATTCATGAAAACTTGACTTTTTCTACCAAGACATTCTGTCTGTCAAAACATGTCTTCTCCGGAAATGTTTTTTACATTAGTAATATTTCAACGGAGGAGGGGGGTAAGTTTGGCTGTATTGTATGATTTTGACTCCACATATTCATATGATTGCGCATGAGGAATACTGTGTCAGTATATGCACTGCTCATTACACTGTGTACCTTGTTATGAGTATATGTACTTTGTCCGTCAAAAACATGTCTTCTCCAGAACTGGTTAAAAAGGTGGAAATAGGCCAGACACATACTGTTTACATAGACAGAATTACATTAAATCACTCAGAAGCATTAATATTTTCATAAAAAGATAAAAGTGTGTACAAATATAATTTAGATGTCCCAAATTATCACTATATGTTGTAATGTCAAAATATGTCTTCTCCGGAAAATAGCTTTGACGCTTATATTCATAGATGGTCATGAAGCAGGCATAATATTTTTGCACAATTTTAGTGTTTCTGTAAGCTATACATATGAAATTAAATACACCATACAATTTCTATGATGTCATGCAACACTGTAATGTTACAACAAATCATATTTAACATCAAAGGGTAAACTTACTTCAAAACTGAAAACTTTTTCTTTGTTATCATAAATTAACAAGCAAACACAGTGCTTTATGGAACATATACAACTGAATAATACTCTGGACACATAATAATTCATTCTGAGGATGTGTTCCATAGAATTTATAATGTAATGACTAATTTTCCGGAGAAGATACATTTTTTTGACATTCACTGTTCATGCAATAAAAGCTATCACGGTAGTGCTGTACTCTTATTTTTGAAGATTTCTATACTGGTGGTGGCTGGTGTTGGTGTTGAAAGCCTAGAAGAGACCAAATAATCCCCATATTTAAAGTTGGGATTCATTGGAAAAATTGAAACTGACTTTGTCATTTGTATGAATTCTAGGAGAACCCGTGCACCCAACTCTCCAAAATTTTCAGCATGTGTCCTCAACAACATATGTAAACAAATAGGAATCAATTTGATTCTATATTCCACATTTGATTTTTGGGGGTCCATGAGACAAACTTTGGTCCCTGATTGTGAAACAGCCCATTTGTGAACACAATCCAGAAATGCCGCCATCTTCTCTGAGCCAAAGTTCATGAAAAATGGACTGAGACAGAATGGAAAACTGCTCTGTGGTCAGAGGAATCAAAATTTCAAATTCTTTTTGGAAACTATGAATGCCGTGTCGTGCAGTGTAAAGAGGAGAGGGACCATCCACATTTCATTGTGAATAAACTGTCAGTTTCTGAGATTAGCAAATCATTGCACTCTGTTTTTATTTACATTCTACACAGCATCCCAACTTTTTTGGAGTTGGAGTTGTAATACATCTATAAAGACAGGCATTATGCCCAGATTTTTCTCTGAAGAAACCTGCATGTCAAGTATTTGAGTCTGAGTGCATACTGTATATGTGCATGTGTTTTTAAAGGTGTGAGGCCATTCTGTAATTTTACTCAGCAAGAGGGCAGAAGATGATACTGCTGCCAAAACCAACATATACCTATATGAGATTTAGCCCTACGGCCCCTTTTGAGCCATTTTAGAAAGGACTATTAACCCCCTGAAAGGTAACAAAAAGCTACGCACACTTGGGAGGCTGTGTTCCACAGAGCTAACCACTTATAGTCAAGCCTATGTTAAGCACATAAACAGGACGAAAGGCAGACAACATAAGCGACAGACTGTCACAGTCACACTTATTTTTAATATATGCTGTTCTCTCTGTTGAACATGATGTGAAACATGCCGCTTCCTCTTCTGCAACAAATGTAGTCTGTTTGTGAAATACAGACATGATTTTTATCTTATAATTTTTATGATTAAAAGAGTTCAGCCAGCCAACCCTCCCATTAAAAACATTTATCACTATTACACTAAAATACAACTGTTTTAATTTGATAATTGAGCACAACTCTTTGGTACAAAAAGCACTGCTCTAAAGTTGACTAAAACCGTTGAAAGTATGACGAAGGTTCTCTACGCTACTATTCGCAAACTTTTGAGTAGCCAGCGGGCTTTAAGCCAATCTGACCACTGAAACTCAATTCTAAGGTTCTTGCAAACTGAAATCCGGGGAATCATAAATAAATGTGCAATTACTATGCCCTGCAAAAAGTTTATATGGGCCTACATGACCAAAACAGTTGCCAATTTGCAGTGTTTATCTTATTCCAACTCTTTCTTTTTTTGCAAAAGAATGCCCAGAAACATCCATTTGAAATGAAAGGTGGTATTCGCAGTGAAACATGATAACCCATGACAGAGGTCACACTATATTTATCCTCGAAAAGCATAACGTCAAGTATCGACTCAAGTTATCAGTTCAATATATCACTCCATTCTGGCACCTAGAGGAACTGAACATGCGTTATCGAGGAGAAATATACTTAAATCCAGTGACAGGAGTGATATTTCACCATACCCTACCTAAACGGCATGATTGAGGATGTTGTCTGTACGTAACCACATGTAAAATGAATATAAAACATTACTGCCTCCACAGCAGGCAGGTGATTTGATTCCTTAGGAAAATGCATACTGTGAAAGTTCCCACAGTTAAACCTAGGGAAATTCTTGGAAAATTACACGCAGTAAAGACCAAGCATGTAATATTTCTCAAAGATCTCAAGGCAACGTGTTTTCACTACGATTAACAATAAAGGACACCGTGGCCTTTTTCTCCTCAAGGTGCTTCATTTTATTTGAGAACAACTTTACAGGCTGTGATACAGACACATCGCAAAAAAGTTAATAATTGGAATTAAGGGGATGTTATGTCATTTCTGAAAATGATCTCATAAGTATTTTTATAAGCATGTGTGCCTGAGTGAGATCTCTGAAGATGTAAGACTGGGCTCACAAATCCTTCAACAGTTTGCATTTAAAGTGCAGGGCAACTGGGACTGCTTTTTCAAAGGCAATAAACAGCGAAAATGTTCACGTTAAAAAGCCATCATGTCACTCATTCAGGTGCTTTTGAATGAACATTCTCAAAGTCCAAGCAAATGAAAAAGGAAAAGGGAAAGTTCATCAGTGTCAACTCTGGTACAATGATAAAAACAAATGAATGAATGCCCTGAAATTAGCACATGCCCTCAAGATGAAACGATGAGCCAAAACATTATGACAACCTGCCGATATGCTTGTGGTCCACCACATGCCGCCAAAACAGTGCCGTCAAACTGACTTCCATATGAATCCCAGACCCAGGGTTCCCCAGCAGAACATTTCCCACAGCATCAAATTCCCTCCACCAGCTTATCTTCTTCTCACAGTGTATCCTGGTGCCATCTCTTCCCCAGGGAAATGGTTCACATGTACTCAGCCAATGCACATGGTGTAACAGAAAACAAGACTCATCCAATCAGGGAGCCTTCTTGTATTATCCTACGATCCAGTGCCAATGTGCACACGTCCATTGTTGGTGCTTTCGTGGTGGACAAAGGCTTGGAACAGGAACGCAGCAGAGTGCAATGCACAGTGTGCTGTGATACATTCCTCCTATAACTATCATTAAAGAGCATGAAAACCCATTCTTTCACTTTCGCTCTGCTTTCGTGTTCTGTTTGAGTACACACCCAAAACCATTTTGGAGACACCTGTTCCACCCGGTTGTCCTTTGCTGCCGTGTCACCAAGGTTTGAAAATCGCCATATCGCGCTGTCTGGCTGCCTGGCTAAAGAAAACGACAGCGCTGTTGTTAGAGGCATCTGACGTCAGCTCTAGAACACAAATCAACGTGCGGGCGCACATGAACAGCCATAATTTGCATTCAGCCATTGACTCGTGTTGTTTTGATTGTTTATCTAGCTTTTTGAACGATGGTTCAGCGTTGTGTTGTCAAATTCTGTAGAAATTCTGATAAAACCGGACATAGTATTCACAAATTTCCAACCTACCCCTTTCGCAGTTTACCCCTCCCAATTAGCAACAGTTGATCAGACTAATTGGCAGAACTGACCAGAGTCATTTATTTTTGAAAGCCTCGTTATACATTGCACTACGAAATTATACCGCGTTTTCTTCCGCACATCAATGATAACGAAAAATATCAATAAGTCGTTATAATTTCTGCACTCGTGTAGCTGGTGAAACAGCACATATTTGCGTAAATTAGTTTGCGAGGCTCATTGAGCAATAAGCCATGAGAATCCGTTCTCGGTCTGAATGAAGTGACAGCTTAATGGCATTGTTAGGTACGATGCACAGCTGAGTGATGCCGAAAATAATTGCTGCGAAGTCAGCCAAAGTTTCAGATTTTTTTCAGATTGTCATCCTTGCAGAGTCACATCAATTATATCAACATAGCCAACAGGCAATCGCTTTGTCATTAGCATTTCTTAATCATTACGTATCATGCATTGGCGGTGGTTGTTCAGTTAGTAAATTGTTTGAATATTAATCAGGCAAACTTGATCGCAAACAGTTTAAAACAATTTATGCTGGAAAGGGTGATGTTACTGAAGGCCTTCCTGACATCTAACGGCACGCCACTGCAGCTAGCTAATAGTCAAATATATTTGCGGAGATCGGGGATGTTAAACTGCGTCAAGTCATTCCTTATACACTTGATTAATTTACTATTGTTTTCGTTACCGTTATTCAAACCATAGGAAAATGAAAGCACAGAAGGTGCTGATGCCTCGGTTCTTACAGCAGTGACAAGTATGTCCCTTAATGAAGCTATAAAATTCTGTGTGGACATGTCAGAGTGCCCTAGCTGTGCATCTACACTTGACAAAAGCTATGTTTCCATCCACTTGTTAATCGAATTATCTGAAGTTCGCCAAACATATTCATGCGAATAAAGGCGGTGAAAATGCATTTCCACCTGAAAGCATTAAAGCGAATAAAAACTTGTGCGCCACTTGCTGCTATGCAATCAACTCGGTGTATCGAATAGATTTCTGACATTTTAAGCTGTTTGCATTCATTTTTGCACTGAATCACAGAACCTTCGAGTGAACAGAGGTAGTGTGGTAGGCAACAAAATTAACTAGTTAGCATTAATGGATCGCGTCTCCCAACAAATGATGATGATTGCACAAGTTGTAATAGCGCTTATGTGCCAGCTATTAGCAACATGCAAACCATTATCAGAAGGCAACAACGGCATCGAAACACCGTCACGATGCAGTCGCAGATTTATTCGGCAAATAACGTTTCCATCAGCAGTTATCGCATAAACCTTTTACCTTTTAGAAGAAAATCCGATGAGATCAACCGTATAAACTTAATGTCGATATCTTGAAAATCAAGTCAAATTTCACCATTTCCATAAGGCATTTTTTATTCGATATGACTTAATTCGCATAAGAACGTGTGGATGGAAACATGGTTATTCTCAAGTATTTACCCACCAGTGGCCGGTTGACATAACGAGTTGATAAGCAGCTTCGTAGGAATGCTTAGCGAGACTGCGGTTGTTAGGCTTAGTGAAGCCCAGCAATAACTGAAAGCATTGTTCATTTGCACACTGTTACTGTGTGGGGGGAGAAATCACAGTGATGATTCTAGAAAATTTCAAAAGTGGGCCAACTCCCCTCCGACTTAAAAAAAGTGGGCCAATGGGAAAAAAAGTGGGCCAACTGGGTATACCTGGTAAAATGCTATTTATATCAACTTTTTAAACAGTACCTTGAGTGGCTCACTTATTTATATGTACACACATTCAGTTTTTACACCTTACTGACAAAACTAAGACATGAATGACAGTTTGAGTTTAAAGTTTTAATAGAAAACCTTCACAGTCTCTGCCAATCATAACAATTACAAAGTCAATGACAAAATAGCGCATAAAATAATTGTTCCGAACGCCTGCACTGCAAAAAGTGAAAGATAAAAATACTAGGTGAAATTATTTATTTTAAGACTTAAAAAACTTATTTCTATCACAATTTTTCTTAGTACGACAAAAAATTTGTCCTGATTTGAGGTAATTTTGACTAGCTTGCCAATGGAAAAAGAAAATTTCACTTGTCAAGTTTTGCCATCAGCAGTAACTATTGCTGCGATATAAATCGAACTCACAAGTTGTAAAGCGATCCACTGTGAAGAGCTTTTTCTTCGTTAAAGTCTTGATCGCTCGCGGCAGCCATCGTGGTAATCAAATAGTGCTATAACTCGAAAACAAAGCTCTATCTCAAAAATCTGGCAAATTTAAATACAAGATATCATGGCATTTAACCCATAGAGCCATATTCTAGGACTTGATTTTGACCGGAGTAGCGGCTATCCCGGTAACAGACAGAATGACTGACACACAAACGAACTACCGTATGCCCCGCTTGTGCATGCGCACTGAGGCATAATAACATACCAACTCGTATTGCCAATGCGATCTTGTAAGAGTAAGGCATCGTCAGGAACGGCATCGGCTGCATGTCCCGCTTGGTCCTCCATCTCTTGCCTTGCTGGTGGCCCATACAGGTAGGGTTGAGGACCGTTGTATTCCTCCGTATCTGCCAAAGTAAGAACTAATTCTCTGTCTCCTGATTCCTCATCGCTCCAGTCCTGAAAACTCTCACCGGAATTCCCACTAGATTCACTGAAACTGTATGACGCCATGTTGACCTTGCCTGTTTGTGTTCTAATGCTGATGTCATGCATACTTTGGGTGCGCTCGCGCCGTGGTCAGCATACTCCGCCGGAGGTGATCAATAAATTTAATTTGCAGCGATCTGCGATCAACTATTGTAAAAAATAAATAAGTTTTGCGATCTTTGAGAAATTCTCTATCATATAATGATTGCCTATCCCCAAGGGTTTTCATGCTTTTTAAAACTTATGAGCCTTGGATGCCTCGCTGGTTCATGATTTGTCCCGCCATGAACAACTGTCTGTATCTATTCACCTCTGCTGGCTGGGAGCACCCCACTAGTCTTGCTACTTTGTTCCAAAATGTTCCAACCCCGTTGTTGGGCCATAACGATTCGGCCTTGTAATATTTGCTCAAGTCACATTTCTCCTGTATCCAACTATTCGATTACGAGAACCAAACATTTGTTTACCGACGGAAGTCTATTTGGAGACCTTGACATGCACTGTTGTTACAAGATGGTCAAAGTTATTGTATTCAGCTGTTAATGGTCATGTTATTTTGGCTCATAGGTTTATGTTGTGCATAGGGGTTGATTCCTGTTCTTGGGGAATTCATGGGAAAGAAACCGAACAACAAAATAAATGCAAATTTAACGCGTAATTTCAGTACTGAATAACATTTAATTTGACAATTTAGACAAAAAGTCTTTGTGCTGATGTTTGAGACGTCAAGTTCAAGCACTGCCAGGCCCATTACAGTTTTAACAGCCTGTGTCTTGCTGTTGGCACAGGTTACGTTGCAAGACGTGTGAAGTAAAGATGTCACCCTGTCCGCAAGCGTCATGTTGTTTGTCCACTTATGGCTATGCCTTGCCTCCCACTGGTACTTCTGTCTGTTTCTGTTGCAAGATTGAACTGGGAGCACCGATGCTGGTGGCAGATATGCCAGTCTTGTGGTGCAGGCATTGCACGAGGAGTTCCACCTCTGGCTTCATCCAGAGTGCGGCCACTGCCCAATCAAGTCTTTAGACAGCAGATTGTTCAAACAGCCACATCCAAACAGCAGTCATCAGATGGCTCTTTCACAGTATATTGCTTTCAATATCGGCATTCCTCTTCTGCATGAAAGAGTGCCGTCATTGAGTCTAACAGTACATGCCTTTAGTCCCGTTGAACACTGAATACCGCTTTAAGTTCTGATATTACTTTCTTCAAGCCAACATAAAATAAGCCATTCACATTTAAGGCAGCAAGGAACACATGTTCATTGCTTTGAAAGTGATTTTCATAAATGACCTGACAATCATTATGCTGACTCATTAATGCTTCAAATTTTTTGCATCGACCCATCCAGACTGAGCAAAATACCAGATTTCAGTCAATTTTTCCCACATTGCTGTTGCGTATATTTCACTTTTTCTGCCAAGCATTCAACCAAACCCAAACCAATTTCTCTAAAGGGAAAATCAATATTCAAGGGGACAAAAATCTATTAAACTAATATCTGCAAAGCTTAAATGAATAAAAAGCTAAGAGCTTTCGTGTTAACAATGCTTCATCTTTACACATATGCCCACATTTCTAGCAAAAATGCAAATACAATGACTTCAATGCTTAAAAAAATAACTAGTCATTCTTTGCAGAAGGTGTAACCTGAAGTGCGGAAGTCATCACAGAGTGTTAGGAAAAAAAGCGAGCAGCAAGAGTAGGACTGGCGACCGCAATAACACGGATGCACAGCAAGATCCGAAGCGGGGTTACAATTTTGTCCCCCCCACCAGCTATAGTTTGGGGGGGGCAGGTGGTGGAGACTGGGGAAATTACTACCACATGTCACCAGAATAAGTGATGCACACTAGCTTTCTTTCACTTACAGGACCCCCTCAGGCAAAGAAAAATAAAAGAGGGGACGGGCTCCCTTAGAGAGGCCAACAAAATGAGGCAGACCGGAGAGCCATAGAAAGAGTGCTTACAGTGATTAAGCACTGCGCTTTGCAATAATTGCTTCAAATATGGAATACGGTCATTTGCAGTTTGTTCTACTTTCTCTTTGAGGCATTCTGGTTTCTGACCCTTCCCCTGAGACATCAAGATTATTCCGGAAGCATTATATGTAATAGGGCATGAGGCCATAGTTTATAGTTTTCATTCAGAGTGCACCTGTCTAATGTTTTTTTTTTTTTTTTTATTCCCACACTGTAAAAAACTGGGCCAATTACTGACAAATACCAGAGATGTACTGTGCAAAAATCTTAGGCACCCTGTACTTTTTAAATTTAAATTTGTATTAGATGTTTACTTTTTGATTCCATATTAGAGTTCCTGAATATAAAAAGTAAATTTGAAATTCCAAATGTTAATTTAAAGAAAAGTTTCATACATAAATGTTTGAACACCCTTAAAAATAGTCAATACAGATATTATAGTCTTTACAGAACCTTGATGTCAACATCATCATAGCTGTTTGTAATTTCTTGGAGGGATAGACGCAAGTGAGACAGTCTGTAGAAGAACAGTGGCAAGTTCTCCACTTGGCTAAGAGCAAGCAAAAAAGTCAATCATCTCATAAACTACAGCACAACAGGACAGTGTCCCAGATTTTTTGGCAAAAGGTAGTTACACCAAATATTGGTTTGATGTAGTTTTTAACAGTTTACGGCTCTGTTTAGTACATTTCTCAGTTATTAGAAACTTTTAATCTCATCTTTTTTGCAAGCATATTTGCCCTACGAAATTGGTTTAAATGAGACTTTTTCACAGTACTGTATAATAGCGCTTTTCTGTTGGAATTCAAATTGTTAATGCAGCCAGTTAAATTTGCAGCTCACCATGGTTTCACTGCATTATATCAAAGTTGTAAACTGTCAGTCAGCATTTATCTAGCCGAGTACGGCAACATCTTTGTGAACAACCTTTATCCTCTAATTATTGGATGACTGTACAACGAGTCTTTTTTTTCCAAGCCCGTCAAATCTAGATAAGTTTCAACCCAACTAACAAGCCTAACGCACATGCAACTTCCATTTTCTGTTTAAAACAAAACATTTCCTCCAGAGTTCCAAGGTCATTAACACAAATTAAATCAAATTACCACAACAATACCACATAAAACTATGTAAAATTAAAGTTTACAATTAATGTCTTTTTTGAAACCAGACCAATTGCAAAGGTAAAATCACTTTGATGGTCAAGGCATGAGTCACAAAGATTGAGAACCATTTTTGGACAACTTTTACATTGCAACTGTATTTGGAATGACTTGCTAACATTGCGGGTTACAATTCACGCTGCTTTGCACACCCCTGTGTAAATCATTAAATATCTCATCAGCTAAATTTTACTTCACACAACTCTGTTTTATAGCTTTTCCACATTGCTACTAGACTGGTACAAAAACGTGTATTCTTTACTTTGGAGCACAGCTTGTTTTTCAGTGGGCTGAATGCTTTGCCACTAACAACATTGAATGGCCTCTCTCACAAAATCAGGGAACAACAGCTTCAATGCTAAATAATGGTGGACTTGGTTTGGTCTGAGCTGAGAAAATGCAAACTGGGTCAGTCTAGGATAGATGGGTTCCTCTGACACAAAATTACGGTGCGCTTTCAGTAGACTAACAGTAGTCCTTTCTTAAAACCAAAGGGAAAAAATGAGTCTTTTAATGTTTATTTATTTATTTAATTTTTTTTTTTTAGAGAAGGAAGTTTTAAATAAAAGCAGGAGGAAAGAGACCCTAATTGGGAGTTTGTTTGCACTGATTATAACGCTACTTTGAATTATGGACTCCAGGGTCTTACACAACAAGCAAGGTACATTAATATTTGGATACTTACAAATTTATTGTTAATTTGTTTATCACAGCTTACAGGAGCTTAGAGCTGCACTGGGCAAGTTTTGCATGAACAAATAACACATTCTTTCATATATCAATAAATTGATGAGTATGTGCAGAGAAAAAGGCAAAATCCTTCACTTCAGAGGACCCACAAATTTCAGCGATAGAAGCCAACTTGCTCGGATATACCATTAGCCAACAATCTAACCATAACGCGGTGTCACATTTGAAGTGAAGTCGTGCTCCCTGATCAGGAAATGGTGCTACAGAGCGCAATAAAGCTAGTGCTCAAGAGGCTCAAGCTGCATTTTAGTTTGCAATGGCAAGATAACAACAACCAAAGGCAGACAAGGATCCAGCATCTTCAGCTTTGAAGAAAAAGATCATGGTCAGCGAAAAGCCAACATGTCAAAAACCAAAGCAAAAAAACGTGGCAAAACACAAATTGATATCAGTGCTGTCGACTCCAAATGGAAGGAGGTAATAGAGCAGCAAGGCATTGAAGACAAACTCAAAGATGGCTTTGGGTTGGCACAACATTTTAGTAATAACTTAGAGGCTTTGTAAGCCATACAACATGACAAACATTATAAAAAGCTGGAACGTATCAGACGAAACAAATACACATTTCTTTCCACTGAAATCGATCCCCAATGAAAGATAATCAATATTATTGACAACTTGAAGCGGGAACTGCCAATCTCATCACGAGCCATACCGAGTAACCAATTACGTCAGCGATGGAACACACATACACGCGCCAATATATCAAGTATGGCAAACAGTGGATTTAAGAGCAAGCGCTTTTATTTTCATTTGGATGAGTGGAGTGATGGCGGATCAGTCTATTAGCCTGGAATCCATCCATATCAAGCTTTGGTCGCTCCCAACGGTCACTTGCTTGTATGTCTGGCCTCAGTCGGTAGACCAGCGTTTCACTTTCAAATATTCGCACAAAATCCATGCGAGATCTGTGATTGGCTCACAGTTGCAAGGGTGCCCCGCCCCTTTAGACAGACTTAAAAATAAATAAAATACCACAGTTCTGCATTCAACGGAAGTCCCGCCTCCCGGCTCGTGTTTATACGAGTATTCATCTGAGTGGCAGCAGAGTCTCTGGGCAATGAACGAGCTGGGAGGCAGAACTTTGTTGAATGCGCGAGCTTACTTGAAGCATAACTGTGGTATTTTATTATTTTTAGCGAAAAATAACCACGTTTCTAGAGTTGTGAGGATACGAGTGGACAAAGCAGACTTGGATTATACTGGACGATGCGTTGGACGAGGGTTTGAAAGTTTGTCAACGGATGTTTTGTGGAGTTTTCCCATTGCTACTGGGTGACCCCATTTGCTTCCAGCAAAAAAGGAATTTTGATAATTTTTCAAAACTCTACAGTGGCCATAAAGTTGCGCCAGGTGAAGAACAACTTCGTCCATTCAAGACATCTAATGGTGAGTAATTGATATACAAATTATTGTTTTTGGGTGGAGCATCACTTTAATCTAGCTGATGCAATCATGCCCTTCGAGCTATAGCTAATGCCTATTACAGTGAAATACGTTATGTAATTTGAGTATTATTTAATTTAGCCTTTATTAAACCGGGGAATCCCACTGAAATAAACAAAATGCAGATATGGCCAAACATTATCCTGTTCAAAACCTAACAACCACTCCAACAGTAAACGCAAGCAAGCCACAATCTAATTTTTAAGCTCATGTCAAATAACATTCACGAATGCCGTTGCTGGCCAGCTAACTCATATTCGATTGGTGGTTCTCACCAAAAGGTCGCCCAATCAGCCAAGAGCAGAAAACATGAATATGCATATATTCACTTCATTAGTGACGTAAGGGCTAAACGCTGGCTATATGACTGAGGCCAGACTGATCAGTCAGTGACCGTTGGGAGCAACCAGCACTTGATAAGTATGGATTCCAGGCTATCAGATTATGGTCGTGGAAGCCAAGACTTTGGTCTTTGTGAAGCGGAAGAACACATGGGGCTACGGCCATGCAAATTTTAACCTTCAAGGAGCTAGAGGTAGCGTGGGCACAAAAGGATTCACATGAGTCAAGAAATTTAACCCCTTAACTGTCACCTGCATTTTCTCACATTTGGCCTGGCCCTAATTAGGGCCCAGTGACAGTTTTAATAATTTATTCATATGTAATTAGCAAAACACATCAAATTTTTTATGCAGAATTATTTCGAGACATCCATTCTTGATAACCGAGTCCTTTTCCCTGTCAAAATATAAAGTTATAGCCTTAATCAAAACCTTTCAATCGCGGTGTTCACTCATTATTTATTGCAATTCGCTGCATATCTCGAATACATGCCTTGGATAAGTACTCCAGGATCATAATAACCCATAAAACTTGGTTTCGAAAAATCATTAAGCAATTGGGCTTCAAGCTAAACGTTTGATCTTTTAATCTAATCATCAGTTATTTTGATATGATTTTCTGAAGGTAAAGGAGCCAGAAATGACATCACAGACATCACAGAGGAGAGGAAAATGCTTAAAATTGAAAGTGCTTTGACGAGGATGTGGGGCTTCATCAATGATATGTTTATCACCAACATTATTTTGGAAGACCATTTAATCGATCCATGAGGTAAAACCAGATTGTGAAACAGGGTTTACATGCCTCAGAATCTATTTCATTACACAAGTTCTATGTTCCTTGTTTTGGACACCCCAAAGACCAGTGTTTCAAAACTACGATCTATTGCAGCGACTGATTACATTAGTGCCTAGCTAATGTTCTCTTAATTACATACAGGTAGCTAAGTAAGTTAAAATCATTACTGATGTTCACAGTATAGCAAGATTGATAACTTAATATTCAACTTGACATTTAGGGAGCCGCAAAGAAAGCTGGCCTGTTGAAAATTGCAATCTAATTTTCTGATATACATTCATTGAGGATGTTAGCATCACTGGCTCAGTTAGGCAGTCACTGGCCGCTGTTCTGGAAACTTACATTGTGCAGCATTAAATTTAATCATACAGCGCCTTCCATAATTATTGGCACCCCTGGTTAAGATGTGTTCTTTAGCTTCTAATAAATTCAGTTTTTTTCTAAATAATATAGGACCACAATGAAAAAAAGAGGAAAATCCAACCTTTAATTCAAGTGCATTTATTCAGTGGGAAAAAAAATCCACATTAAGAAATAATTTTTTACATCAAATCATGTGTGCCACAATTATTAGCACCCCTGATGTTAATACTTTGTACAACCCCCTTTTGCCAACAAAACAGCACCTGATCTTCTCCTATAATGTTTCACAAGATGGGAGAATACAGAAAGAGGGATCTTCGACCATTCCTCTTTGCACAATCTCTCTAAATCATCCAGCGACCTGGGTCCTCTCCTCTGCACTCTCCTCCTCAGCTCACGCCACAGGTTTTCAATGGGGTTGAGGTCTGGGGACTGAGATGGCCATGGAAGGAGCTTGATTCTGTGTCTGGTGAACCATTTCTGTGTAGATTTGGCCACATGTTTAGGGTCATTATCTTGCTGAAAGACCCAGTGACGACCCATCTTTAGCTTTCGGGCAGAGGCCACCAGATTTTGATTTAAAATGTCCTGGTATTTCAAAGCGTTCATGATGCCATGCACCCTAACAAGGTTCCCAGGGCCTCTGGAAGAGCAACAGGCCCACAGCATCACCGATCCTCCCCCATACTTCACAGTGGGCATGAGGTGCTTTTCTGCATACTCATCTTTTGTGTTCCGCCAGACCCACTTAGAGTGTTTGTTGCCAAAAAGCTCTATCTGGTCTCATCTGACCAAAGCACACGGTCCCAGTTGAAGTCCCAGTACCGCTTAGCTTAACTCGAGACGCTTATGCGTTTATGATTGTGAGTGAGAAAAGGTTTTTCCGTGCATGCCTCCCAAACAGCTTGTTGGCATGTAGATAGCACCTGATGGTTGTTTTGGAGACTTTGTGACCCCAAGATGCTACCATTTGTTGCAATTCTTAACAGTGAGCTTTGGAGAACTTTTTTATTTCTCTTACCATCCTCCTCACTGTGCGTGGTGGCAAAATAACCTTGCATCCTCGTCCAGGCTTGTTTACCACTGTTCCAGTTGTTTTAAACTTCTTAATGATTCCTCTGACAGTAGATATGGGCAGGTGCAGGCGAGTGGCTATTTTCTTGTAGCCATTGCCTGACTTAGAAGGTCGACACACATCTGCCTTACTTGAATGGTGTGTTCCTTTGTCTTTCCCATGTTGAAGAGTGGATAAGAGAAATGGCCTCTGTGTCACGTCATATTTATACCCCAGGGAAACAGGAAGTGATGAATTACTAATTTAATGTTCCCAGATACTCTGATCAACTTTGTAAACTACTGTAGAAATGACAGAAATACTTCAATTACATTTATTCCTAGGAATTGTTAGGGGTGCCAATAATTGTGGAACAGGTGATTTTATGAAAAATAATGATTTTTTAGTCAGGGATTTTTTTTTTCCCTTAAAATTCCCTTGAGTTGAAGGTTACATTTTTCTACAATTTTCAGTGTGAGAGTATGCTTCTGCAATAAAAATTGAATTTATTTTAAGGCTTTTAACACATCTTAACCAGGGGTGCCAATAATTATGTAGGGCGCTGTAAATCTGAGCTCAAATTTTCAGCTTTAAACTTAAGACCCGGGCTTTTGTTTGATATGCATTTTTTATTTCTCTTTGCTATTTGGGCTTATTGGAACCTGATAAGTATGAAAACTAAGTATCATCTTTTGACATGATGTAGTTGATTTTGACAAAATGAGTGGTTTCTGTAGTGTGTTTTACTCTTCTGACACCTCAAGATGGCAGTGTAAGTGTCCACACATTTGGTCATAAGGCCCCAGTTAAGCAGAATTAACTGCAGTGGCAATATAACCCAAAATGTGATGTCCTCGTATGAGGACGCCAGGTCTTAAGAGGTTAATTTGAGCATGTCTGTATATATATATATATATATATATCCAAATCATCTGAAGGGTGCAAGACAAGGGTGCAAGCAACACATTTTATATGAGGTACCACTGTTGTAAGGAAGCAAAAGTAATTGGACGATTGGTGGCACAGCTGATCCAAGGCAAGGTATGCTATTCTCTCATTATTTCATTTACAAGTAAGCATGATAAAATGTCTGGACTTTAAGTACAGTATTTGCATTTGAAACCCCCTGAAGTTTTAACACTCAGTATAAAGTCCAAAGAGCCGTCACTGCCAGTGAATTAAAAAAATAAAAAAACATATAATAGAAAATGCAAACACATTAGGGGCCCTAATTTGACAACCGAAATGCGGTCGCCAAATACAAGTACTAATGGTGTCACAGATTAAAAGTGGGCATGTCTAATTCTATTCTAGTGATTTTGAGGGAGGAGGCGATAGCACGACTATGACACTGATGACTGAAGGGTTGGTCTAAGATGACTTAATTACTAGTGGGTAAAGTGGGTGTTCAGTTCCATTAATGCCAGTCAGACCAGCTGCCGTCATTCGCTTTGAAACCACTGCATTAACAGGATAGCAAACTGGCAATTTCATCAGGTGACAAACAAGCATCCAGCTTGCATTACTTCTGCCACCTTCGGTCCTCTGAGAATTGTGCTCCAAAGTAGTAAGGGGATCAAAGATGAGCGGCAAAGAGGACAGCAAAAACTAGTGTGAATGTGTTTTATATCAATGTTGGCCATTACTACTGTACACAAAATGGCACTTGTAATAAAACAAGGGTGAGACAGAGATTAATTATTTGTTTTTACCCCCAAACAAAGATAATATTCAAATGATCCCTTCACCCACCACTTCCCATTAGGCCCCACCACCATTGTGTAGACATTATTCATCGGGTACCCTACAAAACTAAGGTGAAAATAGGAAGAGAAAGAAAACTATATGAATGATATGTATGAGCGAACAGCTCCACAGGCTTGGATTTATTCCCATAATACTACCATTAAGCAACAGCTTTTGCGTTAAAAAGCAGTCTGAGCAAGTCAAAACCCCAGGGAGTTCTTCGACACAAAAATTGCTCAGTGCCAGCTTTATTCATCGAAATGCCCCTGAATGCGTAGTTCAACCCACTGTGTTGCAAATGCATTTATGACAGAGCATAAAACTTCCAAACTGAGGAAAGGCAGTAAATATGGCATTTGCAATGATTGATATAGTGAATAACTTCAACACCACAAATGTTTCCATTTGCAAAGGCACAAAAATAGAGCCCACAGTGTCGCCAAATCAACTATTTACTACACTCTTAAAAGAAAGTGAATGCAATGATCAGCTCAGGAATGCCAAAATGCCCAGAGGAACACAGATACCAACTGTGAAGGATTTTAGAAGACTTTTCCCCTGGTTAAAAATAACCTTTCATAAAATTAGGCGAGATCAGGAACACTCTCCAAGAGGTAGTGTGTCTATTTTTATGACAGTAATTAAGAGAAGACCTCAGAGAACATAACAACATCTCATGGTAAGATGAGACAGAGATCATCTTGTACCAGGATGGTGAAAAGAGAAGAGTAAGAAGAAGGGAAGGAAATGTTCCTGATTAGAGGCATATCTGTGAAGCATGGTTATGTGTGGGCATGTATTGTTGCTAATGGTACTGGTTCCTCTGTATTCACTGATGATATGATGGCTGCTAAAAGCAGAACAATAAATTTCTGCTTGGATTTGGGTAACTGCTTAAAAACACATAGGACAGAGATTTACAATGTAGAAGGCAGATGACCCAAAGCAAACTGAGGAAGCAACCAAAGAATTTTTTCAGGCAGAGAAATGGTGTGAAGCCAATCACAGGAACTGAATACAACTGAGCATGCATTTCACCTGCTGACGGCAAAATTTGAAAGCAAAATATTCCAAGAATAAGCAGGACTTGAAGACAGCTGCAACAAAGACCTGGCAAAGCACAATCAGGAAACTCAGCAACTGGTAATGATGAGAGGTTCCACACTTCAGGTGGTCAATGAATTTGAAACTACTTAAAATGAAAATGTATTTGACAAATATATTAAACTGCCAAATTACAACTGGGCCACTAGGATGGGGCTATGTACAAAAATTGTTGTGATTCCTACAGGTTTCATACAATACTTATTATGAGACCGTTAAATTGAAGCTGAGAGTCTATCCTTCAGACAGAGCTTGACTAATTTCAAATCCATTGCGGTGGCATGCAGAGCCAAAAAAATGGGAATTTTGTCACTGTCCAAATATTTATGGACCTGACTATATGGGAATGACCAAATTTTGCTCAGTCAAATGGAAGGAACAGAACAAAACAAATCAAGTAATGGACTCAACACAAATCCTAATCATCTCTAAAGTAGAAATAATTTGTGCATGGCTCAGAAAGGCAGTAATTTAGACCTTTACATTCAAAGAACAGGCTGAGGAATGATATTAAAAGGCCAAGGATCGGCCAAGGCCTCTCAGCACCTAAATAATGACTTCACCACGCCTGCCTTTGAGCCAAAAAAGAGAGCCTGAACTCAACGTAACTACACACCTCCAGTAAAGCACAATCTGACTTTGTTTCTCAAGCACATTTCCAGGTCTCCTTGAAAGATGTTGCTCACTAGCTCGGCCCTTTCTGGCTCCAGTAGAGGTCAAAAATACCCCAATCTCCATTTAAGTCAAAGGAAATGTAAAAATACAAAGTCAATATTTTTTTCCTGCAAATAAACGCACACTCAGTATGTGTTTTTTTCCTTGTCAATGCATTTGTCTTCCCGAGTGCCGATTTGTTGAGCTCCTAAACTATTTGAGGGACGTTTTGCGGACTTGCAGCTGTACAGCTCAGACTCCAGCTCCAAACCATACAACATGGCAGCCACCAAGAAAATAATATCCGTGTACTGAAATGTTTTTCTCCAAAAGCCTGTGAAAGTTGATGAGGACATCACAGTAAGTTTAGCCCATAATGTTTGTACCTTCTATGTGTAGTACGCAGCTAAATGATCCCACTTCATTGCATGCTAAAATATTAAAGTGTCCATTTTTCAGTTTCAGAAGATTTGGCAGACTGGGATCACGGACAGCAATAAGCTCAAAATTCCAGAATTCCATTTGAAACTAGCCTATGTAATATGAGCACATCAAGTGCTTAATAATTCTCAGAGACATATAATCACCTGTTACGGCAATATTGAGGAAAATATTAAATCCAATTTTTAACCCCTTTTTGAATTTCATATGCGAGTTGTTCAGCATTTCTCACGCAAAGTTCTACGCATTGGACATTGGGCAAATCACAGTATCTCTAGTGCGATTTACTTTGCCAACTTGCAGTACGTAGCGAGAATGCCACATCTGACACAGCTAATTTAAAATAGTATATCAAGAAGAGAAATATGAAAGTAAAAACACTTTATCAATACTGCTATAAAAAAAGCCATCATGAGAAGGTAACAAAGCAGCAGATCAGCAGTCAACTTTGGCCATAGCCAAGTGAGCAAGAACACAGACGAGGCACACCAACAACCCCATATCTCTTGTGACGAATATGCTCCAAAGTGCATTTGCCCCTCTGCCTCATGAATCGCCCTCAATGTGTGCCATTGGAAGAAAGCACCTTGCGTACGTCATCCAGGAAATACAAGGCCTACATTAAAAAAAGAAATTTGATGGTTCAGAAGCGTTTGCTTCCTGGGAGAAATCCCAACTCCTGTCAACCCACAGTTGCAAGAAAGGGTGGAAACAACTTGCTCCTGAGAGGGGCACAGAGAAGAGAGTGGGTTATGCACATCTCCAGTCAGGAGCTAGACCACAACAAAGCAATAGTCTGGAGCTCATCCCAACTGCTTCTGTTCCAGGAATGAGGAAAAACCTTTCAGAGGTCAAGTTAATCCCTCAGACAGGAAATGTTCACTAAGGACCACAATCGCTGCTTTAAAATGCACAAGACAATCAGTACAGCACAACGGCAGACTGTGTCGCAACAACTTCATTCCAAAAAGGTTTCCATTTTGAGAGAAAAAAAACAGCTCTGACAAGCTGCAGGCTCAGTTCATGCATTTTGACCATATACAATGATGCACAACTGACAGCTAGTTCCACAAATCAGCAGGCGGCATTGTCTCTTTCAGTGGACAGTTCGAGTGAATAATCATCGAAGACCAGTGACAAACAAAAAATGCTTCTTTTTTAACAAATAACATCTAGTTTCAGATTCATCAATAATTGAAATGAACTTCCAAAGTCGTCAACGTCGGAACAAATACATCTTAACATATTTAATATAAAGTAGACAACTTATGAAAATTAAGTGACGACATATCAAAGAGCACTAGTCATTTCTAATTGACAAAATTCTCCATATTACGAGCAATAGTGAAACTGACAGTTTAAAAAATTGTTTAACAAATTTCCCACTTTATTGAGACAGAAAATAACAACTGATAAAATTATAAAAATACTCAGTCATGTACCTTTCGCGGAGGCAGTAAAATTACGAAACATTAAGCGAGCCAGTTTCCAAATGATTTCTAAATTTTTTTCACACTTAAACTAGGACTGAAAAAGAGCTGGAGCTCAGCCGAAAATGACAGCTTGAAATGAATTTAAGCTGGGAGGGTCAGGGAGCGGCTGGGGCAGTGCTCTGGAGAAGAAGGGCTTCATTCTTTTAAGACGAGAGCCGTCTACTTTCTGTGTGTGGTGACGAGGTTAGGGGGCTACAGGGTTAATGAACTACAACCGCAACACAGAATTATCGCAAGTCTCCATAATTGTAACCGGTACTATAACACATCTCAAGTAGCGCCCGTTTCCCGTTCGAATCACGGCAGACTCACGTGCATTAATTCTTCTAGAACACTTGTGTCACAGATGGTAATCATTTTGAAGATCGTTTACAATTTTGACACTCGGATTTATTGCCACTCCACTAAACAAGGCTATTAAGTGTGCTACTCATTCTGGTTTTGATTTTTTTTTTCTGCAGTAAAACCAGAAACCACAACCAATTCAGAATCAGGTTATTTTCAATTCCTGTGGCATTCCTTACCATTCTTTTCTACTGAACAGGCTTTGCACTGTGTATTACCACAATGGAAACAAAACGTGAGACACTGCATGAGATATTAGGACTGTATCACGTACCACCACTCGCCAAGATGTTAACCCTAATCAAGAAGTTAATGCAAAATATATCTTTATAAGTACTACTGTTGTGTCTAAAAGTAATATACTAGCCAGTTGGCCTTATGAAGTATGAAATCTTCAGAAAAGTGAAATATTATTGCCCTGAAGAATTGCGTACCCTTAGTCTAAAGGGAAGTGTGTCACATACTAGCCTAATTTTCTCAGGAGGTTTCTCATTCAAGTCTCTAAAAATCCAAAACACGTTCAAGATTTGGCTGTTTCGGTCTTGAACAAAGATATTATTGCAGACAAAATGGTCTGGCTATATTCCCACTCTAAATCTGATAATCTCGCCATCTCATCATTCATCGGGATTTACAGGTTGTGGTCTCCCTGCATCAAGTAATATGTGATTTGCATTTGCTCACAGTATTGTGGGTCAATGTAATATGATGCATGATACTTCAGGCTGCAATTTGTATACATACCCTTTAGAACTTTCAGGACAGTAGACTGACTTCTCCTATGTTTTCTCAGCTGGTTTTTCCCCTTCTTTTTTTGCATAATAATGTGCCTTTCCCTTTGTTTTCTATGCAAATTAATGCATGCAATCCAGTTTGCTTCAGCTCCACTGAATTTAATCTGAATGAAGTACTCCCCTGCTTGTCTTTCCCCAAGCTCTAATAATGCACTAAGATGCTTCCCTGCACCCCAAATCACCCAGTTTCTTCTCAAAAAATTTACAAAAATACCAAGTGTAATTATTATTACATAAAGAATATCACACAAGTCACTGTTTGGGTAAAAATTCACAAAAAGACAAATCTGAACTGTCATTCCTCCTGTGAGAAAGATACTATAACTGAAAAAAGGACACATTTTGCTTTTCTTTATAACTCAAATTATTGGATTTCTTTCCTTGCTTTAAATGCTCTGTGGTAAATGACATCTTGCTGTGTTTTGGGAAATGCAGAAAAAAAGAACTGAAACTATTACCAAGACAAATAACACTGGACTGAGACTAATACAAATACAGCCAAAATAAAGGCAAGGCTTACGATCGAATGGTCACGGAAACATTATTACTGTTGGATCCACTGACATGAAATGCAAAAGCCAGTCTTTCTGATGAAAAGGCATGTCTTCACAATATACTGTGTGAATCTGTCTATTCATAAGTATGTACAGTATGTATGTATAATGTATATGTGTATACGTCTGTAGGTATGTATCAATGTAAGTATGTATGTATTTAATGTATGTCTGTATACATAACTACGAATACCAACTATTTTGATGTTGAAATTTTGGATTCAAATATTAAAGTGTGAATCACAACTAGTATCTGTTGCTTCACTGAGATATAAATTCTAAATATTTTACATGGTATCAAGCAAATACCTAGTCCATTTCTGTAATACTTTCTTCAAGAAACATTCAAATTTTTATCCAACTTTATAATGAAACTGAACATATATTTTTGATGATGAAACATTTGAAAATGCAATGATTTGAGCTTCCAATAAATCATAACAGTAAGTTGAATCATTGTTCTTCGTTGCACATTGAAACCCAGAAGCTGATATATAATCTGGCAGTATTGGATTTCATCATTGCACTCAACAAAAAAAAAAGATGTGACACACAGTCCAGCTCAGGGGTTAAATTTCCTTACCATAGCAGACTATCTTTATCATACATTCGAACAGATTCCCTATACCCTCCTATTCATTCAAATTAGCTTGCGAGGCTCATTAAGCAAAAAGCCATGAGAATCTGTTCTATATTCTGAATGTAGTCACAGCTAAAGGCACAGCTGACTGACAATTGTAAGGATGGCCAAAATAAATGCTGCAAAGTCAGCGAAAGTTTTGGATTTTTGCATTCATATTGCCATCCTTACAATGCCATATCAGTTATATAAATGTAGCCAATATCCAACACAATCTGACAAAGTTTTTCAGCAACAAATAGGAAACTGTAATTGATAAAAATCATAATAATTCTATAATCTTTCAAACCTTGTCATCGAGATAATAAAACAAGGTCAGTCAACCAGCCAGTAAGGGACAATGCTATATGCAGGCCAGCAGTAAGGGTCTGTAAAACATTGTTATTCAGAGATACTTTGCATGTGAGGACAAAACAAGAATCAAGGGATATTTAAGATTGCTTTGACAAGGAAAGGAAACCCCCGTATTAGTAGAAACCCACAAGATGAAAATGGAAAAAAGTATGAAGCCTAAGTTTTTCTTTTATTTTCAGAGCAGCATTGACAGTTTTCTGAGTTGATTTTCAATGAACCATGAACCATGGTATGAAATGACAATGGTAGAGGATACATATGCTGCTCTATCCAAAGTTAAATACTTAACAGTGAGCAAGAGGGGAAAGCATACAGGTCCAATGCCTTCATCTTATTGCTCTATTTATGTAAAATTGAAATTGACAGTTATATATGCACAGGAACAGCATCAGCATTTTCATAAACATATGCACGTGAATAATATCCAATTTCGTTTGACGGACTAAAGCTTTAGCCAAAGCCAATTCAATTGAAAATAGCAGGCAAGAAATGGTTTTCTGCCTAGAACAGAACAAAAAAATGTCTTTTCTGCAGTCTCAATATCTCAAGAATAAATGGCCAGGAGAACATTCAGGAGCTATTACAGTAATGAAGAGGGTTGGAACAGAGCCCTTCCATGGAAAGCGCATTCTTTCCAACAATCTAAAATCTATAAAATGAATGCACCTCAAAACAAGTCTGTCAAATTGTATTCCACCACATGGCAAAATCAGTAATATGTCCTGAATTCCGATTACAGCAACACTGGCAATGAGCCTTTAGACTGTTTGACTTGGTTGACTTGACATACCATAAATGGTGGGAATGGAGTCTTGGAATAGATAGTTTTTTGTATTTTCGATCAAATGGACTTACAATATTTTTTCATTTGCCTTGCAATGCATTTCCACTAAGGGCAAAAGAAGGCAGATCAAAAAAATTTTTGAATCTCCAGAAGCTATCCACGTGATTCCCTAGACAGATCCCATTACAACGTTTGATTTAAAATGTTTAGAGCCAGGGATAAAGGCCCCCTTCATGGTGTTGACGGAAGGTGTCATGTATCAGGTGCATTAGAGCCAATTAGGTGCTAACCCATCTTGAACTGATGGACTCCATCTTCTCAATAACCCCCAATGCTAATTCCGTTCAGCATGATGCATGTGCCTGCGCTGTGCCAAAATTCTTTGCACATGTATCGACAATTACACCTAATTTCATCCCAAATTGCTTCCTGTAATGAAGAGTGGGCATCGTTAAGAAACATTCTCCATTTCCCATACAAAGAGATCTTAAGTATCATTTCCAACTCAACAGAAGTCTCAGAACATTCCACTGAAGTTCCAACTGATAAAATCATTATACCCACAGTTATGACTTCAAAGGACGCAGTGAAAATGCTGCCAGCTTCCAGAGGCTGTGCAAAACAGTCAAACAGTTCTTCTTGACCAATAGGATTCCTCAACCAACCAATAGAAATTCAGCTTCATTCTGCACAGACACAGGGCTTCAAATCTGCATTGCAAGAAGACTGCTCCATAACTGGGGGGATATTGCATTTACTGCTGGTAACCCTATTCAGAGGGTGTATAAGAAACTTCTGCAAAAAAAGTTTCAAGCAAAAGCCATGAGGGGAAAATAATGTGCAATCACTGAGCAAGAAGATCAAAACCAGGGCATAGCCTACAGCTTGCATGGGTTTCTGCTGAACAGACCTGCTCCTTGTACAGTGCAAATGAGAGAGGATTTCACAAGGTTGACAGGCTGAAGCTGCTCACCTCCGTCTGAAGGATGGCTGCTCGCTGTTCTTTGGCAGTGAGAGACTCTTTCAGCACCTCAATGTGTTGCTTGCAGTCCGAGTTCTGATTGTTCAGTGTCTCAAGCTTTGTTTGTAAGGCAAGGAGTTCTGATTCCTTTTTTGACAGCTCTTGCTTCAACTGGTCAATCTGCAAAATAAGTAAGAAATAAATTAAAAGAAGGAAAAAAAAACATGGAACAGGCTTCTAGATTTACAGCTCTCCAGATTGCTAATTCCTTGGACAAATGTAACCTTCATGAACCCACAGTCAGAGAGAAGTAAGAGAAACTAACACGAGTAAATCTGGCCATGGGCAAAGAGACAATGGTTTGTATTTTGTGCTCCAGTCTAAGAATAGTTAATAAATCCTAACTAAGTTTTTGTCATAATACAAAATCCTTATCTTAAGACCAGAAATCTCCAATGGAATACCCTGATGTCGACTATTAAGCACCCATTTGACTGTCCCCAACAGGCAACCGAGCTAGAAATTCTGTGATCTAGAGGACAAAAATACAAGCCTGTTGGAGCACCAGTGAGAATCTAGAACGAAGGCACACGCTTTTCAAAGACAAAGCACATAGATGAACAAGCACCATCACACCACTCCAACGCCAACAGTCCCCATTGGGCTTTTACTCTGCAAGCCACAATAGTGAAACCCCAAAGGATGTGGGAAAAAAGAAAAAGAATGAGGAGAAATGCATTCAAATATCTGGCAGATTACATATCTTCCTAAATTGTGCACATGCAAAAAGGCTCCATGTGTATAACCCGTGGATGAAATCAATTCAAGCAAGATTGTCATCTCCCATTTTCTGCCAAATATTTGAAAGCTTGATTTTGAAGATTTCTTAATTGCAGCTCAGTAAGCACGTCAGGACAATAAAATTCGCTTGTAGCAAAGCCAACTGGGCGGAAAAAAGTACTTCTGAATGATCTGATATCCAAGGATGCTGAGAAATGTGGAATGTGGGGTCAAAAGACCTCACAGCAGTCCTTGAAGAGCCCAAAGAGAAATGGGGCGTTAACTTATCCTAAAAAACAAGAACACAAAACAAAACACACAGAACTAATTGCTGAATAATAATTCACACGAATTAAAACATACTCTCCACACTCAAAACACTTCAAAAAAAAAAAAAAAAAAAAAAGCTAATTTGCAAAAAATTCAAATGGATATGCTTGAATAAACTAACCAGACAAACAACATACTGCTGTCAGGGCATAAATGAGCATAATATTGATCTTTGTCCGCGCTCTACTTCTAGTAACTATTGAAAACATTAGTGACATTAATACATGGTCAAAAAACAAAAACACCTCAAAATGTAGTTTAACCATTAATGACAGTAGAGCAGAATTTCTTCTGACAAACTTAATTGTTTAATCAGTTAAGACATGCCTTTGTCCTTTTAGCTATAAATTATGCATTAGCTGAACCTTAGATAACCTATGATCAGAACTTGCCTGCTAATACGCAGTGTTTTTAAGTATGGACAACAAATGAAATAACTCCTCCTGTACAAATGGCATAAATATGTGTTGCTTTCAAGGTGGGTCAAGAGCTTCCAGGATCCTCAGTAAGGAATTATGGCACCCAAAGCTGTTTTAAATCAGAAGACCATTCTGGAAGAAACTGTAACCACAGTCTCCTATCAAGAGACTTTCCCTTTGATTTATCAGAGTTTATAATCAGAAGTCCCAAGTGCTGAAAGGCAAGTAGGTGAAGTAAAAGAAGACCACAGGATAATAAATTTTCTGTTAACACAGGTCTTATAAAGGACGACTCAGCTGTTCTTTAAAGCTTACAGCATACTCCTCCACGACAATTAAATTTATACAGTATATATTTAAAAAAAAAAAAAAAAAGTATTGCAAAAAATACAACAAGGAGATTATTACAACAAAGAATAAAATAAAGGGATTAAAAGGAGACAAAAACACATTACTTACATGAGTATAAAAAAAGACAAAATGCTGAAACCTGGTCTAATGATTGTGAAATGGAAGGTTCACGACTGACACAGATCACCAGGAAGTGGACACAAACTATTCCATTCAAGTAAACCAATACTGGCTAATCACTGCGGTCTTTCACTGTGGCCTGTGTAGAACAGAGTCCTTGTTTGGTTTCATATTTCTGATTTTCAAAATATATCCAGCGAATGAATGGATGGACAGACCAACATTTATGAATAAGCGTAGTGACGTCCCACATTAACATTAAGGTCTGACTGACACACAGATTCAGAAATAAATACCTTATTTTTCATAAACTTGGAATGGCTCTTGTAGACCTCCATCTGTTTCATCTCCTCCTCCCTGTCATCAGTATTTAGCAATCCGTTTGTCTTCAGCATCTGAATCTCATCCTCAAGATCCCTTATATTTCTCTCTAGAGACGCAATTTTGGTATCCTGTACAGGAATTGCAAGGGTGTTAGCAATATAAAAAGATGAATGCAACCAAGTAGAAATCAAAGCACACCAAGCTCATGCAGGTCCCAATGAAAAAGCAGGAACAAAAGTTTTGTTTTTTTAAATGTGTAATGCTGTGGGTTTGATTCCAGTTCCAACCGCATTTAGGCACATGCCAATGGAAATTCTCAAGTACCTTCAGCAAGGAGAAAAAGACTTGTAATCTGCTCCATTTTGAAAATGGAGACGATATTGTCATTTAGATAAAAACTTTTTTCTCCTCGTAGGGAAAAAAATTTATGGCGGCAGTGGGTATTACGCTCCAAAAATGTGCATGCAGTGACCTCTGCCAATATTGACACCCTCAACACAAACAAATATGGTTATGTGTACACTGCTGCAAAAAAGGATTTGTTCCCTTGCTCATTTCTTTTTCTCCTTTTTATTGAAATGTTTCTGTTGTCATCCAACAAATGTTAATATGAGACAAAGACAAGAGTACACACAAGATGCAGCTTTTAAATGATCATTCAATTTACTGGAGGTTTCAAAACATGTTTAAAGAAAATGCTCCATAATAACTGGTTGTGCCACTCTTGGCAAAAGCAACAAGAAATCAGACATTTGCAAAAACGGTCAATGAGTCTTTTACAACCCCAATTCTGAAATAGTTGGGACAAAGTATAAATTGTGAATAAAATCTGAACGCAATGACTTTCAAATCACATCAGTCAATATTTTATTCACAATAGAACAGAGATAACATAGCAAATGTTGAAACTGAGAAATTTTACAATTTTATCCACAAATGGGCTCATTTCAAATTTGATGGCTGCTACAGGTCTCAAAAAAGTTGGGACAGGGGCCTGTTTACCATGGTGTAGCATCCCCTCTTCTTTTTAACACAGAGTGGAGGCCTCTGGGCATTGAGGAGACAAGTTTCTTGAGTTTAGCCATTGGAATTTGATCCCAGTCTTGTTTAATACAGGCTTCCAGCTGCTGGAGAATTTTGGGTCTCCTTTGACGGACTTTTAGTTTAATTATGCGTCAAATGTTCTCAATTGGTGAAAGATCGCGATTTCAGGCAGGCCAGTTCAGCACACGGACTCTTCTACTACGAAGCTATGCTGTTGTAATAGCTGCAGTATGTGGATTTGCACTGTCCTGCTAAAATACACAAGGCCTTCCCTGGAATAGATGTCCACTGGAGGGGAGCATATGTTGCTCTAAAACCTTTATATACCCTTCAGCATTCATGGTGCTTTTTAAAACATGCAAGTTTCCCACACCATATGCACTAATGCATCCCCATACTAACAGAGATGCTGGCTTTTGAACTGATAACAGGAGGGGTGGTCTATCTCCTCTTTAGTCCAGAGGACACAACACCCATGATTTCCAACAAGAATGTCAAATTTGGACTCGTCTGACCACAGGACACTTTGCCACTTTGCTACAGTCCATTTTAAATGAGCCTTGGCCCACAGAACACGGCGGCGCTTCTGGATCATGCTGAACAATGGCTTCCTTTTTGCATGATAAGAGTTTTATGTGGCATCTGTGGATGGCACGGCAGACTGTGTTTACAGACAGTGGTTTCTTGAAGTATTCCTGGGCCCATTTAGTAATGTCAATGACAGAATCATGCCGGTGAGTGATGCAGTGGCGTCTGAGGGCCTGACGATCACGGACATCCAGTAAAGGTCTTCGGCCTTGTCCCTTACGCACAGAGATTTTTCCAGTTTCTCTGAATCTTTTGATGATGTTATGCACTGTCGACGATGAGACCTTCAAAGCCTTTGCAATTTGCCGTGGAGGAACATTGTTTTTAAAGTATTCCACAATTTTTTTACGCAAGCCTTCACAGGTTGGAGAGCCTCTGGCCATCTTTACTTCTGAGAGACTCAGCCTCTCTAAGACATCCCTTTTATAGCCAATCATGTTACACACCTGATGCCAGTTAACTTAATTACTTGCTAAATGTTCTTTCAGCTGATTCTCTGATATATTAATTGCTTTTCCAGCCCTTTTTTGCCTGTGTCCCAACTTTTTTGAGACCTGTTGCAGCCAGAAAACTTGAAATAAGCTCATTTTGTGGAAAAAAATGTCAAATGTCTCAGTTTCAACATGTGAAATGTTATCTATGTTCTATTGTAAATAACATATTGGCTCATGTGATCTGAAAGTCATTGCATTTTGATTTTATTCACAATTTACACTTCGTCCAAACTATTTCAGAATTGGGGTTGTACATTGCTGTGGATAAATTTCAGCCCACTCTTTTTTGCTGATTTTTCTTTATTCAGTTTCCTTGAGTGAACTGCCTGTTTATGGTCATGAAACAGCATCTTCATCAGATTCAACGCAGGACTTTGACAAGACCACTCCGGCACCATCTTTCTGTTTCTTTTGAGCGATTCAGAGATGAACTTCCTTGTGTGCTTCAAATCATTGTCCTACTGCATTACCCAACTACGCTTGGGCTTTAGGTCACAAACTTTTGGATAGACATTCTCCTTCAGGATTGTCAGGTAAACAGCGGAATTCAAGGTTCCATCCATTATGGCAAGTCACCCTGGACCTGAGGCAGCATAACAGCCCGACACCATAGAAGTATGTTGTGCTTATTTTGGAATGCTACGTTAGCTTTATTAGATGCATAAGAACCCATGTCTTCCAAAATGTTCCACTTTTGACTCATCAGTCCACAGAATATTATGCCAAAAGTTTTGGAGGTCATCAAGATGTTTGTCTTGTTTTTTTTTTTTTTTTTTTTTTGCAAATGTGAGATGAGCCTTTCTGTTCTTTTTGGTCAGTAGCAGTTTTGCTCTTGCGCCTCTCCAGTGGAAGCCATTTTTGCCCAGCCTCTTTTTTGTGGTGGAATCTTGAGCACTGACATTAATTGAGACAAGGGAGGCCTGCAGTTCCTCAGATGTAAGACTGGGTTCTTTTGTGAGATCCTGGATGCACTCTTGAGGGAATTAGGTAGGCCGGCTACTCCTGGGAAGGTTCCCCACAGTTCTAAGTTTTCCTCATTTTTAGATAATGTCTCTCACCATACTTCCCTGGAGTCCCAGAGCCTTTAAAATGACTTTGTAAACCTTTCCAGGCTAACAGATGTCAACAGCTTTGTATTTCATCTGTTCTTGCATTTCTTTAGATTGTGGCATCATGTGCTGCTTTCTGTCTACTTCACATTGCCAGACAGGTTCTATTAAAGTGATGTCTGATTCAACAGGGCTGGCAGTCATCATGCCAGCATGTCATTTGTGAAAGTGAACATAGTTATTGATTAAATTTGTTTAATTGGTTGATTTAGTGTCTAATGGGGAATTTAATTTTTTACAAAGGGCCATGTAGGGTTGGGTAGCTTTTTCCCTTAAATAAATGAAATAATAATTTAAAAACTGCATTTTGTGTTTCCTTCATTGGGGCAAATACTTTTTCACAGCATTGTATAAAATGCTTTTCTTGTTTATCCAATCAATATTAAATACAAAATCTTAACAAAAATGTAACATTTAAATGAAATACACTGCTTGCCAGAAAATTATAATTACAATCCTGAAACCAGTATTTTTCTCCAAAATCTATGACACAATTCTGCCCTACAAAGGTAAAGTGCAGTAACTACAAAATAATTTAAACAGTAAAAATGGCAGCAGAGTTTCTTTGCTGTCACTACAAATGAGTAATCAGGACATCTATGATAGATTATGGTTAAATGACTTGCAATGGTATAATTTCTGTCCAAATAAATCCAAAACTCCTCACACTTTCAGGCCCAAAACTGCATAAGTCATATTTTACCTCGTATGTAGTTACTCCACTTAGGCTTTGTTGGGCAGAATTATTGATCCCCTTCATTGATTACTTAGTGCAGCCTCCCCTTGCCAAAATAAGAGCTCTGACTCTTGTCTGCTAGGGTGTAATGAGGTTGAAGAAGACATGACGATGATCAGTCCTCCATGCAGAATTTCCCCAAGATCCTTTGAAGTCCAAGGTAGACATTTATAGACTGTCCTCATCAGCTCTCACAAGTTTTCTACCGGGCTGTGATCAGGGTCCTCGGGTGGCAAAATCTTGATTCTGTGGTTGAAGACTTATTTTGTTATGATTTTGATGCATGGTTTTGATCTATATCCTGTTGGAAGGTCCAACCAGGGTACATTTTAAGCTTTATGGCAGAGGAAAGTTTTCATTTAATATCTGCTGATACTTGATGGCATTGATGACACCATAAATCCTAAAAAGTTTTCCAGGGCCTTTGGGGAAAAAAAGGCCCCTAAAAATCAAAGATTCCATCAACATACTGCAGTCGGGATGGGCTTTCTTTCCAGAATGGCTAATTTAGTGTTTATGTCAAACCTACTTCAGCAGTTATTTAGGCTCTATTTTACTCTCATCTGACTATAAAACTTGGTCCCACTGGAAATTCCAATACTATTTGGCAAACTGTAAACGAGAGAGTTTGTTATTTTGATGACAACAAATGCCCTTCACTGGAAACCCTCCCAAATGTCTCGTAGCTGTGTAGATAGTGTCTGCTCATAGTTTGGGAGACTTTCTGACCCCAAGATTTAACTCATGTTAGCAATTCTTCACCAGTGATCTTTTCCTTTGCCACTCAAACTATCCCTCATATAGTGTGGACATTCAAACTAGGCACACATCCTCTTCCAGTCAAAATTGTAACATAACCATATGCCTTACATTTTTTGATTATTTCCCCTGTAGAAAAAAAATGGGTATTTCCAACTTTTTAACCATTTTCCTTTAAGCCATTCCCACATTTGTTGAGCTCCATAATTTTTTGTCGTACATCATTGCACAATTGATTTGTCCTACCCATGGTGATGAGTGAGTCAGGAAAAAATTAGCCTGCATGTCACCTCATATTTATTCCAGGGAAGCATTTTTTTAAATTAAAGGTTAGACTTCTGTTCATATTTTGAATAAAAGATTGGGTGGATTTTGAGTAAACATATTTTTTCATATCCTCTGTAGTCAGTCACACCAAAGGTGCCAACATTAGTGGAGGGCACTGTACGTTTATCTGAAGAACATTTCAAAGCAAAGCTCCACACAGAGCTTTTTAAATAATCATATGCATAGTCTCCCTCCAATTAAACATGGTTTATATGCCATTCATTTGTTTAGCACTGCAGAAACTTCACTGCAGAGAAAGGACACTCCATGCCTGCAAGACATATTTTACCGATGAACACATACACTTAGCTAAAATATACATTTCAAGTGCAGCTCTGCTAGCCATAATAATGCCCCCAAAGGAATCAAGAATTACCGCACAAGAAATTTTCAACATCTCAAACTGCTTGTGAGTCAAAATGATATCCAGCCATTAATGTCATTTAGCGGACTGAATTTTCGATTTTTTGTTCACATCACCTTCTTTAGACCCCAGAAACCAGGCGAGGTGTAATCCACTGCTTTAATTCATCAATTAAGTTCAGAATAACACCAAAAACTAGCACACTAAGGGGCCCTCCAGGACTAGGGTCGGCAGCCCGTTATATAGCCTGCATCATAAATACACCATACCGCGAGTAATTCCAACTTTTGGAATCACTTGTCATTGAAGTAGCTCTTGCCATTTTATTTAGTAAAAAATTTTTTTTATACGTCTTATTTTGTAGGTAAAGTACTTGGCACTTAACTTTATTTGATCAATAACCGTGTAATCCATGTTAGTAACTTCTCACATAAGAATCAGAGCAATATTTAATTGCTGCTTCGTAAAACTTAGGCATTCAAGATATGCATTTTACTTAGGCCTCATTCTCAGTTAATTTTTCATGTGGACTGCAATATTTCACACAGTTGTGCCTTTGAAGGTGGGCACACATCTCCTACTTAGCCATCCAAGTGACCCTACGACTGGGTTATAATCTAAATTCTTTGAATTCAATGGGGTTTGAATCAGATGATCAAGAAGACCACTCTATATTGTGTCATTTCCTTTCCAGAAAATGCCTTCAAGAGTCTGGATTTAAGTTGTGGTCGCAGTCTTGCTGTAACACAAAGCTTCTTACATTTAGTCTCAGTGAAAATCAAAAGGGACTCCAAAATTTTGAGCAGACGTGCTTGAACAAGTGAAAAAGCCTCTATAATTTCTATGACCAGCACAGAATGGACAGATAGATGTGGGCTCAGTAAAAGTCAGGCAGAGGGCATCTCTCGTAGTTCTAATATTAGCACTGGAGCTACTCTCACCGTAAGAAATGACCATTTTGACTGTACTTTGCAGCCAATTAGCCATCATTAAATACCTGCCCTGCCAGGAAAGCTAAATACCTCAATACAGGTCAAAGCCTGAAAAAGACAGCAGCAGATAGCAGACAAAGGGCTGTCACCGCACTGTCCTTCCAAATAGAGTCTGGAGGTTTGTGAATTACTGCAGATGTCTTACTGAGTTAGACATCTGCGTCACAAAAATATGCAAAAGAAGAACATCCACAATGGAAGGAGGCAGCGCATAATCACTGAATACATGATACTTTTGCCTTGTATTTGTGTTTGTTGTGTTGTTGATCCATAAAATTGTTACCTCCATGGGTCAAGGGTCCTGACAAAGTTTGCCACCTAAATAATGTCAAAAACTCAGCAGTTTATCTGAGTTCCATTGTACTGAGGTGTAACTAGGCACACTTTTCCCAAGTCCCTGGTCTGCATAAAAAAACACACATCCTTAAATATGCTTCATATTGATTTCATGAAGAATGAAGGTTATGAGTGAATAATCCCATTCAGGTTATTCAAAAATGTACAATGGTAGGTCTAAAAAAGGGAGGTAAAAAAATGAGTGGAAACAGACTTTAAACTACCATTAAGGGAAATTAAGGTACAGGCATGCAAATTATATCTGTCATCTTTTCACCAGGGCTATGCCTGCTTCCTTTATCAGGAACACTAATCAAACATAGTCATTGAAAGGAAATGTTCAAAAGCGTACAACAAAAGCAGCCACTATTTCTCGGGATATACACAACCGAAAAAGTAAAGAGAATATATCAACACTAGCCACAATATCTACCCACTTAAGCTATGTAAAACAACCCATTAGGACTGTTGGTAGGCAAGATCATTGTTCTCACTTCATCATGTGCAGGATAACTTAGTCACTAGAAAATCAAGAATTGAGCGAAATTCTGGGGCTTGTTTGGATAATGGAAACACTGGAGGCTGCGTTTGTTTACTGTGAGCCCATGTATATGCATCACATACACACAATGTGTTTGCTGAAGAGAACATGAGATGGGACAACTAAGAATACAACCACAATATATTATTCTCTGTTGTAGAAAAAGCAGTCACAAGTGGGGAAAAAAAAAAAACTGTTGAGTTAGTAAGCACCAGCACGTAATATATACGGTTCATACCAATATATATTGGAAAATGACTGAAGTCAGCGCAAAGGTTGAGAAAGAGACTTCAAGGCATAGTAAAAACAGGAGCATACTCTACCTGCCATATCACATCAGGATCGAAACAGAAAGGAGGTGCTGAGTTCTGTGGGAATTATACAACACATATTTCAGTATTTGCCCTATAGTCTCATTCGCCATAACTGATCAGACATTGTCCTGACATGCCATTATGCAGCACCTTTTGCTCAGCTGATCTATGCCACAACAGACTCCAGGATCTGGGGATTGAACCTTAAATCGTAAGATTTGCAAAGAGCTCACAATCACTTAAAATTCAACTGTCAAGATGTTCAATAACAAAATGAATGAGCATCCATTCACTGAGGAAAAGAGGTCTTGCAGTGGCAACTGGCAACCATTTCAAAAACTGCTGAAGTAGAAAGTGACATGATTTATATAGTGAGCAAAACATCCCCATGCAGGTTAAAGAAATGAATACCTAAAACACAGAGAAATTGTATAAAACAAAAAAACCACAAACATGAAATGTGTCCAACAGGGCAATTCCACGGTGACGGAATAACAATCAAGAGTAATTTTCATGTCATTTTTACCTGCCATCTATTACTCTAATGCAGTAGCTACTTGCCTGTGCTTTTATCAGTTCCACTGGCATGCCTACTGAGCTGTATAACACAAAGTTTGGGGTAATCTATTTTGTAAAAGGCTATACGAAGGTGAAAGTGTCGGTAACGGAATTACGGCAAAAAAAATGCCATTATTTTTGCCTTAACTTTGACAGGCATTTCTCTGAAATCTGGCAATGATAGGAAGTAGGTTTAAGCTTAAGTTGGTGGCCTAGGATGTTGACCAGGCCATGGTAAGTTTATATTGACTGGTATGTTCACGGATATTTTGTAGGATGCCATTTATGAGAAAGAGATAGCGGTAACGGGATTAAAAAATGGTAACGGAATTACATTTTCTGAAAATCTACTAAATTTATTATACTCAAAACAACAAAGCAATTGAAAATTGGTATCATAAATGATGTTTGTGTTGCTGACCTCCCGTTGAACCAAAATTTTGATCAACAAGTCGGGGCAAAAGGAAGGCAATACATGATATTGATGAGAATAACTAATTTTTGAACCAAAATGTGAGCTTATAATGAATATCAGAGGTCAAATGCATGAAAATTGTTCTTTCACTGACTGGATCCTGAAACATTCGTTTTTACTTTGTAACAGTGTTCCAGCATCATTCAATGGGTAAATATTGTGAGTAATGAAGTCAGTAACGGAATTACGGTAACACAGCCAATGTCAAAAGCTGTGTGCAAATCTCAAATGTGTCATTGCTTGCAATATCTATACTCTTTCTAACTTTTCTCAGTCATGAGTGGCAGTCTCTTCACACAAAAGAAAATGTATAAAATATCAATTATTCAACTCCTGAAACATGCAAAGCTCAAAATGAACATGTTAACATTAAACACTAGTAAATGAACCATAAGTATTATCCATTATTGGCAGAAGACAAACACTGTTTATACAAATGTAATCTTGTCCCTTCTATCCATCTGTGGCTCTTTGTGCTCAGAAGTCCAGTGCAGCGTGACGACGGGAGCCACACAGCTCAGTCGTTGGGTCGAAAATCACCACTTTGGGTAATTTTAGGGCACCACAGCCACTTGAAAAAAAGTCAAGCCAAACTGGCTGTTTGGGTAGTCGGCCATGACGGCCGCACGGGGGGGCAACCACGGCAATTGCCGCTAGGCCGTGGTATAATTCATGCGCTGGTTATGGAAACTTAACTCACAGGAAGAAACACTCAACTTTAGATGTCCAAAACAATGAACCACTATGCAACATAAAGTCCTCATGCCACCTTGTGCTATCTTCTGTTTTTCACTGGCTTTCAGAATAATTCTGTAATTCCGTTACTGGCGTATTTCCGTTACCATGTAATTCCATTACTGCAAATTTTCCAGGATTACAGCGAAGTATTAGAGAGGATCGTATAGACATAAGAAGGAAGAGAATTCTAAATAACAATAAAAAAATGCAGAAATAAGATGATGAAGAGAACTATACTGCAATTTTGGTAACAGAATTATGTTGAAAAATGACAAATTTCACAATGAGCCACAGGAATTGTGTGTTTTAATTTCCTGCAATGACTTACAGTCTCAAATACTTTGGTTACCAATGTATGGAAATACAGCAAATACCAGGAAATAGCTAAATATCTTTTCGGAGTTGTCAGCTTTGGAAAAATAACCTTTTATCCTTGTCCTGGAGCTAAAAAAAAATTTACAAAATTCAAATCTACATTTTGAGAAGACCGTCAAAGATATTTCAAAACGCTTTTCAGTGTCTAATTTGGTAATGAGTAATCTACATGAAAACCTAAATATTTCTAATATAAAACACTTTTTTAAAAATTGCTGTTTTAGCAACTCATATGTGGAATTGCCCAATAGCAAACATCAATCAGAGAAGCAGCTCGCCAACAATAGTGCATAACACTTGTTCTCATCGCTTACTCCATGTTGCTCATCTTATGATACTATGGAATATTGTCTTATTACTGAAGTATTGTTTAGAATTTGTCTTTTTAAGGAAGGGCGGTTGGAACCATCAACTTTCATCATTATTTATCTGAATGCAAGAATTTTTAATGTGACAGTCCTTTAGGATTGGCTGGCACAATCATTACACAATCCGATGGTCCTCCTCATGGTGTGAATCTCAATTGCTGGATCCAAATAAATGCTCAAATAAGCACTCTCTCCGCAAGAAGCTACCTCAGCACTACGAGGATGCACCAGCTACTTGGTATAGCTTGTCAGCTGAAAAGAGAGCCTGATTTCACAGCAATATGCGCAGTGAGCCAGGTCAGGGGAATACAAAGGCAGAACACCACAGCAGTATAAATAATGCAGCGTTAACCACCCTTCTCCACTTCTCAGAGAAACATTCACTACTGCCTGTGGCGTCAAAAGAAGGAACCACTCCACTAAAATTAAACAATGCATGCAGAGACAATCTTCAACATACAGGTCTAATATTTATATCTGAGGAACAGGTTTGACCAGAGGTAATACTGTGAGAACACATACTGATTTTCTTTACTTCTTGTGCACTTTATTTTCCAAATTAAAATATTGGTTTTTTTTTTCTTCTATCAAAATTGGCAAGTGCCAAATTCCCAGTCAGTTCTTTTATTGTTTTGTAATTTTTACTTGAGTCAAAAATCTGGTGTGGGTGTTGAACTCTGCTTGTTAAATTCCTAATTTGGAATGGCTGACTCCACAAACATAGCTACGTTCATGTAAGGACCCAATGGTAAGTTCAGGAGATGTATACTGCATACTACAGTTAGGATAGCATAGGGTGGAGTTGGATGACAACCTTTAAGATACTGCTTTAACATGTAGTCAATCGTTAGATAGTACTGAAGTACGGAACCAGGCCAACAAAGCTCTCTCATTCCCTAGGCGATGTAAGTATCAATTTGGTGTCACTCAGTGAAGCTACCATCCCCAGTCTGCACTGGCACAGTTCAGATTTCACCCAAGACCATAAGGCTCAACCTTGGTCTTGAAAAATAAGCCATGCAGCCAGCTGATGCTTCGTATTTATAGAGCAAATCTTGAGAAGTCAGAATTAAGGCCGTTCTTCTCCGGATTACAACGAGCTAGTTGTGCAAGGAGCAGTCAATGTAATGATTACCAGGCTTTTTAAAAATTTTTTTTGCCAATTATCAAGTGACTCTGAAGTATGTGTATCAGAAATGCCACTGTGGCTTTCACATCCTTTGAAGGGTACTGACCCCTGATGTGAAAACCATAATTTAGTAATAAATAATAAATAAATAAATACAAATTTCTTGGACACCACATTATTTTTGCAACAACACGACAAACATGCGCAAGGTTCTGAGTTTTCATTGACACCAAATCCAGCACACACTTCCACGTTGTCATGGAAACTATTCACTTACACAATGTTACGCTCTAGATGCATTCTCCATTGCATGTGATACTGAGCGATAGAAATGAGCCAGACAGCTGTTAAACATTTTTTTAAATGATAGAAAATAAAATTTGAAGGAATGATTTAACAGCATTAAAATGTAAGCGAGAATAAAAGCATTGGACATGCTGCGGAAAATCTTCACCGTGTAAGAGAAATGCCACAGGTATTTTTCACAGCTGACATCAATGGCCTGAAACAAGAAGTAATGTTTCTGCATGCAATATAAGAACAAACTGAAAAATGAATTCCATGAATTGTATACAACTTATCTTGACTTTCTGTGACACACATCCAGCCTGAGATCCATTCAGACCATGACAGCAACATCAAGGAAAAGCACACTTGCATGCAAAGTTCTTACGTTTGTGGTGCAAGACGCACACAGTATGAGTGATGTTTATTTTGCACAAAATACTTTTACTTTTACTCATTAGAAACAGTGAGGTAATGGCACTGAAAGGCCGCTTTCACAACCACTACAGATTATTAGTATGGAAGTATCTGGCCCTCAGCTGCAAGAGAAGAGAATGCACTGCTAAATTGTTCAGCTTTAGACCCATTTTCTGATCCTCTCTTAAGATTACACTTCTGCTAATATTTGCCTTTACCACACAGGGGAACAGGGATCAATATTTCCAATAATAATTCCAATGTTTGCTTAAAACCAACAGTGAAATGAAAAAAATAATAATTCTGAAAGAGAAGAAATGTCTTTGCCATATCATGTATCACCACCAAAGCCAAGTCAAACGTATGCAATGCATAACAATTGGCAGGCTCCTGCAAAAATGATTTCTGTGGCCGAAATTCCTCGGGTTAATTACCAAGTGAAAATGTGAAAATAAACACAGTAGATGTTACGCGGTCATGGATATACCTTTTCCTCACTTTTTGAATGGGATACGCTGTGCATGGGAGCTGTCCTAAGGAGGATCTTTGTGGATTGATTTAAAACTTTACAGGCAAAACAAACGGGCAGAGACAGAGAGTCTGAGTGGGGATTCCTACAGGGGGAGAGGAGAGGAGAGGAGAGGGGAGGAGACTAGAGGAGAGGAGAGCAGAGGAGAGGAGAGAATGGTGCACAGAGTAGCAAGGAAGCCAGGCTCTTGGGACGACAACAACCCAGGTAAAAGGAAGGCCTTACCTTCATTTCTATAACACTCTGCAGCGCCTTAGTCTTGGACGGGTCCTGCTGCAGCTGGTTTCTCCGATGTAGCTCCTGTGGAGGTACGCGATAGAAATAAGCTTGACGGCTCATGATCCCATTACTTTAACAAGAAAACAAACATAAACAGAAGGGCAGATACAACGGACGAGCTCTTGTTTTTCTCTCTCCCCCCTCTTTATCTCACTCTCTCTCTTTCTCGTTCAATCGGGCTGTTTTCCCCTCCAGCACTTGCTCAATTGCCGCGTTTCTAAAAGGCAGCAAGAAAGCCGATTTTGCTACAGGTGCATCCGTTCACCATCTCACTGTTACTCCGCTCTCGCGCGCACATGACACATTCTGCCGGCACATGCGCTATTTACCAAGCCTCAATCAATAATGAATGTCAACTGTAACCCACACGCGCAAAGACAACACGCTTGCGCACGCACACACACACACACACACACACTTACACACACACACACACACACACACACACACACACACACACACTGAGTTATCATCTAATTTATACAGCCCATTATACTGTTCGACCAAACCCCTCTTCAATAACATTTTTCCCTCTGCACAAAGGGAACATCGTACCACAAATGCAGTCGAAACATCAGGAAATAAGATATTGATTCCTAAAGAGTACATATTATTATGTTCAGGCCAGTCAAATAGGCTCTGGCACATGTGGACAAACAGCAAACCACAGTAATTATAATTGCGAATCGAATGTAACATATAAATAAGCAATGCTGCCAGGAAATATCTAATCCTTGGCCCTGCTATAATTAAAGAAATAGTGCTTTGGTTGACTGCATGCAGGTGCAACGCTCCATTTAATTATGAGATAAAAACTGTTTTCTAAGAAGGATGCTGCAGGATGAGACATAAAGCCAGTTTCAGGGTGAGTTTACAAAGATTTTGAATGTATAATATTTCATTCAGTGAAGCTGAGGTACTTCTTTGACGTCTAATGCAGCATGAAAGGAGTCCAACACCCATCCAGTATGCTTTTAAAACCTTTTCTTCAGCTGCCCTATCATTTTACACTCCTTTACCACAGCCATACTGAGCAAAACATGGAATGTAAGAAAGAACTGTCTCTTCATTAACAGCTCAAACCAGTGTAACATGAACTGACCAGCTATTATGCAGAACAAACAGGAACCAGCAGGAACTTCGAGCAATACGTTCTCAATTACTGTATGTCACTGTTGACACGATCTCTGGAGAGCCATAATACAAATGTCAAAATGGTTGCCTCATTGGCTTTATCCACACACCACAGTGAAAGGGATTTTAAATTTTTTCTCCAAGAATACAAACATAGGTAAAAAAAATTCTGCTATTTGCTACTGTCACTCAATAAAGATACCGTTTCATCTGCAAGCTAGCATAATGTATATTAACCCCGCAGCCAGGAGATTAAAATCATTTTAATGGGGACATTTTACATTCAATGCCTTTTATTAATACCTTCTGCCTAATGATCGATAAAACATTAGGCAGCTACTAGCATTATATTAGAAAATGTTTGATTGGAATTTTCAGTGACTTACAAGGAAATGATAAAAGCATGTACATGCCCAATAATAAACATAATTTTACCAAAAGTTACTTGTTTACCGTTATCCTAGAAAACTGATTATCTGCACCACAACTAAATTGATAATGCTGCTGTTTCTGTCATGACATCCAACGACTTATTACCTTGACCATTATACAGAAGATCTGCATTTGAATGCCAAACTCCAGTTATAGAATTTGCCTTCCCAGCATTCAACGTTTTCAATTTTTTCACTTCCAGCGAACAAGGAATTTGTTTCAGAGTGGCCAAACCCTTTATAAATATGGGAGGCAGTTGCACTCTCTGGGTCTGATCATTAATATAGATCAGTGTATAGACCAACCCTTGCTCCCATAAACTTCACCCACCATCAGCAGATGCTTACCCAGATTTCTCTCCAGTATCCTTTTGTACTCAACATATTAATATTAATCCCACTCAGAAGTGCTTAACTACTGATGACAGCAGCATGTCCTCTACCCCAACACTCCAAGAACCAGCTGAAATACATTTACACACCCATGCACATACAACCCCAATTCCGAAATAGTGGGGACAAATTGTAAATTGTGAATAAAATTAAAATGCAGTGACTTTCAGATCACATGAGCCAATATGTTATTTACAATAGAACATAGATAACATTTCAAATGTTGAAACTTTTATCCACAAAATGAGCTTATTTCAAATTTTCTGGCTGCAACAGGTCTCAATAAAGTTGGGACACAGGCAAAAAAGGGCTGAAAAAGCAATTGATATACGAGAATCAGCTGAAAGAACATTTAGCAAGTAACTAATTTAACTGGCATCTGGTGTGTAACATGATTGGCTCTTAAAGGGATGTCTTAGAGATGCTGAGTCTCTCAGAAGTAAAGATGGCCAGAGATTCTCCAACCTGTGAAGGCTTGCGTAAAAAAAATTGTGGAATATTTTAAAAACAATGTTCCTCAATGACAAATTGCAAAGGCTTTGAAGGTTTCAACATCGACAGTGCATAACATCATCAAATGATTCAGAGAAACTGGAAAAATCTCTGTGCGTAAGGGACAAGGCCGAAGACCTTTACTGGATACCCGTGATCTTCGGGCCCTCAGACACCATGCAAAAAGGAAGACATTGTTCAGCATGATCCAGAAGCGCCGCTGTGTTCTGTGGGCCAAGGCTCATTTAAAATGGACTGTAGCAAAGTGGCAAAGAGCCCTGTGGTCAGACGAGCCCAAATTTGACATTCTTGTTGGAAATCATGGGCGTCGTGCCCTCCGGGCTAAAGAGGAGAAAGACCACCCCTTCTGTTATCAGCGTTCATTTCAAAAGCCAGCACCTCTGATGGTATGGGGATGCATTAGTGCATATGGTGTGGGACACTTGCATGTTTTAAAAAGCACCATGAATGCTGAAAGGTATATAAAGGTTTTAGAGCCACATATGCTCCCCTCCAGATGACATCTATTCCAGGGAGGGCTCTGTGTATTTCAGCAGGACAATGCAAAACCACATACTGCAGCTATTACAACGGCATGGCTTCGTAGTAGAAGAGTCCGCGTGCTGAACTGGCCTGCCTGCAGTCCTGATCTTTCACCGATTGAGAACATTTGGTGCATAATTAAGTGAAAAGTCCGTCAAAGGAGACCCAAAACTCTCCAGAAGCTGGAGGCCTGCATTAAATAAGAATGGGATCAAATTCCAATGGCTGAACTCAAGAAATTTGTCTCCTCAATGCCCAGACGCCTCCACTCTGTGTTAAAAAGAAGAGGGGATGCTACACCATGGTAAACAGGCCCCTGTCCCAACTTTTTTGAGACCTGTAGCAGCCATCAAATTTGAAATGAGCTCATTTTGTGGATAAAATTGTAAAATTTCTCAGTTTTAACATTTGCTATGCTATCTCTGTTCTATTGTGAATAAAATACTGGCTGGTGTGATTTGAAAGTCATTGCGTTCAGATTTTATTCACAATTTACACTTTGTCCAAACTATTTCGGAATTGGGTTACATGGAGCTACTACAGAGGGCCAGAAATAACCACAAATCTGTGGTTTCTGGGGGCAGCACCAGTAACTGCACTGCACTGGCAACAATGATTCAAAGGAGAGCTCACGGACAAAGAGCAAGGAAAACAATAAAAAATAACTAGAAGCAAAAATAGTACAGAAAATACTCTTAGTTTTAAGTACCTAAACAAGGGCAATCCGAGACCACAAACCTCTGCCAAGGCTGAATAACACTCCTCAATCTGTCAACACCCCTACAAAAGTGTCTTTGTATTAATTTATTTATTAATTTATTTAAAGGTAGGGTCTGGAGTTTTTTGCTCAAAAATAAACACTAGACTTTTACAAATGAAATCCAGCTTAATCATCACCTATGGGCTTCTAGTCCTGTGTGGTGGTGACTGTGTCTGCAGCGCCCCCTCCCCCTGCCGGTATTTTGGTCTTTTACTTTGTTTTGTTGTGGACGTGGACGTTTCTGGGCGGAGAGTTGGTGTGTTCTCTCCAGCCAATGAGACAGCTCAGGGAGTGTCGCTCTGTGAGCCTGCATAGAGCATAGCGACTGGAGCAGTCACTGCCGAAGCAATGGCGGACACTGCCAAAAAAAGAAAATACACGAAGACGAAACGTGTAGCGGACAAAGTACGCTCGAAAACCAGAGTGAATATCGGCTTGGCTTTCACCCGCTTCCGAGCCCTTAGAATTACATTATGTTTAGTGTTGCCTAAAACAACCTCTGTCTGTGCCCTTCTCAGCTGCTGGAAAGCTGCCACTCGTTCCTGGCTATCATCAGGCCCAACTCGTCTCCTTGCTCTTCCCTGACCTCGCCCCCTCGGTCTACCTCTCCCTCGGCCTCGACCTCCGGTTGCTCGTCCTCTCCCTTGGGGCTGCGCTGGTCCGCAGCTGACATCAGAGTCTGTGTCAGAAGCTCTGGAAGCTTTGCTAAATTCTATCTGGGCATATTACGGTCATATGATAATTATCTGTTTTCTCGATGAAGGATGTAACTCGGTATAACTAGACATTGTAATTACACTATTATCAGAACACAAATACTGTCTATTAGCACTGCTAATAGACAGTATTAGCATTTGTAAACTGTCTGTTAGCAAGCTAGACTGAACATCTAAACTACTACAGTCAATAATTAGCATTATTATTAGCATAGCTTTTTATTCAAATGCACAAACAATATTATGTGGACACGATAAAACATTTGATGCTATATTTGCAAGATACCTCGTCACTCATTCCTGTAGGTAGCATGGTGCACAGATCCTGATTCAATACGATACAGAAGGCTGGGTGCTGGGCGGGGTGGGTGTGTATTGGCTGGCAGCGGCAGGGGGCGTGCATCGTTGAGCCCGAGAGGAGGGGCTCAGTTTGAATATTGTTTTTACAAACAGCAACGGACAAAACTACAGACTCAATCTTGAAAGTAGCAGGAACACTACTGACTCTACATTAGCTCAGCAATAATTTGGCGGTAATTGGGAGTTTCTATCTCTGTTAGTAACTTAACAATAACGACATACATTAACACATCCCAAATTTGAACAAGTTGAGTCCCTGGATCCAGAAAGATATCCACATCCACATTAGTTTGTGATATTTTCTGAACATCACTGAGATGATGCCCCTCAATTCCTATCTTTTCAAATTGTTATGAGTTTGTGAAGACGCGACTCAAAACATAAAATCTCACAATGGTGAAGGATCCTCAAAGAAAGCACAGAATCAAGATGACGATCCAGATCATTACGAAAACCTAAAAATCTGAGTCAGGCCAAGATCCACCTTAGGTAAAATTCTCATGCTAATCCGTCCATTAGTATTTCCCTAATCCTGCGAAACTCGCAAAAACTCAAAAATAGGACCTAGAGTCCTGTAGCTTAGGGAGCTTGTCAATATTCTGAACAGTGAACGTGTTCATTTTTGAACGGACGCCTGTTCATTTTTGGATGCGTTCGAGGCTGCATACCTGGTCACTGCGTTCGATAATGAACACCGTTCTGTTCATTTTCTGACGCGTTAATTTCCCGATGCCTGCCCAAGGCCTGATGCGTTCATCTAAAACTGAACGCCATTCATATGAAACTTAACTCCGTTCATTATAAAATGTTCGCAATCCAAGAATTTCTGTTTGTAGTCAACTGTTCTGAGTTTTTTATTGCAGATTTTGTCGATGAATGTGAAAGTTTATGCGGTTAACACCATCTCCCCGTTTTCCGTCCTTTACTATAGATTGATTTTATAGATAGAAATTATCGGTGTTACAGCTGGAGTCTTCTCTCTGTTTTATGCATCAGTTCTATAAAATATTGTCGTCACTCATTTCTTTTTCTGAAATGTAGGCCTACATTTGACTGGCGACGTGGTACCAGAATTTGGAAAACGCGAAACGTGCATGTACGTTACCCTTTGCCCGCCGTCGTCTTCGTGGTCTCCCGGTTGTGTTTTTCTGTATGCCTGTCTGATTTTTTCTATGTCGGCTAAGGTTACATAATGTAATAAAAAATATCATCCAACGATAAAGATTTATAGCAAGATTTTAAGGGTGTCCAGAAATAATAAATTTGCCATTATGACTGAAAATAATCAGCTATAGGGGAGACCGGGTCTAGTTGTTACACTTTTTCTTTTAACGGCTGTAGAATTGACAGTATCAGGTATTTGTTACCAATATGCACTTTACAGATAGAAAGTTTATTAAATATTTATTAACATTCAGACATGCTGATTTTATAATACTGTGCACATGCAGAGGTTTTACTTTGCTCATCTGCTTGTCTAGATCTGGACTTGTCGTCGGCAGCTCCCACAGAGTGGCGGTTTCATGTGTTGTGACTTTAATCTGAAAAAAATACTATAGGCCTACAATAAATTAGAACAATATATAATATGACAAATGGTAGCCTACAAAATCTGCAACAATCAATGGAACAAAATCTGAATATCATTGCAGAACTCATCATGTATGTAGTGGGCTGTAAAGAGTGGCTTTTTTTTTTGGCTTGCGCGTTCACAGGTTTAAAAAGACAGGATTAACATCGCGGATAATTTTGCAATTTGATATGAGCAGGACTAAGTTATCCTAGTTCTTATACTCACAGAACAGTAGAATTAAACTTAGGCTGTCGCGCAGATGATGTGATACAATGCGTAAACTATAATTTTTATGTATTTAATTTAATTTATTTACAATCTTTTGCAAACAAATTGCCTAGCAGTCACATCATGATTTGGAATTCTAAAATGCTTTTTTATATAAGAAGGAAAAAGTGGCATACTGACACCACACGGAAGCGATGTTCATTCCAGTAAAGTATTCACACAGCAACATTGGAATGCTTTGGCTGACTGAACGCACCCCGGTACCATTGAATCACCATTTATCTCCGGTCTTGAGTGTGGAATGTGTTAAAGCATCTTATCGAACTCGATGAAAAGTGTAAGCGTATAGCGGAAGATTGAAGATCGGTAAAGATAATCTCAAAACTGGAGATTTGGTAGGATTTTTTAGTCGACGTGAAAACTGTCGTTTAATAGGCATGTAGCTTACCTTACAATATACTTCTAAATTCTGCAAGATGGGAGACGGGGAATTTTTTTCTCGTAAGAAGGAAAAATTTACGCATGTTGGTGTAAATTTTGCAAAGTGGAGAGCAGATTCATTTTGTAACGCGAGAGAGGGTAGCTGCATTAATTTTTGGATGCTGTCCGGTCAAAAATGAACGCATCCTTGTTCATTTTTGAATGCAAAAGGAACGCATGCTCATTCATTTTTGAACACTCTGCTGTTCGTTTTTTAGCTGAACAGGAACGGAGACTTGTTCATTTTTGAACGCCTGTTCAAATTTGAATGCGTTCAATATATTGACAAGCTCCCTTACCGGCAAGCAATCTTATAGTGATGTAACAAATTATGAAAATTTTATGTTAAGTTTGACCTTTGAATCATTGAAGGTCAATGTCAAGGTCAAAAAATAAAAGCTCACACACATTTATAAGACCTCCTGTAATACAATCCTAAGCTCTGAAGCAGTTTTAGTGATACAAGTCAATTAAAATTCAATATGTCAATTGTGAACTTTAAAAGTCACAGAAAGTCATTGAAATTTCACTGTAAAGTTTGGCTGCTGAAGGTTACTGAAGGTCAAGTTCAAGGTCACCAAATGAAACTTCATGCATGACTTCCTATATGCCAACAATACAAACCTAAGCTCTATCTTTAATAGTTTTGATGAAAGAACTCATTGAAATTTCACTATGTGAAGTTTGACCTATGAAGGTCACCAAAGGTCAAGTTCAAGGCCACCAAATGAGAGTTAAAAAAAAGCGTAGAAGCCTTTGAAAACTGTAGCATTTGGCTTAACCTCAAATTTGACCTTTCAAGGTCATCTGAGGTCAACTTTAACATAGCCAAAATATAGGACATATATGACTTCTATATGTTGATAATACAAACTTAATCTCTATCTGCAACCATTTACCTTCCACAGGCGATTTTGCCCATTCTCCATGACACCAAATGGTAAAGTACAGCGCCCCAACTAGAGCCACTTCCATCCATTCAATCAAAATGGCACTCGAACTGTGCATAAAGTGTATCAAGATGAGTTGATAACCAGATTTAGAAAAAAAAGTTATCACAGTTTCTGAGAAATAATTTTTTGAAATTTCAAGTCCTATCTTTTAACATTGTTAATATTTTCCTTGACCTCAAGTTTGACGTTTCAAAGTCATCTGAGGTCAACTTTAACATAGCTAAAATATAGGTCTCATATGACTTCCTATATGTCATTAATACAAACTTAATCTCTATCTGCAACCATTTGGCCTCCACAGGCTGTCTTGCATATTCATAAAGTACAGCGCCACCACTAGACCCACTTCCGTCAATTCAATCAAAATGACGCTCGCACTGTACATTGACGGTACCAAGGGAAGTTAATTGCCTGATTTAGAAAAAAAATTATCTCGCAGTTTTTGAGAAATTTTTTTTTTTTTTAAATTCTCAGTCCTATCTTTAACATTGGGGCCAAAATTGCAAATTTTCACACGCACCTTTTCGCCACACCATGACAATAGCTTATCGGCCCATAGGGCCGGTAAGATACAAAAACACAAAATGCCTCCATACGGCTCATGTGGAGTAATCCAAGTGATCATGTTTTTCGCCAAAAAGCCTAATGCGGCCACTTAACTAGGAGCCTTGTTCATCTTCATGGAGGAAGTCTAAGATTCAAGATCTACCTACGGTGGCCGAGGCAGGGGACGTGGCCGACATTTGTTACTAGTGTTCTAAGTGAACGAGTAAGGATAGAAAACAGCAGTAATGACTGTCAAGTTCTGAAGAAGTCAATGTCTTGTCCAATCACTTGTTACAACATGTAGTGTTCATAGTCATTGTTAGGTTTTAATACCACTGCGCCAATGTTGCATTAGCAACTTTTTTAATATGGGTTTTATTTGACCCCATTATTCCTGAAACACATATTGTTTTAGCATGTTTGTGCAGTGCAGGGAGAATATAATCTCTCTTACTTAGCAGAGGCATGCTAAAATTCCCTTGCTGTACAAATTCCATATGAGGATAAAACTTCTTTGCAAACACCAATTTTTTATTATGACTAATTGCAGAAAATGCTGTCACAAAATCTTTTGGACACATTGGCTAGACTTTTCAATACAAAGAGGCTACTTGCCTTGTTTCTTTGTGTTATGATCATGCCTTCTGCCAACCGCCAAACTGCACAAGCATGACTATGATGTCATTGTTTATAAACAGTGAATATCGCTATTGACAGCTCAACAAGATGACAGCTGGAATTGTGAATGAAAAAATAACTTAGGCCTGAAGTATGCAAAAGGAGGGCCTTCCTGACTGAGCTTTTGCTAGAGCTCCATTAGTGCCACCGACGGCAAAGTTGCGATCCCTTGAGTTAAAAAAAAACACTGAGCAGATCAAATACTAGAAATTTGTAATATGATAGAATATGCTATATAAACATCAGGCTGCAGCAGTCATCAAAATAAATAGCATATACAATCTATAACACATTATTCATAACAAAGCTGTCATATCGTTAGCCTCATAGCATAATTACCTAAGTCAATTTTTTGCTTACTGTTGCAACATAAAAAAAAAATACCAATGTGCTTGCTAAAAATTGTGTTTTTTCTTGTTGTCCAAAAACGTACAAATATGACTTAGGCAACTATGCTATTAGGCTAACGATATGGAAATCCTCATTACGACACAATAGCTGCAATGTTGCTAAAGAATGAATCCAAAAAAAGCTCTCCCCGGCATAAACTCCAATTAACATCTCCCCTTCTGTCAGGAATAATCTGCTTTCTGGCCCTGAATCTACGGGAAGAAATGGCATGTGAATATTAAATAAAATGACAACCTACGGGATAGTTCATAACTTCAAGACTTCTAGAACTTTTGTGCTCACTGATTCTTTGCTTACAGAGGGCTAGTAGTTTTACCGACATAGATTTTGCTGCATGGACATTTCAACAAATAGCCTAAATAACATTTTTTGTATTGCACCATACACCACCAGAAATAAAAAGATTTTTTTGCACAGATTTGAGCGCGTGCATGCTTCTTATTCATTGATATTCCATTGTATGTGGGTCCAGCATAGATCTGATGCCGGTTGAGCAGTGTTTTTTGTTTGTTTTTTTTTTGTTTGTTAGTTTATTTCATTTTTCCCGTATCCCACCCTTGAAAGCACAGCTTATCCTTCAAACATACAAAACATTCAACTGTACACTTCAAAGAAATGCAATTTAATATAAAACCGTTTTAATATTTTATATTAAAAAGTAATGATACCGCAGTAACATCTCAAATCGTCAGAAATTGAACAGTATGAGACAGAGGGCATATTCAAATATACAGTAAGTAAAAAATGCGTTTGATTTACTTCAATAACATGAAAACAGATGAATAGGTTGTAAACAATACAAATAGAAATCCAAAGATATGCAGAACATTTGTAGTGCTCCTCCAAACCCTTTCTATTGATACTTTTGTCATCATTGTTCTTCAGGACAGATCGCAAATCACAGCATCACAACTAGAACTTGATTCACCTTTAAAGGAATCTCCAAGACTCTCAACTTAGCTTTGTTAACCTTGGAGCGATGCACAAGCATTCTGCAACTCATATGGTTGGCTGCAGAACCAGGCCCATATTTGTCATTGGGCTGACATTCTGACAAAGGGCTAGCGTCGGCCGACCTTAGTGGCCGTGAAACCCAACTCCAGACTGTGAGATGTTCCCATCCATTAGCATGCTTATCATTGTCTCATTCAGACAGCACTGAACATTGTCCCCTCATTTCCTTCATTAGCCTGTCATTATGTTGCAGAGAAGCATTAAGTGCCACGACAGGGCTGGCATCCACAAAAATGTTTTGAACAAATTCCAGGTAATTGTGAAGTCAAGCAAAGGCCATACATACACTGCACCTGAAGCTAGCATTATACTTGCAGGCCAATGGGTCTTGTACTTTGTACCTGTAAGAAACCCGTTGTTTCACTAGCAGCAAAGAGACTAAAAGACTGTGTGTTAACAATTTAATGTGCTCGTTGAAGAATCTGACATCATAAGAATGGACAACATTTTTCACTGTGAAAAAAGGATCCTACGTTTACAAGCTTAATTACAGTGATGGCCTGAAGGCAAAGTATCTTAAAATGCATTAAAATATTAGGACAGGAAGTCAGGAGCATCATTTTACTGGCAATTTTGCACAGAGTTGCATGTGTTTTCCTGTCAAGAAAAATTTGACAACATATCAAAGAGGAAGTGCTTAATGAAAAGTAATAAGGAGTAATTTGCTGCATATCCTCCGTTCATTTTGATAAAGGTCACAACTAACCATTCTTCCACTATTAACTTTATGGGGAAAAGTAAGTAACACACACATTTTAACTGCTGTTTATCAAAGACCATAGACAATGAAGGAGGCAGAACTAATTATTATGACCACAGTTGGATAATTCCAGAAGAACTTAAAATACTCACTATACATACTTTGCATTATGTATGATAAAAATTACCGATCTGTTAAGAGTTGTTTTCATATTACAGCCACCCATTTATGCATAACTCTCCATCAATCCACCTTATCCTAGTGTAGACAGAAAAATTATAGTAAATTATCATATATCCAGAAAATTCAAAAACAAACTGAGAAATGATGCACCCTCTTACTTCTGCTTTCTCATCCCAATAAACTTTTCTGCTTAGAAATTCTCAGTCATCCAAGCATGGTTGGTAAATGTGATTCAGGCCACTGGCACTAACAACGCAGTATGTCTTAATTACAGCTCAAAAGTTTAATAAAGAATGAAGCGTTGCAATAAATAAAGGAGCCTTTACATTTAATTTTTGTCCAAAACATAAATGCCTTGCACCAATTAAAAAAGATTCTACAAACATTCCTCCCTTGTCTACACACACTCACTAGACAACATGAGAGAGGAGAGAGACTACATAGGCATGCACACTCACAGACACGCACAAACACAGACACACACAGAGACATGCAAGTGCCATCGAAAATATTGCATAGAAGAAAAGGGTTAGGTTTAGGGTTAGGGTTATAAGAAACAGATCACACCAGAAGGAACACTCTGGAATCTGACCATAGCTGACATTAATGCCTGCTTTTCTCTGACTTAGCGTGTAAAGAGGCATTTTCACTGCACAATTATGTCAATCAACTTTACTGAATCATACTGGATATAAATCAAACTATAAATGGAGAGGTCTCTGTCTTTCTGTCTGTATGTATGTATGTATCTGTCTGTGGCGGTTGGTGAGCTGAGAATCGGTGAAACACTGAACATCCCTTGCAAATAACCATCAGTCTTGACCTGTTTACAATCATTCACTTGAATTAACATTACATAACCGCTCGTGATGCACGGTAATCCAGTTGTCTAGACAACCTGAAATAGATCAAGAAAACCTAGCCAACCCATGTACAGTAGTTGTTGACCAGTTTTTTAGCCTAAATTTGCCGAAAGTTGGTTCACTTTCCTCTGCTATAAATGCGACCATTTTGGTCATATTTAAGGCCTCTGCACTTGAGTTTCAAGTTACAGGTGAGAGCGTGAGTGTTTTTTCCATAATATACCTCAACAAAAAACAGTGGCCTAGAAATAGACTGCGCATGTCTTGGCTTGGGCGATTTAGCAAACAAACAAGCCGGATGTAACAGTAAACAACCTAAGGAGGATTCTATTCAAAAATGTGACAATCAATATCTTCCTTTCATTTGAATTTCATGTGCTCATATTATAAAGTTAACGTATTGTATGCATATTTAGTGTTAAATCGAAATTACTGCAATTAATTGAAAAAAAAAAAAAAAACCATAACGGAACTGTGTCCCAGTGTGGCAATTTTTGGGTCTTCTAGCATAAAATTTCACTGCCCTTTGTCACCAAGAGGTAAGTTTTTTTTTTTTTTTAAAGATTATTTTTTTTGGGAATTTTTTCCTTTATTTGACAGTTATGCAGTGTAGAGAGACAGGAAGGTTGGGGAGAAGAATGGGGGAAGACATGCAGCAAATGACCCGAGCGGAATTGAACCCAGGTCGCTGCGGGAGGGACACAGCCTTTATGGTACGCGCGCTTAGACCGATGAGCCACCGGGGCGCCCCCACCAAGAGGTAAGTTGAGCAAAATTATACATGTTTCAGTAGCTATGCATCAAATTGCATGAGTATTCATTTATATTTAGTAATCTAAAAACTATAAAATATGAGATGGCAATATTGGCTTAAAAGGGAAAATGAAGGCAATTTAGACGTATGCCAGAACTACAAGTCCCAAGGCCTTTGGTTACTCCACGAAGGGTCAGTTTAAGATTAAAGGTGACGAGCCGTGACCTGTGGCAAGATATTAGTGCAATAAAAGTGCAGCACTAGCATACCCTTGTTGACAGAATGTGGAAATATGTTACAACTTAAGATTTTGATGATAATCTGCCCTATAGAGGACAAATAATGCATTATTAACTGATCAGAAACTTACATGAAAACAAAGCTGAATAAATTATTTTCATTATTGATATTGAAAATTTGTTAGAATCACAGAAAGAAGTAATATATTATCTTTTTATAAATATATAATGCATAATTTAATATAAATTACATATACATTTTTTATGCTATTGACAGTATGCAGGACAACTGAAAATTCTAGCGGACGATCTGATCTGTTTCCTTGGTCGTAATTTTTTTGTAACACTTCCTAACTCAAAAACAGTCAACATTACCAGGTGTGGCCAGTTTTCCACAATAAGGTAACTCAAGAAAGAAAACGCATCATTTTGAAGCAAAAGTGCATTGCAATCAACCTACTTAATTTGCGGATATTTGTAGCAAATTTTCGCTTTCTTCTTTGCAATCAAACAATCATGAACCTAAGAAAATGCAGGATGTGCTAAAAGCAAGCACTAAAGTTAATGTGAATAACACATTTCGGGCTCTAATTTCTTGGCGCAGCGCAGGGTGGCGCAGCGTGGCGTAGCATGGCGCAGCCCACGCAGTGGTAATTTCGTCTTGCAACACAACACCAGCAGCCACTTTGGCAATTTGGTAGACGGACGTGCGCCGAGATGGGTGTGGCGGCGTAGTAGGGAGGTGTCACATATTCATCAAGATGCAGTGACAAATTCGTAGCAAAAGTCCCCGCTGAAGTTGCGCAGAAAGCTCGCCAGCTCCAACCTGGTTTACTTTCTGTGCAGTGGTAATTTGGCTGACCGCCGCACAGTGCGCACATGTCACCGAAACCTCACAGGCAGGTTTCCAGAATGCCAGGCGCATTTCAATGCAATAAATAATTACAGCAACCACCATTTAATGTAACTATCTGGGTCAGCACATAAATTATAGTATCTATATCGATTGTCCTGATATCAGATCAAAGAGAGAGAGAGAGAGAGAGATGTGTACATGTGGGCGCGTGAGTGCGTGTGTAGGCTATGTGGGTATGTGCCCTTCAGCTGCTTTCACGCCGGACGCGAAACGAATATTTCGCACGACTGATTACATTCAAAGTCAATGCAAAGACGCGAATACACACGTGAATTTGCGTCTTTGCATTGACTTTGAATGGAATCTGTCATGCGAAATATTCGTTTCGCATCCAGTGTGCAAGCGGCTTAATACTATTATTGTCAAGGAATACAGCCTGATTGCTATGATCTTGTACTGAGTTAAGATCACATATTGAAAATAAATGTGTAACGTATCTTGCATTGTTGTCCATGCATGTTAATCCCAAAACTAGTACTCTGACCGTGGGGATCCACTGGTTCTATTTTATGTAACTTCGTCTTTATATTATAGTGAACAATGCACCATTGCTGCAGATACGCGCCCGGTGGAATCTAGATTGGCCGGACACACACGCACGCACGCACACACACTGAGGCCACTCGGCTATTATAATATAGATTTTAAGCAGCAACAGGGTGTAATAATAGGAACATGCTGTCCATCGTTTCTCTTCCCAATGATGCAGGCAGAAGAAATAAATGAGCAACCGTCGTATTTCATTCCAAATTCATAAGTTTGAATGATCTGACGTAGTTTCATTTTGAAATTCCATTCAAATTCGCTAATGGTAATAATTCGCGAATGCCCTAGCTAGCCAGCTAACTCATATTCGTAATGCTTAATATAGACGTAAGCGGTGCAGAAAACATGCCTGAAGAAGCAAAGTAAAATGCAACATGAACGCAGCATGCAGACATAGGACAGAGGCTTCTATATTCCAACACATTAAAGGTGAGGAGAGGAGCTCATTTGATTGATGAAGATTTGACTCGGCTGTGTTATACCCAAACACGCCTTCTCTCCTCCCTTTTTGCCACTTGCGCCGGCAGGAGGGACCGAGGCGGGACAGAGGAGTACTTGCGCCAGGCTGCACCGAGCACGAAATTGCAACATAAGCCTGGACACACCCCGTTGGCGCGGCGCTCCCCCCATTTGCCGCACCTGCGCCACGCCTGCGCCTGGTCTACGAATTTAGAGCCCTTCATATTTAATCATTGCTACATTGCATTAAGAAGGAAGCTGTATTTTAAACTGAAAACTTATTAATCAAGGAAAATGATTGAAAACAGATCAAGACTTATTAGTTCTCGTCTTACCTTACTACAGAGAACTGGCCACCCCTGATGGTCCTTAGTGTTTTCAAAGTTCAAGTAATGTTATTTCAAATAAATCAGTAAAAGCATGTCAAGACCAATCATTATTTTCAAGGGTTGTTCTGGGCTTCACCAGTTCATCAGCCATTACTGGTATATATGCATGTCTGTATGTATGCAAAGCATGTCAGTCCTTCGATTTTCTCAACAACTGTTCATCTGATCAACTTCAAACTTGGCTGGTGAATTGCGGAGGACCCAAGGAAGAGCAGTGTCGAGCATGAAGTAGTTTGGCCCTGTGGTTCTCAAAATCAGCAATGCCTGAGGCTAAGCAATCAACCTTTACAAACAGGCACTTCTTGTATGTGCCCTGCTCTAATCAATATTAATTCCTGGTTTTCCACAAAGTAAAAGCCTAATCGGTTATCCTTACACAGTACAACTACTTTTTGAGATACATGAGACTGCTTCACATACTGAAGAAGACTGGCAAATACTGCCGAGAAAGGAATGTATTAATTTTAATAACCAGAATCCATTAGTTTTAACTGATTTTCAAATATTTGCCTGACAATTTTGTACCACAAAATGGCGTTTCACTTGTTCCTCACAGTTTGGATGTGTATTCACAACCTGGTATGTCCAGAATCAGGTGCTTCTCTGTTTAGATAGGCAGTTAAGGAGACAGTACACAGACATTTATGATCTTCTAATTCCTCTGTGCAGCCAAAAGAAAAAAATTTCAGCACAGTGCCAAATACAACTACAGTATACCCAGAAGGAACATGAGGTTATGCATCACAAAATTGACAGTTTTAATGAGACGTGTTTAAGCTACGCAAGTCCCAAATAATTTCAATTTGAGTTAAAAAAACAAAAAAAAATATCATACAATATTTGTCCTATGTGACAATATAGAATATTACTGAATTCATACTTTCTGTGTGCAATTCTCTGAGCAAGAGAAGCATCACTAAAACAATCCAAACACCTCTGCGAATGAGTCATCTAGCAGGCAAAACAGCAAATGGATGCCTCGGCAGATACAGCTCACTAATCTACCACATATCCCCCCTTATAGACACAGCCTGTGGCATTTCTGAAATTCAGTTTAGATTCTGCCCTGATGAATAGAAAACAAACAAAATAAAAAAGATTTGCCAAAACATCAGGATCTCTCAAGAAAACAATCTCTTAAGAAACAGTTTGTTTGACGGATCATTTAGTGAGATGTGCCTTGTAACATATACCATACCGCAGGACAAAATATTTTTGACTGAAGCAGCTTTCAAAAGCACGATTAAGAGGAATACTAAAGCAAGACGACTCAACAAAAACATGAATCCACACTTCATTTCAAGCTTGTGAGCCGTCTTCAAGATAAACTACCTACAAGACAGCGTTACAGGCATTCTGTTTAATCGCGGCTTGGCATCAATTTATTCAAATTGAACAGAACATTTTTCGAACTTCTTGAGTGTAAAATATTCTGGCTTAATTAAGTTTATTTGTGGTCGAAAGCAGCCAGGAATTGTGGTGCTTTAAAAAGCCATCTCTTTTTCTAAAATGAAATAAATCATAGGCTAGAACACAGGATATGCATTATGGAGTAGAAAATCAGATGACAATCACATTCCATTTCAAAACTCAAAAAAATTTAACAAACACAACTGACAAAAAATATTTTGTACACTAATGGAGATACTTGCAAATAGAAGACATCCTTTTCTGGTAGTGTGCTATATAAGCTTCTACTGTGAAAGCCTGCTGACAAATTTTTATGACAACTTCCAGTTGGTCCCTCTTTAAAACATCATCTTGGATTCAAAAACTATTTTTCTTGCATCTTTAGAGACAGCACAGCTAGGCAAATACAATTAAATAAAGATATATTTTCTTAAAATAATGTGTGACAAATTCATCATCTTGCATCTTGTAATCCACAAATCTTTTTTTGGCTTAAATTACTCAGAATTTATCAAACTAAACTGTATGGACTGATAACTTGCTTAACTTGATGCAGAACCTCTAGGTAAAATGTTTCTAGTGTTTATTATTTGACATTTCTGAAAAAATCTTTTTATTCAGATATTAAAAAAAAAAAAAAACAAAGCTCATAACCAAATACATTATAGCACATTCAGGTATGAATGTGATGGCTATATGCTGTTTTGTTAACCCTTTGAAGTCCACCTTTTTTTTTTGGTCTCTTCAATGTTTCCAAATGAAAGGCTTATAACAGACAAACTATATGGTCAAAATGCATGAAGAAGACCTCATTTGTAAGGCAAAATCCTCTAGTTCCTGCAAAGGTGCTCATTTAGTATGTGGCTAAAACACAAGCTACATTAGATCAGATCAAACATGTAGGTTTTCTGCTAGTTCAATCAGGTTACAATACTCAAGACTCCTCAAACCCATTTCATAATAAAAACTGAGTATGGCCAACTAGTCGAGCACACGCAACTTAAACTGGAGCTTGCACTAAAACAGAGATAGCTTATGGAGCCCCATTCTATCCATTCACCGACTATAAAGCAAGATCACAACCAAGCAGATTTAATTGATAGTTTTGAGTCAGCAGGCCATCAATGTTTTACCAGAGGGTCATTCCATATAAAATCACCCAAGCTCCCAGCTTGATGGTCTCAGAATTGCTTCATTTGGTGATATTTTGTTGCCTGTGATGAGCAAATTAAATCGCAGGTGGTTTCAAGTTGATATCTCGTTCCGTTCTCATTTTATGGGCCCCCGAAAAAGGGGGCGTGGCCCACGTTAACCCTCTGGTCACAGCCTGTGACCATTTTCAAAGGGTTATAACCGATGAACTAATAAGGATACACATTTCATTCTTTCAGGATATGTTTATTCTGTCTAATAGTCTGCAACAAACCTTTTAATATAGTGGTTAACCCTTTGAGTGCTTTGCAATTAACCCCTTAACATTGAAATTTGGTGCCGAACATGTCGATTTCAAATGAAATATTATGCAAGTATCCTTAGAATGTTCCCTTTGCCATTTACATTGTTGATAGTATACCTGATGGAGTTTCAAATGAAGGTAAAAACATTTTTTTTATCTTCATCCAATTTGGAGAAACATTAACCCCTTTTCAGCTGATTACTGAAACAGTGCACTTTTTGACCCTCATTTTGACCATGTGGGCCTGTTTTGATTTTCAAAAAGTTGGCCTCAAATGAAAGCTTATTCAAAGAACTTCAAAATGCAACACAATCAAACTTGGAACAAATACTCCTACTTGGAAAAATAAGACCCCTTTTAAGTGCTATTTGCACATCGGCACAACTACTCTCAGTGTACAGGTAAATGTACATAAATGGACAGGGACTCATTCACAATGCCAACAGTGCATAGGGGATTAGATTCAGAAGATTATGATGGTTCAGCCATTGTTTTCAGAAACCATGTAGGCCTACTAAGGGGATCCACCTACCACCTTTATGCTGACATCTACAGGCAGTATTTATGATCGAAATCTTGAGCACAAGAGAGAAGGAAACCAGGCTCAAGCAGTTAAAGTTACCCAATTCCCTTTTCGCAAATAAAGGGCATGAAGGGGCAGGTACGGTTTGAAGGGTTTCATCCACATTTGTAACAATTCTGCCTGGTCTATCAAATTATCTTGAAATTACTGGAAAAACAAATACAAGAAAATGACACAGGCTGCAAATGATCGAAGAGCATGCAAATGAAAGTAGAAATAAATGAGTGGAGTTCAGTATCCCCTGTACATTATTGTACATTTACCTGTACACTGAGAGTAGTTGTGCTGATGTGTAAATAGCGCTTAAAAGGGGTCTTATTTTTCCAAGTAGGAGTATTTGTTCCAAGTTTGATTGTGTTGCATTTTGAAGTTCTTTGAATAAGCTTTCATTTGAGGCCAACTTTTTGAAAATCAAAACAGGCCCACATGGTCAAAATGAGGGTCAAAAAGTGCACTGTTCCGGTATTTAGCTGAAAAGGGGTTAATGTTTCTCCAAATTGGATGAAGATAGAAAGATGTTTTTACCTTCATTTGAAACTCCATCAGGTATACTATCACCAATGTAAATGGCAAAGGGAACATTCTAAGGATACTTGCATAATATTTCATTTGCAATCGAGATGTTCGGCACCAAATTTCAATGTTTAGGGGCTAATTGCAAAGCACTTAAAGGGTTAACCACTATATTAAAAGGTTTGTTGCAGACTATTAGGCAAAATAAACATATCCTGAAAGAATGAAATTTGTATTCTTATTAGTTCATCGGTTGGAACCCTTTGAAAATGGTCACAAACTGTGACCAGAGGGTTAACGTGGGCCACGCCCCCTTTTTCGGGGGCCCATAAAATGAGAATGGAACGAGATATCAACTTGAAACCACCTGCGATTTGATTTGTTCATCACATGCAACAAAATATCACCAAATGAAGCAATTCTGAAACCATCAAGCTGGGAGCACCCCCCATTTTGGGTGATTTCATATGGAATGACCCCAGACACCAGGGACCTTCTCTGGATGATCAGACACTAGTCTGAATTTCTTATTATTCTCTATTGAGGTCTAACAAATGAGTTCAATATGGTGTTAGGAAAAGATGTTAGATATTCTGAAGAAGAGACAGTGGCATCTCCAATCTGAGCTCCCAAAAAATAATAGAAGCAGCATTGATGAGCATAAATTACACATAAATAATGCATTCCTTTTTCTAATCATAAATAATCAACCTGAGATTAGATTCGCCTTGATAAAGAGCTGTAATAAGGAAGAAGAGAACTTCACATCATAGGAACGATTACTCATTATTAATAGTCTCACGGCATGCCTGAAAAATAACTGAAAGATACTACATTGCCATTGGAAGATTTCAATACTTTACTAATTATATGAGCCTACCATTCATAATTACATGAAACAACCACTGATTCATTTGACTGACTCATATGAGTGAAATACAAGAAAAAATTACTTCTTAACCATTGCTCTGAATTGATTTTACTAGTTTTAAATGCAGGGCGTTAGCCCTCATTTCTGAGAGCTGAGGTATTTTGTTCACGTTCTTGCTCTCTCGTTAAGGTATCCCCAGTCCTCACAGAGGTTACTGGGAGCCCTGAGGATAGAGTTACACAAGCGCATGCTACCTAATGCTGAGCTGAGCTGCCATTTCCCTCTCTTCACTGGTACAGCAAAGCCCAATAACAACAAGCATTTCACCATCACTCAAAGGCAATCTTCTCCAAAGAGACTGGATGGCTCTCAGATTCTGGCTCAGAAGGAGACCAGTGCGATAATGGGTCCCTGGATATTAACCACCGTTTGTACCCCTAAACGAATGAAGGAGTCGATGTGGAAATTTGACCAGACATCTGTGCATCCAAAGAGAGACCAGGAACTGTGGAGACCTTTGCTGGAATCTGAGAGTGATTAATAGAAAGGAGTTCAACCAAAGACTTATTGCACATTTTTGACCCAACCAAAACTCCAAGCACTTTAATGTTTCCAGCGCCCCAGAACACCTTTGACCGATCTCTCTCTCTCTCTCTCTCGCTATATATATATATATATATATATATATATATATATATATATGTGTGTGTGTGTGTGTGTGTGTGTGTGTGTGTCAAAGTTTGAAGACATCCTTTGTTTACTCTTCCACCAATGAGTAAAGGTATTTCCAAGATCATATACCAGCTCCCAGCAAAATGAAAAATTATATACAATTATACAATGTTTTTTTTTTTTTTTTTTTTGTAAGCTTTGGGTCTGTGACTTCAAACTTAGAAGTCAAGAGATATATTTTCAACAAGGTCTAATTATTTTGGGCAGGGGTCTCAAACTGGTCCATAAAAGGGCCAAGAGCAGGTTTTCATTCCAACCGAGCAGAAGCACACCTGATACAACTAATCAACTGTATAGGCTGAGATCAGTTGATTAAATTAGTCGAATCAGGTGTGCTTCGGTTTGGTTAAGATATACTTTATTGTACCCCGTGGGGTAATTCGTCCTCTGCATTTGACCCATCCTATAGTTAGGAGCAGTGGGCAGCCACACAGAGCAGCGCCGGGGACCAACTCCAGTTCTAAGGCCAGTTCCTTGGTCAGAGGTACTGGTAGGAGTGTTCCTATAATGCATGTTTTTGTGGGTGGGGGAAACCAGAGTACCCGGAGGAATCCCACACGAACACAGGGAAAACATGCAAACTCCACACAGAAAGGCCCCACGCCGGATTCAAACCCACGACCTTCTTACTGTGAGGCATTAGTGCCAACCACTGTGCCAACCTGCCGCCCATCTCTTGTATTGAAAACCTGTAGCCCCTGGGCCCTTTTACAGACCAGTTTGAGACATCTGCTCTAGGGTTAAATGGGAATACACAACAACATTGGAATATGCATAACCAACATAATCATGTTGAAAAAAATAACTACCATCAACGTGTTACTGCTGCCCTAGGTGCTTTTCTGTGCTTTTGCAAATTTCAAAAACTGTCAAAAATGTACTTTCCCTCCTTATGAAAGCTATTCAAACAATATTATACACTCTGGTCTATATATTTTAGACCTCATCATGCAGAGATCCCAAAGACTTTGATCCAGTGTGTTAATATCTGTGATAACACAGAATTTATTAACTGACTGTGGCTTAAGTGCACAAACGTAACAAGACTCTCAGCTTTGGTTGGCAAAAGTGTGAACTCTAGATAAAGGCTGCCACCCTGTGATGAAAAATAGTATGATTTAAATGTGAGGAATAGTAACTGCATAAGAGAGACATTACTGCACAGACAGAAAGTCAGAAAGTCATATTGGGAATTCAGAATATCTAGGAAACAAATTTTATCCAGGAGTCCCAATTAATTGTTTACTTTCGATCATTCTCCTTCTCATTCTAAGGCAGTAACGCTATGTCAATGCTGTCCATCTTAAATGGAATATTTACCACTTTCTCCCAGTTAAGAAGTCTCCTGCTTGAAAATAAAGGCAATAGTGTCTCAAGGGGTTGGACAGTGCAAAGGGAGGTGTGCCAATGCAAAAGGCTGATGCTGTACAATTTCTGTATCACAGACCTCCTTTGCATTTTGGCTCACCTAAATGACCTTTAAACTGCCAACCCTGTCACTTTACAGTAGTTTCATGTGACTGAATCATAGCAGGCAGAACTTTTTGAAAATAAAAGGATATCATTTTCGTCCCATTTTCATTTTACAACTGTAATTGTAAGCTGTATAAATAATGTATGTATACCAAATAATGGTGGGGACTAATATGAAGGAGAGGGTGAAGTTGTGGGGAATAACAGTGGCTAATCTGATTGGCCACAGTGGAATCAAACTGCCAATCATCTTCGTCCTTTTGACAACAGCGCCACAGCTGTTGCCTCCCGTCATGAAATTACGGGAATCGAGTCAGATACGCTCAGTTGTGATATACGATAATATTAGCATTTGCATTTGCCGACTGCGTTTAAACTCTCTTTCAGTCCCCAATTCTCTCCCTTTCTCCTTCCTACTCTTACTCTTACTTTCTTTCATTCACGCAGGAGCAGAAAATGAAACACTACTTTCTATGTATTAATTAGCTTCTGTTTATACTGTATGCATTTTTTTGTTTGTCTATATGGAGTCAAGAAAATTTTGACTTCTGATCTACACATGGTACTGATTTTCATTCTGAATTCTGGGCTCATACTCCTTTTATATTTTCTGCCAATTTTGTGGCCTGTGAATGGGTGTGCATTACTTTCTGAGTATAAACTGAATATGTATGCCGTATTATGTAAATATGGAAGCGAGTTCCTTGCATTGAGGTATTCTTGAGAAGTAGTGTTTTTCGGTTTAACAATCATATTTTCATTACAGTATATTATCACTTTTCTCCGCACACCCCATTTTGGCTCCCAATGCATTTCACTATACTACTAGTTACAGGCAAGTGATCCCCTATTTTTATGCATGCCCAACACAAGACCTATATTAAAAATTATATCCTCATGGCAAGCTTGCTTATTTCTTTTTTTCTTAAATCAACAAAACAACAGTCATCTGTGTCAGGAAAAAACCGGTCACTGATATTTACTTGGAAGACCAACACCATGCGCAAGTGGGCATTCAGAACAATACTAATTTAATGGAGGCCATAATGAGCTTGGTGGTCATTGAACTGTTCTTCCTAAGATAAAAATACATCGGGTACACTTCAGATGATTTCTTAATGATGATTAAAGCCTGCCTCCACGCCAGCTGCCATGGATTGTGACGAGGTGCAAATACAGTTGGCCCTCATTTTTACTGAAACAAAGGAGAATAAATGACTAAAGGGGTTACCTACCAACTGCCCTACATTTAACTAAAATGGAGGGAATCTCTGTCCTTTTGTATGCATGTCTGTCCTTCAATTTTCTTGACAACTGTTCATTCGATCAACTTCACACTTGGAGGGTGTATTGCTGACGGCCCCAAGTAAGTCATGTCAAGTGTGAACTCTTGAGGTCTATGGGGCAAATCGATTAGAGGTAAGTTTCTACTGCCAGAAGAATGCACTGAGCAGTTTATTGAAAGGAAACCCCAATTAACTGGAACACTACCAATTGGTTTTCTGGGTACAGATCGCTATCTGTCAATCGCTACAATGAATTCAAGAACCGATGAAGAAAGAGAAAGCGGAGCGCAAGCCAAGCAGTTGTCTCGTTCCAAACAGATTTGTTTAGAACAGAACACTCAAATGCAGGCAAAATCTAATCTGTTTCAGCCATGGTACAGAACCGTCATTCAGGAAAGAAGTCAGTTCTGAAATCTGCAATACACACACCACCAGTGCAGCAATTTAGAAAATAAACATTTGCTGGGGTGGGCGTATATAAGGGAGTGAGAACATACTCCTGGACCATTAACGTAGCAAGAAAATATAAATGCATGTGTCCATGTGAATGCGTACTTACACAGGAATGTCCATACGAGGGTAATGAAATCCAATTAAATTTTAAAACAAATTGGGAATGCTGGAGCCTTGATATAAAACAAAGCCCACACTGTAAACCCTGTAACGTAGCACCTAGTCTAAAAGTACTGATGGGGCTCGACTGCCGCATGGCTCAGCAACCCACCATTAAAAGCAATTACAATCCTCATGGGCTCAATCATTAATGACTACTTTTTCACGTCTGGAGTCACTGCCAAAAAAGACAAACACTTCACCACAAAAAAACCCCTCAAATTTAGATAAGCGCAAGAGTTCTTTCCTACTTTTCAGCTCCAAATCATTGAAGTAAAATGCATCTTTTGTGCATAGTCAGATTCCACCTTCAAAATCTGCTTAATTTGTGTGGTTTCTTTTTCTTAAGTAACTGCTGTTGTGCAGAACTTGTTCCGGAGCAGAGGTAAGAAGAGAAGGAAACATATCAGTCATCTGGTAGTGACAAACGATTCAGACGATTCCAAACAGATGGACAATTATCAACCCTTTCATTGATAAGTGTGTAATGAGGCATTTCCTCAAAAACAAAAGCAGCACCAAAAAAGTGTTCCTCCATGAGTACTAAACGGTTAACTAATTTTAACCCCCTCCTCCCACCTCCACCCTGAGGTCAAAAGTATGAACTGGTGGGGTTGAGATCTTTGAAATATGTGACACTTTCATTCACAGAGTCAGCTACGCTTTTCAAGTTTTGCAGACCTTCAAGCCGCCCCAGAGTCACAAATTCTTTAAAAGTGCTCCCCCATGGGACCGGGGGTGGGGTATTTCAGGTACAACGCTGCCAGCTTGTACCGTAAGTAATGACAACTATTTTTTAAAAGTGGAAAAATGTGAAGCAAAATCCCCAACTTGGAGCAGTGGGAATGCTACGGTGTTTCCTGCAGGATTAGCCGTGTCCATAGGTCGCGCTTTCACAAATCTTCGGTCACAAGACGGACTCCTCAGCCCCATAAATATTCAGCTTGTGACACGAGACTGAATAAAATGAAAGGAACATGTGTAAACTGTTTTTTTTTTTCACTTTTTTTAAAATCTATTCATTTCGATTTCACATATAGGCTACCCTTGAGAGCATTCTGTTTCAATGATGTGATCTATATTTGAAGGGCACACAAAACAAGAATCACAATTTTTGAACTACAAGAGCGTTTTAATTGTGTATTCTCATTTACCAGGTCAGGTGTTTGCAGTTGAGTGTTTCTGAAAGAAACGCCTATACTGTGTTCCCTCTAAATTTTGTATATGTCAGATTAGAGAACATTGTAATATTGATAAAAGCATTCCTTCACTCCTTTTGAGTTTGTATGAAAGAAGGTTTATTTTGAGCTGGAAGCAGATTCAAAGTATCGGATGGCGGATTCTTTTTGGCAGGAAAATCCTTGGCAATTTTAAGACAAGCACCTGGCTAGGTGAGATGGAATTAAACTACTACACATCAGATATTAATTAAACAGAGAGTATAGCAACAGTTTCAATTTTGTAATGCTCCACCCCTGAGGCATTGCAATGCCTGGCTACCTGCCCTAGCCTAATTATTCAATTATCCTCAGTTCTTATCAGTAAATGATTTTCACCTGTTTCCTTCTGGTTAATCATCATTCCCGTTTCTATTTAAAGCTTAGTTTTTCCCTTCATGGGCAGGTAGCCATAGTCATGTCCCCCTTTTTGTTTAGTGTACTCCCTTTCTGTTCTCCTTCTAGTTTTGTATGTCTTTTTGTTACACCTCACTTTTATTATTTATTAAAATCCATGTCCCTGCGCTTGGGCCCTCCAGTTCCAGCTCCACTCCTTGTCCTGGCACCAATTAAACATCTGCGGGTGCCAGGGCATGACAAACTTTATGATAAATAAACATGTCATGCTACATGGCCAGACTGGATGGCCTCTATACTCCCTGAAATTTTCTTTGATGGATTCTGTTTAAAAACCTCAGCGCAATGTTTGCTAAATAGGCCCTAAATGAGGCAGATGAACAACATCTGAACCACAAGATCATTCCATTACCACTGAATATTTCTCCAGTTATATTTCCTGCAGTGAAAATGAATAATCAAATTAATTCACAGAGAAGGGATCAGCATATTCACAAATGGGTAAATATGATCAATTAATTTCATCAAATCACCCATTATTATTAGTTGTTTCACAGCATGCCTAAAAGAACTGAAGATTTATTAAACAAACGTCACCAATATTCCAATTCAGCCTTCTTAGAAAGATATCACAGTTGTAAAACAGTGCAACATAGTTTTTTCTTTCAACAAACAATCTGATTATTGAGTTTTGGCAAGTGAGTAATTAACATGACCAAGGCCTGTTAATTTGAAATAATGTAATGAAATTTCTGCATTTCTTGTCAAAAAGACTTTGAGGTAATTATTGCATTATAGTTCCACAGCTGAAGTCAGGGCGCCCACAAACAAGGCCAGAGAAAATCTACAAAAACAGTTATGATTTTTCTACCCTAAAATTTCATACCTGAAACTTCCAACGTAAACCATAAAGTTTTCAAGTGATAGGCAACTTGCAAGGGTAAAAGTGAAAAAAAAAATCAGTGATTAACAATTATGATAAGTAATAAAATGATTACAGAATTAAAGAATCTAAAATTAACATATCAAAAGTAAGTCCATAAAAGATCCAAATAGAGAAAAAAATCACCGCAGGAATGACCCAAAGAGGCAACAAATGAAAAAAGATGAGGTAATGATTCATCCACTGCCTTGTTTTTATTTCCCTCAGAGGGCCAAGATTTTACACATCAGGGCAGGTATTCCAAAGCATAATCTGTTTCTCACAAACAAATAAAAAGCAGTCCAAAGTAAAAAAAAATGAATAAATAAATAATAATAATAATAATAACAAAAGAAAGAAAGAAACTTAAAATATAGTTTATTCTATAATGAGGCCCTAAGGTTTGTTACTAATATCTAAGGGATAGACATTATTAGCGGGGGGGTTCACATGATCAGAAGCACCTTTGTATGTCATTTATTGGCTCCCAGGCAGCAGCGCAGAGCACAAAACCTATGATTTTATAACCATCTGTAATGAAAGCCCATCCAGTCGCTCAGACCCACCGCTAGCTCCTCTGGAACCGGGGCTAATTCAGACTAATGAGCCTGGCAGAGGTCCATACATTCCGCTCCATGTTCAAACCAAACACATGAAGAAGGTGGTCAACGCTAATTTAGGATGAAAACACATGCAATCACGATAGTCCAGCCAAGTCAAATCGAGAGACCAACCACACTCTCACACATACGCTCAGACATACATGCGTGCTCACATATATGGACATACGCGTGCGTGAACAGGCACACACACACACACACACACACACACACACACACACAACACACAATCACACACACAGTCAGTATGCAAATACTTTTTGTACCACAGTTTCACATCAGCACTACATTTAAAAACTTGAATACAACAGGTTAAATGTACATAACTAACAACAAATCCACACAATTGGAATGCAAATTAAACTGACTCTAGCTAGAAATCACAAACCTGTCTAAAATTACACAGCCCAGAAAAAGAGATATATAGAGAGCATAACCATTTCTACATTATTACCACAAAATTTTACACCCATGTTTCCTATATCTCAAGTTTTAACAGCTGTCTTCATGCACTTCTCCAGTGTTCAGTTATAGATTGAAATTAAACTTGCTTGAGCAGCATTGGGGTTCGTGGTATGGCATTATGTAAGGAGGATGAACTGTACATTCAACTCTGTAGTGGAACAAGATAGTTCCTTAAAGGAGGAGACTGCACCTCGGCAAAGTATACTTCGGCGGAAAGTAGAATTCTCGAAGTGTCTAAAATACATAGTTTTATAAATTTTTATTTGGTAATGATCCAGTGCAACGCATTTTAAAACCAGCAAGTCTTCAAATCGTCATCAATATCTGGGGGCAGACATTTTTACTTAGGGAATCTAAGGCTGTGTTCGGAATGCACGCTTGTACACTTGCTCAGTCACTCTGTATATTGTTTTCAGTGTAGAACATTCACTACACAGTGCCCTATATAGTGGGTGAGTGTGCGTTACAAGGCATTATCCAATCAAACGCCAGTGCCGTGGTGCTTGTGGCGTCAGTTATTCTCTTTCACGACATCAGTTCTCTTTCCTTTCATCCGGGCCATGGAGAAGTTCAGAGGGCCTTCAGTAAGCTTCACCCTTTATGACTTGACAGCCCGCAAGCTGTTTTTATTTAGGATGGCTTGATCAACAATCAAAAATGTATCGACTGAGCGACCGAGACCAATACATGGCCTATAATTAGAAATGATAATGAAAAGGTGAATTCCCATTGCCTACATTTATATAATTGATATGGCATTGTAAAGCCAAAACTTTCGCTGGCTTAGCAGCATTTATTTTCGCTGTCCTTAGGATTGTCACACAGCTGTGCAACTTGCCTTACAGCGCCCTTTAGCCGTGATAACATTCAGAATAAATAATGGATTCTCGCAGCCTCGCAAACTAATTTACGCAAATCTGTGCTGCTTAACGAGCAACAAAAGCGCTGAAATGACAAAGACATGTTGATATTTTACGTTGTCATTTATGTGCAGAAGAAGACACCTCATAATTTTGTGGTGAAATGCATAACAATGCCATCAAAAGTAAATTAGACTGTCGTTGGTTTTTACCAATTAGTCTGTGTAACTGAGGCTAATCGGGAGATGTAAACTGCGAGAGGTTTAGGTTATTAAGTATTTTTAAAAGTGAGGTTTCTGAAGATCAAATTCTGAAGATTCCCTAAGTAAAAATGTCTGCCCCCTGATACTGAAGTCAATTTGAAGACTCGCTGGTTTAAAAATGCGTCGCACTGGATTATTATCAAATTAAAATAGGCTATGCGTTCTAGACACTTCAAGAATTATACTTTCTGCTGAAATATACTTTGCTGAAGTGCGGTCTTCTCCTTTAACCTCAAAATAATAACTTTAATAAACCTGCAGTTGGACAAGTACAAGAGGTGTAAAGTAACCACAAATATGGCAAATGCACGGTTACATTTTAAGGGCAGCCATCACCAATTTTCCCAATAACCAAACCACCGTGATCTGTGAAGTTTTACAGCCATCTGGAAATCAGATCACGGGGAAGGCCAAAAATCGCTGATATACTCAAGCCGCTGTTTCATTATGGGGGAACTTCGAAATGCTCAAGTATGTCAATCTGGAATACACCAACACCAAGTTAAAGGACTGTATTATATTCCCCGGAGAATGCTTAATGGGATGGCAAGTTGAAATTGCGGCTGTACCTCTCCATGTTGTGAACAGGGCAAGCCACTGAACCTTCTCTGAACCTGAACCACAACTGATTCATTCAGACTTTCGGTTTTGAGGAAAGGAAAAACTTATCAGAGAAAGGTAGCCTGCCCCTGTAGTATAGTGCCATCTTCTGGTTGAAAAGCAACACATTTTGCAACACAAAAGCAACATACTACTCAGATAAATAAGATAAAAGCAGAAAAACCCACCGAATTACGGCACAGTATATGATCACATAATATGATTTTAGGGCAAAACTGAAAGAAACTTTTCCAATTTAATCAAACGAAATTGATTAAAAACAAACAAAAAGCAACGGACAAATCTCAACCAAGGAGTAAGTATGCATCTTTTCCAGGACAGAATTTCTGACAGTGACCAACAACAAACTGGTGACAGGTCCTGGCTCACAGTGTTCCAATGACACCCTAGTTTATCAGGTTGGAAAAAAAAAAATCCACATTTATAAACTTTAGCTGTATTGTCTCATGTCCATTACAAGAGTCATATACATAGGCAGGGCATAAGGTTAATCAAGCCAACTTGGCGATGCTTTAGCAGAGATGGTAGGACACAAATTCAGTCCATTCATTGCTTCAAGCTGTAACTCTGCACAGTCACCCAATGTCAATAAAGAACAATTAAAATTCTTTCAAAATTTTTCAAGTCATTAATTTAAGATATGAAGACTTGCAAACTGTATTGGGTGGTGGTACCAAATACACTGTCCACTAACAGTATATAATCACATTTTGGTGTCTCTCATTGCACAAATATTAAACTGGACAAATGAAGCAAATTATGTAGTAATATACAGCAGTGTGAAGTGATGGTAACACACCACCACTTTTGTCTAAAAGGGGTCCTAATAAACAGCGGCGTGCGGTCACACGTTCCCAGGGGCTTCAGTAACCTCACCCTTTACCGCTCGATTGTCCTCAAGCTGTTCTCGTTCAAGTTCTCCTGATTAACAATCAAACAATTTATTGACTGAATGACCAAGACCAATCCATGATCCATAATAAGAAATGATAATGAAAAAAATGAATGCCTATTGCCAATATTTATACAATTGATACAACATTGTTGGGATGGAAACATAAATGCAAAAAATTCAAAACTATCGCTGACTTCGCAGCATGTATTTTCGCCGTCACTCAGCTGTGTATCGTATCCAACGACGCCCTTTAGCCGTGACAAAATTCAGAATACAGAACGGATTCTAGGGGCTTATTGTTCAATGAGCCTCGCAAACTAATTTACAAAAATCTGTGCTGTTTCACGAGCTACACAAGCGCAGAAATTATAAAGACATTGATCTTTTACGTAGTCATTTACATGCGGAAGAAAGCACCTTATAATTTTGCTGTGTAATGTATAACAATGCTATCAAAAATAAATGAGACTGTCATCGGTTCTACCAATTAGTCTGAGCAACTGTTGCTAATCAGGAGAAGTAAACTGCGAGAGGTTTAGGTTATTTAAATCCTAGTCACACTAGAGGCGGAATGAGCCGGAATGCCGTCAGAACGAAAATTCTTTGTATATTCCAGGATATTTGAAGTGCGTTCTAAAAATTCTGACTGCATTTTGAATGCATTCCAAATATTCGGCCCGTTCTTGTGGCGGCCGAATGTTTTGCTCCGCCAAAAAAACTTTCCAGGTGCATTCGAAGTGGAGAAATATCGAACGGCATTCGAAGTGTATTCTAACTGCGCTCTAACTGCATTATAAATATTCTTACAGCACTCCAACAGCATTCAAAACATTCTGATGGCATTCGAGGGAGAATCGAAACGGCAAGCCACGTCAAATCCTGCCAGAATGCGCCTCTAATGAGCCAGAATGCACCTAGAATGCATCTCGATTGCTGCAGGAATCTATTTCGATATTAGAACAATTCAGCTGGAATGTGCTTCGAATGCCGTTGGAATCTTTCGATTGCCGCTTGAATCAGTGGCGGCTGGTGAACTGACTTAAAAATAATGATTGGTTATGACCTGTTTTCAATCATTCATCTAAATTACCATTACAGAAACTCCGAAAACTCTCAACATTATCAGGTGTGGCCAGTTTTCATTAATAACGCATACCTATTAACTCTCATGCATTTGGCGTCAGTTTTAGTGCCATATTTACGTTCCCCTGCTGTAGTCAGCAATTACTCAATCAATGCATATGGGACACTCGTGTTACATTCTAAGTACATTCTGAGTATTCGAGCTGCATTCTGTTTGAATTCTTGGACGTTCCAACCATATTCGGCGGCCATTCGGGGAGCGTTCTGACTGCATTCGAGGCGAATTCGTACAGCATTCGAGGCACCTTCCAACCAGACTTCGGGTGGAGTTCAGGCAGCAATTGAACTGCACTCGTACGGCATTCGAAGTGTATTCTAAATATTCTGACTGCATTCTGACAGCATTCTAAATATTCCTACTGTGTTCCAACTACATTCAAGCTACATTCGAGAGCTAATACACCCAGAATGTGCAAGAATCATTTGAGGCGGGTTCGAAGAGCATTCTAAGTATTCGAACTAGAGCTGTCCCAAACGATTATTTTTCAAACGATTAATCTGGCTAATCTAACGATTATTGTTACATTTTTTTTCCGAATAATTCATTTTTCTGTTAAAAATTCTTTCACATTACTTGATCAATGTAATTATTCACACAATAAGGACATCGTCATCTCTTGTTAACATTTCAATTCTTTAACATGGTACTTGAATCTCTCCAAAATAAAATTCTGTGTGATGAAATAAAATGTGCTAAATAATGCATTCTGATGCCAGATGTAGCATCTAACAAAATAAATAATAATAAAAAGTCACACAGGAGAAAAACAAAAATAGGTGTTTTACTAATTAGCAGAGTAACGGAAAAAAAGTAGGCAACATGTTTTTTTATTCTTTTAGAACTGACAGTTGTAGCCTATGTAAAATAATGCATTGAACAGCCAAGCTCAGGGCACATAAACATTTCTATATTTAAACACTTAAATACTGCCCTGCAGTTCATAGCTCCTCAAGAAAAAGTATATCCAAAATTAAATAAAATGCAGACAGATGAGCAGGGCCATTCTCAGTCACGTGTGTGACCAAAAAATGTAACAAATAGTAGAAAAAAATCTCCTCCAATTACAAAAGCATTGGAGGTTCATGATTGACCTTGTATAAGCGCATTACTTATCCAAGTCTATCAAGTAAAAATGTTATTTGTTACATTAACTTTAACTACTTAAGGTCAGAGGTCAAATTGGTCACGTGTGTGACTTCACAAAACAGGTTTTTCATAACTCTATTTGACTTCAAAAACTCTGTGAAGTTGAAAAAATCTAGAATTTTCATAGTTTTGGGGTATGGAGAATAGCAAGGAATAAATTTGATACCTTTCATTAATTTTCAAAGTATTTTTTATTTGATGACCTCTGGTCATGTGTGTGACATTTTGGTTCACTTCTCAAAGAATGGCCCAGCAGTGCAAAAATAATACAATCTGAATCTGAAAATAATACAATCTCACATTAAATGTACTTAAGTACCAAAGGTATTTTGAGAAAAAAATTAAGTATCAAAAGTACAAGTACAAAGTATTTTTTCATAGTAACAAAGCAACCACACATTATTCTCTCCTCGTGCTCCTTAATCAATTTTCAGGTGAATGAAAGATACAGTATTCAAAAAACAAACAGGCAGTCTCTCCTTAATATACTTTGTCTTTGAGTTTACTGACAGTTTAAAAACCACTATAACTAATAGAATTACATAGTATCAATAACATGTCTAATTATTGCTTCAGAAAACTTAATTTTCTTAACTACTGATTGGGAGACCATTGGCTCACTGTAGCTGAAGTGCCTGCTGCAGGGGACGACGATTATTTCTGTCGCAAGAGATTTATTTTATTTTTTTAACTGCTGGATAGATGGTATGGGCAAGTATATTGAGCAGTTTGCACATCATGCAAAAACAGGGATTGGAGTGAACTCATCAACATGCTAAACCTTGTTCGGCTTGCTTGTGACTATTCAATAACTGATCCGGGTGTGCCATCTAGTGATAAAATATTGTAACTGCATGCGTACATTTGCAGCTCCACGTCCCACTGGCGGATCCGCATAAAGATACAATGCCGAAAGCACCGTTGTTCTTCTCGAACACGCCAAATCCAGATAATCCGTAAATGATTAAATTCATCTTTAAATTTGTATCGAGTAACTAAGTTGCCAGTGTCAAAGTAACAAAGTGAAAGTATACTTTTTATCTTTTAAATGTAGTAGAGCAAAAAGTACAAATCCTCAAAAAAAAAAAAAAAAAAAAACTAGCCTACTTAAGTAATGGAACTATGCACCTTTGAAAACGGGAGTGTCATGCACCCCCAGAGAAAATCTCACTTTAGTCTGCATTCAAAATTTGAGAGCCCTGAAAGTTAGTAGCGATGCATTGATAGACAACAAATCAACAGTCTAACGAAAACTACAAAAACACATTCTGTATCAACGCTTGATAATCGCACATTCCAGGGTGGGGAAGCAAACACTACGGTGTTTTGCTGCCATCCTGACAGAGCTCCCGGTGATTTCGCTTCAAATGTTCGTTCATTGCTGTCGTCTGAACGCCAGCTGATTTTTACATAGTCTGCACAGTACCACAGCACTAGAAGGGTTAAGAGTGAAAAACTCCCACACTTTTGAAGACCGATTTTTTTTTTTTTTTTTTATGTGTTGCTCCTCGCCGTCCGCTCTAGTGTTACTGCATGTCGCCGCCATCATTGTTGTGTGAATTCTTCTTCTTCCGTAACAATCTAGAGCTTCGATAGCTTTTTGTGTATTACCGCCACCACTGGACTGGAGTGTGGGACAACCCACTTGTTTGGGACGCGTCGACGCAAATAATTAATGTCGACGAATTTATGTCGTCGATTACGTCGACGACGTCGACGCGTCGTCCCAGCTCTAATTCGAACGGAATTCTTTCAAAGCTGTAAGAATTTTGGTCAATTTGAAATTCCTGCTGGAATGTTGCGCAAATTCTTCATTCCAAGTGGTTCTGCGTGATTCTTGCTGATTTTGAATAAGTGTGACGGGGGCTTAAGCAGTGAAAGGTGAGGTTACCGCTGGCCACTGCTGATATATGACTTCTCTATAATTTTTTGGTGAAAATGTATTTAAAAATACTATTTTAGGGAATGAGAACCAAAAAAAATCATTCCCACATATATATTGAGAGAAAAATATGGGTTATTAACAAAAACAGTGAACATAATTTTTTTTTATAAAATGTAAATTTGTCGCAAATTTTATGTTTTTGACTCTTGCATGGCATGAAAGCATGTTTGCAGGCTCATTCCATGATTATTAATGCTAAAAAAAAAAATTTTAAACAGGTTTGAGGCAACATTATTCCACAAAATTACCTCTGATGGTCAGTGGTTCCAGTACAAAAGGTGACATGAACTTTGAGCAGTGTCACAGTGTTAAACATGATGGCATGACGGAAGGAGCTCTCTGAGATTGTTCATAGATTGTGGCCTTACATGATGCTGGTTGGTCACTTAGAAAAATTTCTGAAGACATTAAATGCTGTCATGGCACTGTAAGAAATACTATCAAGTGTTTCAAAGAGACCAATTCGCTGAAGACTAGTGGCAATAGAGGTGCAGAATGGAAGTGCCTCTGATGTTCGATATCTGTGTCTGACAAGTACAAAAAAAAAAAAAGTGAAGAGATGAAAGTATCAACATTTATTATTTCCAGACGCCAGTGTGAAAGTGGTCTGAATGGAACAAAACCACTTCTTAGAGCTTGCAACATCAAAAAGTTGAGTTTGCCAAGACATTCAAGGATTAGACACCAACGGAATGGGAACAAGATGAATCAAACTTTGAAATTTTCTCATCCAAATGCAGAGCTTATGTGCACCATAGAGTTGAAGAAAGTTCCAAAAATGACAGTTTAACCCCATCAGTAAAACATGAAGGTGATAATATTATGGGGTTTGGGGTTCAGTCTGCTCAAAAGGGGCTGGTCATCACATAAAATCCAACCAAATCATGGATCAATAGAAGTATCACAGCATCCTTGTAAGGCTCGCATTGCCATCTGGAAAGAGACTGATTGGTCGGGGATTTTAATTTAAACAAGATAATGACCCTAAACACACTTCTAAGTTGTGCAACAATTATCTCAGTCGAAAAGAATCCTGTGTTGACATAAAAGTTATGACTTGGCCTGCTTAAAACCCAGACCTTAATCCGATTGAGCAAATCTGGAATTGCTTGATCCCAAGATAAACAAATCTGATGTAACATCAAAAGAATCTCTTTGGAATGAACTTCATATAGAATGATTTGGCGTGTGAGAAAATAAAAATATGCGAACACTATGCCTTTAAGATTAAATGCTGTAATCACAGTAAAGGTTGGCTGCACTAGATATTGACTTTTTCTATCAAAAAGACATTATTATTTTTGTTTTTACTACATATTGTTATCGGTTTACTTATTTTCATCTATATGATCCAGTATTATATGAAATAAATACTTTAATAATACTTGGATTCTGATTTATCTTCAATTTGTTAAGTGTATAATCATCACTGCACACAACTGTATTATTTATCTTAAATGAACAGTCATTCATGGTGCCTACTGTAATAATGGAATAGTGCTGCTTGTTTCCCTCTGAACTAATTCAATTTATGGAGAGCATCACCTTTTAATCAAAATTAGTCCGTATCTGCAGGTCTGTGCTGAGGTTAATGATGATATTATCATGAAGGCACACTGAGGCAGTTTTCAACGCTACTTTATTTCTAGACAGAAATCCAAGTCAGTAAACTTATTCACAATGTCAGCAATTCCTCTAAATCACTCTTGTGTTGCAGCACTCTACTTAAAAAATTTCAAACTCTAATTCAGAAACTTTCAGCGGTATTTCAATAGACCATTCGGATCAAACTGTCTGACAAGCCACGCTTTAAACTGTGGTTCATTGAAATAACTTTTTGAAAGATTTGCCCTTTGCATTAGAAAATTCAGGCAAACTACTCTCATGGGTGCAAGATTATCGCATCTTAATTCTGAAACGAAAAAACACGTTTCTCAATAGTCGTAACCAACTACCTGCAGTCATTAATCATACATATAGCTCCAAATAAACAAACCTTGTTTTTTTTTCACTACAAAATACATCCCAAGACAGTGAAACTGACGTGACCCTGTAGAAATAGCAGGAGTGATCTCATGCACTCACCTCTGGGCATACATCAGCTGAATGTTTCCCATTGCTGCTACAAAAGGCCACCCTTTGTACCTGTGGCAGCCGGCAAGTTCCACTTCTGCGAAGTGGGAATTCAGATAAAGGGCAACTAAGCGATGCAGCCCCAAAAACCCATAGAAATGCTGCCGATAGAGGGAAGAAATTAAATGCTAAAAAGATTCAGGAGTTATAAATAAATCCTTCGTCAACCGGAGGAGTTTTATTTCCAGGCCATTATTACTGACGATGCGACCGGGAAGAATGCAGGACAGGAACATACCGGGGAAATTACATATTGTGAGGGCTCACTAGCCTGATTTACTGCCCTGTAGTAACAGACATAAAGCCACAGCTCTCAGCAAACTGCCACATCGAAATACCAACCTTCCCGTAATCTATGTCATCCAGAAGCCTTGCTTTATTTGGCAGCAGTGCAGAATAAAACTACAAAATATTCTGCACACGGTATTTGAGGACAGTATTTAATTTCAGTGGTTTGAATGTAATAAAATACAATACCAGAAAAAAAAAAAAACATGAATAAAAATATTTACAGGCTGGCATGATTATGTCTGAACTCCCAGACCTGCGTTTTCACACATTTTTGCATCCGCATGCAGAATTTTTGAAGTGTTTTTGTTTTTTTTCAGCTAACCACATATGTTTCTATTGACTGCAGTGGAAACAAAGAATGAGAAGTTTAAAGGGTGGTATAGGAGAAAGCCTCAACAGAGACAAGATGGATTGATTTTTATCGATTCTGATAAGCCAGAAAAACACTGGGAGCTCCCTTTGTAGTGAGCCTAGATACATTTAACAATTAAACACATACAACACTTCCCTTAAAGCCACTCCTGTCATCAGTCACATCGCACTGGTTTTGTTCTTTCATATTCTGTAGTTTTCTAAACAGTCTTTCTCTTGTCTGAGACTTTCATTCTTTTAAACACAACTGAAAATGTCTGCTGGTATTCATGTCATGTTTTATTTTGGCGCATTGACCAATTAAATCACGTAGGTCATTCAACAGATTTCCACAAGCAGACGTTTGAAATTGTTTTTGAAAGAAATGAAAGGCTTGTACAAGGGGCTCCAAAATTACTGGCACTCCTGATTGGCAATGCACAAACAATACAAAAAAAATATAAACAATATAATTACAGGGAAACGAATATGCCAACATGTGTGAAATACTTTACTAAAGTTTCGATGGAAACAACCAAAATCATTTTCATTTAATGCAAATTAAATTTCAACAAAATTAAGGTTTCATAATTATTAGCACCCTTCATTTAGTACAACCCCTCCGGCAAGGATAACAGCATGGAGTCATATCCTGTAATTTTTGACACGGTTAAGACACACATTTGGGGAGATTTTGGACCATTCCTCGACTCAGATCCTTTCAAGACGCTTCACATTCTTGGGTTTGTGTTTAACTGCCCTCTTCAACTCAGCCCACAGGTTTTCAATTGGATTGAGGTCTGGCAACTGAGATGGCCATTGCAGAACATTGATTTTGTGGTCATGTAACCATTTTAGTGTGGATCTTGAGGTATGCTTTAGGTCATTGTCTTTTGGGAAAGTCCACCTATGGCTTAGTCCCAGCCTTCTGGTGGAGGCAACCAGATTGTCAGCCAAAATGTCCTGATACTTGACGGAATTCATTATGCCATTAATCTTAAACAGTGCCCCTGGACCTCTTGAATTAAAACAGCCCCAAAATATGACTGACCCACCATCATATTTCACCATGGGTATGAGACGCTTCTCCATGTATACATCTCTGTTTCGATGCTAAGCATGCCGGTGCTGTATCACCAAAACCTGCAATATTCGTCCCATCTGACTAAAGCACCTGGTTCCAGTCGTAATTTAAATGAGGTTTGGCAAACTCCCAGTGCTTGCTTCTGTGTCTTCTGGTCAGAAAAGGCTTTCTTCTGGCAACCCCTCCAAAGAGCCTGTGGTTGTGGAGGTGGTGCCTGATGGTGCTGTTTGAAACCTGGTGACCCCAAGACCCACCAAGGCCTGCAATTTCTTCACAGCGATTCTTGGGGATTTTACCGTTTCTCCCCCAATTCTTCTCAGTATCCTGGGGGGCAAAATGCAGTAGCATCTTCTACCCTTGACGACTTCAACAGTCCCATATCTTTGTGATTTTTAAATAATTTCCTGAACAGTGCTCAGTGGTATATTTAATTGTTTGTGAATCTTCTTGAAGCCATTACCAGATTTATGAAGGTCTATGACCATCTGTCTTTTGAACTGACAGTTGATTTGTTTTCTTCATGGTGTTTGATGACAAAGGGATCTTGCATGTGTGTTGTCTCATTTTGATACCCTAGTGAAACAGGAAGTGATGTAATGGCTCAATATAGTTCCTTAACACTTAAATAAAACTAAGTGGAATTTAGTACCTGGTTTAATTTTGGTAGATGTTATTTACAATGATCTTTAAGGGTGCCATTAACTGTGAAGCCTTGATCTGGGGAAAATATATTTTTAATTGAATAAGTAAATGATTTTGCTTGTCTCTATTGGAACATTAATCTGGTCAATGAGTGTTTGTTTGTCAGTGCGTGAGGCCCACTGAAACAAATTCCAATCGACAACGTCAATATGGCAATAAAGTATTGAATCTTGAATCTTAATATCGTACAGGACTGTTTTCCATGTTGGTATTTAGAGTTTTTCCATAAATTTTCTATAAAAGTATTGTTTGTGCATCGCCAGGCAGGGGTGCCAGTAATTATGGTGCCCACTATAAATGACAAAAATCCAACTATATTGAAAACTACCAAAACAAAACCCATGACATAAACACCAGCAGACACTTCATATTGTCTCAGAAAAATGAGAGGCTCAGACAGGAGAGAGACCCCTCTGTATTGAACATTACGAAATACTTCAGAACAAAACCAGTGCAGTGTGAGCCACTGCAACCACAGTTTTGAGTAATGTACTGTATATGTTTCATTGTTTCATGTATTGAGAAGTAGGCTCGCTGAAAGGGGAGCTCCCTGTATTCTTCTAACCAACACAACTGAGACTAAATGGCAGTGCAGATATCAGAATCCATTGAAACCAATCAATCTAGTTTTTATTGAGGCTAGTATAGGAGACAGAGCATTGCAAATTATTTAAAGAGGCTAATACCTCACGTAGCTGGAGGTTCTCCTTCTCCTTCTGATCCAGGATGACCTCCAGGTGGCCGACCTGCGACTCCGCTTCAACCAGCCTGCGGGTCCGCTCCCCCTCGTCCTCCATGGCTTTGGAAGGCAGGCCTTTGCTCTGCAGCATCTCCAGCAGCTTCTTTATGGACTCGTCGCGGGCATTCAGCGTCTGCTTCTGGGTCTCAATGCGCAGCTCCATCTCCTCCAGGGTCTTTCTCAGAAGGAAGAGCTCTTTGGCCTGCCGGTCGTGCTCGGCCTGCAACCGGCGGAAGTTCTCCTCAGTCAGCTCAATGGTGAAGTGCTCGGCGCTGCGGTTGCCACTCTCCTGCTGCAGGAGGTGGTTCAGGTCCCTCTGTGTGCGCAGTTCATCTTGCAGGGCCTGGATGGTCATCTGCAGGTGCTGCAGCACCAGGGAGAAAAACATCAGCGAGGGCAGCACAGCAAAAATATCAGTTTTAACAAGTGTTTCAGTCTTGTAAAGAGAATACCAGCCAATTAAAGGAGCAAGTCGCACAGACTTTGTCCTATTTTGCAATAATAGAGAAATAATAAAAATAAATAAATGTAAATGGAGGACAGAAACACAGGTTAATATAAAATTATTATTATTATTATTATTATTATTATTATTTTTTTTCAGTGCTCACTCAGGTCAACTCCTATTACACATAGATTTAAGTCAATGCCACTTAATGTTGTACATAAATTATTGCAGACAAGAGTTTAATAGCCAAAATAACAATGAATGTAACTTGGTGTTATCACACACCTGAATTTGAATGTGAAATTTAGTGTGTGAGTGCAATATAAATTCAAGAGTGTTCACAGCATGGTGCAGAGTGCAAGTGACTAAACTCAAATACACTACCCAGCCAAAAAAAAAAAAAAAAAAAAAAGAAAAAAGTCACACACTCTAATTTTTTTTCCAAAGACCTTGTTTTGAAGATGTGAGAGTCAAACTGTAGCGTAAAGTCTTTTCCAGCACATCGCAAAGATTCTCAATGGGGTTCATGTGTTAATGTCTGGACTCTGTGGTGGCAAATCCTTGTGTGAAAATGATGTCTCATGCTCCCTGAACCACTCTTTCACAATTTCACACTGGCATTGTCATCTTGGAATTTGCCCGTGCCATCAGAAAAAATCCACTGATGGAAAATCCAGGTCATTCAGTATATTCAGATAGTCAGCTGACCTCTTTGGGGCACATATTGTTGCTGAACCTAGACCTGACCAACTAAAGCAACCCCAGATCATAACACTGCCCCCCACAGGCTTGTACGGTAGTTGTTAGTCATGATGGGTGCATCACTTCATTCTTACCCTGATCCGCCCATAACTCAGGGTAAGCGAGTAAATCTGGACTGATCAGACCACATCACCTTCTTTCATAGTCCAATTTTCACAGCCCTGGGCAAATTAATTGGATAAAGCAGGCTAGAGTGGTAAAAACTAACAACAAAGGTTTTCAGGCTTTTTATTTCTTTAATAGCATCTACATTCAGCACTCAGTACAAGATGTGTCCTCTATGGTTCTTGATAAGCTGTTCCATCCGTTTTGGCATGGAGCTGACCAGCTTTTTGCAGGTTGCCTTGATTTCTACATCATGATGCCACACCTGGACAACTGCATCAATGACTTTGGCTTTTATGGTGCAGTCCTTTTGCTGCAGCCTTGACTTGATGATGGACCAGATATTGTCAATGGGATTGATGTCAGGTGAATTACCAGGCCAGTCCAACACAGTTACAGTACTGGGTTGATGATGCTATCACATTAGTTGCATCATACAAGTCAAGGCAATTAATGATATGTGGCTAAAAGGTACTATGCAGCAATCATTGAGGTGGTTATGTAAAACATCCATCACTTGGCACGGGTATTAGCCCTGCATTCAGCTCATTTAATTGACAAGCACCTTTATCCAATTAATTGTATGCTCCCTAGCAAATTGAAGCTTTTTTCCGATTGGCTTCACTCATAACTGGTTTTCCGAAGGCTACACAGTTGTTTAGTTCCAATCACAAAACTGGTCGAACACTGTGTGAGTGGAAATGCTCCTACTTTCACAATTAAACATAGCCATGAGTTCTACTGTTGAATTTGTATGATTTGATTTCACCAAACATTTACATGATGTTCCAGGTTTTAATGATATGCTGGACAGAGTAACACCTTTCCCAAGGCCACAGGATATGTCTTCCAACATGGTTGTATAAGACATGTGAGGCTACTCACTGCATCAGTTAGGGTTAAATAACTTGTTGCTGGCTGAGACTTATTCATCACCGCAGTAATTATCTAATGGAAGACATACCTATTTGCTTTGTTAAATCCAGGTGGTGACGTTTTTTCTGGCCAGGCAGTGTATGTGGCATTCTAAAAAAGCTATGAGAATGCTAATAAGTTACTGAGCATTGAAAAATAATACAAAACAAAATATCAGTGTGAATTGTTTTGCATAATAAAGAATCAACCCTTAATTTGAAAATTCTATGTCCGCCCATCTGGCTAATTGGCCTAGTATTTCTACCCCATTATTGTATACCTGATCACCTCAGCCGCGTATACTGTGTCCCTCACGACATACTGTAATCCTTTTCGTAACTGACCATGTTGAGTCAAATATACGTTGTAGACGATGTTGTTCCATTTTCAAATCAGTAAAATTCAATTATCACTGCTTCCATTATGCAGTAGTGGTAAACTCAAAAAAGTTGCTCTGTTAGCATGTGTGCTTATGAGCATGAGTGTGCATGCACGCGTGCCCGTGTGTGTTTATGGTGGGAAAGAATACTGTAAGTTTAACCCTAAACTTAAAGACTGCACGCTAAGAGATGCTTGCGTGTTGCATGCAAGTACTGTATGTACAAACCTTAGTTTTTCTGGCATCCAATGGCTGCACAGCATGGTAAATGGAAAAAAAACAATGCACCAAAATCACAAAAAGCATGTGCAAAGAAGCAAACATAAAACAAAATAACACAGAAGCAGGGAAATAAATCACTGAATTTCATACAACAGCTCTACAAAAAACAAAGCATTTATTATACCTCTTGTGCTCAATAAAGTTTTCCGTCACTGAAAAATACGTCAAAAGGATTGATGGCATCATTGCACTTACTTAACGGCAAGAACAACACATGGTCATCTCTGAATATTCTATCACATCACTTCCTTTGCGCTTACTGACCAATTACTCTAGTTATCAGTACTAAACACACATAAAATCCTTATTTCCATGAAAAATCCCCCATGAAACAATGAGCTCCAGAGTAAGGCATTTAAAAAAAAAAAAAAATTTAGTGTAAATTAAGACAAACTAATAAGGAATGATCTCTTATACTTTACCTGCAATTATCACTGATAGATTATTCATTATTACTTACTGCATAAATGGACAGATAAGCAAAGACTAAAAATGTCACAAATGAATTTCACTATGATTTGAAAACATTAAAAATGACTTAAATCATGAGGGAAAATTGGAACTCAACAATGCAGGAAAAACCATGATGCAGAACATACAATACCATGTCTCTAAATACATTAATTGCACCAACCAAGAGCAAACGTTTTAGTAAAAATACAGTTATGACGACTAAACGAAAATATGCTAAACGACAAATTCAGTAAAAGCAATCATATTACGCAAAAATAAATAATTCAAGGTTAGTAGAAATAATATCAAATGAATGCCATGAAGAACCACAGATTTAACCCTAAGACCTCAACTGATTACTCCAGGTTGCCACCAGAGAGGCAACTGAATTTCATGAAGAAATGTCAGCAAAACAAAAAAACTTCACAAATAAATTGCTGACCTTTTTTAAAATCACTAATAGCTATCTATCACTTTATATATATATATATATATATATACACACTTATATATTATATACTTATATATTATATTATATACTTACACTTATATTTTATATATACACACAAACAAACCCCAATTCCAATGAAGTTGGGACGTTTTGTAAAATATGAATAAAAACTTCTTTTTTTTGGCAATATTCACTCAATTTGAATTTGATGCCTGCAACACGTTCCAAAAAAGCTGGGAAAGAGGCATGTTTACCACTGTGTTTCATCACCTTTCCTTTTAACAACACTCAAAAATAGCCGCGCTAACGCAGGCGGCTGAGAAATGTACTAAATAGAACTGTAGACTGTTAAAAATGAAATCAAATCAATATTTGGTGTGACTACCCTTTGCCAAAAAATTCGGGAAACTGTCCTGTTGTGCTGTAGTTTTATAAGATGATTGGCTTTTTGCTTGTTCCGAACAGAGTGGAGAACTTGAAACTGTTCTTCTGCAGACTGACTGTCTCACTTGCGTCTATCCCTCCAAGAAATTACAAACAGCTATGCTGATGTTGATGTCAAGGCTCTGTCAAGACTATAATATCTGTATCGACAATTTTTAATGGAATGCAAACATTTATTTCTGAAATTTTTCTTTAAATTAGCATTTGGAATTTCTAATTGACATCATTTTCAGAAACTCTAATATGGAAACAGAAAGTAAACATCTAATACAGATTTGAATATTAAAAAGTGCAGGGTGCCGAAGACTTTTGCACAGTACTGTATATATATATATATATATATATGTGTGTGTGTGTGTGTGTGTGTGTGTGTGTGTGGGTGTGTGTGCATATATATACATATACACACACACACACACACACACACACACACACACATCGTGGGCTCCAAAAATACTGCCACCCTTCTTGATTGACAGTGCAAAAAAAATACTTTAAATATATATTTACAAAGAAACTAAATAAAAACGTGAAAAATACTGTATGATATTAATGTTCCAATGGACCCAACCAAAATAATTTACTGATTTAATTAAATATCAATTTCGAGGCTTCACAGTTAATGACACCCTTAAAGATTATTGTGTGCTTGCCATACGAAAACAACACATTGTTCTCCTTATGTTCATTTATTTATTATTTTTCCATTTCCAAACACTTTTTTGTCCCGTATCAAGTGTCTGAGTGTTCACGATAGAGACGCGGTTCAAACACTGAAACGTCCGGCTCAACCACATCTCTGGGCCTTGCACAAACAGTTGCATAGCCCCTTTTCATTCTTTTGCAATCCCTGTTTTTCATCCCTTTTTATCTCCATTAAAAATGCATGGTGGAGTTCTGCCATTATGACATCATGGAACGCTAGGGGGCAGCCTCAACACCACAACCAATATATAGACTGTGTCAGAGCCGTATATAGAGAGAGTCTGGCCAACTCGAATCATGGGCGCCATGTTTGCTACCAACGGCAGATGATTCTACGGCTTAACCCTGTGGGCCGGATACTATGGTCGTATCAAAATCGCTAGTTTTAAAATACTAAGAAGACTCAACATAACATGACACTTTGCTTGTAGTATTATCAGGGTCCCTACACATGAACTCGAACATTGAGAACATTGCTCGAAGACAAAGAGTTTGCTTAAAAGACGTTTTTGTTAGCATGGGACCTACCTCTCGTTGTCTTCCGGGTTGTTGCCTTAGGTGAGTCCAGTGTTAAAAGCGGTATTTAAGTAAACTCCTTGCACACAAACAATGTTCACAATGCTCGAGTTCATGTGTAGAGAGCCTGGTGATACTACGAGCAAAGTTTCATGTTGTGTCGAGTCTTGGTGGTTTAAAAATAGCGATTTTGATGTGATCATAGCAGTGCCCGAGCGCTCCCATTCGAAAGCCAATTGACGAAAGGTCGCGTGTATTCGCGTCTTCGCATTGACTTTGAATGTAATCTGTCGTGCAAAAAATTCGTTTCGCGTCCTGTGTGCAAGCAGCTTCAATCACATAGCTGTAGTACTTGATAAAAAAAACCGCTCTGCGTTTCGTCACGCTATTAATATGTAGCTAAACCGAATATCAAGTGTAATGGAGGTAGCGCAATGCTACAATGCCTGCGAATTAACTAACGTTTCCATCAAGGCGCTGATGGAAATTAAATTTGTCTTCTATTAAATTATGCTTTTCTGTTATGTGATAAACAGAACCTTACCCTCCTGGTGTACAAGAAATTACAAGAAATTTATGAAACGAGTTGAGTAAATTTTCCGTTTGTTGCGAGCTTTAACTTTCATATGACACGTCCACCCTAGGAAGATCTCAATGCCGCTGGCGCTACAGTAAATGAGCATTTGCAATGTATTCTCTATTGAGTGCGTTTAGTTACATGGACTTCAGTATCCCGGGTATGATCGGGTTTTTTGAGAATCCCGTTTTTGCGTTTGTGCACGTAAACATCATATCCTTATTTTAGAAACCAGGATAAATAAATAATTAAATATATGTGCAAATAATTGTATAATTGAATAACTTCTTGAATTTAATTACCTTATATTCGACACTTCGCTAAGGAGATCGCTGGATGAATATTGATTAAAGGTAGCAAACATGGCGTCCATAGAACACGTGACCAGCTCAGAACCAATCAGCATAGCGGGATAGCTCAGATGTTCAAAACCCGAGTTGGCCAGACTCTATATACAGCTCTGGACTGTGTGTGTGTGTGTGTGTGTGTGTGTGTGTGAGAGAGAGAGAGAGAGAGAGAGAGAGAGAGACAGACAGACAGACATTTTAGCAAGCACACTCTCGGGGTTCGTCCTGACGAAACGCATTTCTAGTTGTAAATAACATCGACTACAATTAAACCAGGTATTAAATTACACTTGAGTTTTTGCAAGGAACCATATTGTTTAAGGAACTATATTGAGCCATTACATCACTTCCTTTTTCACTAGAGTATAAAATTGAGGTAACACACATGCAATATCCCTTTGTCATCCAACACCATAAACAAAAAAAAAAACAACAACAGTGAGTTCAAAAGAGGCAGATGGTAATAGACCATCATAAATCTGGAAATGGCTACAATAAAACAAAGGATTGAATATGCCACTGAACACTGTCAAGGCAATTACTGAAAAAATTCAAAGATATGGAACTGTTGAAAACCTCAAGGATAGAGGATGCATCTGCATTTTGCCCCTCAGGATACTGGGGACGATGGCCAGAGAAGCAAGAAAATCCCCGACAATCAATGGGAAGGAATTGCAGGCCTTTTTGGCATCTTAGGGTCACCAGGTTTCAAAAAGCACCATCAGGCACCACCTCCACAACCACAGGCTCTTTGGAAGGGTTGCCAATAGAAAGCCTTTTCTGACCAGAGGACACAGAGGCAAGCACTTGAAGTTTCCCAAACATCATTTAAATCATGACTGGAACAAGGCGCTTTAGTCAGATGAGACCAAAATTGCACGTTTTCCGTCAGATACAGCATCTGCATGTTTGGTGTCAAAACAGAGATGCATACAACGAGGAAAACCTCATACCCATGGTGAAATTTGACAGTGGGTTAGTCATGTTTAGGGGCTGTTTTGACTCAAGAGGTCCAGGGGCGCTGGTTCAGATTAATGGCATGATGAATTCCGCCAAGTATCAGGACATTTTGGCTGACAATCTGGTTGCATCTGCAAGAAGGCTGGGACTTAACCATGGGTGGATTTTCCAACAAGACAATGACCCAAAGCATACCTCAAGATCTTTTCAAAGATGGTTCTGTTACAACAAAACCAACTTTCTGTGTGGCCATCTCAGTCGCCAGACCTCAATCCAACTGAAAACCTGCGGGCTGAGTTGAAGAGGGTAGTTGATAAACGCAAACCCAAGAATGTGAGAGATCTAGAAAGGATCTGCTGCTATCCTTGTCACAGGTTGCACCAAGCACTAAATGAAGGGTGCCAATAATTATGAAACACTGATTTTCTAAAAATTTATTTTGTACTAAATGAGTTTGTTTGTTTCCATCAAAACATTAATAAAGTAAAGTATTTCACACATGTTGGTATATTCCACTTCTCTATAATTATATCATATTTTTAGATGTATTGTTCATGCATTGCCAGTGAGGGGTGCCAGTAATTTTGGAGCCCAATGTGTATGTGTATATGTGTGTGTGTGTCTATATACAGTACCATGAAAAAGTATATGCCCCCTTCCAGATTTCTTTTTTTTTTTTGCATATTTTTCACACTTAAATGTTTCAGATCATCAAAAAATTTTAATATTAGACAAAGATAACCCGAGTCAGTACAAAATGTAGTTTTGAAATGATGATTTCATTTATCAAGGGAAAAAGCTATCCAAACCTACCTCGCCCTATGTGAAAAAGTAATTGCCCCCTAAACCTAATAACTGGTTGTGCCATGTCAAAGCTCAAATCATCTCAAACTGATTTCTAAAGCAAGAGAATGAGTTCAGTGTCCTCAACTGGCCTGCACAGTCACCAGATTTCAATCCAACAGATCACCATTGGGATGCGGGGGAACACGAGATTTGCATTAAGGATGCGCAGCTGACAAATCTGCAGCAATCATGTCATGCTATCATGTCAATATGATTCAAAATCTCAGAACATTCCAGCACCTTGTTAAATCTATGCCACAAAGAATTAAGGCAATTCTGAAGGCAAAAGGGCGTACCTAATGAAGTGGCCGGCGAGTGTATGTGCCTTTATATATATATATATATATATATATATAAAAAATCAAAAAATAAATCTAAAAATAAAAGTGAGCAATATATTATACCTGAAAAATGGTGCACTCTAAGTTCATTTTCCAAAGTAACATTAACTGTGGCAAACTGCATCCCTACAATAGTAGGAACTTCACAATGCATTAGATGTTTCAACCCAGCCACATCACAGCACAGATTTCCAATTGGCTCCATGCATTTCTCAGAGTCAGTGGCAACGGCTTGAATTTCAACCATCTGGACAGCCGCCTAGCGCCCATCACATATTCATAGAAGTCAAGTATGCACTTCACCCCTGGAAAGAGTCTTTATCTGTATCCTGAAAGGCAAATGATTCAAGACTATAAAAAATGTTGTGCATTTAAAAAAAAAAAAGTGTATGTGTGTGTGTGTGTGTGTGTGCCTGTGTCTAGCACACAATCTTCATATAATACACGCATATGCCAACTTACAAAAAATGAACCTCACCACGAAAGGTATGCAGCAGCCTGAGAAACAATATTAATTCATGCAACTCAAGAATTAAAATAACATTGTATACAAAAAAAAAAACAGTAACTAAACAGGAATTGCCTCTTGTCATGCTGAGCTCTGCATTTCTAATGCATGCCTGTGTTCAGACAAAATACAGTTCATATTTGCTTGTTGATATCCGTTAAGCATAAAATTGAGGAAAACATATTGTCTGCAGGACATTTGATGAATTGGTCCTAATTGATCTTGGCATGATCAAGTCAGCCACTTTATTTTAAGTACTAAGGCAGTTTCACTTTATATTGACGAGAGAGTAATCATCAGAGAATAACTGGCCTGTTACTGCTGGAAGAAAGCCAGGCTGTAAAGCATATTGTTTCCCCAGTAGATGGCAATAAATAACCTTGTAAAAAGAAGACTGCGGCTCAAGCCAGCTCAGCGGCTGAATTTCTTCCCCTTTTCACTATGAACTCAGCTCCTCCCTAGCATGCAAGACATTAGCTCCATATTTTTTCTATGAATTCAAAACTCAAAATACCTCAAACTCAGAGCAATCATCAAGCCATTTTTTTTTTATTCTGCTCTAAACTCAGTCTCAATGCAGAAAGAGAGAAGTCATTTACAAGTATGTTAGGTATGGTGACATTCCTTCAGCTAGGCTCCTCCAAAAATACATACTTTTTTAAAGGTTCTCTCCCAAAGAGCCTTATTGTTTTAAAATATCAACTTATATTCTCAACAGGATATATCCCTGTCAAATGCATTAATGTGATCTTATATTCAAGCAGCAAATGTCAGCACCCATATTGCTTATGTCTATTTGCTGTAAGCATTTTAGAAAGATTATACTACATACAGTATGTGGTGGCATATATAATATAGCATTGGCCTGCTGTGGTAGAAACAGTCCCTGGCTCACAGGAGATTTTGCTCATCATTCAACTACGTGCATCTGCGTATCATTAGCCTGTTATCCAATATAGTCCTTATGAGTTGGAGCTTCGCACCGTTCCGGTGCAAAGTCTCATAAGCCCATTGTGTAGTGTATCGCGTGTATATCTCTTTGTGCTCTAAAATAGCAGACCAATGTTAGTCTAGCGATCTCTTTGTAATTGTTTGAGGGAATTTTTGTTTTCCCGTTCTGTATTCAGAATATTGACTTTGCTTCAAAAGTAACAAATATAAAAATCCTTTTTCTCTGCATTTGAATCCAGTCACCATCATTTTTACTTTCAGTGCACATAATAGAGTGCACAGAAAAGACATTACAGGTGCAGTATTCTTATTGCAGATCAAAGTATGCCTACAGTTGGATAACCATTATCTATTCCCAAAGACTGGTAAAAAAAAAAAAAAAATTACCACACGATAAATTACACGATAAAACTTGTATATCTCTTAGCCTTTTACAGCCTTTGGGAACCTTGTTGATAGTCTCTCAGGGAAATATACTTTTTACAAAAGAGGTAATAGCCCTTCAAATTTTATAAAAGGAGCACAATAAACAGGTGCAATCATGTGGCTATATTGCTATCTTCCAAAAGACAATATGAGCACCTAACACCTGAAACCAAAATAAGAGCCACGTACAGCACAGAATATCAAAAAATACCTGTGCTCATAAAGCCTCATCTGTAGACTTGTGCATCGAAACTTGACTACAAAGTGAACATATTTCGGCAAGCGAACTGATTCAGACGCCGAAACGGCTGTTGATGGATGGTATGATTCGATTCAAACTGTAACTGACTGGCTGGTGATTGGACGAATCTGGTAAGAGGAGCACTTGAGGGGAAAACAAAGGCTGCAGCCTCCCAACCTTATTCAGCACTGATGAATCTGCAGTGTTTTTTAGGCAGACTTTACCTTCCAGCATACAAAAGACAATAAGATCAATAATGAAATCCTGCTGCCCTGGCAAAGGTCATTTAGACTTTCTGATTTGATGGCAAGCAGTTTCATGCTGGGGAAGCAGGAAGGGGAGCAGAATAAACAGGCCATTATTCTATCTCTTAATCATTCTTCTCGATCCAATCTTTTTATGTTTTGAGATCAGCCTTTATAGTGTCGAATTTAAAGCAAAAAATTTAACTCATCGCAGCAGGAATTCTCCCTGAGAGACAAAATAATTGGAATAGGCCTGTGCATCATGCAGGAACACAATGGCTATGACTCAGATCTCAAATGAAAAGAATCACCCTAAATTCAGAACAGTAAATTCCCTCTGCAACCATTTCGGTGAACCTCTGCTTTAATTAAGCCAACAAAAACAAATAAAAAATTTGTTTAAGAAATGACCCCAAATCTCCCCGAGTTTGGTAAATACAAAATTTGTCAAAAAGCAAGGGAAAAAAAACACAAGCGATGCATTCAAACTTCTTTTGGAAAATAAGGGTCAAAAGCATTTCTATATGTATGACAACACAGTGCAAACATGGCAAAAGAAAAAAAAAAAACCCTAAAAATCTAGGCGCTTGTGAGGCCTCGTCTCCAGCCCTCAGCCCACTTCAGAAATCCGCCTTGTTCAATTATCGCCTGCACCTGTGGCTTGTTGTCACTGCGGTGGCAGTGTGCATATAAGACTGAGCTTTGCCCAGTCTTATTTGCAAAGTATTATGACCACACTTGCCTGTGCAGTGGTTTTTAACAGTAGTAAGATGCATTTTGATCCATCTAATTTTACTTAGATTGAGTATTGTTCATTTTTATATCTGTTTTATGTTTAGAGGAACCTTGTTTCCATTTTTGTTTTGTTTAGTATGTGCGTTGTGCCCACTGCCCTGCAGTTATTATTATTTATTCACCAAACTCCAGCCTTGCACAGTCCTGTTCCTACTTTCTCGTGCGCCGTGCAGTGGTTTTTGCACGATAGACGAAAACCGTTACAGCACTTCAGTGGAATTAATTAAGTTTTTAATGTAGTAGCCCAGGCAAAAAACATTGTTTCATGCTCTACCCATCACTGTTTTAAATAGTTCCTTTTCGCGATAGATCTTCTTCCCCAAAGTCATTTTAACTCACATCGTAAGGACCTTTGAATCTAGGATGAAATAATATTTTATGCAGAACAGCTATACAAAGTTGGATTTAAATTCATGCAAGTAATGTTAAATAGGACAAAATTGTGAACATTTTATGCAATGTAAATGTCTGTTTTTTGCATCTAGCAGATTCAGGTAAAACTCTCCATTTCAGATTTCCACCTCAAAAAATTGCTTCTCAAATGAGTAATGTATGATACCACAAGGATTTTGGAACCATTTTCAGGTAAAGAATTTAATTTCAAATAACTTGGGATGTATTGGCTACAGCTATTAAAAACTAGAAAGCAAGAATGAGATGTTCAGAAAGTATCTTTATTATTACAACAATAAAAATGTCACACATACTCACATCAATAAAAACCCTATTAAAATCCTTAATTAAAAGTGCAAATAACTTGAATGAGAGAATCTCAAAATATTCAAAAAATAAATTGTGTTAAACAGCACTGGCCATGTGAAAATTGGCGGAATGACACAACTGGGCCTACATCAAAAAATAATTGTCTGACATCACTACTTACCATATAAGTCAAACTAATCTCTCTTATGATAACTTGTATTTTTATAGTTCTAATCAATCTACAAAAATTCATTTAAATATGTAGGGGTCTAGGTCTGATGTAGATAATTTTTTTCATTGAAATTGACAGTGGTCAGGCTGAAAGTTTTCTGTTAATGATATGGAAAAAAATCCTCCTTCTTGCTTTCTTTTTGTGAAGATTTTTGATTTTTTGAGAAATTGATCAGGCAAATGGCCAAGTAAGCTATCTTAGCAAGTCTTTCTCAGTGACTTCACTGTAAATGCAGGCATTAATTCAAAGAAAAAAACAGCAGAGTGGAAACAAGAAAAAAGAAGAGAAAGGAGAGGTGAGGATAAAACTGCCTAAATTATAGGTTATGATTCTGTTCTGTTCTGTTCATGTTTTGCCATGCCTTGTTCCATGCCATGTTTTGTTTCTGTTTATTCTGTAATTCCTGCCATAGTCCATTTCCCCAGTCATATTCCGGTCATTGTTTTGTATTTTACCATGCATTGCACTTTGTCTCCCCTGTCTGGTCTTTTGTTATGTGACAGCTTATTTTCCCCAGTATTGTGTGCCACGCTTTCAGGTGATTTCATGGTTTCTGGGTTTTCAATAGTTCCTTCCAATCTCGTTTGCTTCCTTCACCTTGCTTTTCTATATTACTAACAAGTACTAACAGTTTGCTGTTTTAGTTAAATCTACTAACCCAAACTAACATTGTATATAATACTAACTTACTAACGAGCACTAGGGATTGTATAGCTGCACCTTACTAATTGATTAACAAGCTCTCAGCACTCGCCCTGTTCTAGTCTCCGCCTCTTGTCTTCACTCAATCTACTTGGCTGCGTTTCAGCGGATCCTCCGCACCTGCTTAACTCTGTTCTACCTCTCATTATCTGTGCACGTTAAAACTCCCTAACCGGAGCTGTATGTTTGTCAATAGGCTGTCTCGTGATCCCTATCCGCGTTTTGGCTTTTGCCAATTTCATGTGATTAGGCTTCCCCTTGTGTTTGCTCCTTCGTAATTAGTCTGATCCAATTCACCTGTTCCTAATCATAGCATGTGACTTCCCTTGTGTGTATTTAAGCAGTCTTCTCACAGCAGTTCCCCGTCAGAAAGTTTCCCTTTGCTACGCTTGTTTTCGCCTCGTAATCTTTGTGATTCAATTCTGACTGGACCGTCCCTGATTACGATTTTGGCTCTGTTTTGGATTACCTTCTGCATCTGTGTATCGAACCCTTTTTGCCCGACTACGAGTACTGTGATTGCTGCCCTGTTAACGACTCGGATTTCGTCCTCTGGATTTTTGGTTTTTGGATTGTGGACTTTGTACTGTTGCCTCATGCTCTGCGGGGGTCTTCCCCCTTCCATAATAAAATCCAGTTTTACTGCACTGCTTGATTCTCACGACTGGTTCCTGAGTGATACCTCACAGTATATTTGTGCAATATGCAACAGATTCCTATCCTGTTCTCACCCTTCCTTGAGACTTTTCTCCATTAGATTCCTTTGGTTGTAATTCCTAGCTCAACAATTAAATCATTAGAAACAGTCGGCTAGTGTCAGTACGTTTCCATGCACAGGTAAGTCGAGCTATGGTTATAGCTCGTTTAGGCGATTTTATCAGACTACTGTCCTCATCTCAGTATACATGTGCTGTAGGGGAATCGGTTTATTGGTCGAAGCATGTTCATCTCCGCTGCAATAGGTGGCAATATACCTCATTTCAGCTTGTTCATGTTGGACCTTTTTTCTGGTCAACCTCTAAAGTCCATAGACTGTATAAAAAGATGGACGCAGGACCCTGGTTTGAAAAACAAAGCCCATGCGAAGTACCGAAAAATGGCATTCTATTTAATGGCCAGCAGATGGCGACGTCGGTGGTTGCTGAAAGAAGTTCAATGCTATAGAAGTCTATGGGAAAAAGACCCTACTTTCCCACCTGATTTTTCATTTAAATAATGATTTTTCACATTATTTTATGGTAGCTATAGCAAGTTTCAAGTCTCCTTCGATATATATCATGATGTTCATTTTTGTAAACTATTGTCCCATCCATTGGATAAAGCCAGAATATGCTTTAGGGGCGTGGCTATCCTCTGGTCCTCGTCCGATACGGTCAGATCCAGAGCCACGGTCCTCCCCAGATCTTCAATACACACTCTCGTCCAATAGAAATCACATCCAGTTTCAAAATGACAGCATGGCGCAATTCAAATTGCCAAAATCGAGGCTTCCTTTATGGTATGCTGAAACCAATGGGTGTCGTCACAGTAGCTTCGTCCATCTTTTTATACAGTCTATGGTTAAGTCACAGACCAATCAATCGACATAAAAGTTTGAAACTGGTAGTATGTCGACTGGCGAAAACCTGAGCAATTTTACAGCGCTGTACATTTTGTATGTGCTGTACGCTATGTACGCTATATTTTCATATAGTTGAGATGCACGCTATCCCAGGTGGTTATGGTATTAGTTAAAGGCAGGCGGCAACATCGTATGCTGCTGAAGTGCTCCAACACAGCGACTTCCGCTATGCTCCACTTTATGTCCTCTCTAGTACCCCAGGGTGCGTTTCCCAAAAGCGTAGTTGCTAACAACTAAAATAATTCGTCCACTCACAGTCAGTGGTTTCAACTATGTAAGTTAGCGTCTGTGCTTTCGGTAAATGCCGCCCCCCGCCCCCGGATGATGCACAGGTCATTCAATAAATTATGTGGATTATTGAAGAAAGTTCTGAGCCCCCAAGACGTGACTGTTTAAGCACAAATACTATTGCAGATGAAGATTGCTACTGTTCTGTACAAAGTTGCTAATACAGAGCTGTTGCTAATCAGTTTGGTGTTCACAAGTCCTCAAGACCTCCCGGTCAAAGCCTTGCATGATGAACTATGGAGAATGCGCAGAGGGCATTGTCCAGTTCGGTTGAATTCAAGCGTATACATGGAGGAGTAATCTGACTAGTCACCGCATTATCTGGGTGTGTAAGTCCGACTTTGAGAAATTCAATTTAGTGCAATTCCAGTCGGACTAACATGTTTACATGTATTTTAAAAGTCTGGTATTAGTTGGACTAATGCAATAAATTGATTTTCTCTAACGTCATCCTAGCACCCAGTTTTTGTATAAAGCTGAAGTGGACACTGATTTACATATTTGAGATTTACAAAAATGTGATAAATGATGAGAGTTTTACTGATAAAATTTGAAAGGGTCTGAAAAAACAAATTTGGGTTCCTATTTGTAAAAACAAAACAGTGCTAAAACAGTTTTCTATGCGTGAACTATGTGGGATGTAAGGCTACAAAAAACCAAGCTAGCTCGCTCGCTAGCAACAAGCATGTCCAGGTTTGTTTGATTTGTATAGTGTGGCTGATCACAGCTTATTAAAGGGGACCTATTATGCTGATCCTTCTTTTAATACATATTAGTAATGTTATAATGTTGGTTGTCCATGCTCAACCTCTGAAAAGTTTCTAAACATAAGATACAGGGGTTTTGCCGTAATCCAAGAACGTGATTTCGTGAGCGTGATTTCCTCTCTGAACAGCTCCTCCCGAGATCTTCACGAGATCTGGGTAAAACCTGACGTCAGGTTGTGCCATCCAATTACTACAGACCTAGCCAGAGCCAATCATGGCGCTGGACCTGCCCACACCGGAAACTATTCTAGCAGGCACTAACAACGGCAGATCATACTATGCCTCAGTAGCGTTGACACTTTTGGAAATACAAAAGAAGAACCGCAGATCATTTGAGCTGCAATTTTGTTAGTATCTCTCCCAAAGCTACTTGTCCGTTTACTTTTGGACGTGAAGAAAAAACAAATATTTCTCTTCGAAAAGACGATGCCACCAGAAATCAGTGGGTAGCTTTTTTCGTTTGCTGGCAGCAAACAGCCACGGCCAAATGGGAGTTAGCTGTTACTGCTCAGCATTTCACCAAAGACAGCTTTATCAATAAAGGATAATTCGACACAGGATAAGCGTTTCAGCTGCTTCTCAAACCTGAAGCAGCTGCATCGATCAAGCGCTCGGAGCCACAAGCTGTAAGTAACCATATAACAGCAAATAATGTAAGTGAAGCTAACGTGTTACAGGTGGCTAGCAGGACCGCTAGCGATAGTTAGCACTAACAACTGGCCTCAAAGGCAGGCTTGGTAAAATATCTGAAGATAAAGCCTGTATCGGTTGCGACTGTCCATGACTCACAGACACAGAAGCTGTAAGCTGCTTTTACTGCATAAGCCAACCTGACGTGATAGCCAGTTGATTGTGGCTGCAGCACAGCGGCTAACGTAGCCAAGTTACTGTTGCTAATGCTTGTGTTCTTAATATACAAGAGTGACATCAGGGGAAATTCTACAGAAGGTGTGTGAACATAAACCTCATTTGAAGCTAACTTTAAATACTTGTTTGTAATTTGGATGCTTGGTACAACTGTTCACAGTAACAGAACTTGCTGTCTGTAAAACCTGTATTGCAAGGGTTTGTCTCTGTGGTTATGACCGCTCGGTTACCAGCTACTGCATGTTAGTTTGCGTGTCGTGCTAATTAAAAATGCTCCTGGTTAACTTATATGCAGTAATTCTGATCGGTATGCTTGTGTTACTTCGGTAAGCATCAAGTTTCATCATAACGTTGCCCGATTGCAGGCTCTACAGTGAGCGATCGCTTCACTTATCCATGACCGGGATCAGCCGGATACTTCGCAAATGTCTGAGCAAGCTCTCTGGTGCTACCATGAAAGCAATCACGAAACGCAGAAGCTCTACCGGTTTACAAATGATTTCTCTGCACTACCTTGACATAATTTCATCCCCCTTTAGAAATTGTTGTGGCTAATAAAAAGCCGAAAAAGGCAGAGATTAAATAGGTAATTCTTTCCTGTAGAAGTGATCGATTCGCTAGCTCCACATAAGCAACTTGTCCGCGCTAATGGAACGTACGGTTTGCAAAACCTGTATTATGTTCCTAACATAACCGAGCTCTCTCTAGCTGTCGCGTACTATCCATAAAGCTGCTTTCACATCGGACCACGAAACGAATTTTTTCGCGACAGATTACATTCAAAGTCAATGCAAAGACGCGAATACGGGCATGTCAAGCCTCTTTCACACCGGACGCGAAACGAATTTTTCGCGCGACAGATTACATTCAAAGTCATGGCCACTTATCAGCTACTGCATGTTAGTTCCCCTGCTCTGCTAATTAAAAACGCTCCTGGTTAACTTATATGCAGCGATTCTGATCGGTATGCTTGTGTTACTTCGGTAAACATCAATGTGACAGTTTCATCATAACGTTGCCTGATTGTAGCCACTACAGTTGAAGCTAACCGGAGAGGTGCTGTATGTGTCTGCCGAGGTGGGCTGCAGTTAGACCAGACGTAGGTTTTGCAAAGCTTGGGGTGAGTTTTTGGGTGCTCGTGAAACAATCGCTTTACTTTTCCATGACCGGGGTCAGCCTGATACATCTCCAATGTCTGGGCAAGCTCTCTGATGCTACCGGTGAAAGCAATAGGGAAAAGCACAGGCTATGACATGTATGGTATCACAAACGATTTCTCTGCATTGCTGTCGATTGAGTATTAAATCGGCGACTGAATATTAAATTATTTCCTGTAAAAGTGATCGATTCGCTAGCTCCACATAAGCAACGGTTCACGCAGACGGAACTTACGGTCTGTAAAACCTGTATTATGCTCATAACATAACCGGAGCTCTAGCTTCCTCTCGCGCACAATCTATAACGCGCCCATTCTCCGCGAGGAAACGCTTGTCATTCCGACGCAGTAAGTAAACCATTACCATGGGCAATTTCCGAAAAGGCCGTTAAGCCTGGAGCTTTTGCCCCTCCGTCTTATACCAGCGCAGAAGCTGTTCGTTTCTCCACGCTAACAACACACCACAGCTATGCACACGACCCAGCAGGTCCTAATACACGCCGAAGCAGTCCATAAGCTGTTGGTCCACTTTTAGCTGCTCCTCACTGTCCATGTTTCCCTCTAAACTCAGACCCACCGGATTTCTCGGGTCTCCGGTCTACACTTGGGCATGTCGACCCGTTCTACAAATGTGTCTATATGGGGTGGATTCTAGCTTCCCCTGCATCCTAGCTAGGACTAAAAAAACCGCGGTACTCACCAACTGTTGCCGTAGCAAACTGTAGCCGATAGCAAATTTGAGCTTGCGCTGAGAGATATTCGCTTCGTCCTCCACTTTCGCCGCTTCGTTTGTTAGAACAAGATCATGTCATTAGATCTATATTCAAGTATAACGTTAGATTGCCCGCCGCTTCCTTATCAGATTGCAGACGTGTCTCAGGTTTCACTCTGGGAAGCCGGACACGGAAAACTGCGTTCTGCAGCCTCGTCCCGCCCAACTCCGCCCTCCACAGAGCTGGCCAGTCAGAAGAAAGTGGGCACACGGGGAGGGGGGGCCGAGGCGGAAGAGCCACCCCAGTGAGGCGTTTCAGGCAGAGACTACAATGTACTACAAATGCAGTTTTTGAGGATGGCAGTATGAGCAAAATAAATACCCTTTTTTTTTTACTTTGCGCGATCAGGAGTACTCTAGGGGAGTCAAAGACCAAAATATAAACTTGGAAAAATAGCAAAATAGGTCCCCTTTAAACTAGCTAGATCACTAGCCATCTACCCAGTAATAATGACACGAGAATAAGCTGATAATACAACATACTCTTGTGTAAGTAAATAATAAATTGAGAAAAGTTTTATCGATTGTGCAACATTGTTAAGATTTAAAAAAAAAATGTCAGTGCTATTAGCAACAGCCGTTAACTCATTAGTTGTATCCCCGGATGACTAACAATCGTCGCGTCTCGTCCACTGCTGCTTCCGTCGCCGCGTCCAAAGAGATTTGCTTTTGAGCACTCTACAGGCCACAAATTTCAACCGATTCATTTCATATGTAACGTGGGCAGGGCTGGAGTGGGACTCATTTTCGGGGGGGGGTGAGAAGCAAAGTTCCGTTCAGCGGGGGTAACACGCGTTTTATTTCGTTTATATTGCGCACTCAATCGCGCGTCTTCCAGTACTCTTTAAATTCCATTGTTTTGGCACCTATGCATTGCATACACTGCATACCCACTTTTTGCGCCACTGGATATGACTGGACACCGGCCCTCGCGGCTAAAACCCCACCGGCCCATCTGGAATTGTCCAGATCCTCCCGATTAGCCACTCCGGGCCTGAACGTGGGCCTTGAGTGTGGTAGAGTCATGAAGCCTATCGATCTTGGGGGCGATTGCTTTAGGGGGTCCTGGGATACAAGTCCACCCAAGGGATACCTACTGCGTGATTTTTATTAGACGGCTGGCCTGCTAATCTGCAGTGTAAGATTTTGGGAACCTGTTTTTCATTAGGCCATTTCCCAATAGTAAGGAGGAAACATGGAATATAATACTTTATGCACTTCGTGCCTTCACAAATGCACAAACTGATGCAATGTCTTTATATTCTGCCAATATATTGCTGTTAATGGGTGCGTTAGTATGCGTAAACTAACAGGATTTGATCAGCTTCCGTACATTGCGAATTAGTGGGCTGGGGGGGCAAAAATATCATTTCTGTCCCCGAACCGAATATCTCAGGCTTCCACCACAGGTCAGATTGAGAATATGTGTGCATCATTATAGTTTGTGCCATTTTCAGACATCTTCATTCATTATTTCGTATTTTATGAATGCACCTCCGGACAGAAATGAAAGCCAGACAAATTTAAGAACCAATGTTTCAAAAACAAATAGACAGTAAAGGTGCAGTAAAGGGAAGCTCACTCCTACTTTCAAAACCTATGTGATGCCATACATCTAACAGAACACAAGATAGCAATATCTATTAGGTGAAAAAACTTCCAACACTGAGCGGGTTCCACCAGGTCACCAGTAAATGGCACAGGACAGTACATTATACTTATCTGTTATTGCACCGCATTATGAAAAAAGCTCATGTAAAATTTTCTGTCAGGTGTGACTACATTAATTGCTATCATGTTAATAATATATATTATAGCTTAAACTCTTTCAAACAGTAAACCAAGTTTTAGCTGATTAGATCTTGCAAATTTAAAATTATTCATAAAACAAAGGCTTTCAAATCACTGCTCCACATCAGAGGCTATTCTCTCACTGCGCTCGCGTCATAGTTGCACTTTAAATTTACTGTAAGGTGTTAGTGATGTCACCCTCCTGCAGATAAGTTTGCGTCAGGCACTCCTATGCCTCAGTGATAATGTTAAAGAGTATGCTACTCTGATTGTCCAGTTATACCAGTGAATAACTTACAGAACAGCACTGTCCATTTAGAGGCTTCATTAGCGATCAGTTGTAGAGAGGGATGATGAGACAAACAGCCCACTCTGATATACAGTACATAGTCTCAAAGAATAGAAAGATGAGAACTCCTGAGTGATGAATATAATTTCATTTTACGCAGCAATGTCCAAGTACCTACCCACCTCAAGCACAGACTTACAACACATGGCTAAAGACACAATTAATAACAACCCAAAAACTTGGTTGGACAGGGGAAACTGATAAATTTTTGCTACAACGGAAAACTAATGATAGTGGATTAGGGGGCTTTGCCATGTCATCTTGCCATGTCATCAGGTGCTGTGGTACAAGCACTCCTGGGAAACATCAGTATAGATCTTGAGCTGTCCGCTGAAATGCTAGCATAGATGCATACACAAATATTAAACCAATCTAAGTTTGGTATGTGATTATCACCACGAGGGCACAGTTGGACTGCCAAAGCAAGATCTACAGAACCTCAACCTTTGAGGCTAACTTGTGAACTTGACGCACTGACCATATGAACAGAAAAGATTCTCTTGAAATAGAGAAAATTTTAAAAATCATAGGGCTAGTTCTACGAGGCTTTTTAGAGTATGGGGATTTCCACTGGATATTGAACAGATGCATTATCATTGCTCCAAATAAAATGACATCCATGAACAAGGTGGAATTCAGAGGTCTGCTATTTATTCAGATTATTGACATTTTTTCAATCTAACACAGCAGCCCGGTTAAGTCTGTCTGCTTCTCATTATCTCTTAATCATTATAGGCCACATTTTGGTTTTAATTAGTCAGCTGGCTAAATAAATGGCTTGATTGCAAGTTAGGCAAAGGGCACGGGAATTAATTTAAGGTAAGCTAATTATGCCAAGGCGATGGAGGCTGTCCAACCTCACTGGTAATTAGCGGACTTCAAATCACAGTTTTCTTCCCAGAAGCATTTCAAATTACCGCATTTGGTATGTGTCACAGAAAAGGTAATAATGGAGGTAGGCAAGCTCATCTGCCTGCCTCATAGTGGCAGTGACTTTTATTGCGCTTAAAATAATCGTGACTTGGTTAATCGTGCAGCCCTACTTCCAGGTGTTGGATGACAAAGGGATATTACATGTGTCTTACCTCATTTTTATACCCTAGTGAAACAGGAAGTTATGTAACATCTCAATATAGTTCCTTAGCACTTCAATAAAAGTTAAATAAGTGGATTTTCATACCTAATTTAATTTTGGTGTATGTTATTTACAATGATCTTTAAGGGTGCCACTAATCATAAAACAGTGATTAGGAGGAAATAGATTTTTAATTAAATCAGAAAATGATTTTGGTGGGTTCCATTGAAACATTAATATTGTACAATATTTCTCTTATGTCGTTATTTAGTGTTTCTCCAGAAATATGGTTTTTAGAATTACTTTAAGAATTGTTTGTGCATTGCCAAGCAGGGGTGCCAGTAATTTTGGAGGCTACTGTATATACAGAGTAACTGAAGTCAGAAAAACTTCAAATGAACAAAAAAGTCTTATTTTGAGGTAATATTTTGCAGTGGTGGCCAATGTCAAAGCATGTCCTGATAAAATCAGGCCTGCCTTCTTAATCATTAGTGGCAAGGACCTCAAAAAATATCTTAATGCTTGTTGAGAACTTTGCTTTTGAATACCTTTTATGCCCTATATAAAAGATGAAAATCTGATAGACTTGAACTGACTGTGATTGGAGCTATTTATTGAAAAGGGATGAGCAAACACAAAGTTCAGACAAAATAGCGAGCAAGAGACGAGACAAGTTAAATGCCTTGGAAATTTAAAAAATTTACTTCAGATTAAAAAAATGCGCCACAGTTCCAGTGCATGAAAGGATGAAAGTAGAAAAGGAAAATGGTGCCAGAATAAAAATGCAAGGACACATGCAAACTATTCTAGACAAGGCAGACATTTTTCAATATGCCCTCTGATCTGCGCACTGAATTATGAGATTAATACATACAGCCCACGCCAACGCTCTTGCCTCCTCAACTACAGTGACAGTTTCCAATTAGAAACCCCCATTTTATAAGCAGACTTTACGATCAATATTAAATATATTCAAAGGAAACTAGAAAGCGTTTTTTTTAGGCAAAAACAGCTGTCCCCCCCAACCACCCCCTCCCCCTTTTTTTCTTTCATCCCCTCTTTCATTACAAAACACTCATTACTTAAAATTGAATTGAAGAATTTATTTTTGAAAACGTGATAGTTAATTTTATAACTTATATTACGTGCAAGTCTGACCAAGGCAAACAAACACAACTTGAAGAAAAATAGCAAAAGGCACATCTGCATGTCTGAGGTAAATGGGCTCTAAATTCGTAGATCAGGCGCAGGCGCTGCGAATGGGGGGTGCGCCGCGCCAACGGGGTGTGTCCAGGCTTATGTTGCAATTTCGTGCCCGGTGCAGCCTGGCGCAAGTACTCCTCTGTCCCGCCTCGGTCCCTCCTGCCGGTGCAAGTGGCAAAGAAGGCGTGTTTGGGTATAACACAGCCGAGTCAAATCTTCACCAATCAAATGAGCTCCTCTCCTCACCTTTAATGTGTTGGAATATAGAAGCCTCTGTCCTATATCTGCATGACGCGTTCATGTTGCATTTTACTTTGCTGCTTCAGGCATGTCTTCTGCACCGCTTACATCTATATTAAGCATTACGAATATGACTTAGCTGGCTAGCTAGGGCATTCTCGAATTATTACCATTAGCGAACTTGAATGGAATTTCAAAACGAAACTACGCCAGATCATTCAAACTTATGAAGTTGGAATGAAATACGACGGTCGCTCATTTATTTCTTCTGCCTGCAACATTGGGAAGAGAAACGATGGATAGCGTGTTCCTATTATTACACCCTGTTGCTGCTTAAAATTTTGGGATTAACATGCATGGACAACAATGCAAGATACGTTACACATTTATGTTCAATATGTGATCTTAACTCAGAACGAGATCATAGCAATCAGGCTGTATTCCTTTCCCCCACTAAAAACGACAAAACCTAAGTGACAATAATAGTAGCCTAGTTTTAAGCCGCTTGCACACTGGACGCGAAACAAATTTTTCGCACGACAGATTGCGTTGAAAGCAGTGTCTACGTGTCCGGAAGTCGGACAGGGTTTTAATACATCTCCGTGTCCGACAGTCGGATGGTTTCAATATAACTCCGTGTCCGACAGTCGATTTTTGTCTTTAATTTCTTCAAATCTACTGACTCTTTTAGATATTAAACGTGAATGTTTTGATAAGAGGGCTCAGTTCTTCAAGATGAGTACCGAGAATTTCAGTCAATGTTTCTGTTTAAGCTCTGCTCAATAACGTGAGTCGACATTGGCGCGGGACAATGGACAATGCCTGTCGGACATTAAATGCAAAATACTCCGTGTCTGACAGCCAAAAATTAAAAAAAACGATTAGAACAGATTGATAACGAAATAAAGAATAAAAAGAAACATTTTAACAACAAACAGAACATCCAATGAAAACTGCGATTTATTTATTTGCGGGCCATCTTTTTTGGATGTTCTGTTTGTTGGTGATATATTTTTATTCTTTATTTAGTTATAAATCTGTTCTCATATCAATACTTTTACTTTTTGCCGGCTGCCGGACATTCAGTGTTTTGCTTTTCGCGTCGGACAGTCTTGATCGTGCATGCGATGATTTATTCACACTGTCAGTGGTCATGGAATTGATTTGCACAGACTACAAGCACTATGTTATCTCTGATGTGGAAATAAAGCATGAATCTGTTCGATCCATCTGACTAATTTTCAAAAGAGAGACCGAATAAAGACTGTTGTCTATCTTCAACGGAAGAAAACAGACGAATAAAAAAGACCAAGAAAAGTCGATAGCTATCAATTTGCATTTTGTGAAGGTCGAACACAAACATGGCCAAGTTTGCACGCCTAATAATTCCTGGAATACTCGAAAAATTAGAACTTTTATGACTTTTGGACACGGAGATATATTGAAACCCTGTCCGACTATCGCGTCTTTGCATTGACTTTGACTGTAATCAGTCGTGCGAAAAATTTGTTTCGCGTCCAGTGTGCAAGCAGCTTTACTGAGCATAGAACGCAAGCATTATATATACACGCACTGCCTGATGCCGAGGCAGTTTGTGGTTGGCTGAGAAAGATGTGAAGTTGTTCATTTGTATCTCAGATTCAGCTGCATTGATTAAGCCAGGTCGAGTTTCCATTACGAGTGCCAACCGCCTTTGATCTGACATCAGGACAATCGATAGATACTATAATTTATGTGCTGATTCAGATAGTTACATTAAACAGTGGTTGCTGTAATTATTTATTGCATTGAGATGTGTCTGACACTCTGGAAACTTGCCTGTGAGATTTCGGTGACGTATGCGCACTGTGCGCCGGTCAGCCAAATTACCACTGCACAGAAAGTAAACCAGGTTGGAGCAGGCGAGCTTTCTGCACAACTGCAGCGAAGACTTTCTATGAAATTGTCACTGCGTCTCGATGAATATGTGACACCTCCCCCTACTATGCCGCCACACCCATCTCGGCGCACGTTCGTCTACCAAAGGCTGCGCACGGTGTTGCATCTCACAAAATTACCACTGCGCGGGCTGCGCCGGACGAAATTACCACTGCGTGGGCTGCGTCAAGCTACGCCACGCTGCGCCACCCTGCGCTGCGCCAAGAAATTAGAGCCCAATATCTTAATTAGTTTCTGTGATACAGCCTAGAGAACAAACCCTACCTCCATTTTGAGAGTACATCTGAAGTGTTACCATGTACACAAGAAATATTCAACGTAATTTGAAGGAAAATGGCAAAAGGCACATCTACATGCCATGTTGAAAGCGTGTGCAATGTAATTAGTTTGTGAGATACAGCCCGGTAACAAATCATACCCCCATTTTGAGTCCAAACTGTTACCATGGAAACAAGAAAAATCAAAAAAAGTAATCTTAGCAAAAATAACAAAAGGCATATCAACATATAATGTTGACAGAGTGTGCAAGGTTTGATGTAAATATCTTTAACGATTTCTGAGATACAGCCCGGAAACAAACCCTAACCTCATTTTGAGACGAAGTTTGAACAGTTACCATGGAAACAAAAAGAATTAAAAAGGTAATTTGAAGGAGAATAGCAAAGGCACATGTACATACCATATTGATAGTGTGCGCAATGTCTGAGGTAAATATATTGATTAGTTTCTGAGATACAGCCCGGAAGCGAATAATACCATCATTTTGAGACTAAGTCCAAACTGTTACTATGGAAACAAGAGAAATTAAAAGAGTAATCTTAGCAAAAATAGCAAAAGGCACATCTATATACAATGTTGAAGGAGTGAGCAAGGTTTGATGTAAATATCTTAAACAGTTTCCGAGTTACAGCCCGGAAACAGTGGGAACGCCGATGCGAACGCGGACGCAAACGGGAAACCGCACACAAACAATATGGGTCCCCTCCCTCCTGGGGGGGAGAGATAATAATAATAAGACATCAACTCTGACTAATAGAAACTTGTTTTGGAAAATGATGTGCAGAAGTTGATCAAAGACTACCTAAAAATATGTGTGGATTGGAAAGCCACTGGCACCCTCATAACTTCGGTTAACTAAAAAAAAAACTCAATGTGTCTTCATCCTGTTGCCCCAAACTTGCAGTCCCAACAAAATGATGCAAAATGGAGACTGACCCATCTATAAAGCACGCAGGCAGAACATGCATTAACAATGGGAATTCCCCAGGAGTCTACGACATCCTGATCCCAAGCCATCCCTCTAACCTGTGTACAAAAGCACAGATGATTCCCCTTGGCTCATTTCCTGTAACTGTGATCTCAAGCACCGACAAAGCTTTATGCCAGGCAAGCTGGGGGCTGGGCCAGGAGTGCTGCTTTGGAGGAGTTACCAAACAACACCTCACACAAGAGTAGACTCATGCCAAGGTGGGATTGGGCACCGATGAAATTAAAAGTGAAGCAGCTCTGTGAATCATGACTATTCCTCAAGTAGCCATGAAAATGGAATCATCAGACACCGCAGATGTAACACCTATGATAAAATTGCTCATAAAATACTGGTGGGCTCATAAAGGCTTTAAGTCTTGGGCAAGTACTTGATTAAGACTTGGACAAGTACTTAATTTATAATTTTACATTGGCATTCCTTTCCTCGCTAATCTTATAACATTCATTTAAGCGACGTAGCTCCAAGGAGTAATTCATAATCCTTCATGAAATTGTTCATTGCTGGAACATTTGCATCTGCATAAATTAGTGTTTCATATCACATTCTTTTTTGTTTTTCATGTAATTTCACAGCGGTTAATTACTACAACACACATCCAATTCGACATAAGGTATGCAGATTCCCATTCCTGCACCTTCAACCTGAAGAACAAAACATTACACCCACAGAAGCATTACTGACACATAGGGACAAGCTCTCCCCATCACTGAATTCCAGCCCACCTCAGTACAGCATGTGAGAACCCAATGGGACAGGTCCATGACATGCACAACATGAACAGACTAAGACGTCAATGCCATAGCATTTGAAACAGATGACGTCATCATTCAAATTACATTTTGAGGTCTTGGGGTCTCCTCTTTGCTGTCAGACCCTATTGAGAGCAAGTCCATCCAGATTACCTCATTGTATTCTCAGAATGGCCTTCCTTCTGACACTGCCTCTCCAAGACTCAGACTCATTTTTGCTGAGCATACACCACCACCATTACAAATGTTACAAGTGGAGCAAAATTTTCGGCACACCACCACATGCACAAAAACAGAAAAAGGACCCTCAAAGACACTCATTATTATAAACATAACACAAAAAACTTTTGTCATTTGCACATGTTAGTATTGATTCATGAAATTTCAAGATCAGGTTCAACTAAACAAGGCTGAAACAAGCATCCAGGCAAGCATATGTTGAGACTGGATCAAAAGATTCCACATCTTGAAGGTTACAGTACAGCACAATGGGTTTTTTGAAAATGACTTCCACAAAGGAGTCGAAGAATTAGTACCAACAAATGTGTCCTTACAATTCTACATAAGTATTCCTAGTGGACATGAATCTCTGTAGCTGTGTTTCCATTACAGTTTTGCGGAAAAATAAAAGCGAAGTTTCTAAAAATTTGATAAAGCACAAATGCAAATTGCAAGTGCTTCCATTTGAGTATGGTTTGCAAATAAACCTTGCAATTCTCGTGAACTCTCGTCTCACCATACTCTTCGACTGAAGATGGATGTTCTTAGACTGGGTCAGAGCCTGTTGCGTTGAGAGTGTGATTTCTGTCGCCTCCTACTCGAAAGCGAGTGGCTAACGCTCTTTACAAACTAGCTACCTGTTCAGAGTACAGGGTAATAGGTGAGACGTTTAGCATAAGTAAAACTACTGTGCACAGACGTGTGTATGGGGTCTGCCAAACCATATGCAAAAAGTTGATGAGGTGAAGTATCCGTTTGCCAGATATGAATAAGGCACTTGAGATTGCACAGAGCAATTATGAGTCATATAAAATATCTCAGGTTTATGGCGCAATCGAAGGGTCTCGCATACCTGTTCATGCCCCAGGAGAAGGCTATCACGTCCAGTGACTTGTAAATGCGGAAAAAAAGTGTTTCCATTCCACTTTTGCAAAACATTGCAATATTGACACGTTTGAAAAACCTCCTCATGAGAAAGTATAACTTTTTAGCGATATTTGAGAGATTCTTCGAAATTCACGTGTTTCCATTGCAAGTTTTTTTAGTTCGCAATTTAGATTTTTCACATTTCTAAGGATAATGGAAATACGCCAATTGTCGCTGATACTCTGTATATCACTATTGCGAATCCCGCCAAGCCAGACTTGAGGCCGACTTGACGCCAAAGCGAGACAGCGAGACAGCGAGACCCCACTTCAATCCCATAATGCCTAGCGTGCTCGTCAACATGCAATGGGCTAATTTGAATACCGAGCCACAATTTAAGATCACCTCACTGACAGACCCTGCTCTGATAGGCCAGAATTCGGTTTGATTCCATTCAGGGTTGATTGCCTATCCTGTCCATAGTAGCTCAAATGTTGCTATCTGAAATACTAGATTAAAATAAAAACCTGGCAGCCATTTTGAATGCACATATAAGGTTAAAAAGTATGCGGTTGTACAGGTACGCCTAAGGGGCAAGCTGTATGCAAATTTTGAGAAAGATATATCAAAAAGTTTTACAAGAATATTGACAACAAACAAAAAGCTGAAATACTAAAGCTTGAATTTTTGTATCTGAATTTGACAACATTGAAAAACAAACATTAAATTTCAGCTTTTGAAATTGCATGTAAAACAGTTCACACTTTTAATTTCAAAGAGATCAATTAAAAACAAATTCAGATAGATGGTTTTCAGAGTAAAATATTTCAATGCTACGAATTCAGTTTATATTTCAATACTAAGAATGCAATGACCGTTAAAATTCAAATACTTCAAAGCTGCTGGATAGCTCACTCAGTTAAAGCATCGCATCGTGAAGCAGAAGTGACTATCACGGCGCGGGTTCGAGCCCCGGTCGTACCATCCGGCAGTGGTCGGCAGCTTTTTCAGAAGTAGCAAGCAATTGGCCAATGCGCTACCGGGATGCAAATTGGGAAGGGTCTGCTGGGAAGGGTAAAAAGTTGCTTTGTTCGTTCTTTAGGCACCTCCTGTTGGCCAGACGGGCACTCGTCAGGAAGATTCTAAGCTTGTTCATGTTCGGGTATCCCCCGCCCTTGTTCTGAACTTGCAACGATTGAACCAATGAGTGTATAAGAAGCAGTGGCTGACAGGCGCGTGCTTCGGAGAAGAGCCGCGAACTGTCTTCACTCTCCTGAATTGGCAACAGGGGGTCGCATATGCGAAAGCCTTGTACATAGTTCCCCAATTGGACATTCCAGATTCGTGTAGGATTGGAGATGCCAAATTGTAAAAAAAAAAAAAAAAAAAAAAAAATTCAAATACTTAAGTCACTTATTTGCTTCCATTCTTTTATTTTTAATTGCAAGCACCGCAATTTTTGACAGTTTTTCTTGAAAAGGTAATGAAGAGAAATTACCATCTCATTAAAATTCTAGGGTTGCCTTTGTGGTTGGAATGAAACCCAGCATACACAGTGGTCCCCAAGGACCGAGTTTGAGAACAACTGATCTTGGGAATTTCCTCACTTAAGCCAATAGAAAGCTTTTTATAAGTGATGTTAGGCATAAACCAGGCCTTTTTATGAAAGGCACGCAATTGCGCGTATGCGCCTTTGCGTGCCTAAAATTGCATTTTAGGTGCTCAAATAAATGCGCGCGTAACCATCAAAAAACGTTCAATTTTTGCGCGCCTAGCGATCTGGACTGCAGCGCCATCTAGGCAGCATTTCCAAACTCTTCAACCAATGGAACTGCGCGTTGCATCAACTACTTAAGATTTAAAAAAAAAACACACCAAAGATGGCGAAGCGGGTTGGGCATATCGCCCAGCTTTCTACCTATTGAATGTGGGATGTCGAAACCAAGGGCATAAAACCCGTTAAAGTTGTCAGAAAGGACGGGAAGGAGTGGGAAATGGAAGTATGCTTCCTCTTATCTATCGTACGAAAGTTTTCATTGCTGAATTTTGGTTGTTTTGACGGTGAAACTTGGTGTGATCAATCGGTCATTCCTGCTAATTAATGGAGCCCTGGTTCATTTCCCAGAAGCATAGTTGCTAACGTTGGCAACTAACGAAGTTCGTCCATTCACAGTCAGTGGTTCCACCCATGGAAGTTATGCTGCATTCGGTAACGCGTCCCACGAGCAGTGTTTTCGAGACACGACTGGTGAATTTTGTTCTTGACCTCACTGTCCGAATGATCCTTCTTCTTACCTTCGACTTAATTCACGACACGACTCGCGTTTACGAGTGTTACCGAACGCTGCATTAGCATCTGTGATTTCGGAAAACGCAAACCAGATTAGCTCCATTCACATCTCGACTGCAGTTTTTGCCGTGATTTAATTAATTACCAGGGCTGTCTCCTACTAAAACAAATCTTGGTTGACTAATAGGCGGCCTTTTTTTTCCCCCCCCAATCGTTCGAAATGATAAAACTCTTCGGAGCCCCCTATTTTCGCTACCCTTTGTGATTCGGCTGTTGCACTTCAAAAGTTGAAGGATGACTACACAATAGACTGATGCCTGTATTTGACCCCACCATAAAACTTTGTAGGTTGTTTTAATAGACCTGGTTTATCTAATTTCTGCTAATGAGAATTTAAGTCCCAGTATCGTTTTATTAGGCTCGTTCAAGATGAACTGTGCCTCGCCTGGAAAGTAGACAAGAGTAGGCGGCTGCAGCAGGGGGCGGTGACAAGCTGCAATCAAGTCAGACAGTTTCCAGCAGCCTTGAGAGAATATACAGGAAGTCACAGAAATACGTTCATCCAATTCATCCGGGGTGTCCCCCCTAAAAATCCTCACATCCCCCATACCAGAAATATTTGCGCTGCTAAATACTTCAATTAAAACAGTGCTGTTTTAATTTACAAAAGACTATATTCGGCTCATGATCTGTGACATGAATCCAATTAAACGTCACCATCAGCCACAAGTTTTCTGTAACCAGACTAAACCTTCAAATCTGACAAAATCAAACTCTCTCCCATTCAACAAAAGTCAAGAGTGTATATAAAACATATTGTTGAGCCAACCTCTAAACCAATCAGCTGTTAGATCAGGTTAGAGCCAGGCGGTGCAGTCGGTGGAGAGCAACTGCAGCGCCTGACTCTAAAAACTGCGGCCGCCTCGCTGTCGCGATTTTATCGCCGTCCACTTTTGTAACACGTCAGAGCAAGGCGGGATGAAGTCGGTTACAAAACTAACCGGCATGCATTCTGTGCCGATCGCCAGTGGTCGAATCTGCGCAGACCTGGCTCATCTCGAACGAGCCTAATCTACCTTCACCGCGCTTTTTTGGAACCATAGAAAGTTCTCAGACCCGGAAGTGATTTTTTTGCACACACACACACACACACAAAGACACACACACACACACACACATGCCACACACACACACACACACACACACACACACACACACACACACACACACAAACACACACACACACACACACAAAACACACACACACACACACACACACACAAAGCACACACGAGTCAATGGGAGTGTCGCAACTCTGAGAATATCAATATGTGAGGTATCGTTCAGGAACCAGTCGCGATAACCAGGAATTGCAAAAGATGTGATTTTTTTAGCGAGGGGGTAAACCCCCACAGGACCGAAGGCAAAAGTACAAAAGTCCACAATCCAAAAAAAAAAAAAAAAAAAAAAAAATCACAATCCTAGGGGCAGAATCCAGAGTTGAAAAACCAGGGCAGCAATACAGAAATTGTGGTCAGACAAAAAGGGTTTGATACACAGGAGCAGATAATAAAGCCAAATCAGAGCCAAAAAGAGGTAGTCGAGCGGTCCAGTCAGAAAGGTAACACTATGAGTACGAGGCGAGAAACAAGAGCAGCCAAGGGACTGTTTAAATACACACAAGGGAAGTCACATGCTATGATTAGGGAAAGGTGAACTGGATCAGACTAATTACGTGGGAGCAAACATGAGGGAGAACCTAACCACATTAAATTGGCAAAAGCCAAAACGCGGACAGGGATCACGAGACAGCCTATGACAAAACATACAGCTCCGGTTAGGGAGTTCTAATGTGCACAGATAATGAGAGGCAGGACAGAGTGGAGCAGGTGCGGAGGATCCGCTGAATAGTAGCAAAGACTAAGAGAAGGCAAGAGGCGGAGACTAGAACAGGGCGAAAAGAGAGCTTGTTAATCAATTAGTAAGTGCAGCTATACAATCCCTGGTGCTCGTTAGTAAGTTAGTATTATATACAATGTTAGTCTGGGTTAGTAACTTTAACAAAACAACAAACTGTTAGTATTGGTTAGTAAAATAGAAAAGAGAGGCGAAGGAAGCAAACGAGATTAGAAGGAATGTTTGAAACCCAGAAACCATGAAATCACCTAAACATGTGACACGCGGGACTGGGGAGAAGCTGTAACTTAACAAGAGACCAGACAGGGGAGACAAAGTGCAATGAAGGGCATGGGCAAAACATGGACCGGACTATAACAGAAAAGTGGATCAGGAATGGCAAAAACGAAAACATGGCAAGGAAACTAAAACTAAACAGAACATGGCAAAACGTAACAGACATAATCATAAACATAACAGGGAATAGGGAAAACATAACAAGCATGGCAGAATCATAATAAACATGGCAGAAACAAGGCAGACATGGCAGAATCATAACACAATAGGCTCATTCAAGATGAACTGCGCCTCGCCTGGATTGTAGATGAGAGCAGGCGGCTGCAGCGGGGGGCGGTGACAACAAGCTGCAATCAAGTCGGACAGTTTCCAGCAGCCTTGAGATCATATACAGGAAGTCACCCCAAAAATCCTCACATCCCACTTACCAGAAATCTTTGCACTGCTAAATACTTCAATAATTAAAACAGTGCAGTGTTGATATACAATAGACCATATGCAGTTCAGGATCTGTGACAAGAATCCCAATTAAACGTCACCATCAGCCACACGTTTTCTGTAACCAGACTAAACCTTCAAATCCGACAAATAAAATCAAATTCTCTTCCATTCAACAAAGGTAGAGAGTGCATATAAAACGTCATATTGTTGAATCAACCTCTAAACCAATCAGCTGTTATATCAGGTTAGATCCAGGCGGTGCAGTCGGTGGAAAGCAACTGCAGCGCCTGGCTCTAAAAACTGCAGCTGCCTCGCTGTCGCGGTTTTATCGCCATCCACTTTTGAAATATGTCAGAGCAAGGCGGGATGAAGTTGAACACAAAACTAACCGGCATACATTGCGCGCCGATCGCCAGTGATCGAATCTGCGCAGACCTGGCTCATCTTGAACGAGCCTACTGTTAGCTGTAACAATCATGAAGTCGAAATTTCTCATGGACACCGATAGTCTCTCTCAAATCGACATAAAATGGAAATGACATTGAATAATAAAAAAAATATAAAATAAAAATTTAAAAAAATATATAATAAAAAAACCGCTTTCCGGGATTTGAGTGAACGCTGGTGCGATTAGCTGCCGCTGCTCTCCGGCTCTTTAAGTGATTTTAATATCTGAACTCTGCAGTAGATCTTCTCTCGGCAAACGTCCGTAGCACTAACGGCTTTTACATTGTTAGCGGATCCACTAAACAATCGGACTCTTCAATCATAAGTTTGGACCGCCTTACCTGTGGAGTGTTGACGTGCTCCCTTTCCTGTCACCGCTGTCTGGTATCCTACACCCGTTCATCATGTGGAACTACAGAATGGTTGTGCTCGTCTGGATTATCCTATCTGTCATATTAAATCCATCGTCAGCTCTATTCCAGTACACAGCTGCAGAGCTCCTCCAACATCGGTCCCACCTGCCAGATCCACTCCTGGTACAGCACATCGACCCGGACATTGGCCGCCTTCCCCGTCGGAAATACATCCACCGCGGATCCCGACGAAGCTATCATACCTACGACTCCACTGCCATAAACTCCATCTGGTCCACAACTCGTCATCCAACGAGAAACTCCGGTAGGAAAGTGGACCGCAGTGCGCTAGCCAGCCTAGCTAGGTCGGCTAACGTCAGCTTCGTCAACCAGCGCTCCGGCGTCAAAGTTGGATTATTTAACATCCGCTCCCTCACGGGCAAGGGACATTTGCTGCAGGACCTCCTCCTCAACTGCAAGTACGATATTTTGTGTTTAACTGAGATGTGGCAACACCCCAATGACTTTTCTATGCCGAATGAAGCAACACCACCTGGGTTTGTTTATATCTCTCAACCCCGTCTCACCGGGAGAGGAGGAGGTCTCGCGGTAATCTACCGCGAGACTTTGAATGTCTCCTCTGTCACAACGCCTGGCTACCAGTCATTTGAATCAGTGGCTCTGCAATTAAATGGTCCAACTCCTACTGTTCTAGTCGCCGTTTACCGTCCACCCAAACCAAACAAGGATTTTATTAATGAATTTTCTGACTTTCTCACTCACATCGACTCACTTTCCTCCAACTTAATCCTCCTTGGTGATTATAATATACATATGGACAACATCAATCATCTTCTCACCAAGGACTTCACATCTTGCCTGGACAGTTTTGGACTACAACAATACATTGACTTCCCTACCCACTGTAAAGGACATATCTTGGATTTGGTTTGCTGCTCTGGTGTCACTCCTTTCAACTGTTCTGCCGCTGATCTGCCCATCTCTGACCATATGTTAATTTCTTTCACCACAAGCCTTACACTATCCAAAACTAAACATTAACGTCTTATCTCTTTCCGTAATATCAAAAACATTAATTTATCAGCTCTCACCACAGGTATTGACAGTCTCCCCAGCATCAGCAACTCATGCACTCCTGATCAACTAGTTTCTCATTACAATACCGGTCTCCATACTCTGCTGAACTCTCTGGCTCCTGTTAAAACTTGGACTGTGTCATTCACCCACTCTGCTCCCTGGTATTCTCCTCAACTACATCACCTGAAAGCCAAAGGACGTCAACTGGAGCGTCTTTACAGGAAAACTGGACTCACTATTCACAAGCAAATGTATCACGACCACATTATTCACTACAAAAACACAATCTCCTCTGCCAAATCCCAATACTACGCAGGACTAATCAATGCTGGTGATGGGAACACCAGAGCCCTTTTTTCATTAGTAAACAACAGCTTACACCCCCCGGACTCTTTCCCTCCCCATTTCTACTCCACTGATCACGGTAATTCATTGATGACATTTTTTAATGTAAAAATAACCAAAGTCCACCAGCAACTGATCCCTCACAGCTCCAGCAATCCATCTTCGCCAGTTTTCCACGCCCCCTTTTCTCAACCACTTGCAAGCTTCCAACTTCCCACTGCTGCTGATTTATCAGAAGTCATCCAGAAATCAAAATCATCTACCTGCCAGCTTGACCCCCCTGCCAACATCTCTAGTCATAGCCAGCCTCCCCTCTCTGTTGCCTCTGATAACTGCCATCATACACTCCTCCCTCTCCACTGGTGATGTTCCTTCAACTCTCAAATCTGCTGCAATAACACCCATACTCAAGACACCTGGTTCAGACCCCAATGACTTCAATAACCTCCGACCTATCTCTAACTTGCCATTTCTCTCCAAAATCCTGGAAAAAGCAGTGGCATCACAGGTTCATACTCACCTCTGCAACAATAACCTTTATGAACAGTTTCAATCTGGTTTCCGCCCACGCTATAGCACAGAATCAGCACTCTTAAAAATAACCAATGACCTTCCGATGGCAGCTGATTCTGGACTATTAAGCATCCTCATCCTCCTCGACCTGAGTGCAGCCTTCGACACCATCTCCCACGCCATCCTCCTCGACAGACTCGCATCTATTGGTTTATCTGACACACCCCTGGACTGGTTCACATCCTATCTCTCTGGCTGTACTCAGTTCATTCAGTTAAAAACGTTCAAATCCCAATCATCTCCCCTCTCCTCAGGTGTTCCCCAAGGCTCAGTCCTCGGTCCAATCCTCTTCATCATTTACCTTCTCCCTCTTGGTCATATTTTCCGCAAATTCAACATTAATTTCCATTGTATGCAGACGACACCCAGCTCTACCTCTCCACCAAACCCACCTCCACCTTCCCACCCTCCTCCGTCTGTGACTGTTTCCAGGAAATCAAATCCTGGTTTTCATCCAACTTTCTCAAACTCAACAGTAATAAAACTGAGGTTCTCCTCATCGGCACCAGATCCACTCTCAGCAAAACTCCCAGTTTCACCATCCCCATCGATAACCCCTCTGTTTCCCCCTCCCCTCAGGTCAAGAGTCTGGGTGTCGTCCTTGACAGCACTTTGTCATTCCAAACTCATATTAATCACATAACCCGGTCAGCCTACTTCCACCTACGAAACATCAATCACCTCCGTCCGTCCCTCACCCCCAACAGCACCGCCATCCTGGTCCATACTCTGGTTACATCACGCCTGGATTATTGCAACTCACTTCTCACTGGTCTCCCCTATAAATCCATCCACAAGCTTCAACTGGTCCAGAACGCTGCCGCCCATATCATCACCAGAACACCTTCCATCAGCCACATCACACCTGTTCTCCATCAACTCCACTGGCTTCCAATAAAATACCGCATGGATGACAAAATTCTGCTCTAAACTTTCAAGGCCATCCACAACCTCGCTCCTCCATACCTCTCAGAACTCCTCCACATCAACACTCCCTCCTGTGCTCTCAGGTCTGCCTCTTCCATCAGCCTCATTGTCCCCCCAGCCCGTTTGTCCACCATGGGATCCAGAGCCTTCAGCCGCTCTGCCCCCCGCCTGTGGAACTCCCTCCCCCCCGACATTAGGAACATCGACTCATTTTCCATTTTCAAATCCCGCCTCAAAACTCACTACTTTAGACTGGCCTACTCACACTGATTGTTGTTCTCCTACTGAGTCCAGATTTTAAGCTTTTTAACTTTTTGATATGTTGATGTGTATTTTATTGTCATTTTAATTGTTCTGTAAGGTGACCTTGAGTGTCCTGAAAGGCGACTAGAAATAAAATGTATTATTTTTATTATTATTTTGAAATGGGCTGAAAAAAGAGTTTTGTTTTCATTTCTGCTATTAAGTGTTTACAAATTAATTTGTTGGGTTTTTAATTCGAGCTTACGGAGAGCAACTACGTAACAGACCATTCCAACAGACCACCGCAAGGGATACCTTGTTTTTCCTCATTCATTGAAACCGCAATACCAAATAAACCAGTAGAAGTTCACTTTGAGTCGAACAGTCGAAAGTATATATTATTAATGACTAATCTAAGAAATTACTGAAGAACTAAATTGGATGAAGCAAATTCACATAATGGCTTAAATCGCAACTTGCGAAATGTAATGCTGAGTGAACGGAAACGGCGTTCAGTATAAACCGAGAAGAACATGCCATACATGGCCGGTCAATGATCCGCGACATGAAGTTTGTTATGGTGAATACATTCCGCCAAGTAACGAAATAAGCTAAAGAGAAGTTTTATTGAGTTTTATATCGTTTTCTTATGGTTTAGGCTTGTCCAGGGCTTTCGCTGGCGCTCGCCAAATTCGCCAATAGCGAAATTAAAAAATGTTTGGCTACCAAGGAAAATATATGGCAAATTTTTTTGGCGAATCTAAAAAATAAAAAAAGGAAATCGTCATTGAAATCTCCCCAAAATACCTTAAAAAGCCATCTACAATCAGCTGTTCAGACCGATGTTTTCACTTCCTTACTGCGCGCAGAGTGAGTCAGATATCCCACACCATCTTCACACACTCAACCTCGCATCCAATGTTGATCGCGTGCACGGAAAGTAGTGCACTGTGCGGGCACTGGGAGGCCTGGAATTCAGATTGAAATAAGAATCGATCGTTGGACCGCCAGCTAGCTTGGTATGCAGAACGAGTTGGGTCGAGTCAAAACAAAACCGGGGCATCCTGAGTCCCGGTGTTCTGACAATTGGTGCTGCCTTGTCAAAAAAAAAGCTACCGTAATGCAAAGCGATCGTAAAGTCTTTTTTTTCGCTGTAATATTGCGATATGAATCAGTTTACAGTAGTGACTTTGTTATTTGTTAGCTTATTATAACATGAGCAGATGTTATAATGAGTTGGATAAGTTTGTTTGAAGATATATGCCCATATACGCCATTATCATCTAATTTCTGCATTATCAGGAAAACCAAGCATGTACATGCAAATATATATACTGGACAAATGAAGTTAGGGATCACCCCAAATTTTGAATTTGAAATATGTGATAGTTTGTATTTTTTTCCATATCATATTTTAATATTGAAAAGTTGGGTGATCCCTAACTTTCTTTGTCCAATATATATACGCTTACAGGTAGAACGGCGAACTGAAAATAAATCTATTTTTATGATTTTTGAAGACACTTTAGATAATCGTGAAGAAACAGCCCGAGATTTTAGGTGTGTGCAAGCGCAGAACCGCAAGGTAGCATATTTTGATAGGTCGCAAAATTTGACAGAACACCGGCAGTCCGGCGCATGCAGAAAATTTGGATGCACGGTCGCGTTACACATAAACATTGCTGTGCTCTGCGCGTGACTAATCACCCTGTTTCTAATTGAACGAAGAAGGGTTCCAGCTTTGTTGCTTTGTGTTCTTTCAAGTTTTGATAGAGAAAATTATGTAATTCATGAGCAGAGAATTCTTGAGGGACAGTCACCCATCACTCAGCTTGAGATGTTAGAGACTGATACAACATGTTACACTCACTGTAGGCCGTTGTTAAAAGTTTTCCCTTCAGTTCAAGTTCATGTACCGGTACATGTAGAAGTTTGAACATATTTTTACTTTTTGAGTCAGGTGAATCACTAGTCTGATGGAAAACCTTGTTTTTCCATTATTGAAAGAAATAATAAAACAAATTGTTGAATCATACTTCTGCCTTTATTTTCGAAACTAATCACATAGTCATATGCATGAAAATGAAAACAGATGGCCAGCCTCAGCCTCTCCTGTTGCTCAACAGTCACCAATGAACTTGTCACAAGATCAACTAGGTTGTGACCTTGACTGAGCTTCATCTCCCAGGGCTGTCAATGTGGGCTTCCTTGTCTGGAATGGATTCTTCTGCAAGGCAATGAGATAACCAGGCCAAAGTAGCAATGTAATGTTGAAAAACAGTACTTTCGCTGGCCCCGGGTCCAGTTGTTCTCCCAAGGGGTGGTGGCTAAAGAAAAGGACAAATGGCTGTAAAAAAAAAAACTGGCTAGGAGAAAAATCAAGTGGCTACTAAATAAATGATTTGGCTAAACAGGTTGGCTGCAAAATAAAAAAAGCCAGAGGAAGCCCTACTTGTCAGACTGGCTTCGGAGACAAGAGCATCAGTTTTCGCGCTCTCATTTTCAGAGATATTAACAGGCTGTGTTTGCGTTAAACCTGCAAGTTGCAATATTGTACTGCTCGCGATGCAGTGGAGATGCACCTCTTCATTCAGTTTCAAATTAAGTAGCCTCACTAACTAGCGGTTCAAATTACCATAGAACATATAACAACTTAATATTAATATTCACCTATAAAGCACATTTAATGGGTTTATATGCGGAGAGAATACTAAGTAAGCAGATTTATTGTTCTCAAGTGGTAGCCCCGTTCATAGTTGAGCTGGGTAAGCGCAATGTTGCCTGCAAATTTATTCCATTTTTTTCAATAACCTGTGGCTTACGGGAAATTCTACCAAACTCCTGATTTTTTTTCTTTAAAATTATGTTCCAAGACTATATCGAAGTGAGCAACTAATGCCTATATCACTAATCTTAACTGTAGTTAAGGCGGATCTTAGGACACAACTGAAACGCACACTTGCGTGCCTATGTAAGAAGGATATAATGTTGGAAAAGAAAGGTGGTGTTGCACATGGTGGATTTACATATTTTAAAGATCGCCATAATATACTGCTTTTATTAGTTTAGATTAATTATGTTCACCATTAATATCACCTTCACTTTTCATGAAAGGCACAGTTTGTGCACCTAAAATAGCATTTAAGCTGCATAAAAAATAAAAATAAAAATGCGCACCTAAGGCTGAAACATTAAGTTTACGCGCGCAAATGTTTGTACACCTAAAGATTTTTCAAGAAAAGGCCTGATGAACAATACTATACTATTCAAAAAAAGTAGGGGATATTGGATTTACAAGTACCATGAAATGCAGATCATGAGGTCAGGAAGGAAACAAATGACATAAAAACATTAAGGAAACATTTGTCAATTTAATCGAAACCCTGTGTACAGTCAGTAAAGGACAGATTCTCCAGAATAAGGGTCGACACAAACACAGGGTCACACAGCAAATTTACCACCATTGTGAAACAGAGTCAGTAGCGGGTAAAACCCCCTCGGTTGGCTAGACAAGCTCGAATTCGGCGTGGCATACTCCTAACGAGAGGTCCCAGGTCATTTTGGGGAACGTTATTCCATTCCTGTTGCAATGCTGCAGCAAGTTCTTGGACATTGGCAGGAGGTTGTTGACGTTGGCGTGGTCGCTGTCCAAGCATGTCCCAGACATGCTCGATGGGGAAAGGTCCGGACTGAGTGCTGGCCATGGTAATGTGGTGATATTCTGCTGCTGGAGGTAATCTGTAACGATCCTGGCCCTATGACATCTGGCATTGTCATCTTGGAAAATGAAACGGCGGCCATAACGACATGCAAACGGCACAACATGGGGTGCCAAGATGTTGTCCCGGTAGTACTGCCCTGTGACACGTCCAGCAACAACATGCAAGTCTGTTCTGCCGGCAGCAGTGATGCCTCCCCACACCATTACAGATCCACCCCCATACGGATCATGTCTAATGACGTTAACGTCATGGAAACGTTCGTTACGTCGGCGCCAAACCCTCCTCGTCTGTCATGAAGTCCACAGTGAACCTCGACTCATCTGAGAACATTACGTTGTTCCATCGGGCGATTATCCCAGCGTTGATGATGACGACACCATTGAGTCTGGCCCTAATGTGACAATCCCTCAAACTGGGAATGACACGAGGACGTCGGGCGTGTAAGTGAAATCTGTGCAGACGATTCCTGATGGTCTGGCCACTCACTACCAAGCCAGTATCCCTTTGAAGTTGAGACCTTATCTGATTTGCTGTTGCCATACGATTTCTCAAGACAATAGTGCGGATGAATCTGTCCTGAGCCTGAGTTGTTGCCCTTGGTCGACCGGATCGTGGTCTATCCTGAACAGACCCTGTAGCACGATGTCTGGACCATAATCTGCTGATGACAGACTGGGAAACATTCATTGCCCTTGCCACAACGACCTGTCTTGTGCCAACCTGTAGCATGCCAAGGGCACGTAACCTCTCCTCCTGTGTTAGACGGCGATGGTCTCTGTTTAATAAACGACTTCAACCACTGATAATCTGATGCTTTCTCTTCAAAATCTTCCTTTACAGTGGCTCTAACCTTCCAATTCAGAGTCATGCAAATTTGTGGCACAACCCCCTTGATCATCAATAGCATCCCGTGCAGATCGTGAGAGTGTCATTGATGTGTTTGGGTGATGAATTTCTTTGGAAATGCTTCCTCAGTAAGGAACTATACAACATGGTTTCGTATCCCTTTGTATATGTGAAAATTTTGATCTCAAAATAAAATATCCCCTACTTTTTTTGAATAGTATATATTGTGTTCTGATTGGTCGAGTGCATATGTACATCACTTCCCGAGAAATGTTTTGGTCAAGAAGCCTGGCAATTAGTGTAACTGGCCACAATTTCACAGGTTAAGATGTTGATTATTTTCCATGTGTTGATGATATTATTGATGTATCAGGGGGTTATTCTGTTGTTGTCAGTAGAGTAATAAAAATGGTACCATTCGAAAACGGAGTTTCTCTTCTTTATAATGTTGTATAAAACTAAATCTTAATTTTTGGTCATACAGTATGTGACTGAAAATGATGAAGCGAGTCACATACGTATCTATGAATAATATTTTGTTGAGAAATGTTAAATTGGTTTTGGAGTTCTGGCCTGGAAAGTAACAGAATGGCTGATATCTGGCCAGGATACAAAATATGGTGGAGGGACAAACAGACGAACAGGAAGACGGACAGAAGTATGAAAAGGCTCATGCAGACAATAAGATGCTGACACTGACAACAGCCTGAATTGTCCTTGTTGTTTATGGTCTCAAGAACATAGCAGCTGTTTTTTTTTTTTTTTTTTTCCAAAAACCACTGGAAATTTTGACTCACAAGACCAAAAAATGTGTCCACTTTGCTTTAGTCCATCTCAGATGAAACTGAGCCCAGAGCAGTCAGCAGCAGTTTTGAACCATGTTCATGCATGGCATTGGCTCTGTATAAAAAAGCATTATCTAACATTTATGGAGGCAGCGGCAAACAAGATTAACTGACAAAGGTTTGCCAAAGAATTTCCGGGCCCATGTCATGATATCCATTAAAGTTACAAAATGGTTCTTATGACAGTAATGTGTGAAGGGTAAGAAATCACACACATTCTGAAATGATTTTTGGCCTTATACTTTATGCACTGAGATTTGACTAAATTACTTTCATCTTTTAATATTTTTTACACAGTAGAGGTCAAAATGCCCAAAATCTTACCAATTTGTCCTGGGGGAATGTTGTTTTCAAAGTGAAGGATTCTACGCTAATGCGTTGGACTGTGAAAATCCATCCTTGCTGTTGAGGGCATAGGCCTTTCGGAGGCTTCTTTCATACTGTAACATGATTAGCTCACCTGTTTAACATTGCCCGTTTCACATCACTTCCTTATTGCATCAACATGAGTCCGAAATTGTCCCTTTAATAACTTTTCTGGACGGTGTGGAAATCATCAGAATTGAAATAATTACATTTTATAATTATTAATATATATTTTATAATATTTTCAATAAGCAATTGAATTCCCAAGTTAAAGTATCAAATAATGTATTTAACAGTTTAAGTGAATGGAAATTTCAAATCACTTTTTTGATTTTATTTGCATTTTCTATTATGTGCTAACTTCTACAAAACTGGGGTTGTATGTCAACATGTCTTTAGATTGTCATACATTTGCAAAATAAAGTTTGAACATACTATTACAATTCCCTTTCAGTATTTAAACTTTCAAATAAAAACAAAACCTTTTTTGTCTAAATCTGAAACTGTTTTTCAGTTGGCCAATGCGCTGACATTGCATGTACGAATAAACATGATGATAAGGCAAAAAGATCCTCAAGACACAAGGTCAATTGGCAGACTTTGTTCAGGGGCATGCAGAAATTCGCAAAACTGTGAGCAATTAACCTGAGCTAACTCTGCAAGGCTTAACCCTGGAGATCTCCAGCATGCATTAGTATGCAGAGGCGAGAAGATGGGGATTTGACCCTCTTCAGTGCTAGCTGTGAAACCAAGGCTTTCCTTAAATCCACTCTCACTACACATTTGACAGAAAAGAGAGACTGTAATTAACATTTTTTGCAAAGCACTGCAAAAGCCCCAAAGGTCAACATTTGGCATGGGCTAACATTGAGACACGATTCACTGAAATTTTCTCACGGATGCCCAAGAATTATCCAACAAATATTTTGCTGAATGACAGAAGCAAAGAAAGATACATTCTTAGCTGTGAATAAAAAGGATGAAAAGTTACAGGTCTGAATGTCTTCCTCCTCAAAAATTTCAAATATAGTTTTATGCACGCAGACCATACCTATTTTAGGCCCCTTAGTCCATTTTCCCATGACAGAAATTTTATTTACTTGAGAACTCTGCAATCATGACAAGACTGTATAAGAACGGGGACAAATTCTTCTGTGTGCTCAGCATAAATTGTAAGAAACCATTAAAAGTGATGAAGGAACTGATCTCCTCAGTCAGCACTAACGTTTCTCCATACCTTTAATTAGCGCAGATCACCACTCAAGGAGGCATGAAAGCTACAACTTTTCACACACCTGACCCTGATGTTAAACCGTATCCTTTATACTGGGGCTCACTTCTGAATGGCCGATTGGCACGTAAAACTCTGAGTTGCCCTACTGTGCTGTAAAAAAAAAAGTATTAGCCCTCTTGCCAATTTCTATTTTTGCTTATTTGTCATATTGAAATATTTCAGATCATCCAACTGATTTTAAGATAAGACAAAGACAATGTGAGTGAATACAAAATGGAGCTTTTAAATAATCGTTTCATTTACTGAAGGTTTCAAAACCTACAGTTGCAATCAAAATTATTCAACCCCCGTCGCACATTAGGTTTACTGGCAAAATTTACCAACTTTTAGCTGTTTGCGATGAACAAATCAAACAAGAACAAGAGGTTGTCACTAACGTGACCATATCCCCTGCCGCTTTTTGTAATCAGTTATTGTAACCATATGATATGGATGAATGATGGAGAATGGGATATCAGGTTATATGCTTGGGTTATTATACAATGAGACAAAACTGGAGAGGAGGCTCTACCACACAAGAGATACAACAAACTTCACCATATCACTGATTTTATGGGGTCAGTATAGTCAAAACATATATTGCTATCAATAGGTATAGCAATTATAAATGGCTATGTTTTAATGTATCTCCCTCGACAGTGCATTTCAGACTATAATGAATACCTGGAGAAAAAGTCCAGATATTGTGAACACAGCGGTGGTCTGAAATGCATTGTTAACATCAAATGTATTTAAACAATTTAGTTTATAAGCTGAACCAAATGTACTTGTTTTTAAACAATTTAGTTAATAAGCCGAACCAAATGTATAATGGGTAGACTTAGCTGTGGTCTGAAATGCACTGTTACCACCATATGTTTTTAAACAATTTAGTTTATAAGCTGAACCAAATGTACTTGTTTTTTAAACAATTTACTTCATAAGCTGAACCAAATGTATAATGGGTAAACTTAGCTCTATATGTCTTTATCGGGTCAATGAGAAAGAAAGAAGGTAACAAAGTAACAAGGTTTCGGCAGTTCAAATGACTTTGGATCACAACAACCTTGAGAAATATATCAAAGTCACCCAATCAATGTTGAAATCAGTCAACTTCTCCTTGAGATGTCGTGGTAACAAAGTTTTGGTACTAAACTGTTTTTCGATTAACGACCTTGAAAGGTATGTGAAGGTCACCAAAATCGACTGGTGTCGGCGTATCCCCAATAGGAACCTCGGTGCCAAGAATGATTGAAATCGGTCAACTCCTTCTTGAGATATCAGCGCTGACAAGGATTTAAAAGCTGTAAAATGTTTTCGATTGTAACGACCTTGAAAGGTATGTGAAGGTCACCAAAATCGACTGGTGTCGGCGTATCCCCAATAGGAACCTCGGTGCCAAGAATGATTGAAATCGGTCAACTCCTTCTTGAGATATCGCTGACAAGGATTTAAAAGCTGTAAAATGTTTTCGATCGTAACGACCTTGAAATTGATGCGAAGGTCACCAAAATCGACTGGTGTCGGCGTATCCCCAATAGGAACCTCGGTGCCAAGAATGATTGAAATCGGTCAACTCCTTCTTGAGATATCGCGCTGACAAGGATTTAAAAGCTGTAAAATGTTTTCGATTGTAACGACCTTGAAAGGTATGGGTCACCAAAATCGACTGGTGTCGGCGATCCCCAATAGGAACCTCGGTGCCAAGAATGATTGAAATCGGTCAACTCCTTCTTGAGATATCGCTGACAAGGATTTAAAAGCTGTAAAATGTTTTCGATCGTAACGACCTTGAAATTGATGCGAAGGTCACCAAAATCGACTGGTGTCGGCGATCCCCAATAGGAACCTCGGTGCCAAGAATGATTGAAATCGGTCAACTCCTTCTTGAGATATCACATGACAAGGATTCAAAAGCTGTAAAATGTTTTCGATTGTAACGACCTTGAAATTGATGCGAAGGTCACCAAAATCGACTGGTGTCGGCGATCCCCAATAGGAACCTCGGTGCCAAGAATGGTTGAAATCGGTCAACTCCTTCTTGAGATATCGCGCTGACAAGGATTTAAAAGCTGTAAAATGTTTTCGATCGTAACGACCTTGAAATTGATGCGAAGGTCACCAAAATCGACTGGTGTCGGCGTATGCCCAATAGGAACCTCGGTGCCAAGAATGATTGAAATCGGTCAACTCCTTCTTGAGATATCGCGCTGACAAGGATTCAAAAAGCTGTAAAATGTTTTTTGTAACGACCTTGAAATTGATGCGAAGGTCACCAAAATCGACTGGTGTCGGCGATCCCCAATAGGAACCTCGGTGCCAAGAATGGTTGAAATCGGTCAACTCCTTCTTGAGATATCGCGCTGACAAGGATTTAAAAAAATGCTGTAAAATGTTTTGGTGTCGATCGTGAATGATTAAATCGACCTTGAAATTGATTCAAAAGCGAAAATGGTCAAATTGATGCCAAAAAAATCGACTGGTGTCGGCGTATCCCCAATAGGAACCTCGGTGCCAAGAATGATTGAAATCGGTCAACTCCTTCTTGAGATATCGCGCTGACAAGGATTCAAAAAGCTGTAAAATGTTTTTTAAAAATTGATGCGAAAATGGTCACCAAAATCGACTGGTGTCGGCGTATCCCCAATAGGAACCTCGGTGCCAAGAATGGTTGAAATCGGTCAACTCTTCTTGAGATATCGCGCTGACAAGGATTTAAAAGCTGTAAAATGTTTTCGATCATAACGACCTTTGAAATTGATGCGAAGGTCACCAAATCGACTGGTGTCGACTGGAACCTGTCGAATGATTGAAATCGTATTCCCAATAAGGAACCTCGGTTGCCAAATTGAATGATTGAAATCGGTCAACTCCTTCTTGAGATATCGCTCTGACAAGGATTTAAAAGCTGTAAAATGTTTTCGATCGTAACGACCTTGAAATTGATGCGAAGGTCACCAAAATCGACTGGTGTCGGCGTATGCCCAATAGGAACCTCGGTGCCAAGAATGATTGAAATCGGTCAACTCCTTCTTGAGATATCGCGCTGACAAGGTTCGGGACGGACGTACGTACGTACGTACGGATACGGAGCTGAATACTATATCCCCCGCTTCGCGCTAAACGCGCGGCGGGGGATAACAATTTAAATAGCTCAACACAACAAATATTACAAGTGGTTTCTCCAAATTCAACACAAAATGCCACTTTTAATGACTGCTGCAGGCTCGAAATTATTCAACTTCTTCGTGACAAGCATCTTTAATACTTGTTGGAGCACCCTTTTGCTGCTATGACCTCCTAGAGATGTGATGCATAGGCAGACAACAGCCTCTGGCAGCATTTCCAAGGAATCTTAGCCCAGTCCCCATGGACAAAGGCCTCCAGTTCACTAATATTCTTGGGTTTGTATGCTGCAACTGCCTTCTTCAAATCCCAGCAGAGATTTTCTATGGGGTTCAAGTCAGGTGACAATGATGGCCACTCTATAATGTTCCAGGACTTCTTCCGAAACCAAGCCTTAGTGGATGTTGAGGTATGCTAAGGATCATTGTCTTGTTTGAAGGTCCAATGCTCCCCAAGCTTCAGCTTCCTCACAAAGGGCATGACATTTTCTCCTTGGATATCCTGATACTTGATTGAATCCATCTTGCCCTCTACACATTGCAAGTTTCTAGAGTCAGAGGAAGAAATGCAGCTGCAGAGCATCAACAAGTCCCAACAATGTTTCTCTGTAGGCAGGGTGCTCTTTTTAGTTTATGCTTCTTCCTTCTTCTGGCAGACACACCGCTGATCCATAAGCCTGAAAAGTTCAATTTTTCTTTCATTGCTCCAGAGAACAGTGTCCTAAAACTTCTGTGGCTTATTTTTATAGTTTTGTGGATATTGGAGCTTGTGCTTTTGGGCCAGTTGCGGTGTATGTCTTGGAGTTTGGGCATGGAGACCCTCAATGTTTAGTACGCGTCTTACTGTGAAAACTGAAACTTCAGTGCCTCCTTCCTCCAAGTCTTGCTGCAGGTCTATTGCAGTCACTGAGGGTTTTTGACCACCTGCCATCTCAGAAATTTGGTGGCAACCATTGATAGCTTCCTCTTTCTGCCAAGTCCTGGTAGTGCAGCCTCTGTTCCTTTAACTCGGAACTTGTGAACTATGCATCCAACTGTATCTCTACAAACATTCAGTGCCTGTGCTATTTTTTATCCCTTTTCCTTGTTTGTGGCAGGCAATGATCTCTTTTATTACCTTTTTGGACAATTCTCTTGACAGCCATATTTCTGAAATGCAATCAAATGTCACTGTCAACAAATCCCTAGCCAGTGCAAGTATTTGATGTGTTCTATCTCAAGCAAATATGATGCAACTTATGAAGCTCTTGATTAGTTGCATTCGGTGCGATTGAGACAACACCTGATTTGCAAATATGCTCTTATGACAGATTCTATTCAGGGGGTTGAATAATTTTGAAACTGCAGTAGTCATTAAAAGTGGCATTTTGTGTTGAATTTGGAGAAACCACTTGTAATATTAGTTGTGTCGAGTTATTTAAAATGTTCTTGTTTAATCTGTTTATTGCCAACTGCTGACAGTTTGTAAATTTTGCCAGTAAACCTAATTTGCAATGGGGGTTGAATAATTTTGATTGCAACTGTATATCACCCATGTGAAAAAATAATTGCCCCCCTATACCTAATAAGTGGTTGTGCCACCCCTGGTGGTTAACAACTCCATTCAAACATTTGCCATAAATGGCAATAAGTCTTAAATAACCTTAGACACTGGCATCTAAATGTTGACGTAATTGTAATTGTATCAAACTGTATACTGAATATTCATGAGGAGGTGGCTGTCTGGAACTATTCAACAGATGAGAATTCTGAAGTCTGAATTGGTGGTATGAGCACTGCATGAATCAGATCTCCCCACTAAACCTGATCTGCGAACAGTCTAGCATATCTCATCAAGATTTAGGCGCTCCTTATCTGTGTTGACAGTCAACAATCAAAATCTCTTTATTATTAATATAAATACAATGTTACCGCGCTAACATGAAGAGAGGTTGCCTTCAAAATTCCGCATTCATTTTTTCCCATCATTTGTGAGTCCTCCAGAAAAAAAGACAGCAGAGCTGAGTCCAAAGAATGGGCCTCATGCAAGTAGTGATATTACCGATATCCACAATTTCCTCAAATTTTTTGAGCACATTAGTGGCAAAACATAGAGATTTCCTTGTGGATGCAGTACGGGCCGCAATTTTGGACCGATTACTTTCATATTTGGTATGGACATGTGATATACTTCACTTATAACACCTATCGATTTCAGTTGCCATGGCCACAGTATTGGCCAAATAATGCGCAAAAAAGGGGAGAAGCGGGCTTTCAGGAGCTACGCCCATGCGGTCGCAGCCGACCGGACTGTCTAGTTTCAGTAATTATAGCAGGTAGTTTACCTTGCTGTAGACTATCCATGTCACATAAACATCACTTCCGATAAATTTTCACGGAAAATCTGACTCCATACCTCCACATATAAAATCAGTCCATATAGGCTGTAATAGGCAAACATGAAAGTCAAAGAAAGTCTCAAGTTACAGTCTGCTCACACATTTGCAATAAGCCCCTTCGTAATTACATTCTGCGCATGCGCGATTTCCCTGTGTTGAACTTTCACGAAAGGTCATTTGTACGTAAACGCGAATTTCAGCTCTCGATTGTAACTATGAGCTCACATTGAATAACAATATCGAGGTTGAAAATTACGCTGCACATGAGCTTAGCTCCTTCCTAGATTATCATTAGCGAGAATTTGTTCGAAATTTCATACTGGTAAAGTATAATGTACGGTTTTCAAGAATTAAGTGGATTAGATGTATAAATTTTGATTCTTGCATCTTAAGCGGTGCAGTGGCTGTAACTGTCCTTAATTAATGAGGGCCATCTAATATTTTTTTATTACACCTTTTGCTGTTTATTACTAGAAGCGTGAAGGTATAGTAATTTAAGCGAGGAGACAATTAAGTTGGAAGCATTTTCATTAAGTCAGTTTGCATTACGACGTATTCCTTAACACCAATAAGCATTGATTTGTAGGCGAACATTAAGATCATGTTGTATTTGTCCACTACTGGTAAAGCGAACTGAGTTATTTAAGCTGGTTAATATGAAACAGTATTAATGGGTGCATTTCCATTACATCGCAATCATTCCTACTGCAGCTTGTAGGTTTAACATAAACTTTGCCGGTGTCTCCCAAAACAACAAGAACCATAGCTGATGCTCTTGCTACCAAAGCCAGCCTGACTAGCCTAATCCATAAGAAAAAAATATATATAGCTACAGCCAACAAACCCAATAGAAGTGCCATTTTTGCTCATCTCGTTGATCAGCGGAATGGGATTACACCATAGGCTATTAAACTTCACATTGCGGATCATTCACTGGGCATGTTAGGCATTTTTAGCGCAATTTAATTGTTATGTGCTGGGGCATTAAAACCAAAAGCTGAATGGCTGAGTTGAGTGAATGGCGTATATGTTCACGCAGCTTTGAAATTTGTAAATTGCGATTTGAGACATCAAATGTGAATACGCTTTCTCCAGTAATTTCTTTGATTAGTTATTTTGTTATTTAGAATAGGTTAGATACTGAACATTGTTCCAATCAAGTGAACTTCTGGTTTATTCTGTATTGCGGTTTCAAGGGAAAAACAAAGCATCCCTTACGGTAGTCTGCTAGAATGGACTGTAACGTCAGCTGTTTTCTTTAAACACGAATTAAAAGCCCAACAGATTAAATCAATTAATAGCAACAATGAAAACGAAAATAACTCTGATTTCACCCAATTCTTTATTGAATGTTATTTCCACTTTGTGTCTATTTGAGAGACACTATCAGAGTCCATAAGAATTTTCGATTTTACTCCAATAGAATTTCAATAACAACAATCAGCACTTTGCCTTTGTTTGTCACAAGCTGCATGCAAGGAACACTTCGCACCTGTGTAGGCCTTTTTCTGCGTAAAATGGATTGATTGAGAAGGTACTAATTGAGCAACATATCAAGAAACCTGTACTTTCAATCTGGTATCCAACACTGTTCAATACAGCTCGGGTCGGCTCTATGTACAAATGACCTTTGACACGGTGACGTCACGCAGCTCCTGTAGGTATTACGAAGGGGCTTATAGAAAGCAATTAAAGCTAGAGTTTGTCATTTAAAAAAAAAAATAAATCACTTTTGTCATGTTTGTTAAAACTGTCACTATGACCTGACAGTGGCATATGAGTCAGACGATCTGAGAAAAAAATCAGAGCCACCTGGCTCCACCTTGTGCTCCTAATAGACCCCTTCGGTTTAAGGACGTGAAAAAGCGAGATTTGGAGTGCGCATGCTCTTTGCAGACTATGTGGGGCAGAAGATGCACAAATCCTATTTAAAAGGTGGGGAATTAAAAGTTATTTTGCTTTCCCCATGGTAAAAGGCAGTTTACAGCGTGGATTCAGACTATAAACAGGAATATTTTTCGTTCGGGAACATTATAGGGTGTGCAGCGTACATTTTGTGTCTGGATGGCGAGATTAAGAATTCTGTATTCAACCTACTCCAAATATCGATTGATGTTTGGGTACCCAGAGAAACATTAGGATATGAAAACACGTCAAGCGTACGTCCAGTTAAGGAAATTTAGAGTTTAGTTTCAAGTGCTGCTATTCGTGTCAGTTGCATGTCGTTAACGGCGGCTGTCATGTCACTGATGACACACTAGGTTACTAGGGTAGGCGCAGCATATGCATTCGCAATATTAAATATTAATGTTAAATTCTAAACTCCCGTTCTCACTGATAAAACTCCACTAAAACATATTGGCGCCCCCTTTTTAAAATCGTTCTGGCAAATAAAAAGCTGGAAAAAAGTGGAGGCTGGATCTGAAATTATTTTCCCCCTGACGATATAGCTAGACTAAGCTCTATTGGTTTTTTCCTACAAACTGAAAGCATTGACTTCTTCAGTGCAACGGAGACTTGAGAGACTATATCGGCGAGATACTGTCAAGGCAAGTCCTTGACATAGTTATTTTCAGCACAGATGAAAATCCAAAATCAAATGTGTAGCATTCAGTCAAACAGTAATGATATGGCCTTGTATTTTACATGTGTACCTGCGCACTTATCCATGTTAAGAGGCGATTAGGATCATCTGTGCTTGCCAGTTGTTTTGAACAATGCAAATTTGTCGCAAGAACACCGTAGCCATTACCTGACTTAAGGCGTGGGACCCAATCATAGTGGTGTTAATGACATTATTTCACGTCCGCAAAACTAACTGGCAAGCAAATGCCACTTTGTTGGCTATATATAGCAAGTAATTATGAAATAGAAATCACAAGGGAAACCAAATTATTACTGCAAGCAGCGAAATGAAAACCACACCTACACTTAGCTCTGAGGGGCTAAGTTCTGTAATATGAGCACCTCGGAGCTTACCGTTACTGAAAACGTCGTATGGCACTAACATTACCCCTTTGGCTTGATATATTTTTGCGTAGAGTTTAACATCTACTTAAAGTCGTATATAGCCTATAGAATCGAACAAAGCCAGTCCCTTTTCAAAATGTGGATACAAAAACTGGACACTGCAAAACAATAACACCTTGAAACAACAAAAGATTAAACAATTATTTGACGATTAGTGGGCCAACTTAAATAACTTATAATATCAACCAGTACCTTAACTATATTTCTCCGATCAGATCGCTCTTTCCTTTTAGCTTGCATCGGTGTGAGATCCTTTCGTTTGTAGGGAAACACAGAGCGAAGCTAACATTATTTGGGTCAACGAAGTCGGGCCAGCCCTGACAAAATGAGTACTGCAGACTCTAGTGAGATCATTCGGGACAAAGTTCTTCCGATTTATAGCTCGAATCCACGCCTGTCGTTGTCTCTTGCCACGGGGAACACGAAAAAACCTTATGTCCCCGTCTTTATGATACTGGTTTGTGCACCCCTCTACGCAACAAATAGCCACTATATTTCTTTTTGCCCCACATCAGTTATATTGGGCATGCGCGCGCCGACTTCCGGCCTTAAACCGAACTGGTCTATTCCATTTGCAAGATTCTACTGCTCCTGGCACAAAACAACCAATCAGAACCAGGAGGAGTGGCTGACAAATGTCAATCATTTCATATGCACATTCAGCGGGCAGCCCCCTCCCTTATTCAAGTTAGTTCTCGAGTGATTATAGAACCAGTAGTTGGCAGTAATATCCCCATAGACAGTAAAAGAAGTGGACGGCGGGATGGCGCTATTTTCAACGGGAGAGTGTGAAGCTCAATTGAACGAGTTTTCAGTTGGGCACCACGCCTACTGCGCAGGCTCGAAGTCAGCTCGCTGACGTAAACCAACGTCCTGAGAAGCGGTAACTCGTCTGGTAGATGTATCGTACACATAATTCCCAGTGAGCAAGCGATTGCGTCTGTCAGTATAGTCTGATTCCGTTCGATGTCATCATGTTTTGCGAATTATTGCTTCATAGGTACTTCACTTCGTTAGTGATGTGGCTCAATCGTCTTCTGTCTTTGATTCGTTATGGGCTTCTGGTCTAAACAGTACGGTTATTTACGTTCTGTGCGACAGAAAGTCGCCGGCATTTCACGTCACTTTTAGCCTAGCCTGGTGCCATCGGCTAAAAATGCTTACTATTAGACCATAACGCTACATACGAAGTAAAGACGTCTGCTACAAAATGTAGCTTCTCTGTAGAAAATATTATCGCTGACATGAAGGCTCATTATGTTTTTAATGTAAAGTTATTTGATGTCAAAAGTCAGGCAAAATGAATGGGGGTGAATGGAGAAGCTACCGCTAGTTGATCATCTGCTATCTTCTAGAGCGTTCAATTGAGCTTCAACTTCCGGGTGTATTCCTACCCCCTTGAATATACCTTGGCTCTATAAGCCGCCATTAAACCCCGACAAGAAGAAGAAGAAGAAGAAGAAGCTCCATCCCTTGCGCTGTCACCTGTGTTTACGTCCGGTGTCATGTAAAAGCTGGTTCCCCCCATAAAGATTTTGCACGACGCCGGCTTCAGGAGATTTGCAGAAGCAATGGTGGGAAGCAAAATTTTTTTATTTTCTTGAGTTCTTGTTACCACATTTACTGTAATTACATTCAGCCAATCAGAATCAAATTTTGCCTCCGGTCGCAAAACTTTGGCGGTCGTCATGTACCCACCTACCCTACAAACACTGTAGCTAGCTACATAGTGCTAACACTTATCAGCCAAAAATACAGTAACGTCACAAATTCCTTTATTTGATGGGGATAAGGGAGGGGAATAAACTAAGCTCTGCATCGACAAACACTTTGGTTAGCCAGATAGCGCAAATGCTCATTAGCCACATACAGTAACGCAACAAATTCATTAATTTGATCGGCATAATAGAAGGGAATAAACCAAGCTTTGCATCAACAAATGCTGTGGTTGACTAGATAGCGCTAACGCTTATTAGCCAAAGATACAGTAACGAATTCCATAATTTGAAAAAAGCTTTGAATCGTAGCTAGCTATATAGCAAGCTAACAGGAAAATGGAATTCGCTAAATTAGTTCACTTGTGTGGCTACATAGCTCGCAAGCTACCTTGTCTGTTGAGAATTAGATGGCAAGTTTGCTATACCCTGAGCCGTGAGTAACGCCATCTTCGGATATGACAAGTTACTAGCTAGCTAGCTGGGTTACGTTAGCTTCCTGCATATCTTTTACTGAAACTGTGTAAATGCAAGCGTTGGCTAGCTAGTCAGCTAGCTAGCTAGTCTACCCCCGATAATTGTCCTCAGCTTTTTCTCCGCTTACTAGGAACCCAAGTTAGCCAGCTAGCAGTCTTGTGCAGTTATCAGGCCTTGGTACGTTTGGCTAGCTCATCAGCTGGCTAGCTAAGGTGGCGCTTGTTGTCACTGTTCTATTTGAACGAAACAATTTCAGACTACCCAGCTAGTTAGCTTGCTGGTTATTGATACAATGTGTTTCTCGTTTCTTTATAGCTTGCTATCTAATATAGCTAGCTAGCCATCTAATGCTCAACAAACGCGGTAGCTTGCTTGCTATGTAGCCACATAACGTGGACCAACGTTAGCCAACTCCATTTTCCTGTTAGCTTGCTATATAGCTAGCTACGATGCAAAGCTTGATTTATTCACTTCTCTTATCCCCATCAAATTATGGAATTCATTACATTACTGTATCATTGGCTTTTAAGCGTTAGCGCTATCTAGCTAACCACAGTGTTTGTCGGGTAGGTACACGACGACCGCAAACTATTAGCTGTGTTTGCACGTAGCATTCACACAGCTAACGCTACGGGGTAATTGTACCCCCGAGATCAACGTGTGATAAGCGTTTTTGGCTCGTTCTGCGGAGATGTCTTTATGATCAATTGTTGTTTGTAGTATATAATATATTGAACTGGATGTTTTCCTACTGTGGTAATGTTGTGGATTTGTGTGGTTTTGTAGCACAAAACATTACTCTCTCTCTCTCTATATATATATATATATATATATATATATATCTCAGTGGTGACTGATGAACTGGCGATAGGGGAGGCTGAAACCCATCCTTTGAAAATAATGATTGGTCATGACCTGTTTTCAATCATTCATTTAAATTACCATTACAGAAACCCCAAAAACTCTCAACATTATCAAGTGTGGGCAGTTTTCATTAATAACGCATACCTGTTAACTCAGTTTTAGTGGCATATTCACGTTCCCCTGCTGTAGTCAGTAATTACTCAATCAACGCATATGTAAGAGATTCTCATGAGGTTTATCAGTTTCACCTGCGTTATGACTCCGAGCAATGCATGTGTTTCATGATCGTTTACATTGTTTAAATGAAATAAGATCATTGGAAGAAAGATGTTTCAAATGATCTTATTTCATTTAAACAATTTAAACGGTAATTTCCACAGCTAGCAAGGCTATATTGCAGTTTATTGGGTTGGATAAAGAAAGCATTTCGCAATATTAGCATTATTAATTAAATTAAGAGCCTAAAAATGTTCCAATGTATAGTTTTATTATTTATCCTTCATGTAAACGTAGTGCTACTAGCTGCCACTCAGAATAGACTTTAAGTGTACTACAGAAGTCACGTCCCTTCAAGCCAAAATTCATTATCCATGCATGTGATGTCAGAGGAAGTAGGTTATTACAGTAAGGAATGCATGAACACGATTCGCCGCCTTAAATTACCAGTAATAATTAATATTCTAATGCTCAAATTTTGGCTCAAACCTAAAAATAAATAAATAGTAAGTAAATAAACAAAATGGGAAAAAAAAAATTTTAAATAGCATTCAATATTGTAACAACAGAACTGGTATCCAGGCTCATCGCCAAAAGACGCATGGATCACCTGGAGGTTTAAAATCGTTTGCAAAAGAAGCAATGTGTGTTTCGCAGAGGTTTAGGAGAAATACTACTTCAAAACAATCATTATCTTCAGCTTTGATTTTTTTACAGGAAGGTAAGCAGCTACTTTATTGCTAATACTGGGCAATTTTTTTTTTAGTTTTATGTGGTAAGAAGCAGAGTATGCGGATGTTAAAGAATTATGCTGATCTGCACCACTGCATCCAGTGAGATGCCCTGTATAAATAAAGAATTTCTCCAATAAATGGCTGGCCCATTACCAATTTTATGGAACACTGAAAAATCCTTAAGCTTTTTGCCCAGCATACTGGCAGAGGAAAATTTTGTAACATTAGGATTAATTTTTAGTGCAGTCTTCCTTCAGCTCTGAATGAGAAATTCAACTGATTTTCCGCTTTTGTAGCATGGTGACCATAGCTGAGGTTTGATTTGATGAAGAATGATAAGGGCATTTAGTTCCTCGGTACAGAAGAGTTTAGTAATCGCTAACTTTATGTTCACTTAAGACAACTCTGCCAAGCAATGATCTTTATGCAAGTATCAATCTTCACGAAAAATGACAATTTGCACCCAAGCCTAAATTTTCAGACACAGCATAATGTTAGGGATGCATACTACATGGGAAATAGAACAAGCACTCTTGTTGTGTATAGTGTAAAGCAGTGACATATCAGCATTTGCCATTATAGCCAATCAAATATTGCAATCTGCCTCAGAATGTTCATGGAATATGTCCAACTGCAGTTTTACTACGGTTAAAGACAAGTGCAAACCTTCAGCAATATGGAATAGCAAAATTATTGAGTTTATAAATTAGTTAAATGAGTTGCAAATGAAGTTGTTCTGCGACTTGTCCCCAAAAAGTCTCCAACAAAACAAATTATCATCAGAAGACGACAGTCCATGCAGAATAAGGGTTTTTTTTTTTTTTTGGTCTTGTCGCGCCACTTAATGATATATTTTATGACCACCTAAGTGGAACAGTTTTTATGCAGTCAGTTCAATTCCTACTTAAATGCCCAACAACTATTTTACTGGTAACAAATCTGTAAGTTCCCTTTCATATACTGTACATACTTAAGTAGATATGAGCCCCTAAGAACCATACCGGGCCATCCCGCACTTTTAGCGAAATTGAGTTGAGGTAGTCAGCATGTGCAGAAAACTGAGATCTACATTTCCTAAATGAGCCAACCCAATCTACCCACATGGATTGTTCAAACAAGCAAACGTCCTCTCTGCCACTGTACATATGCACTGCACTGCCTTAGCCATAGTGGACCATCCCACAACTTTTCCATTATTCAATGTGAACATGGCGGCTCGGTATCTCACTAATGAGGAACTGCTTGCTATGAGTGATGATGATGGTGAAGTGGAAGATAATGGAGACCCAGAGTTTGTCCCAAATGAATCAGAAGATGATGGTTCTGCTTCAGAAGGAGGTACCTTTCACTTTAAATGAAACAGAAGGGCATCCAAAACCGACATAAAAAAGTGCATAACGTAATTTTACATATCTTGGGTTTATAACATAAGCAGTGTTTCTAGTTCCCAGATACTCTAGATGACACAGGAGGCTGGCAACTTTAAGTCCCATTTTCTCAGAAGTTCCCCAGCATGGGTTGGCCCAGTATGGCTCTTAGGGGCTCATATATAGACAGTCCAATATCAAAACTTAGTAACAGACACATAAGGTTGCAAAAAAAAGTATAAAAATGAAGAGCAGCATGTGCAGGGCTGATGAAACGTTAGATGTGGGCAGAGGAAGGCCCATGCATTTACCTGGTTTTCTTCATGAGTCACCCTCATCTGCTCCTTCAGTATAGACGTGCGCGAGGCCTCCTCCTTCCGCATCACCCGCTCCTTCTTCAGCTCCGGGCTCCAGAAGGTCTTGATGCTGTTCATCGAGGAGCCAAGCTTGCTGTCCTTGACGTCCATTTCCCTGCGGAGCAGCTCATTCTCCCTCTGCAGGTCCTTAAGCTGGGACTGCAGATCCAGCATAGCATTGTCACGTAACTGGCGCAGGGCGGCAGGCACCTGCTGGTGGGGGTGGTGGTGCATGGACAGGTCCCCATAAGAGAAGATATCTGTGTGGGGGAGACCAACTGAGGCAATGTTGGGGGTACTCCCCATGGCTGTGACCCGGCCACCGTAGATGGCCCTGCTGGTGGCACGGCCCAGGGTCATGGTGCCTTTTGGGTAGGTGGTGGACGCCACTCCTTCGTGGTCACTCAGGTACATGGGTCCAGAGGTGGCGTAGGCAGCGTTCAGAGACTGAATGTTTTCCATAGACAGGGTCTTACCCGTTCCTCCCCCACTGGTTCTCCTGTGCCCAAGCCGAGGAGACCTGGGCAAACGAGGGGATCTTGCAGGGCTGCCCTCCAAATGCCCGACTGTTCTTGCACTTCCATACATTTTGGGAGGGTCCTCAATCTCCTTCAGTTATCTGAAGGGAAAGATTTCTCCTGGCAAGATGTGTCTGAGGGGAGAATGTGCGTTATATTACGCCTCTGGATTCCGCCTGCCTACTCCTGCAGCAGTGTGTTACAGCATTCCTAAACCTGGGCCTGTGGAGGGACTGTAGAGTACAGCTGGAGGGGGAAAAGATAAAAAACATACCTAAATCCACATTTTTGCACAAAAACAATAAATATCACAATACATTACGGGAAACACTAAGAAGCACAGATTTTCAAAAGCATAACAGAATAGAAATTGTTCAGTATTTTTTTCTTTTTTTACAAGAAAGTGATGTACAACGTAGCTATAATGACTATGACAGCAAATACAGAATGCATGCAAGAGCAAAAAGATTTATTAAGTTGCTTTGCCATCTTTGTGCCTGTCTTAAAACACCAGAGCATAAGCATACAGTGTTCAGAAGTTTATCAGAAGCACCCTTTGCCACATTCAAAATTCATTACCAACAGGCCGTATTATCAACTCAGGGCCTAATTTACCGAGATTCTAAACAACACTTTCCAAATCTTTCGCACTTCAAAATGTAAATAACAAATGATTGATGAGTGGAAAATGAAAAATCAAAGGTCATGTTACAGATTTGCGAGGGGAAAAAGGTTTTACAGGTGCAAAGGTTTTCGCAATGTGGTTCTAAATGAATTAACCTTATTTGCAGCCTATAATTTATTAAACTGACCCAAATATATACAGTGCTTAATAATTTTATTAGACCACCTGTCATAAAAAACGAGAAAACAAATAAGAAATTTGTCAAAAACTTGTTTAAAACTAAGCATTATTTTGTTATTTCTTTGGCAAATAACAAACTTAAACCACTAAATAGTCCTTATTCACACATAAAAACAAAAAAAAAAATAATATTTTGTGTGGCCTCCTTTGGCCTTGATAACAGCATACATTCTTGTATTCAACCACTAAAACTAATTTTTATTTCAAGGAATGCAAGAAAATAATTCTTATTTGGCATCTTAATTAAAAAATAATAATGTTCTTATCTATTTTTTTCTGCTTTTTTGTAAAACAGTATATTTGAAAATTCATGGATACCAACAATAATTATATATTAGCATTAAAAATATCATTTCAGTTAAAGAGCTTGCGCATAATGGTGGATTAACCATTACAGAAACATAAAAATTATTTTAGTAATTACCAACGTGCTAATTAAGGGCAGCTGTGGCATAAACCTTACATTGGCCCTCATTTATCAAACTTGCATAGGATCTGGCGTAGATTCTGGTGTAAATATCAGCGTTCTCCAGGTGTCTAAAAAAATTTACTAAAAGTGTGTACATCGCTGATTTCGGTGTAAAACTGGCGTGGCGTTGATAAATCTGGCGGCAGAAATCATCGTAATTTACATGACACGTCCCTATAAATTCATGCTCCAGAAGGCATAGTTCTGCCCACGTTACGACATGGACTCTCGAAAGACGGCAAAGAAGAAAGAACTTCATTGAGGAGGAAATATAAATTATCACGGCCGAGGTGGAGAAAAACAAAATAATTTTATTTGGCAGCCTCAAGAGTGGCATAAAGGGAGCTCAGAAGGCTGCTGTTTGGAAAACTATTGCTGCTGCGGTAAACACCGTTGGGGTTGAAAACCGGAGTGCAGCAGAGGTTTGATTTAATTCATTAGTAAATCGAAGTGACTATTCGCACTTATTTAAAGGGGACCTATTATGCTGATCCTTCTTTTAACACATATTAGTAATGTTATAATGTTGGTTGTCCATACTCAACCTCTGAAAAGTTTCTAAACATAAGATACAGAGGTTTTGCTGTGATCCAAGAACGTGATTTCGTGAACGTGATTTCCTCTCTGAACAGCTCCTCCCGAGATCTTCGCAAGATCTGGGCAAAACCTGACGTCAGGTTGTGCCGTCCAATTAGTACAGACCTAGCCAGAGCCAATCACGGCGCAGGACCTGCCTACACCGGAAACTATTCTAGCAGGCACTAACAACGGCAGATCATACTATACCTTAGTAGTGTGTACACTTTTGGAAATACAAAAGAAGAACCACAGATAATTTGAGGTGCAGTTTTGTCAGTATCTCTCCCAAAGCTGCGTGTCCGTTTACTTTTGGATGCGAAGAAAAACAACTATTTCTCTTCCAAAAGAGGATGCCACCAGAAATCAGTGGGTAGCTTTTTTTGTTTGCTGGCAGCAAACAGCCACGGCCAAAGGAAACGTTAGCTGTTTGTGCTCAGCATTTCACCAAAGACAGCTTTGTCAATAAAGGATAATTCGACACAGGATATGCGTTTCAGCTGCTTCTCAAACCTGAAGCAGTTGCATCGATCAAGCGCTCGGAGCCACAAGCTGTAAGTAACCATATAACAGTAAAATAATGCAAGTGTAATGTAAGTGAAGCTAACGTGTTGCGGGTGGCTAGCAGGACCGCTAGCGATAGTTAGCACTAACAACTGGCCTCAAACGCAGGCTTTGTAAAATATCTGAAGATAAAGCCTGTATTGGTCGCGACTGTCCGTGACTCACAGACACAGAAGCTCAAAGTTGCTTTTACTGCATAAGCCAACCTGAGATGATAGCCAGTTGATTGTGGCTGTAGCACTGCGGCTAACGTAGCCAAGTTACTGTTGCTAATGTTTGTGTCCTAAATATGCAAGAGTAATATCAGGGGAAATTCTACAGAAGGTGTGTGAACATAAACCTCATTTGAAGCTAACTTTTAATACTTGTTTGTGATTTGGATGCTTGGTACAACTGTCCACGGTAACGGAACTTGCTGTCTGTAAAACCTGGATTGCAAGGGTTTGCCTCTGTGGTTATGACCGCTCGGTTACCAGCTACTGCATGTTAGTTTGCGTGCCGCTGTGCTAATTAAAAATGCTCCTGGTTAACTTATATGCAGTGATTATGATCGGTATGCTTGTTACTTCGGTAAGCATCAATGTGGCAGTTTCATCATAACGTTGCCCGATTGTAGCCACTACAGTTGAAGTGGCTGCTTGTGATCGCTTCACTTATCCATGACCGGGATCAGCCGGATCCCTATCACAAATATCTGGGCAAGCTCTCTGATTCTACCGTGAAAGCAATCACGAAACGCAGAAGCTCTAATGTGTCTGGTGTAACAAAGGATTTCTCTGCACTAACGTGAAATAATTTCATCCCCCTTTAGAAGTTGTTGTAGCTAATAAAAAGCCAAAAAAGGCAGAGATTAAATAGGTAATTCTTTCCTGTAGACGTGATCGATTCGCTAGCTCCACATAAGCTACCTGTCCACGCTAACAGAACTTACAGTCTGCAAAACCTGTATTATGTTCATAACATAACCGAGCTCTCTCTAGCTGTCGCGTACTATCCATAAAGCTGCTTTCACATCGGACGCGAAACGAATTTTTCGCGGGACAGATTACATTCAAAGTCAATGCAAAGACTCGAATGCACGAGTTATGGGCGCGTTAAGCAGCTTTCACACCGGACGCGGAACGAATTTTTCGCGGGACAGATTACATTCAAAGTCAATGCAAAGACTCAAATACATGAGTTATGGGCGCGTTAAGCAGCTTTCACACCGGACGCGGAACGAATTTTTCGCGGGACAGATTACATTCAAAGTCAATGCAAAGACTCGAATACTCGAGTTATGGGCATGTCAAGCCGCTTTCACACCGGACGCAGAACAAATTTTTCGTTGGAAAGATTACATTCAAAGTCAATGCAAAGACTCACATACATGAGTTATGGGCATGTCAAGCCGCTTTCACATGGGACGCGAAACGAATTTTTCGCGGGACAGATTACATTCAAAGTCAATGCAAAGACTCAAATACATGAGTTATGGGCATGTCAAGCCGCTTTCACATGGGACGCGAAACGAATTTTTCGCGGGACAGATTACATTCAAAGTCAATGCAAAGGCAGTGCATTGACTTTGAATGTAATCTGTCGCGCAAAAAATTCATTTCGCATCCGGTGTGAAAGCGGCTTATCGCGCCCATGTTCTGCGCGCAAACGCTGGTCATTCCGACGTAATAAGTAAACTATTACCACGGGTAATTTCCGAAAAGGCCGTTTAGCCTGGAGCTTTCGCCCCTTTGTCATACACCAGCGCAGAAGCTGTTCGTTACTCCACGCTAACGACACATCACAGCTATGCACACGAACCAGCAGGTCCTTATACACACTGAAGCAGTCCATAAGTTGTTGGTCCACTTTAGCTGCTCCTCACTGTCCGTGTTTCCCTCTAAACTCAGACCCACCGGATTTCTACGGTCTCCGGTCTACACTTGGGTTTGTCGACCCGTTCTACAAATGTGTCTATATGGGGCAGATTCTAGCTTTCCCTCAATCCTAGCTAGAGTAGAAACACCAGCGTACTCACCATAGTAGCCGTAGATAGACAGCAAATTCGAGCTTGACCTGCCAGACATTCGCAGACTGTCCCCTCCACTTTCGCCGTTGCGTTTATTAGAACAAGTTAATTTCATTAGACCTATACACATGCACTGCGTTTGATTGCAGAATATGCCCGTCGATTCCTTCGGGAGACGCATCAGTTTCACTCTGAGGAGCTGGACCCGGAAAACTGCGTTCTGCTTCCTCGTCCCGCCTAGATCCGCCCTCCACAGAGCTGGCCAGTCAAAAGAAAGTGGGCACACGGGGAGTGGGGGCCATAGCGGAAGAGCAGCCCCAATGAGGCGTTTCAGGCAGAGACTACTATGGACTACAAATGGGGTTTTTTGAGGATGGCAGTATGAGCGAAATAAGTACCCTTTCTTTTACTTTGCGCGATCAGGAGTACTCTAGGTGAGTCAAAGACCAAAATATAAACTTGGAAAAATAGCATAATAGGCCACCTTTAAGTGCGTCCAAGCACAAAAATTGATCGAAATTCGCATTAGACGCAGTTATAAGTGTGGCCAAGATGCACATTTCTCCATTGCCCACACTTATTTTAAGTGTGTCCAAAGCTAAAAAAAATTTTCTGGGCCAAACTTATTTAAAGCGGTACTTTCTATAAGCAGCACTGGAATGGTCATCAACTGGCGCACTTATAAGTGTGGCCAAGAAAAAAATTCAGCATTGGCCACACGTATAAGTGCGAATAACATCGGCCTTAGTAAATTCAATTTATAGATCCATGATATTTCATGTGATATAGCCTTCATAATTGACAATCCAAATGCTTTACATGTAGGTAAAAAAAAAGTCCGATTTTAAGATCGCGCTCAGGTGCAGCAGCGCACAGACCGGTGGAGGCCAACCAGACTCGAACCTCCAGCTGTGACCATTCGAGGAGCGCGTGGCAGCAGGGCTCCTACTCCATCGTGGGAATACGAGGCGGTGGGGACACGAATGAGTCCCCACCGCCTCGATCGGAGCTGCATGAGGGTTATTCTTAAAATACAGTCTGCTGGGATCACTCTTCATTGTACTTTTCTTAGTGTTACTCCATGACATTTTATTGGGTGCCACACAAAACGAGCAGCCACTCGTCACTTTCCCGGAGGAGATCTTCCCTGTGCCGAAAGTTCCTCTCACGTCAGACAGAAGTTTATTCCTCTAACAATAGAAGATCTGCCATTGTCAAAATGTGATCACGGTCAAAGTGTCCGTAGGCTGAGCAACAAAAGAAACGCAAGTTAGCTAGTTAGTTAATGTACTCTTATGGTTATGCAGTAAAAGTGACCGCAAAATAAAGAGAAGTTTGATGAAACGAGTGTAAATGTGCATGCGCTGGTAATAAATTTGATTTTCTAAAATATTTACGCGCAAACTTATTTTCCAGTCTGCCTTTGATTAACTTGCGTTTCTTTTGTTGTTCAGTACATATCTGACTGGATGAGCATCTGACATTCCACACTGCATATCTGCCAAGCCGCGCATTGCGCTTAATCAAATTGAGTGTAATTGTCAGCCGTCTGGCCTGACAAGCAGGTTGTCTCAAAATATAAGTTTAATTAATTTCTCAACACAGGTGTCTCATTTATTAATTAATTAATTTATTCATTCATTTATGTATTTAGCCTATTTATTCATTTTACTAAAAAGAGCAACAACAGCATGACGCCCGCATCGCTGCATATGGTTTATTATTCATTTTGACAACTGCACTCGTTCCTGCATGTTGTTTGCTGGTTTCAAATCTGCGTACACCTGGTCTGACCTGGCGTGAGATTTTTGCCGACCGTTCGCTCACGTTCAGATTGATAAATGCCGATCCTTGCGGGAGATTTGGCATACACCGATTTTTTTGGTGTACGCACGTTTGATAAACGAGGGCCATTGGGTGGTGGTCTAATAAATTTGTTAAGCACTGAAAATATTTTTATTCTTACTATTTCCTTGAATATAAAATGCTTTCATTGGCTCTGATTAGATAAGCTTTTAATCTTTATCTGAAAAGTTGAAGCGAACATTTACTTTTTAGAGCAAATGCATTATTGTCCTCCACAGAGGCATTCAGAAGCTCACAGGTATGCAAAACAGTATGATACTTTCCTCTGACCATATATATATATATATATATATATATATATATGCTACAGACAAGAGCTGATCAATGTGCTGACAACAGTCAATTATTAGGGCCGGTAGTTAGACCTGATAATCATGTCACCTAGACTGACAAGCCTACATAACTCTGATAATGCAAAAAATGGGATTTTCTGCATTGATGTATTACTGATGTCGTATATGGTGCGAGCTCTTTCTTTGATGGGTTAGGCCCCAAAAATCCGATCCCATCTGGAAAGAAAATGATTTTGCACCTGTCTGCACCATTTTTTTTCTCAAAGTATGTCACTGCTGTGTAACATTCACAAGTCAAATTTGATGTCATGTGATCTCTCATAAAATTTTGTGATAGTGATTTGGCCAAGCAGAATCGGCATTTTGACATGGTAAGTAGCCATGTTGATTTGAAATGAAAACATGCAAGCTACTTCGTATCACCAGACTTTCCACCGCCCAAAATAATATAAACTGATGTTAGTTAACTATGCTAGCTAGCGTTAGCTAGCCAGCTGACCTTGTCTCCTGTCATGCGTTGGCTATCAGATTGTTTGCAGGAGTGAACATGGCTGTGCGCACCGTTGAGGTCCCTGAGGTCAGGACCTCAGTATTTTCATGAGGTACTGTATATAACACATTTTGTGAAATAACTGCCTACAAATAACTTTACTGAGGTGTAGCCAGGATTTGTAAAACAATGCCAAGATAATCGATAATTTCCATTTGCCATCTCATCATTATTCGAATGTGAGGCTCAGGCGGCAAAGCTGACCTTTTCCGTAGCTCCGGTAATACGTTTACAGAGCAGCAGTATATTTCAAAGACTGCTTTTCACTCAATTTGGTGCATATAAGTTCTACACTAGCCTATGCCAGATTTAGTTTTTAGCCAGATTTTAACTTTGATAAGGTTGTAGCAGTGGTCTAATCTACTGGTTTCAAAATTGTGAATTAATCGCTGAATTTGAATCCTCCAAATCTTGCTGTTTTGGAGATGATATTACACAGTTTACACTATGTTTTCGTGTGAGAATGTTAATTCATTATCATCTAGAGATGCTGACTTCTGTTTAAATGTTAATGAGATTAATTCAAGATGAGCGCCTATTGTCAGGCTTTCTCTTTTCTCCAAACTAGGTTATTTCATTTTTTTTAATTGTTTACAATATGTCTCGTGATCAAGTTCTTTGAACTAATTCATTTAACACTGTCAATACTAATTTCTAGGTGTTAAGTGATAAATTTAGCCTCTTCTGTATTTCCAGTATCTCCTGTAAGTGCAACTTAAATCGACATCAACATTTAACGTGATTCCCATGTATTTAGCAACTGTTTGTCAGGACAAAGCTACTGCCCTCTGACAATGTGTTGATAATTTTCACTATTGATCAAGTAATCATTTAGTCTAGCTATAAATGGCAAAATATTTAGAAACATTGCAATTTTCCAGAGCCCAAAGTGATGACTTCATATTGATTCTTTTGTCCATCTAAAACCCAGAGATTCTTGATTTACAATCAAAAATGACACAGATAAACAGCAAATCCTCACACTTCAGAAGCTAAAAACAGCAAATGTTTGACATTTTTGCTTGAAAAATGACTGACGCGATCATAGGCGTAAATCTGGGTAGGGATGGTCAGGATATGTCTCTACCAGCTTTCAGACGTAGCAAAAATATTCCAACCAACTTTGGAATTGTAAATCTAACATGATCCTGTACAGTGTAATGCTCGTTTAGTGGCTTTTTCAAATTCATTGATAGCCAATAGTCCAATTTGAAGTGTATACGTCAGCTACTGACATGTTACTAATGTTGTTTCAAACAACACCACACGTAACGATGCTTAGTGGACAGGATTGCGAACCGGCTTGCTAACGAAGTATTTCCACTTACTTGGTTTCATTGTCCAAGTACACACACACAGCTCTCCAACCTGTGAAGGCTTGCGTAAAAAAATTGTGGGATACTTTAAAAACAATGTTCCTCAACGTCAAATTGCAAAGGCTTTGAAGGTCTCATCATCGACAGTGCATAACATCATCAAATGATTCAGAGAAACTGGAAAAATCTCTGTGCGTAAGGGACAAAGCCGAAGACCTTTACTAGATGCCTGTGATCTTCAGGCCCTCAGACGCCACTGCATCACTCACCAGCATGATTCTGTCATTGACATTACTAAATGGGCCCAGGAATACTTCAAGAAACCACTGTCTGTAAACACAGTCCGCCGTGCCATCAACAGATGCCACCTAAAACTCTATCATGCAAAAAGGAAGCCATTGTTGAGCATGATCCAGAAGCGCCACCGTGTTCTGTGGGCCAAGGCTCATTTAAAATGGACTGTAGGAAAGTGGCAAAGTGTCCTGTGGTCAGACGAGTCCAAATTTGACATTCTTGTTGGAAATCATGGGCATCATGTCCTCTGGGCTAAAGAGGAGAAAGACCACCCCTCTGTTATCAGCGTTCAGTTCAAAAGCCAGCATCTCTGATGGTATGGGGATGCATTTGTGCATATGGTGTGGGACACTTGCATGTTTTAAAAAGCACCATGAATGCTAAACAGTATATAAAGGTTTTAGAGCAACACATGCTCCCCTCCAGATGACATCTATTCCAGGGAAGGCCTTGTGTATTTCAGCAGGACAATGCAAAACCACATACTGCAGCTATTACAACAGCATGGCTTCGTAGTATAAGAGTCCGCGTGCTGAACTGGCCTGCCTGCAGTCCTGATCTTTCACTGATTGAGAACATTTGGCGCATAATTAAACAAAAAGTCCATTAAAGGAGACCCAAAACTCTCCAGCAGCTGGAAGCCTGTATTTAACAAGAGTGGGATCAAATTCCAATGGCTAAACTCAAGAAACTTGTCTCCTCAATGCCCAGACACTTCCACTCTGTGTTAAAAAGAAGAGGGGATGCTGCACCATGGTAAACAGGCCCCTGTCCCAACTTTTTTGAGACCTGTAGCAGCCATCAAATTTGAAAAGAGCTCATTTTGTGGATAAAATTGCAAAATTTCTCAGTTTCAACATTTGCTTTGTTATCTCTGTTCTATTGTGAATAAAATACTGGCTGGTGTGATTTGAAAGTCATTGCGTTTGATTTTATTTGAAATTTACGCTTTCTCCCAACTATTTTGGAATTGGGGTTGTAGAACTGAGAGGGTTTCAGGAGTGCACTGAGATCAATTGTAGCGATAAGTGTAGGGTGTGGAAAGTGAATGAAATGCAAACATTAGTTGACGTTCACGTATTAGACTACCAGCGGCTGAAACACCGGTGGCAATGGAGACCCAATTACAATAAAACTCATGACTATAGCAATCTGACCGCTATGATAGACTAAAAGACTTTTAAATACACTAATACTTAAGTCCTGCCAATGTCCCCAGAGTGATAGACTTATTTGTAGTCAGTACGTTGATCTTTAAGTTTTATATAATCAAAAGTAAGTCCCAGTCCTGGGAAGTAGTATTCTGAAGATTTCAATTTGTGAATGTGTAATAATCATGTAAATATTTAGGGATCTACATTAGATATTTGAATTTTTTTTTTAATTGATGGCATATACACTGCATATTTTCTGTTTATATCATGGAAATTATCCTTCCACTTGCCTTCTTATTGCGAAAATTTATGGGAAATATGATGACCAAACAAATTCATTCCCCGATAATGCGGTTAACAAAGAACAAATTCAAAGTGGGAGAAAGGGGGGAAAAGCAGAGCAGAAGATAAGGCAAGGGGATTATCTAAGATTCTGCTCAGTCTTTTGTAATACTGCCCAAAGAAATATCCTAATTTTTTTTCTTCTGCAATGTGCAGCAATATAACACTTGAGGAAAAACCAGACGGCGCTACCTTAAAACCCCTTCGCGCAGATATAGACGCCAGCGTCCGTAAATTCCAAAATTTAATTCCTAAATAATTCCGTAATTGAATCTTCAAATGTCTTGCTTCACTGGAATAATTATCCACTGTCTCTGTGATACAAATAATGAGTTACAAAGCCTAAATAGGCTCATGCATAACAGCAAAAATTTGGCATTATTTGTATTCTGCGCAAGGCTTGATGCAGTCTGGCTAGATAGCTAATTAACCTTACGTTACACCTGTCCTTTGGTATGGGACTTTATTTTACATGCAGCTGGTTTTGTTTCCAGCTAGAGCTTTTCGCCTACGCAAGACAGTCGACAACAAGATGCGAGTATCTAGCAAGCACCTGTTTTTGTCTGAGATTCAAGTGGACAGTGAATTGGAGATTTATGATCTTGCCGACAAGACTGTTTAATAATGAAAAATTTGAGTTTCTTGCTTGAAGCAATTAAATTGGGAAGGTCTGAAACACCAAATAATGGTTCTTCATCAAAAAAAAAAAAAACCCAAGTGTTAAAAATCATCAAACTTATGTGCAACGATGTGGGATGTTTGGGCTACACAGAAACCAAGCAAGGCATTAACACGTCAGATCTGTACAGCCATTAATCGTGTGCCTGTTACCAGAAAGTAACTCATGTTAGACCACAAGCTAGCAAGCTAGCTTGCGAGCTATAACAAGCTAATAAATAGCCGTGTAATGAAAAGATTTAATTAAGAAACCTATAAAATGGGAAGAGTATTTCAATTGATCAATATTGTTAAGCTTCATAATAAATGTTCATGACGTACATTCTCAAAAAATCAAATAAAAAGTATTTGGGTTCAAAATAGAAAAACAAGTTATCTATGTATGAAAATTATGGAGGCACCTCATTAAGCATCATAAAGAACAAAGAAACCCTTATTAGGATAATCTCTGTACACGGAAAAGGCAGTATTTGCTCTCAGATTATTGAAAGAAAATTTTCCAGCTCAGGCACTATGCGCTTGCAATACATATGTGTTCCAACCGACTCTCACATTAAACTTACGCCCTTGGAAGCGATTAATTGATTAAATGATCAACGGATTAATCAGTGCAGCTCCACTTTAAATGCATATATTTACATGATGGATATAATGAAGCAACACAACACTGTGCTATTGCACAGAAACTGACAAAGGAAACAGGAAAAGCCTGGAATAACCTTAAATTAGCAGTGCTGCCAATTGTGTACTTAAAACAGAAATGCTCAGGAAAGGCATACCCATTAGCGAGACAAGGTAATATTGCCCTTCCAGAGAAAATACTCATCCATATTGACAAACTTTTGGAACTTACTGGATAATAATGTCCTACCATAGGTCAAATCCTAGTGGCTCTGCCATTCACTGAGCGTGAAAAAGGAGCCTGTAGACGCCATGTAGGCTACATCCCAACTTACAGCCAAGCAGCCTTTCATTTCATGGGCATGCTCATTAAACTCCCACTAGTCATGGAGCAGTAGTCGCACTTGCTATACAAAGACAAATGTGACACAATAGAAAAAGAGCTTCCTACTCTCAAGCTACTGGAGAGGAGATTTCTTTTACCTGCCAAACCATAACTAAACTCCACAGGGAATTAATCAGGTGTTTTTTTTTTTTTTTTTTTGGGGGTAATGAATAGTTTTCCCATTTTGTTTAAAATGCTTCATCACTGCCTTTCGTGTTAGGACTCATTTTCCCTTATCAAAGCAATTTAAGATATGAATTCATTAGTCTGGCTGTGACTGGAGCAGAACGCAGAAAATGTACTTTGTTTAATGAAGTGGACATCAGGGCTTTCATTACTCCCCTCTAAATTGTTGCTTCAGATGGGGTTAGAAGGCTGGGAGGGAGATGCAGCATGTCACTATGGCTTCATCGCCAGCAACAAAAAAGGCAAAATAATTCAGACACAGCAAAACTGCATGACCTCGGACTGCGATGTTCATATGATAATACGAATACTTAGAGAAAATAACATGAAAAACAGTGTGCAATAGCAGACCTTATTGTACAAGTGAAGATTCACTGGATGAGCAAGCATCAAGTCTCATGAGAGTTCCTGGTCTTTTAACAAAGCTTTGATATCACCACCCCTGCAAATTATGTACAGCAAAATCCCAGGGAAATGCTTCACATCCATGCGTGTAACGAGACACATATGAATGATTAATCCACAAACATTTCACAAATAAAAAGACTGCAAGAGACAAACCCCTCAGTATTGAAACTACAGAATGACTATGTGCAAACCCCCTACCCAAACATTATCTGACCCCTAAGCACCCGGATGACTTCATTTAACATTTTAACTGGCCAGTCAACAAGGCAAAAACCCAACCAAAGTGAAGTCAAATAAACCAGAGAAAAACTAAGGTTGCTAGGTTGCTTATTTTTAAGACAGTTTTCTGATGGTGAGAGGTAAAAAATTCCATTGTTCCATTATGTCGTCGGCCTGCTGACAAAACCTCGTATCTTCAAAATGATAAACTTTAAAGGAAAATAAAAAATAATTCTAAAATTAAAAAAAATAATATAAATATATAAATATAATTTAAAATATAAATAACATGAAAAATGTTTAATTTTGCACATAAGAATAGTGGACCTATCTGAGGTCAATCATCGTACAGCAGCTCCCCTCTTCAAAAAATAATCAAAAATATTATGTTGCTTGCTGGACTTTAGGCCAATAGAAAATTAATTTGGTAAAATTTAGTAATGTAATTTTATTTCTGAAAAATAAAGCATCTACAGCATTCAAAATCAAATGCCTGTTAATACAAAAAAAAATTTTTATAGAGAAACGGAATACACCAACGTGTGAAATACTTTACTTTTTTTAATATTTTGATGGAAGCAACCAAAGTCATAGCAATCATTAAATACAAAATAAATTTCAACAAGATAACAGTTTCATAATTACTGGCACCCTTCATTTAGTACTGAGTGCAACCACCTCTGACAAGGATGACTGCATGGAGTCTCTCCCAGTCATATTTGACAAGGTTAAGGCACACATTTGGGGGGATTTTGGACCATTCCTCTGAGCAGATCCTTTCAAGCTCCTTCACATTCTTGGGTTTGCATTTATCAACTGCCCTCTTCAACTCAGTCCACAGGTTTTCAATTGGATTGAGGTCTGGTGCCTAAGATGGCCATTGCAGAACACTGATTTTGTTGTCACAGAACCATCTCTGTGTGGATCTTGAGGTATGCTTTGGGTTATTGTCCTGTTGGAAAGTCCACCTATGGCCAAGTTCCAGCCTTCTGGCAGAGGCAACCAGATTGCCAGTCAAAATATCCTGATGCTTGGTGGAATTCATTATACCATTGATTTTAACCAGTGCCCCTGGACTTCCTAAATTAAAACAGCCCCAAAACATGACTGACCCACCATCATATTTCACCGTGGGTATGAGGTGCTTCTCCATGTATGCATCTCTGTTTTGACGCCAAACATGCCAATGCTGTATCTGACCGAAACATGCGATTTTGGTCTCATCTGACCAAAGCGCCTTGTTCCAGTCATTACTGAAATTACATTTGGTAGACTCCAAGCACTTGCTTCTGTGTCTTCTGGACAGAAAAGGCTTAAGGGCCAGTGGTTGTGGAGGTGGCGCCTGATGGTGCTTTTTGAAACCTAGTGACCCCAAGATGTCAACAAGGCCTGCAATTCCTTCCCATTGATTCTTGGGGATTTTGTTGCTTCTCTCACCATCCTCCCCAGTACCTTGGGGGGCAAAATGCAGTTGCGTCTTCAACCCTTGAGGTTTTCAACAGTTCAGTATCTTTGGTATTTTTTTAAAATTACCCTGACAGTGCCAGAGGCATATTCAATCATTTGTGAATCTTCTTGTGGCCATTACCAGATTTATGAAGGTCTATGACCATCTGCCTCTTTTGAACCGACAGTTGTTTTGTTTTCTTTATGGTGTTCGATGACAAAGGAATATTGCATGTGTGTTACCTCATTTTTATACTTTAGTGAAATAGAAAGTGATGTAATGACTCAACATAGTTCCTTAACACTTAGATAAAACTTAAATAAGTGGAATTCGATACCTGGTTTAATTTTGGAAGATGTTATTCACAGTAATCTTTAAGGGTGCCATTAATTGTGAAATCTTGACGCAGAAAAAATTGGTTTTTAATTAAATCAGTAAATGATTTTGGTTGGTTCCATTGGAACATTCATATTGTGCAGTATTTGTCACTTGTTGTTATTTAGAGTTTTTCTCTAAATATATATTTTTAGAATTTTTTAATCTATTACAGTGCCGTGAAAAAGTATTTGCCCCCTTCCTGATTTCTTACTTTTTTGCATATTTTTCGCACTTAAATGTTTCAGATCATCAAACAAATATTAATATAAGAAAAAGATAACCCGAGTAAATACAAAATGCAGTTTTTAAATGACGATTTCATTCATTAGGGGAAAAAGCTATCCAAATCTACCTGGCGCTATGTGAAAAAGTAATTGCCCCCCCTTGATAAATCATGAATTAACTGTGATTAACCACATTTTCTGAGTCCAGTTTCACTAGCCACACCCAGGCCGGATTACTGCCAGACCTGTTAAATCAAGAAATCACTTCAATAGAACCTGTCTGACAAAGTGAAGTAGGCTAAAAGATCTAAAAAAGCAACATGTCATGCCGCGAACTAAAGAAATTCAAGAACAGATGAGAAACAAAGAAATTGACATGTATCAGTCTGGAGGGGGTTGCAAAGCCATTTCTAAGGCTTTGGTACTCCGGCGAATCATGGTGAGAGCCATTATCCACAAATGGAGAAAACTTGGAACAATGGTGAACCTTCCCAGGAGTGGCCGGCCTACCAAAATTACTCCAAGAGCGCATCAACTACTCATCCAGGAGGTCACAAAAAAACCCATTACAACATCTGAAGAACTGCAGGCCTCACTTGCCTCAGTTAAAGTTAGTGTTTATGATTCAACAATAAGATAGAGACTGGGCAAAAAAAATGGCATCCATGGGAGAGTTCCAAGGCGAAAACCACTGCTGACCAGAAAGAACAGGAAGGCTCGTCTCACATTTGCCAAAATACATCTTGATGATCCCCAAGACTTTTGAGAAAATATTCTGTGGACTGACGAGACATAAGTTGAACTTTTTGGAAGGTGTGCGTCCCATCAAATCAGGCGTAAAACTAACACAGCATTTCATAAAAAGAACATCATACCAAAAGTCAAACATGGTGATGGTAGTGTGATGGTTTGGGGCTGCTTTGCTGCTTCAGGACCTGGACGACTTGTCATAATTGATGGAACTATGAATTCTGCTCTCTACCGGAAAATCCTGAAGGAGAATATCCAACCCTCAGATTGTGATGTCGAGCTCAAGCGTAATTGGGTTATGCAGCAGGACTATGATCTGAAACACACCAGCTAGTCCTCCTCTGAATGGCTTAAAAAAAAACAAAATGAAGATTTTAAAGTAGCCTTGTCAAAGTCTGGGCTTAAATCCTATTGAGATGCAGCGGCATGACCTTAAACAGGCCGTTCATGCTCAAAACCCCTCCAATGTGGCTGAATTAAAATAATTCTGCAAAGAGGAGTGGGCTAAAATTCTTCCACAGTGATGTGAAAGACTCATTGCCAGTTATTGCAAACGTTTGATTGCAGTTGTTGTCGCCGAGGGGGGCACAACCAGTTACTAGGATTTAGGGGGCAATTACTTTTTCACATAGGGCCAGGTAGGTTTGGATAGCTTTTTTCCCTTAATAAATGAACTCATCATTTAAAAACTGCCTTTTGTATTTACTCGGGTTGTCTTTGTCTAATATTAAAATTTGCTTGATGATCTGAAACATTTAAGCGTGACAAATATGCAAAAAAAAAAAAGAAGAAGAAGAAATCAGGAAGGGGCAAATACTTTTTCACGGCACTGTATTTGTGCAGTGCCAGTCAGGGGTGCCAGGAATTTCGGAGCCCAAAGTATTTGATTACAACAGTTTGTAGTGTAGTTCGCTAGTCACAATTTATGCCTAATTGTACTAGCATGCTTACTGCAAGGAAATGCGTTTTTATACTGTCAAATATGTCTCTATGGGCCCAAAAATGTCACGCTATTGAGTAGCTCCACATTTACCGCTAGTGGAGTCTCTAGTAATTAATAAATAGTAGTAATAACGTTGTCCACATCAAAGGGTTAAATGCCTGCTGCATTGATTTAAAGCTCAAGTCATTCAACAGGACTCCTATCCAATCCTTGTGCTACCCAGTTCCTCTAAATCAACGGGATTGGTTGATTAAATCACTTAAGTATTTCAACTGGTTAAAGACGTTGTCAAGAATAAAAGATGACAGTGTGGTACAAAAGAGTTCGTATGCGCGCAATATTCTCAAATTAGTTGCGTTTGTATGCCACCGAAATAAAAAAAATGCGAAATCGTTCATATTTAAGCACTCATGATCTACGAGTACAGCAGAAACTGTCTCACTTTTTGAATGTATATAATTCGCTATATCGGGCAATGTTTGTGTAATCTGTCTTTAATCATCAAAACCATGCAAACCATGCATTTTACCAATCTAGCAAGCAAATGCATATGCCAACCCGTTCGTGACACGGGATGCGTTAGGTACTCTACAATTACAAAGAAAAGGCATCTATTTTTTCATCAACATTTGATTACAAGCATTGTCTATGATTTCGTCAGGGAGCATAGAAATGTAACCACGACCATGCTAGCCTGTTAGCAACGTTTTTGTTGCTTTTACATAGTCTTAACACGGACATATTTTAATCAGAGAAAGCGCTGTGCCCATCCTCTGATGTTTTAATTTAGAGAGGTAAAGTTATACAGTGCAATCTATCGCCCTTAGCCCGAATATTACCGGCAACAAATAGCTATCATTTTAAAAAACCTAGGTTGGCAATAACAGCGAATATCTCAACAATCATAACCGATTACATAAATATGAAATAGGGACCAAACAGTCTTTGATTCATTTCATCACACCACACCTAAAGGTTTTATTTAAATAGACACAGCCTGCATATCGTAGGCAATTGTAGACAATGTAGGGTAGTCGGCAAACCATTTGGATTTCGCCTTCTATAAGCGGCTCATCTTGCCCATGCATCTGTCCACTATATAACTCAGCGAACACTAATATGTAGATATTTTTGTATGCATTGATGAACTTCCCTGGAAAACAATCAATAAGCCACAGTCAGAAATGCATGTGTTCAATTTGTTAAAAGAAACACTCGTTTTCACAATGAAGTATTTAAACAGTAAAGTAGCACGAGAATTCCATACCCGTTATAATGACAGTTCCTCTCCCATCACAGCCTGGCTAGCGTCAAGGCTTCACTCAACATTCCCAGCATTCTCGACCTGTCATTTCATTGGGCCGCTTACACTCCACGACTCGCTGGGGGAGCACTTGCAGCATAATTAAAGGGGAAGCTGGAGAATAAAGGGTGAGTGCGCATCACAGGACAGGAGGAGCCGAATATGACGAAAGATGGGTTAGTATGATAGTCGTTCGTAAAAATCAGCTGTTATCTCAACCATTAAAAATCTTTAGGGACTAAACTGAATTCGCTTTCGAAACTCAAGACCAATGGGTGGAGCAGCTAGGGTATGACCATTCAGTCATAACACCTTTAAATGCAGTCTATGAGTCAGAATTAAACAAGTGATTTTTACAGGATGGTTGCTTTGAAACTATCCCAGAAATCAAATGCAACGTGTGACCACGTTTGAAATTTGTGTTATTTATTTGGGCCAGCTGATTGTTATTTTCCAGTTGTTGGGGTATATCATACATTTCAGTAAATTAAAATAATTTGATAACTTCATTAAGCTCCACTGGAAGTCTGCTCTTAGAGAAGCACTAGTTGACTGATGGAGGACAACACTATGCTAAACTTTGTTATAAGCCTAAAGATAATGATGCAATGCAAAATGTCAATGTACGCAGTCATTGTTAGACATTAAAACCACTCATAGATGAATCAAATAATGTTAATTATGCCAGATCAATGACACACGTCAACATCCACAGACAGACCTTAGATGTTAGGTGAACCACTGGTTCTCATGGCTGATGTGTTGGGTGTGGGTGTATCTGAGACCTGAGTGACTTTGACGGGCCTAATCGTTAAGGCCAGACCAGTGAGTCTGAGCGTCGGTGAAGCAGCTTAGCCTCTGGGGTACTCCCAGACAGCAGTGGTGAGTACCTCTTGACAATGGTCCAAGGAGGGACAAACTATAAATCTATGACAGGTTGTTGGGCACCCAAGGCTCATCGATGCACAAGAGTAACAAAGGCTATCACATCCAGTCCAAACTGATAAACTGACCGTGATCCCACGAAATTTTGATGATGGCTGCGGGAGAAATGTGTCGCAACACACAATGTGTCAGGCCCTGCTGAATATGGGGTTTTTTGCTGCAGACCTATCAGAGTACCCTTCTAACCCCAATCCATCGCTGATAGTGCCTACAATGCGCACGTGTTCTATGTGCAGACCCCCATCTACTAAATAAATAAATGGGAAATAGGCTAGCTATCCATATGACTTAAAGCCACGTTCTTAAATTCCAGTATAAAAGGTGTAAACACACCAACTGGCCAGATGGACTGTATAAAGTTCTAGATATCCATAAATCAGGGGAGATTGCATCCTTTGTGAAATATGCTCTGACTTAAATCACCTTTCAGTTTACAGAGTTTACAGAACCATAGCCTGCTGTTAGTCCTTACTTGCTTGCTTTTGTGGCTTTCAGTAAATCAGTGCTTTACTCTCCTCCACCATACAGAGTGATAAACTGCTCTGAACACTGGCCTTATGAGGTGTGCTATACATCTGACCTGTCAGGGCATTACTTTACAAAGTATGATAGGCTTACCAGTGTGCAATGAGATGTATCTTATCTTTCTTTTGCCCTCTGTTTTTTTTTTCCCGAAAGAGGAATATTCATTTCCTTTTAAGTGATCTAAAATATGTAATTTGGTTGTTCTGTCATAGATGCATTATTACTCACTCATTGAAATTCTTGGTAAGATGACATGTTACAAAAAAGGCTTAAGGGGTGATAGTTGTTTATTAAAGCTGCAGAAAAAGAACACACAGAAATCTGTACAGCAAAAGCTGTTTTCATGGACTAGTAAATCTGAACCAAAATGCAGCCGATTAGATATAGGGAGCACATCTGGCGATTGCACCAACCCTGGAAGTGAGAAAAAGAGATGCATGTTATGTGCTCTTTGGGGGACGTGGGCTGTGGGGCTCAGACAGTGGCAGACCTTGTATGGGCTGATTTTGCTTGTCCACCGCACCCAAGTTGCATGTGAGCCAAATATCGTGGATTCAAAATCAGACAGTTCTGCTGGACAGCGCATGATACTGAACCTGGACCTGCTTGTGAACCTTCTACTCTGATGCTAAGTGCCTGGATAACCCACTACAGAATCACAGCCTCTCAAGGAGCAGGCCATAATAATGTCTAGCCTAAATAGATTAATTCATGAATTAACTTAGGAGTGAATGCCTGGCCAACAGCAGCCAAGATGTCAATTAAAATAATGTAAAAGCCAGTGATTCGTTTTCAAGATGGCAGATAGTTGCCTGCTCAGCAAAATGAACCAGTGTGTTTTAGCAATAGCAAGAGGCCACTTTGTATGTGCACAAGCATTCTATTAGCTGTAGCAGCCCCTGTGTTCAACTATGACCATTTAACAGTATCCTTAAACTAAAAATAGCAAATAAATATAAGGCTGTATGGTGGGAATGAAAGCAGTGTGCCTCCAGGCTTGTAAGTTCTGGGACTGAATTGTAGCACAAACAAAGGGGCTTGAAAAGGAAAACTCGGCTGTGAGAATAAGCTGCTGTTGTGTGATGGCATTCAGACAAGCACATAATGTTCACAAGCTGGAAATGTGTGCTCTGCTATGATTATGGCTCCAAACATCCTGTAGTTGTACATTTCAATGGAAATGAAGAGAACATCAAAAGGTATAAAGGTTATATAACAGACAAGCACATATACACACATGCGCGCACACACATGCATACACACACACACACACACACACACACACACACAAGCATGTCTATGTTTGTATTGACATACTTCCAAAATAATGAGCACATATTTAATACATACATTGCTCAGCACATATACAACCATCATACAAAAAGTATATACGTTTTATAGTGTATTATAATTAACTGTAATTCAGCCACATCAGATGTCCTTTTAGAACACTATGTCCTTAAGGAACATATGAAGGCCATAGCCTCCGCAGTCAAGATGGACTGATTACAGATCCTGTGGCTCATTCCTCCCACTCTCTCTGCAAGTCTGGGTGAAAGCAAGCTAGTAGCTCGGGCACAGATGGTCTTGAGGAGACAAACTGACTCAAGCACAGCTATCAACCAATGTTGGATGAAAGAACGTTAAATTTCCCCGTGCCAAAAATTGTCAGCGTGAACTGACACTGTGTTTATTTTATTTTATTTTATTTTAGTTTCAGCACAAATTGAACAGTTACAGGGTGTTATGAGTAAGGCCCTAAGAATAGCATCCCATAACTGCTGAAGATAAAGAGAAATCATTTCAGATTACCTAGTTTAAGATAGACAGCAAGAATAAAGATGAATGGCATTAATAATGTTTGTGGGTGTGTGTGCGTGTGCGTGTGCGTGAGTGTGCGTGCGCGCGCGTGTGTGTGTGTTTGTGTGTGCGTTTGTGTTTCTCTATGTGTGCATGAGTAGAGCACCTGTATTATCACAGTGTTAAGGTAGCCTCACTCTTTATCAATATAGGATCTAGTTTTCATGCTTCTGAGGCAGGTATCTTCAAATTGCTCTGTGGAGAGGCTTAGAAACAAACATTGTGACGAACTGGGGGATCAGTCAGGTGGTCTTGCACTTCCACCCCGATATTTGCTTTGCACAGAGAGATTCTGTCATGTCATACTCTGAGCAGCAGGCTTGTTGAGGTAAACTAGCAAGGATTACAGTCGCGCTTGTGGGATGTGACTTAAGATTTCAGTTTTCATTTGTATTCACTGTTACTAGGTTTCATTCAGCAAGCTAACCATGCACAGCTATTACGTGGCAAAAACAGTGAGTCGACGATGATATTATGATTTATGTCAAAATCAACATCATTAAAATGCATTAGGTTTGTCCTGTTTATCACAAGGTGATTATTATACTGCCAATTCTCAGCTGGTTCTGAACAATAAGCTTTGACAAAAATCATGTGGGCAGTTGCATATGTACTCTTTATAAAGAGAGAAGCTGAGCTCTTTATCTCTTCCTGCGGCGCTGAATCACTGCCTGTCACGAGCCCACTGTACAGTGCTGCTTCTTTTCCTATTTTACATCTTGCCCTTCAAATCCATTCCTCACTGGTGCCTCCACTTCAGTGTGACTGGCTTCACCTTTGCTTTGGTCTGCCCATCACTTCCTTTTGTTACTGTGAAATTGCAGCAGCAAAAAAGCCTTCCATAAATCAGCTGCTCGGGGGGTCAGACGGTGGCTGGTAATATGAATCTATCTGCTGTACTCAGCACACCATCCCCACTGGGTCTTTCACTGGAGCAGTGGTTCACTTCCTGCTTGTTAGTCCCAAGTCTCTCTTTTTCTGTAACAAATACATCAAAATGTAATACATATTATATGTCATTACACCAGCATGCAGTATCATCCTGAATGATTACAGTGTATAAACTGTCAAAATGGCAGTCTTCAGTGCACCTTAGTAGATTGAGTTGTTTTTATTATCTTTATTGTCAAGAAACAGTTTTCAACAAATGTAGGACAATGATACATGCAAAGTCACCCCCAAGTTGAGAACTACTGAAGGAATTTCTATTTAATGTGAATGATCTCATCTTGCTGTACCATGACTTTCCAGTAATTCACAAGGATGATCATTCCTGCCAGCATTTAGGCTACCTGATGATTCAAGTATTGATACTGTTATGCATTAAAAACTCGCAGCAAACTCAAGGTGCTGGCAGCACAGAGAACTTCCTGTACCAACTTGATGACTCAGAAAAAATGGACAAAAGTGTTCCTGATATGTGACATGGCTTATAATTCAAAAGCTCAAGTAATTAAGTTTCCCATCCTGCCAGCCGTTGAGGTAGCCTTAGGGGAAATGTAGACTATGACTGGAGAGGAAAGAATCATGTATGTGGCTTGCTCACCAGGCAATCACTTGCACTTCAGTGACCACCCTTCGTAAATATTATTTTGTGTGTTTCACTTGATGAGGTTATTTTTTTGAAATGCTGAACCTGTACAATTCTTCTCAGGAGAACATTTGTGCTTCAGTTCAACTGTGATTATAAGATGACAAGTAATGCTGAAAAGAACAATGCCACACTCTAAGGCTACAGTAAATTGAAGAACGCACAACTGCTCGTTGCATGTTAATCAGAAGCACTTTGCCTATAATTTCTGACAAAGCATTGTTATCCCCCGCCACAATATTGTGCGGGGGACATCCATCCATCCGCCCTTCCTTCTGTCTGTCATTTTGTCACATTTTCAATGGAGACAAGTTTTCTCAAAAACTATGAGGGATACATGGGTCAAACTTTGTATGCTTAATAAGCTTGTCTTGATTTACATTGAGTTCGAAAATGGATATCGAAACTTATTAGTTTATGGAGTCAGGGCCCTTGATTGTGGCAGGGGATAGTGATGACCATGTCTTCTTGTTTTACATTTTATTATTTGTAGCTACTGTGAGCATCATAATTCATTGGAAAGTGAAGCTTTTTTTTGGTTTGGTATTCCCGCACTTTGAGTACTCTCCTGGGAACATATTTTTTTAAATGAAGCACTAAAATGCTCGTTCCTGGAGACGTTTGAGAAAAAAATTCTCTAATTAGTGTGGTTGTGAGAGGCTCTGTTCAGTGAAAGAAAATGGTAGAAACAGACTCAGGAGGGAAGAATACAAACAAGGGTGCACAGACAGAGAGACAGGATGTAATATAAAAAGAACTGCTATATACCATGAAATACTTAATTAAATGTGGGACATTGATATAAAAATGCACCACATTTAGTCGTTAAAAAGGCTTGGATGGAACTTGGTGATGGTGGTGAAAGGCTGGAGCAGATACTCGCGATGGAGAGAGGCTGGAGCAGAGACTGGTGATGGAGAAAAGCTGGAGCAGAGACTGGTGATGGAGAAAAGCTAGAGCAGAGACTGGTGATGGAGAGAGTCTGGAGCAGAGACTGGTGATGGAGAGAGTCTGGAGCAGAGACTGGTGATGGAGAAAAGCTGGAGCAGAGACTGGTGATGGAGAAAAGCTGGAGCAGAGAGGCTGGAGCAGAGACTGGTGATGAAGAAAAGCTGGAGCAGAGACTGGTGATGGAGAAAAGCTGGAGCAGAGACTGGTCATGGAGAAAAGCTGGAGCAGAGACTGGTGATGGAGAGAGGCTGCAGCAGAGACTGGTGATGGAGAGAGGCTGGAGCAGAGACTGGTGATGGAGAAAAGCTGGAGCAGAGACTGGTTATGGATAGAGGCTGGTGCAGAGACTGGTGATGGATAGGGGCTGGAGCAAAGACTGGCGATGGAGAGAGGCTGGAGCAGAGACTGGTGATGGAGAAAAGCTGGAGTGGACACTGGTGATGGAGAGAGGCGGCAGCAAAGACTGGTGATGGAGAGAGGCTGGAGCAGAGACTGGTGATGGAGAGAAGCTGGAGCAGAGACTGGTGATGGAGAATGGCTGGAGCAGAGACTGGTGATGGAGAGAGGCTGGAGCAGAGACTGGTGATGGAGAGAGGCTGGAGCAGAGACTGGTGATGGAGAGAGGCTGGAGCAGAGACTGGTGATGGAGAAAAGCTGGGGCAGAGACTGGTGATGGAGAAAAGCTTGGGCAGAGACTGGTGATGGAGAAAAGCTGGGGCAGAGACTGGTGATGGAGAGAGTCTGGAGCAGAGACTGGTGATGGAGAGAGAGTGGTGATGGAGAGGGGCTGGAGCAGAGACTGGTGATGGAGAAAAGCTAGAGCAGAGACTAGTGATGGAGAAAAGCTTGAACAGAGACTGGTGATGGAGAGAGGCTGGAGCAGAGACTGGTGACGGAGAAAAGCTGGAGCAGAGACTGGTGATGGAGAGAGGCTGGAGCAGAGACTGGTGATGGAGAGAGGCTGGAGCAGAGACTGGTGATGGAGAGGGCTGGAGCAGAGACTGGTGATGGAGAAAAGAGAGGAGCTGGAGACTGGTGGTGATGGAGAGAGGCTGGAGCAGAGACTGGTGATGGAGAGAGGCTGGAGCAGAGACTGGTGATGGAGAGAGGCTGGAGCAGAGACTGGTGACGGAGAAAAGCTGGAGCAGAGACTGGTGATGGAGAGAGGCTGGAGCAGAGACTGGTGATGGAGAGAGGCTGGAGCAGAGACTGGTGATGGAGAGAGGCTGAAGCAGAGACTGGTGATGGAGAGAGGCTGCAGCAGAGACTGGTGATGGAGAAAAGCTGGAGCCTGAGACTGGTGATGGAGAAAAGCTGGAGCAGAGACTGGTGATGGAGAGAGGCTGGAGCAGAGACTGGTGAGGGAGAGAGGCTGGAGCAAATACTGGTGATGGAGAGAGGCTGGAGCAGAGACTGGTGATGGAGAGAGGCTGGAGCAGAGACTGGTGATGGAGAAAAGCTGGAGCAAAGACTGGTGATGGAGAGAGGCTGGAGCAGAGACTGGTGATGGAGAAAAGCTGGAGCAGAGACTGGTGATGGAGAGAGGCTGGAGCAGAGACTGGTGATGGAGAGATGCTGGAGCAGAGACTGGTGATGGAGAGATGCTGGAGCAAAGACGTGATGGAGAGAGGCTGGAGCAAAGACTGGTGATGGAGAGAGGCTGGAGCAAAGACTGGTGATGGAGAGAGACTGGAGCAAAGACTGGTGATGGAGAGAGGCTGGAGCAAAGACTGGCGATGGAGAAAAGCTGGAGCAGAGACTGGTGATGGAGAGAGGCTGGAGCAGAGACTGGTGATGGAGAAAAGCTGGAGCAGAGACTGGTGATGGAGAGAGGCTGGAGCAGAAACTGGTGATGGAGAAAAGCTGGGGCAGAGACTGGTGATGGAGAGAGGCTGGAGCAGAGACTCACGATGGAGAGAGGCTGGAGCAGAGATTGGTGATGGAGAGGGGCTGGAGCAGAGACTGGTGATGGAGAAAAGCTAGAGCAGAGCCTGGTGATGGAGAAAAGCTTGAACAGAGACTGGTGAAGGAGAGAGGCTGGAGCAGAGACTGGTGATGGAGAAAAGCTGGGGCAGAGACTGGTGATGGAGAAAAGCTGGGGCCGAGACTGGTGATGGAGAGAGGCTGGAGCAGAGACTGACGATGGAGAGAGGCTGGAGCAGAGAGTGGTGATGGAGAGGGGCTGGAGCAGAGACTGGTGATGGAGAAAAGCTAGAGCAGAGACTGGTGATGGAGAAAAGCTTGAACAGAGACTGGTGATGGAGAGAGGCTGGAGCAGAGACTGGTGATGGAGAAAAGCTGGAGCAGAGACTGGTGATGGAGAGGGGCTGGAGCAGAGACTGGTGATGGAGAAAAGCTAGAGCAGAGACTGGTGATGGAGAAAAGCTTGAACAGAGACTGGTGATGGAGAGAGGATGGAGCAGAGACTGGTGATGGAGAAAAGCTGGAGCAGAGACTGGTGATGGAGAGAGGCTGGAGCAGAGACTGGTGATGGAGAGAGGCTGAAGCAGAGACTGGTGATGGAGAGGGGCTGGAGCAGAGACTGGTGATGGAGAAAAGCTAGAGCAGAGACTGGTGATGGAGAAAAGCTGGGGCAGAGACTGGTGATGGAGAGATGCTGGAGAGAGACTGGTGAGGAGAAAAGCTGGAGCAGAGACTGGTGATGGAGAGAGGCTGGAGCAGAGACTGGTGATGGAGAGAGGCTGGAGCAGAGACTGGTGATGGAGAGAGGCTGGAGCAGAGACTGGTGATGGAGAGAGGCTGGAGCAGAGACTGGTGATGGAGAAAAGCTGGAGCCTGAGACTGGTGATGGAGAAAAAAAGACTGGAGACTAGACTGATGGGAGAGATGCTGGAGCAGAGACTGGTGATGGAGAGAGGCTGGAGCAGAGACTGGTGATGGAGAGATGCTGGAGCAGAGACTGGTGATGGAGAGATGCTGGAGCAAAGACGTGATGGAGAGAGGCTGGAGCAAAGACTGGTGATGGAGAGAGGGAGCTGGAGCAAGAGACTGGTGATGGAGAGGAGAAAGCTGAGCAGAGACTGGTGATGGAGAGAGGCTGGAGCAAAGACTGGCAAAGACTGGTGATGGAGAGCTGGAGCAGAGACTGGTGATGGAGAAAAGCTGAGCAGAGACTGGTGTGGAGAATGGCTGGAGAAGGACTGGTGATGGAGAGAGAGGCTGGAGCAGAGACTGGATGGAGAGAGGCTGGAGCAGAGACTGGAGATGGAGAGGCTGGAGCAGAGAGACTGGAGATGGAGAGGAGAGCAGAGACTGGTGAAGGAGAAAGCTGGGGCAGAGACTGGTGAGGAGAGAGGCTGGAGCAGAGACTGGAGGAGAGAGAGGCTGGAGCAGAGACTGGTGATGGAGAAAAGGCTGGAGCAGAGACTGGTGATGGAGATGATGGAGAGAGAGCTGGAGCAGAGACTGGTGATGGAGAGAGGCTGGAGCAGAGACTGGTGATGGAGAGCAGAGAGACTGGTGATGGAGAAAAGCTGGAGCAGAGACTGGTGATGGAGAAAAGCTGGAGCAGAGACTGGTGATGGAGAAAAGCTGGAGCAGAGACTGGTGATGGAGAGAGGCTGGAGCAGAGACTGGTGATGGAGAGAGGCTGGAGCAGAGACTGGTGATGGAGAGAGGCTGGAGCAGAGACTGGTGATGGAGAGAGGCTGGAGCAGAGACTGGTGATGGAGAAAAGCTGGAGCAGAGACTGGTGATGGAGAAGAGCTGGAGCAGAGACTGGTGATGGAGAGAGGCTGGAGAGACTGGTGATGGAGAGGCTGGAGGAGACTGGTGATGGAGAGAGGCTGGAGCAGAGACTGGAGAGAGGCTGGAGCAGAGACTGGTGATGGAGAGAGGCTGGAGCAGAGACTGGTGATGGAGAGAGGCTGGAGCAGAGAGACTGGTGATGGAGAGAGGCTGGAGCAGAGACTGGTGATGGAGAGAGGCTGAGGCAGAGACTGGTGATGGAGAGAGGCTGGAGCAGAGACTGGTGATGGAGAAAAGCTGGAGCCTGAGACTGGTGATGGAGAAAAGCTGGAGCAGAGACTGGTGATGGAGAGAGGCTGGAGCAGAGACTGGTGATGGAGAGAGGCTGGAGCAGAGACTGGTGATGGAGAGAGGCTGGAGCAGAGACTGGTGATGGAGAGAGGCTGGAGCAGAGACTGGTGATGGAGAGAAAGCTGGAGCAACTGGTGATGGAGAAAAGACTGGCTGGGAGAGGCTGGAGCAGAGACTGGTGATGGAGAGAGGCTGGAGCAGAGACTGGTGATGGAGAGAGGCTGGAGCAGAGACTGGTGATGGAGAGAAAGCTGGAGCAGAGACTGGTGATGGAGAGAGGCTGGAGCAGAGACTGGTGATGAGAGCTGGAGGAGACTGGTGATGGAGAGAGACTGCAGAGACTGGTGATGGAGAGAGAGCTGGAGCAGAGACTGGTGATGGAGAGATGCTGGAGCAAAGACTGGTGATGGAGGAGAGACTGGTGAAGAGAAAAGCAGCAAAGACTGGTGATGGAGAGAGGCTGGAGCAAAGACTGGTGATGGAGAGAGGCTGGTGATGGAGAGACTGGTGATGGAGAAAGGCTGGAGCAGAGACTGGTGATGGAGAGAGGCTGGAGCAGAGACTGGTGATGGAGAAAAGCTGGAGCAAAGATGGAGAGAGGCTGGCAGAGACTCACGGTGAGAGGGCTGGAGCAGAGACTGGTGATGGAGAGGGGCTGGAGCAGAGACTGGTGATGGAGAAAAGCTGGAGCAGAGCATGGAGACTGGAGACTGGTGATGGAGAGAGGCTGGAGCAGAGACTGGTGATGGAGAAAAGCTGGGGCAGAGACTGGTGATGGAGAAAAGCTGGGGCAGAGACTGGTGATGGAGAGAGGCTGGAGCAGAGACTCACGATGGAGAGAGGCTGGAGCAGAGAGTGGTGATGGAGAGGGGCTGGAGCAGAGACTGGTGATGGAGAAAAGCTAGAGCAGAGACTGGTGATGGAGAAAAGCTGAACAGAGACTGGTGATGGAGAGAGGCTGGAGCAGAGACTGATGATGGAGAAAAGCTAGAGCAGAGACTGGTGATGGAGAAAAGCTTGAACAGAGACTGGTGATGGAGAGAGGCTGGAGCAGAGACTGGTGATGGAGAAAAGCTGGAGCAGAGACTGGTGATGGAGAGAGGCTGGAGCAGAGACTGGTGATGGAGAAAAGCTGGAGCAGAGACTGGTGATGGAGAGAGGCTGGAGCAGAGACTGGTGATGGAGAGATCCTGGAGCAGAGACTGGTGATGGAGAGAGGCTGGAGCAGAGACTGGTGATGGAGAGAGGCTGCAGCAGAGACTGGTGATGGAGAAAAGCTGGAGCAGAGACTGGTGATGGAGAAAAGCTGGAGCAGAGACTGGTGATGGAGAGAGGCTGGAGCAAAGACTGGTGATGGAGAGAGGCTGGAGCAGAGACTGGTGATGGAGAGAGGCTGGAGCAGAGACTGGTGATGGAGAGAGGCTGGAGCAGAGACTGGTGATGGAGAGAGGCTGGAGCAGAGACTGGTGATGGATGGAGAAAAAGCTGGATGGAGAGAGGCTGGAGAGAGACTGGTGATGGAGAGGCTGGAGCAGAGACTGGTGATGGAGAGAGGCTGGAGCAGAGACTGGTGATGGAGAGAGGCTGGAGCAGAGACTGGTGATGGAGAGAAGCTGGAGCAAAGACTGGTGATGGAGAGAGGCTGGAGCAAAGACTGGTGATGGAGAGAGGCTGGAGCAAAGACTGGTGATGGAGAGAGGCTGGAGCAAAGACTGGTGATGGAGAAAAGCTGGAGCAGAGACTGGTGATGGAGAGAGGCTGGAGCAGAGACTGGTGATGGAGAAAAGCTGGAGCAGAGACTGGAGATGGAGAGAGGCTGGAGCAGAGACTGGTGATGGAGAAAAGCTAGAGCAGAGGCTGGTGATGGAGAGAGGCTGGAGCAGAGACTGGTGATGGAGAGAGGCTGGAGCAGAGACTGGTGATGGAGAGAGGCTGGAGCAGAGACTGGTGATGGAGAGAGGCTGGAGCAAAGACTGGTGATGGAGAGAGGCTGGAGCAAGCTGGTGATGGATGGAGAAAGGCTGGAGCAGAGACTGGTGATGGAGAGAGGCTGGAGCAGAGACTGGTGATGGAGAGAGGCTGGAGCAGAGACTGGTGATGGAGAGATGCTGGAGCAGAGACTGGTGATGGAGAGATGCTGGAGCAAAGACGTGATGGAGAGAGGCTGGAGCAAAGACTGGTGATGGAGAGAGGCTGGAGCAAAGACTGGTGATGGACTGGAGCAAAGACTGGTGATGGAGAGAGGCTGGAGCAAAGACTGGTGATGGAGAAAAGCTGGAGCAGAGACTGGTGATGGAGAGAGGCTGGAGCAGAGACTGGTGATGGAGAAAAGCTGGAGCAGAGACTGGTGATGGAGAGAGGCTGGAGCAGAGGTGATGGAGAAAAAGCTGGGCAGAGACTGGTGATGGAGAGAGGCTGGAGCAGAGACTGACGATGGAGAGAGGCTGGAGCAGAGATTGGTGATGGAGAGGGGCTGGAGCAGAGACTGGTGATGGAGAAAAGCTAGAGCAGAGCCTGGTGATGGAGAAAAGCTGGAACAGAGACTGGTGATGGAGAGAGGCTGGAGCAGAGACTGGTGATGGAGAAAAGCTGGGGCAGAGACTGGTGATGGAGACTGGGGCAAAGACTGGTGATGGAGAGAGGCTGGAGCAGAGACTGATGGAGATGGAGAAAAGCTGGAGCAGAGACTGGTGATGGAGAAAGCTGGACAGAGACTGGTGATGGAGAGACTGGAGCAGAGACTGGTGATGGAGAAAGCTGGAGCAGAGACTGGTGATGGAGAGGGGCTGGAGCAGAGACTGGTGATGGAGAGAGGCTGGAGCAGAGACTGTGATGGAGAGGGGCTGGAGCAGAGACTGGTGATGGAGAAAAGCTGGGGCAGAGACTGGTGATGGAGAGAGGCTGGAGCAGAGACTGGTGATGGAGAGAGGCTGGAGCAGAGACTGGTGATGGAGAGGGGCTGGAGCAGAGACTGGTGATGGAGAAAAGCTAGAGCAGAGACTGGTGATGGAGAAAAGCTTGAACAGAGACTGGTGATGGAGAGAGGCTGGAGCAGAGACTGGTGACGGAGAAAAGCTGGAGCAGAGACTGGTGATGGAGAGAGGCTGGAGCAGAGACTGGTGATGGAGAGAGGCTGGAAGCAGAGACTGGTGATGGAGAGAGGCTGGATGGAGAAAAGCAGAGACTGGTGATGGAGAGAGGCTGGAGCAGAGACTGGTGATGGAGAAGCAGAGACTGGTGATGGAGAAGAGGCTGGAGAGAGACTGGTGATGGAGAAAGGCTGGAGCAGAGACTGGTGATGGAGAGGCTGGAAGCAGAGACTGGTGATGGAGAGAGGCTGGAGCAGAGACTGGTGATGGAGAAAGCCTGAGACTGGTGATGGAGAAAAGCTGGAGCAGAGACTGGTGATGGAGAGAGGCTGGCAGAGAGACTGGTGATGGAGAGAGGCTGGAGCAGAGACTGGTGATGGAGAGGCTGGAGCAAAGACTGGTGATGGAGAGGAGGCTGGAGCAAGACTGGTGATGGAGAGAGGCTGGAGCAGAGACTGGTGATGGAGAGGCTGGAGCAGAGACTGGTGATGGAGAGAGGGAGAGAGGCTGGAGACAGAGACTGGTGATGGAGAGAGGCTGGAGCAGAGACTGGTGATGGAGAGAGGCTGGAGCAGAGACTGGTGATGGAGAGAGACTGAGCAAAGAACTGGTGATGGAGCAGAGACTGATGGAGAAAAGCTAGAGCAGAGACTGGTGATGGAGAGAAGAGACTGGTGATGGAGAGAAGCTGGAGCAGAGACTGGTGATGGAGAGGGCTGAGCAGAGACTGGATGGAGAAAAAGCTGGGGCAGAGACTGGTGATGGAGAAGAGAGACTGGCTGGAGAGAGGCTGGAGGACTGGTGATGGAGGCTGGATGGAGAGACTGGTGATGGAGAGGGAGAGCTGGAGCAGAGACTGGTGATGGAGAAAAGCTGGAGCAGAGACTGGTGATGGAGAAAAGCTGGGGCAGAGACTGGTGATGGAGAGAGGCTGGAGCAGAGACTGGTGATGGATGGAGAGGCTGGAGCAGAGACTGGTGATGGAGAGAGGCTGGAGCAGAGACTGGTGAGAGGAAGCAGAGACTGGTGATGGAGAAAAGCTAGAGCAGAGACTGGTGATGGAGAAAAGCTGATGGAGAGAGGCTGGAGCAGAGACTGGTGATGGAGAAAAGCTGGAGCAGAGACTGGTGATGGAGAGAGGCTGGAGCAGAGACTGGTGATGGAGAAAAGCAGAGCAGAGACTGATGGAGAGAGACTGCTGGAGCAGAGACTGGTGATGGAGAGAGGCTGGAGCAGAGACTGGTGATGGAGAGAGGCTGAAGCAGAGACTGGTGATGGAGAGGGGCTGGAGCAGAGACTGATGGAGAAAAGGCTGAGCAGAGACTGGTGAGGACTGGTGATGGATGGAGAAAAGCTGGAGCAGAGACTGGTGATGGAGAGAGGCTGGAGCATGAGACTGGTGATGGAGAGAGGCTGGAGCAAAGACTGGTGATGGAGAGGCTGGAGCAGAGACTGGTGATGGAGAGAAAGCTGGAGCAGAGACTGGTGATGGAGAATAGCTGGAGCAGAGACTGGTGAGGAGAGAGAGAGAGACTGGTGATGGAGAGAGGCTGGAGCAAAGACTGGTGATGGAGAGAGGCTGGAGCAGAGACTGGTGATGGAGAGAGGCTGGAGCAGAGACTGGTGATGGAGAGAGGCTGGAGCAAAGACTGGCGATGGAGAAAAGCTGGAGCAGAGACTGGTGATGGAGAGAGGCTGGAGCAGAGACTGGTGATGGAGAGATGCTGGAGCAGAGACTGGTGATGGAGAGAGGCTGGAGCCTGAGACTGGTGATGGAGAAAAGCTGGAGCAGAGACTGGTGATGGAGAGAGGCTGGAGCAGAGACTGGTGAGGGAGAGAGGCTGGAGCAAATACTGGTGATGGAGAGAGGCTGGAGCAAAGACTGGTGATGGAGAGAGGCTGGAGCAGAGACTGGTGATGGAGAGAGGCTGGAGCAAAGACTGGTGATGGAGAAAAGCTGGAGCAGAGACTGGTGATGGAGAGAGGCTGGAGCAGAGACTGGTGATGGAGAAATGCTGGAGCAGAGACTGGTGATGGAGAGAGGCTGGAGCAAAGACTGGTGATGGAGAGAGGCTGGAGCAGAGACTGGTGATGGAGAGAGGCTGGAGCAGAGACTGGTGATGGAGAGAGGCTGGAGCAGAGACTGGTGATGGAGAGAGGCTGGAGCAGAGACTGGTGATGGAGAAAAGCTGGAGCAGAGACTGGTGATGGAGAGGCTGGAGCAGAGACTGGTGATGGAGAAAAGCTGGAGCAGAGGCTGGAGATGGAGAGAGGCTGGAGCAGAGACTGGTGATGGAGAAAAGCTGGAGCAGAGGCTGGTGATGGATAGAGGCTGGAGCAGAGACTGGCGATGGAGAGAGGCTGGAGCAGAGACTGGTGATGGAGAGAGGCTGGAGCAGAGACTGGTGATGGAGAGAGGCTGGAGCAGAAACTGGTGATGGAGAAAAGCTGGGGCAGAGACTGGTGATGGAGAGAGGCTGGAGCAGAGACTCACGATGGAGAGAGGCTGGAGCAGAGACTGGTGATGGAGAGGGGCTGGAGCAGAGACTGGTGATGGAGAAAAGCTTGAACAGAGACTGGTGATGGAGAGAGGCTGGAGCAGAGACTGGTGATGGAGAAAAGCTGGGGCAGAGACTGGTGATGGAGAAAAGCTGGGGCAGAGACTGGTGATGGAGAGAGGCTGGAGCAGAGACTGGTGATGGAGAAAAGCTGGAGCAGAGACTGGTGATGGAGAAAAGCTTGAACAGAGACTGGTGATGGAGAGAGGCTGGAGCAGAGACTGGTGATGGAGAAAAGCTGGAGCAGAGACTGGTGATGGAGAGAGGCTGGAGCAGAGACTGGTGATGGAGAGAGGCTGGAGCAGAGACTGGTGATGGAGAGAGGCTGGAGCAGAGACTGGTGATGGAGAGAGGCTGGAGCAGAGACTGGTGATGGAGAGAGGCTGGAGCAGAGACTGGTGATGGAGAGAGGCTGGAGCAGAGACTGGTGATGGAGAAAAGCTGGAGCCTGAGACTGGTGATGGAGAAAGACTGGTGATGGAGAGAGGCTGGAGCAGCAGAGAGGCTGGAGCAAAGACTGGTGATGGAGAGAGGCTGGAGCAGAGACTGGTGATGGAGAGAGGCTGGAGCAAATGGACTGGTGATGGAGAGAAAGGCTGGAGCAGAGACTGGTGATGGAGAGAAAGCTGGGAGCAGAGACTGGTGATGGAGAGAGGCTGGAGCAAAGACTGGTGATGGAGAGGCTGGAGGAGAAAAGCAGAGACTGGTGATGGAGAGAGGCTGGAGCAGAACAGATGGACTGGTGATGGAGAAGCTAGAGCAGAGACTGTGATGGAGAAAAAGCAACAGAGACTGGTGATGGAGAAAAGCTGGAGCAGAGACTGGTGATGGAGAAAAGCTGGAGCAGATACTGGTGATGGAGAGAGGCTGGAGCAGAGACTGGTGATGGAGAGAGGCTGGAGCAGAGACTGGTAATGGAGAGAGGCTGGAGCAAAGACTGGTGATGGAGAGAGGCTGGAGCAGAGACTGGTGATGGAGAGATGCTGGAGCAGAGACTGGTGATGGAGAGAGGCTGGAGCAGAGACTGGTGAGGGAAGATTGTGACTGCCCCTTGGATAATGAACCTGGTCCAGCCAAACTTGAAAATTCAGACATTCTTCAAAATATGGACAGCAAGTTGTCCCACCTGGACCCTTTTCAACAACAACAGCTAAAGCAGCTCATATTTGAATATAGTCACATATTCCCTGACATTCCATCAAGGACTGATATGGTTTACCATGATATCATCCTACAAGATGATGCCAAGCCTGTAAAACAGCATCCTTACAGAATGAATCCAGAAAAGCAGAAATACCTTAAACAAGAAGTCAAACCAATTGATGCAAATGTAAAAGTTATCACTGAATTTCCTGAGCCTACAACTAAAAGACAACTAATGAGATTTCTAGGGATGGCTGGCTACTACAGAAAATTCTGTAAAAATTTCTCTGTCATTTCTGAACCTTTGACAAATTTACTAAAGAAAAATGCAAAATTTGTTTGGGATGAAAAATGTCCAAATTCATCTGACCAACTGAAAGCTATCCTCAAAAACGCACCAGTTCTCTTATCTCCTAATTTCAAAAAGGAGTTCAAGTTGGCTGTTGATGCCAGTGATATTGGTGCAGGTGCAGTTTTACTGCAAGAAGACACTGATGGAGTAGATCATCCTGTTTGTTACTTTTCCAAAAAGTTTGATAAACATCAGAAAAACTATTCAACAATTGAAAAAGAATGTTTGGCACTTGTTTTGGCTTTACAACATTTTGAAGTCTATTTGACTAGTTCAGCTACTTCCATCAAGGTCTTCAGTGATCACAATCCCCTCACATTCTTGCATAAGATCAAAAACAAGAATCAAAGATTACTGAGATGGAGTTTACTTTTGCAAGAGTTTGATTTAGATATTTCTCACATTAGGGGAAAAGATAACACTTTCTCGCATGTAATTTTACTTTTCTATTTGATTACGAAAATTGCACTGGTTGTTATGTATATGATTGTTATAATGATCAATGATACTTTTTGTGTAAAGTTCAAGATTATACTGATTATAAAGCTGTGTTAATTCTAACAAAAGAAAGCTTTTAGCAAACCTTTCTTTTCTTAAAGAGGGGAGGTGTTATGTATGAGTATTTTGTGTACAGCACTGAATATCATTTGTAAATGGAGATTTGTTAGACACTATTTAAATGCCCATTATGACTGGCCAGCGATTTGTTTATTTTGGTTATCATTTGGCACCCTCTGGTGGTATGACTATAGAAAAACATGATCTGATGCAATACCACTTCTTTGTGAAGAAATAGACTAGTGCTTTCGAGAAGCTTCTGGCATCTTCCTGCCTGGAGGGGGCGGGATTACCCAAGGAATCCTGCAGATCTTTCCAGAATGTTGCTAGTCTATATAAATGCTGTGATTTTGGTCAGTGGAGGCAGAGTTTTTGTTTTGGCAACAGAGTTACATAGTGGCATTAGAGTGTTATATTAAGATTAAACAGTGGATTATTTGTAGAAGTTTTTTTTTATCAGTGAAGAATAAATTTGTTTAAGTTGTCATTGCTGGTTTTCTTTGTTGTGATTTTCAAGTCATAACATTATACAAATGTACAACAAAATTGTAGCAGTGACCGAGTATCACAAATAAGAACTCAACTTAAATATGAAAATATAATAATAAAAAATTACAATAAAAATAAAAGAATAAGTGCAAACAGTATATCAAAATACAAAATACTCAGTATCTTTCAATATACAGGTCAAACAGATGGTGTTCAGGATGGGTGCTGTCTTTTGATAATAAAATAAATGAATGTTCATGCAGTTTGCGCAATGATCATTGATTTTTGAATGACAGCAAATAATGTAAGTGAAGCTAACGTGTTGCGGGTGGCTAGCAGGACCGCTAGCAATAGTTAGCACTAACAACTGGCCTCAAACGCAGGCTTTGTAAAATATCTGAAGATAAAGCCTGTATCGGTCGTGACTGTCCGTGACTCATAGACACTGAAGCTGTAAGTTGCTTTTCCTGCATAAGCCAACCTGACGTGATAGCCAGTTGATTGTGGTTCTAGCACAGCGGCTAGCGTAGCCAAGTTAAATATGCAAGAGTGATATCAGGGGAAATTCTACAGAAGGTGTGTGAACATAAACCTCATTTGAAGCTAACTTTTAATACTTGTTTGTAATTTGGATGCTTGGTGCAACTGTTCACTGTAACAGAACTTGCTGTCTGTAAAACCTGTATTGCAAGGGTTTGTTTCTGTGGTTATGACCACTCGGTTACCAGCTACTGCATGTTAGTTTGCGTGCCGTGCTAATTAAAAATGCTCCTGGTTAACTTATATGCAGTAATTCTGATCAGTATGCTTGTGTTACTTCGGTAAGCATCAATGTGGCAGTCTCATCATAACGTTGCCCGATTGTAGCCACTACAGTTAGTGATCGCTTCACTTATCCATGACTGGGATCAGCCGGATACTTCACAAATGTCTGAGCAAGCTCTCTGATACTACCGTGAAAGCAATGTGAAACGCAGAAGCTCTACCGGTATAACAAATGATTTCTCTGCACTCTTGACATAATTTCATCCCCCTTTAGAAATTGTTGTGGCTAATAAAAAGCCGAAAAAGGCAGAGATTAAATAGGTAATTCTTTCCTGTAGAAGTGATCGATTCGCTAGCTCCACATAAGCAACTTGTCCGCGCTAACGGAACTTACGGTCTGCAAAACCTGTATTATGTTCATAACATAACCGAGCTCTCTCTAGCTGTAGCATACTATCCAAAAAGCTGCTTTCACATTGGACACGAAACTAATTTTTCGCGCGACAGGATACATTCAAAGTCAATGCAAAGACGCGAATACATGCGTTATGGGCGCATTAAGCAGCTTTCACGCTGGATGCGAAACAAATTTTTCGCGCGACAGATTACATTCAAAGTCATGACCACTTATCAGCTACTGTATGTTAGTTCGCGTGCTCTGCTAATTAAAAATGCTCCTGGTTAACTTATATGCAGCAATTATGATCGGTATGCTTGTGTTACTTTGGTAAGCATCAATGTGACAGTTTCATCATAACGTTGCCTGATTGTAGCCAGTACAGTTGAAGCTACACCAGACATAGGTTCTGCAGAGCTTGGGATGCGTTTTTGGGTGCTTGTGAAACGATCGCTTTACTTATATATGACCGGGGTCAGCCTGATACATCTCCAATGTCTGGGCAAGCTCTCTGATGCTACCGGTGAAAGCAACAGGGAAGCGCACAGGCTATAACGTGTCCGGTATAACAAACGATTTCTCTGCATTGCCATCGATTGAATATTAAATTCTTATCTGTAAAAGTGATCGATTCGCTAGCTCCACATAAGCAACGGTTCACGCAAACGGAACTTACGGTCTGTAAAACCTGTATTATGTTCATGACATAATCGGAGCTCTATCTAGCTCTCGCACGCTATCCATAACGCGCCCATTTTCCGCGAGGAAAAGCTGGTCATTCCGAAGCAATAAATAAACCATTACCACGGGCAATTTCCGAAAAGGCCGTTTAGCCTGGAGCTTTCACCCCTCCGTCATATACCAGCGCGGAAGCTGTTTGTTTCTCCACGCTAACAACACACCACAGCTATGCACACGAACCAGCAGGTCCCAATACACTCCGAAGCAGTCCATAAGCTGTTGGTCCACTTTTAGCTGCTCCTCACTGTCCATGTTTCCCTCTAAACTCAGACCCACCGGATTTCTACGGTCTCCGGTCTACACTTGGGCATGTCGACCCGTTCTACAAATGTGTCTATATGGGGTGGATTCTAGCTTTCCCTGCATCCTAGCTATAGAGTAGAGAAACCGCTGTACTCACCACTGTTGCCGTAGCAAACTGTAGCCAATAGCAAATTCGTGCTTGAGCTGCCAGACTTTCGCACTGCGTCCTCCACTTTCGCCGTTGCGTTTATTAGAACAAGTTCATTTCATTAGATCTATACACATGTACTGCGTGAGATTGTGGAATTTGCCCGCCGCTTCCTTATCAGATGGCAGCAGTGTCTCACGTTTCACTCTGGGGAGGAGGACCCGGAAAACTGCGTTCTGCTGCCTTGTCCCGCCCAAATCCGCCCTCCACAGAGCTGGCCAGTCAGAAGAAAGTGGGCACGCAGGGAGTGGGTGCTATAGCGGAAGAGCCACCCCAATGAGGCGTTTCAGGCAGAGACTACAATGGACTACAAATGGGTTTTTTTGAGGATGGCAGTATGAGCTAAACAAGGACCCTGTTTTGGACTTTGAACGATCAGGAGTACTCTAGGGGAGTCCAAGATCAAAATAAAAATTTGGAAAATAGCAAAATAGGTCTCCTTTAATTAGTTGCATCAGGTTTGCTTGAGATAGAACACATCAAATACTTGCACTCGCAAGGGGTTTGTTGACAGTGACATTTGATTGCATATTAGAAATATGGCTGTCAAAAGAATTGTCCAACAAGCTAATAAAGGAGATCATTGCCTGGCAGAAACTATGAAAAGGATGCAAAAAGGTAGCACAGGCACTGAATTTTCATAGAGATACAGTTGGAAGCATTGTTCACAAGTTCAGAGTTAAAGGAAGAGCAGCTACAGTACCAGGATGTGGCAGAAAGAGGAAGCTATCAAAGGCTGTCACCAGATTCCTGAGGAGACGGGTGGTCAAAAACCCTCGAGTGACTGCAGGAGACCCGCAGCAAGACTTGGAGGCAGGAGGCATTAACGTTTCAGTTTCCACAGTAGGGCGAATACTAAACGTTGAAGAACTCCAAGACATACACCACAACTGATCCAAAAGCACAAGCTCCAATATGCTCAAAACCATATAAATAAGCCTCAGAAGTTATGGGAAATTGTTCTGTGGAGTGATGAAACAAAACTAATATTTCGGGCAAATGAATCAGTGGTATGTCTGCAGGAGGAATAAAGAAGCATATACTGAAAAGTACACCCTACCTACAGTGAAGAATTGTGGGGGCTTTTTAAAGGTCTGCAGCTGCCTGGCTTCCTCTGGCACTGGAAATCTGCAAAGTGTGGAGGGCAAGATGGATTCAGTCAAGTACCAGGATATCTAAGTAGAATCATGCCGTCTGTATGGAAGCTGACGCTTGGGCATCATTGGACCTTCAAAAAGGACAATAATCCTAAGCATACCTCAACATCCACCAAGGCTTAGTTTCAGAAGAAGTCTGGGAAGATTCTAGAGTGTCCACCACAGTCGCCTCACTTGAACCCCATAAAAAATCTCTGGTAGGATTTGAAGAAGACAGTTGCAGCATGCAAAACCTTGAATATTAGTGAACTGGAGGCCATTGTCCATGATGACTGGGCTAAGATTCCTTGGGACTGCTGCCAGAAGCTGTTGTCTGCCTATGCATCACATCTCCAGCAGGTCATAGCGGCAAAAGGGTGCTCTACTAAGTACTAAAGATGCTTGTCATTAAGGGGTTGAATAATTTTAGGCTTGCAGTAGTCATTAAAAGTGGCATTTTGTGTTGAATTTGGAGAAGTAATATTTGTTGTGTCGAGCCATTTAAATTGTTCTTGTTTGATACGTTCATTGCAAACAGCTGAAAGTTTGTAAATTTTGTCAGTAAACCGAATTTGCAACGGGGGTTGAATAATTTTGATTGCAACTGTAGCTCCCTCGCCCGATTGGCATCCCTTTGCATTCAGCAGTCTCATCGCTGTTGTCTGGTTGTTCTCTTGTCTTGTGACAATCTCCTGACACAAAGAGTGAAGGACATCACTGGTGCCTATGGTTAGGATCCCAAATGCCTCTGCTCTGCTCACAATACAATTCACCCTTTTATTGTGCTGAATACCTGCATGACCAGGGATGTGCAAGATCTCTACACGACCCCAGATGGTGTGTATGATTGGGAGCCATGCCTTCTTGATGCATTCTGTGCTCAGCTTGCTCACTAGGCTCATCAAGTCAGTTAGTATGATTACAAAATCATCCTCGCTGGTGTTCCTTTGCAGCCAAACAAATACATCCTCCATAGCTGCCGGATAGCTCACTTGGTAAAGCATCACGCTGCGAAGCAGAAGTGACTATCATGGCGCGAGATCGATCGCCGCCTCGTACCAGCCGACAGTGGTCGGCAGCTCTTTTCAGAGTAGCGCGCAATTGGCTAATGTGCTACAGGGATGCAAATTGGGAAGGGTCTGCCGGGATAGGGTATTGTAAATAATAAAGTTCTCAGACGCCTCCTGTTGGCCTGACGGGCGCTCGTTAGGAAGATTCTAAGCTTGTTCATGTTCGGATATCCTCCGCCCTTGTTCTGAGCTTGCGAGGTTTCAACCAATGAGCGTACAAGAAGCGATGGCGATGGGCGTGTGCTCCGGAGGAGAGCCGCAAGCTGTCTCACTATCCAGAGTTGGCAATAGGGGGCCGCCTATGCGAAATGTGTTGTACATAGTTCCCCACTTGGACATTCCAGATTCGGGTGGGATTGGAGATGCCAAATTAAAAAAAAAAAAAAATGCATCCTCCGTTATCTCTGACTCGGCTCTGTATGAACTCGCCTTGCCCTCATGTCCTGTCAACCATTCAAATTGTCCTTGTTGTCCTTCCATGCAGCACCTCCCCAAGAGGTGATGTTTCCTCTGATGGAACCATCTGTGGCTATGACTAGGGACGGGGATTTCTCTTCCAAGAGCTTACGGACCAGGATATGGCTGACGTCTCCAGGCATGTCCCTCCATGCTCTTGAAGCCATCACCCTAGTTGTAAATGACTCTGATATGTATGTTATCCTCTCATCTGATTGGATGCTCTCCAGGGGGCAGATGGCATCGACTGTTTCCCATTCACTGAATACTCAAAACTATACAGTCGCAAGTCCTAGAGTGATCAATTCATCCTCCCTGGATACGACCTCTTCATGTAGTGGGTCACCTGATGTGGTTGAGTTCATTTGCGCTACAGAGTCTTTGCCTGTCCTTTATACTGTGAATCCCTAGCCAGTGTTGAAGTGCCAGGCAGGAAGTGCTTCTGACCGCCCAACAGACTAGGCTCAAAGTTTGATTCTCCACTTGTTGAAGTGCTTCTGTGCCCTTTCCAGCTGCATCCCGTGTCATGCGTTATCCATAGTCTGACCTACAGGAGACTGCTGCCTTCATTAGCCTCATGAGCTCTGCCTGCATCACATTCTGAGCCGCCACGTATCTGGGATAGACACACCCTTCAGTGCCTTTTGTGCTCTATATGAGCGTTCATGGTAATCCTGTGATCAATGCCCACCCCTAAGCCTGTGACCTGTGTCTGCTACTCTGCTGGTTCTCCATCGTAGATGGAGGGATGTTCTTTGAAAATCTGACCGTCGTGAACTGAATCTCATGCTGCATGATCTTGATCTCAACATGGCGCGGTTCCATTGTGCGAGTTGGTGTGAGATCCCCAATCCCGTCATCTTCTCGGCAAGTCTGGCTACATCCACTCGACTATGCATCCTCTGGGTCAAAAAGTCCTATGACTAAATGTTCCCGCATGGACTGCTGTGCATGGTGGACTGTTGGCTCCATGTTGGAGGTTGTTGATAGCTTCGGCCTGGCACTGCCTACCTCTGGAGCAAGGCATCCATGCGGTTCAAGTTCCTCTGCGATTCGCTTGGCAGCTATTGCACCTTTTACAAATGACATCTTAATTCACAAGCACATAACATGGTATCACTGAAACAGTTGGCTTCCCATATAAGCAGTGAATAAACAGAATCCACATTGTTGAAAGTAGGACAGTGATGCATCTCATCAGTTCGAGAGCTGAAAGTGGGATAAAGTAGTGTAACGGAACCCTACCTTTTCGTGGCCTAAATGAAATCTAATTCATTGCAGCCATGTTATCTGTGTTTTATTGGGCTTTTATTAGTCTTTCATTTTGCTTTGTCAGATGCTTGGCCTGTTGAAGCCACATACCCGCCATAAAGTATCCGTACAGCGCAAAAAATTGCAAGGAACGATTTGGCTGTTCAAGAAACGGGTCTTTTTATTGTAGCATGTGATGCTGTCAGTATCTGTTTCTAGTCTTCTCCCAGCTTACTCCTATGCAGCCTGCAATTCACCCACTTGATAGCGATAGCTGCCCGTTTCTTGAACAGCTGAATTGTTCCCTGCACTTTTGGTGCAGAAAACTGAGAAATAAAATAAACTGAAGCAATTTTTATACAGCGGTTGTTCTTAATGTTCACCAGCTTGCAAGAGAGCAGCTAACCAGCTAATTAACTTAACATGAATCAAACAATAAAACAGTGTTTGTGAAAAGCACACACATCCATTGCCTGAGACATAGGCCTAGCAGAGCTACCCTGAAAAGGGAAAGATGCATTATGTTGCTAACATTGTGCTGCTACATAAAGAGACGTGCAAAATCCATAGCTCAATTATTTCCATTTTTATTGAACTGTAATGTCATTTAACAGTGATATGTCTCGGGAAATGGATGTTTTTCTTTTCATGCACGCGGTTTTATTGTTTGACTCATGTTACGTTAATTAGCTGGGGTAAGAGTACCACACACAACCTCCAGCAAAATCAAATAAAATCACAACTTTTTCGGCTTATCTTAATGTTTAGACACCAAGTGAAATATTCGGGTGCGTAAAAACGTCCAGCACACAACCAGTTAAGTGAATTTACACTTTATTCCTAGAGTGGCTATACATGCTAATAGCATATAAAGGTGGCAGCCATGACACTGTTGACAACAATGGGGCATGCGCAGCGTATGCATAATTCGCAATATCACATAGGTGCGCACATGCGGCGAGGGCGAGCGCTCAGTTTCCGTGCGCTAGTGTGCTCAGCAGCTAGTCACTTGTGTCATTGTGGTGTTGTTGTTCACATCTGGACCTCTGTTTGCGCATTAATTTGCGTACTTAAGCTTGCCTTGCACCTAACAACATTACGTTTGGGACTTACATTGAGGTTGGCTTTATGATATTATTCTAGTGATGATGTCTTGGTGCACAGATAATGCTGTTCCCCTCATAGCTCCCAAGTGACCCGCATTTGAATAGCAAAACCCGCGAACCGCAAGGAAGTGAAAAAACCCGCAATTTGCGCATTGAGGGATTTACGTGTTATTACGTGGCAAGATCTTACATGCTCTTGGTGGCGCGTAGAGTAGCAGGATGTCGGACAAAATTTGAGTAAAGTGGTCGACGCCACTGTGTTTACGTCGCCACATGTACCCGGCCAGATAAAAACCTAAGCCGTCGCTGCTGCTCGTTTGCCTGGATGGCAGGGACCTCTTGATCTGCCCCCATTGGCACTCAATATTTTGAGTCTGCGCGCTGGTGGAGGCAGGATCAACGAAGTTGAGAGAGTGGTTCACCGCGAGATGCTAGAAGTTCTCCTCACTGAGGCAATCGTACGCCCGCCAGCAGTCGGTTAGAATTTTCTAACCGGTGGCAACATACTCCTTTATAAAGGGGGTATTAACATCACCGAATTCCGTATTTGGCTGAGTATGCTATCCACTTCCTCATACCACGAAAATTTGTCTGCCTCATAACTTGAGCTGCGAGACTTTCGCACCACGTCCCGCACTTTGATGTAGCGATCACAGCGGCATTTTCTTTAATTTGTCATGGCACTGATCTATTGTTTTGTGATAACCACGCGAATGTAACTACTCACAAATTATTCCCAAAAACCTCCGAGTTTTTGGGTGTAGTACCCAGTGGTGATTGCGTTTTCGTCCGCCTATATATTTCAAGCAAACATTGAATTTCTTCGTTTGAATGGAGATATCTTTTCGCCATCGCTGCATTTGTTAGAACAAGACAGCCGTGACACATAATGGTAATCTGCCGTCCTCAAGTATGGTTGCTTTCACATTTGATACGAGTACAGATGGTGCCCGAATCCACCTCTTCCAACCGTACTCGCGTACCGTGCCCGAGCATGGTACACTGGTGTTCACACTTACCAAACGAACTAAACCATCCCTATCCCTGTCCCTAACCCTAACCTTAACCCAACTCGTAGGTAATCCCATCCCTATCCCTGTCCCTAACCCTAACCTTAACCCAACTCGTAGGTAATCCTATCCCTATCCCTGTCCCTAACCCTAACCTTAACCCAACTCGTAGATAATCTTATCCCTATCCCTGTCCCTAACCGTAACCTTTTCCCAACTCGGCCACAAACAATGGATTGTTCAATTCAAATTATTCTACCCAGGGTCAACGGATCAGCCAGCTCACCAGCATAAAATACGTGTGCCCCGGTGGCTCATCGGTCTAAGCGTGCGTACCACAAAGGCCTTGTCCTTCCCGCAGCGACCTGGGTTCGACTCCAGCTCAGGTCATTTGCTGCATGTCTGCCCCCATTCTTCTCCCCAACTTTCCTGTCTCTCTACACTGTACAACTGTCAAATAAAGGAAAAATTCCCCAAAAAATAATCTTTTAAAAAAAAAAAAAAAGGATATTTACATGACGTCTCCTCATTGACAACAATAAATAAATAAAAAGGAAAATGAATAAACATATTTTATACATATATATATATATATATATATAAATTCAAATAAACCTTTTCCAATTCTGCAACCATGGACATTGCCATCAGCTGGCCATTAAATGGAATGCAATTTCTGAATTGGCCTCACTTTTCAGACCCACCATCTTATTATACAATCTATGGTGATAGCGCCCAGATTGTTTATGTTTTTATGGTCGTAACACAATATTAGGACACGGAAAATGTTTCTTTTTTCAATCATTATTTTTTAAAGCATGGTATATATGATTGTCTGACGCCTTGTGAAATTTTGATGCAGGAAGTGAGTACCTTATTTTGCCCAGGTCATCTTTACGCCATTTGCATACATTATGCAAATTAACCCACAGGGATGGACGTAACACGTGAGGACACGACTGGTTACGCCCACGACAGTCATTTCAAATTGCATTTCTGATCAGATGAGTCCCGATAATTTAGTACAGACAATTGAAACCGTTATTATGGGTATTTCTCTGCAATATTTCATTTTACTTTCTTGCGAAGTATCAACAGAAATGTCATGAGCATTTCATGAAGTTGGCTGCCAAATTTTCTAACAACAATGTCTTGGCTGACATGAGGAAACCACTTTTTCTGTTGTGTTGTTGGACCGATGACTCAGATTTTTTCTTATGTATATTTTCAATATGGAAGTGAATAAATATGAACAATGCAAATCATTTAATTCTCTTAGAAAAAATTTTATTGACCATTCTTATACAAAACAGTGAATTGTACAGTTTAGTATGGAGTGATCCACATATATATATGCACACATTATACCTTTGGTTGTGGTTAAGACCACAATGTATGGTGTGTTTGGAATTGCTTTGTCCACAGGTTCCCAGGTTCAAATCCCACTGTTGACACTAATGTAATGTCTAACTTAACATGCAAACCTATGTTCACAACTTCATCGATGGAGAAAAAAAAAAAAAGGGACATAAAAAGTTGCAGAGTAAACAGAGGTAATATAGCAAGGGAGGAGTAAACATGCGGAAACAGGAATTACCGTAATTTTTTTTTCCTCGCGCCGCATCTGGCCCTTCCTTTTGAAATCGTTCCCCCATGAATCTAAACCCCCTTCTCACTCATTAAAACCCACCAAAAAATATTTGTGCCCCCTTTTAAAATCATTCTGGCAAAAAAAACCCCCAAAAAAGTGGAGGTTGTGTGTGGTACTCTTGCCGTTTAGGTAATTTCTCAGTTTTCTGCACAAAAAGTGCGGGGAACAATTCGGCTGCTCAAGAAACGGGTAGCTATCGCTATCAAGTGGGTGAATTGCACGCAGCATAGGAGTAAGCTGGGAGAAGACTAGAATGACGTATCTTACTGTTAGCATCACACTGCTACAATAAAAAGACCTGCAAAATCCATTGCTCGGTTGTCATTTTTCATCGAACTGAAGTTTTGAGCATCCAGTTTGCCCTTACCGACTTGATTGCGATAACTACCCTTTTCTTGAACAGCCGAATTGTTCCTTGCACTTTTTGTGTAGAAAACAGAAACAGTCCGTTATTATGATCGACTCCGATATAACACAAGGTTTATAAGACTGTTATGAGCCATGTAAAAGATACTTGACTGGTAGTTTCTGGTGACTGATCGCAATCTAGGCAAGTTTAATAACCTAGAATCAAGTTTTATACAGTGGTTGTTCGTAATGTTCGTCATCTTGCAGGAGAGTAGCTAGCCAGCTTGCTAACCAGCTAATTAACGTAACGTGAGTCAATCAAACCGTGTTGGTTAAAAGCGCACACATCAATTGCCCGAGACATATCACTGTTTCCACATCTGGCTATAACTGGCGAGAATATATGATTACAATGACATTACAGTACAATAAAAATGGAAATCAATGAGCTATTGATTTCCCCATAGACATGGGAGAGAAATAGCGTCAGAACTGTTTAGGCCACTGATTGGACAGTTTGACTTACTGTGACGGTGGGTAACATTCTGATTGGCTATTCAGTGGGCAACGTGCTGATTGGCTAGTCTACCCTACAGGAGTAAAAATACAGCCATAATTTCGTAACTCGAGGTTCGTAAATCTGGTTTGTGCTTGTAAAAAAAAGTGTTGCACACGAAGGTAGGAAATTTGAGCGTATCCGCAACTTCACCGTCACACAGGAAGGTAGGAAATTTTCACTCACTCACAAAACTATTTCACAAGCTCAAAACTTTTTTGCATACGCACAAAACTATTTAACAAGCTCAAAACTTTTTTACACACGCACAAAACTATTTCACAAGCTCAAAACTTTTTTACATACGCACAAAACTTTTGGCCCTAATTTGATTCCATATACTTCCTCCATCATGAAAGAGTGCAGAGAGATGAAGCTGTCCAGGCAGAGTGCAGGAAGACACAATAGCAAGCCTGCCCACTGGTGGAATGACCCTTTTTTTGGTCTTGCTGTTAAGGGGAGGAGAAACCCCAAAATCACTTCAATCTGCTCAAGAACAGGACAATCAATCAGAGGGAGCAGGAGGGAGAAGTTTATGCTTCAGGGGCATTTTAGTGTTCTAAGTTGACTGTTACAATGATTTGTAGGTGTACTTTGACTTTAACCTGGATTTTCTCAAAACCTGATTTTTGCCCCGATTGCTATCATTAAAGGCACTATATCTTACTTATTTGTGGAGCTTTTCTCATGAAATTTTGACAGAAGTCTGTGTAGATATCAGGAAGTCTACTGAACTAAAAATTTTGGTTTAGCACTTTGGGTCTGTGAGTTATGGTGATTTATATTTCATATCGAGGGGCAAAAAAATGGCAAAATCATCTTTTACCCCACTAAATCTCTAGTATTATGTGTAAGTGCTTTATTCTAGAAGAAGGTGTAAACATAACTAAATCTAATTTTAAAAAAAAACCTGATTCAAATATCTTGCTTCAGTCCTGAGATATAAGGCAAAGAAATAATGGTGAAATCAGGTGGCGGCCATCTTGAATCACATGACCTAATTATGCAAATTAGGTCAAATTCATATTTTGTGTATTTTAGGTCATATACTGTCAATACACCAAGTATGAATGATTTCTATCCAAAAATGACAATTTTTTCCAAAAGGTTTCTCCTCCCCTTAAAATGAAGGAAAAGAAAAAAACAGCAGTTTTCTAATATCTGCCACTGTCTATTTTGGTTTAGTGCCTGAAAAACAAGGTCTCCGTCCAAAGCTGTGTTCAACTTGTTTGATAACAGGATAAAGTCTCGATATAAAAGAAGAAAAAGGAAATACAAACCATTTTCTTGTTTCTGCCGTTTTGTATTTAATCCAACAGTAAACTATCAAAATGTACGACGAGCGTTATGATATCTTGCCTCAAAAAAGTGGCAAAAAATCTGGCCGGCCAGGTTGAGAGCTGTCCTTGATGTCGTAGCCATCCTAGATGGATCTGTGATGAGTCATAAATCACATCTGCAAATTAATCCATTCTGCTTTCAGTGTGAGAGCAGACACCCCTCTGAATATCCGTACCAGTTTTTGCTGTAAACTTACAGCAACAGAAACTTGGCTCTCTTATTGTAAAGGCAACAGGCAAACAGCTTGAGCTGACTATGCTTACTACAGCTAAAGGCAGTTTTTATTGAATAATGTTCTTAAAATATTGCGGAAAGGATCCATTAGAGACTGCCATAAAATGAAATCAGCAGAGATAAGCAGGCAATGCAAAATATAATTTAAGATTAAAAATGTGGAAGGGACAAAACCTATATTTTGAAATGTGGGGGAGAACAAATGGCTTCTACGCCCATGATAAAGCATACAAACTTGGTATCTTCTCTGGTTATGCTCCATCAGGCCTGAAATGCAGCATCCTCAGCTCCTGTTCATTTTGGAGACTTAGGGCTCTATCTTTCACACTGCCCTACTCGTTGCCACTACCCGGTACCCGTGAATTACGCATTCAGCAGCTTCCACTATCCCTAAACGGCATCTTGCGGCCACACTACCCGCTATACATTATGCCGACTCCCTTATTTGCGCCTGGAAGTGTGCCCATGGGCGTGTTTATGCGCTTTCCCTACAATTTCTATCTTGACCACACATGTCAGGGAAAGCGTATAGCGGGTCCTCAAACCCCCTGCTACCCATTTGGGATTTTACAAGAGCGCGCACAGGCGGCTTCAATGCGCGTCCACTTGGACACATGTGGACGTGCACATGTGGCTCCACTTCCCGAATTAACTCGCCTATAAAAAGCTACCTTGCTTTAGCCTCAGTTAAACCCCTGAGAAAATGGCAGAGATGGTACTAAATCGCCTTGATCGCCAGTTAAATAATAGATGACGCCCAGAACGCGTATACCGCCAGCGCACCAGCTACCTGGGCCTTTCAGGTAAGTCTATATTGTTTGTATTTTGTATCAATAATTTTTTCCGCTTTTATAATAATATAGAATTATTATATATAATATATATTAATGATATATATTATATATAATATTCTAAAATTATATAGTACAATACAAGTATTATTTCCCACAGAACAAGAATGCGTGACAAAACTGCGCCTCTCCCGTCAGGCAGTGACGGAATTACATCACCTGGTTGCAGGTGATGTAGACACCGCTGCCAGCTGTCCGTATGCCTTGCCCGTTACTGTTAGGGTTACTGTGGCACTATTTTTCTATGCTAGTGGGTCATTCCAATACCCACTCAGCTCAATTGGAGGCATGACCCAATCTGCTGTAAGCTCGGCTATAACTGCAGTCACTGCCAGCATAGTCCGACATGCTAGTAGGTACAACACTGGCATCCCTGTGACACCCGAGAGACAACACAGGGTAAAGCGGAATTTTTTGGCAAGATATGGGTTCCCTAGGGTTCTGGGTGCCGTCGACTGCACACACGTTCTGATTCGGGCTCCGGCTCTGAACAGTGGCGCCTATGTGAATCGTAAGGGAACCCATTCCATCAACATCCAGGTGATTTGCGATGCATGGGGTTACATGTTGAATGTATACGCAAATCATCCTGGAGGTAGCCACGACGCTTTTATAATGGAACAGTCGGTCATTCCTGCAGTCTTCCAGAGGGACCCCCCTCTGGATGGGTGGCTGTTGTTGACAATGGCTATCCATTAACCCTTAAATGCCCAACTATAGTAAAAGTTGAAATAAAAATCTATGTATTCTGTTAATATGTCATGGGGAGGGGCTAATAACAACCCAATAGCAATTTTTAATTTTTGGTGACCTTTGACCTCATTTTAGTTTTGTGACATATATGTCACTCTAAGTTTTTAGGATATAAAGAGAACTTTTGTCCATCATTGTTTTGGTAGTTGACATATAGCTGATGTACAAAACCCAAAACCAGTGAAGTTGGCACGTTATGTAAATCGTAGATGAAAACAGAATACAATGATTTGCAAATCCTTTTCAACTTATATTCAATGGAATACACTGCAAAGACAAGATGTTTAATGTTCAAACTGAGAAACTTTATTTTTTTTTTGCAAATAATCATTAACTTAGAATTTAAAGGCAGCAACACATTGCAAAAAAGTTGGCACAGGGGCCTTTTTACCACTGTAAAGGTGTTACATCACCTTTCCTTTTAACGACACTCAGTAAATGTTTGGGAACTGAGGAGACCAATTTTTGAAGCTTTTCAGGTGGAACTCTTTCCCATTCTTGCTTGATGTACAGTTTAAGTTGTTCAACAGTCCGGGGTCTCCGTTGTCGTATTTTACGCTTCATAATGCGCCACACATTTTCAATGGGAGACAGGTCTGGACTACAGGCAGGCCAGTCTAGTACCTGCACTCTTTTACTACGGAGCCATGCTGTTGTAACACGTGCAGAATGTGGCTTGGCATTGTCTTGCTGAAATAAGCAGGGCGTCCATGAAAAAGACGTTGCTTGGATGGCAACATATGTTGCTCCAAAACCTGTATGTACCTTTCAGCATTAATGGTGCCTTCACATATGTGTAAGTTGCCCATGCCTTGGGCACTAATACACCCCATACCATCACAGATGCTGGCTTTTGAACTTTTGCCTATAACAGTCCGGATGGTTCTTTTTCCTCTTTGGTCCGAGGAGGACACGCGTCCACAGTTTCCAAAAACAATTTGAAATGTGGACTCGTCAGACCACAGAACACTTTTCCACTTTGCATCAGTCCATCTTAGATGAGCTTGGGCCCAGCGAAGCCGGCGACGTTCTGGGTGCTGTTGATAAATGGCTTTAAGCTTTGCATTGTAGAGTTTTAACTTGCACTTGCAGATGTAGCGGCGAACTGTAGTTACTGACAGTGGTTTTCTGAAGTGTTCCTGAGCCCATGTGGTGATGTCCTTTACACACTGATGTCGGTTTTGATGCAGTACCGCCTGAGGATCGAAGGTCACGGGCATTCAATGTTGGTTTTCGGCCTTGTCGCTTCGTGCAGTGATTTCTCCAGATTCTCTGAACCTTTTGACGATATTATGGACCGTAGATGATGAAATCCTAAATTTCTTGCAATAGCTCGTTGAGGAATGTTGTTTTTTTAAACTGTTCGACAATCAGCTCACGCATTTGTTCACTAAGTGGTGACCCTCGCCCCATCCTTGTTTGTGAATGACTGAGCATTTCAGGGAAGCTGCTTTTATACCCAATCATGGCACCCACCTGTTCCCAATTAGCCCGTTCACCTGTGGGATGTTCCAAATAAGTGTTTGATGAGCATTCCTCAACTCTCTCAGTCTTTTTTGCCACTTGTGCCAGCTTTTTTGAAACATGTTGCAGGCATAAAATTCCAAATGAGCTAATATTTGCAAAAAATTACAAAGTTTACCTGTTCGAACATTAAGTAACTTGTCTTTGCAGTGTATTCAATTGAATATAGGTTGAAAAGGATTTGCAAATCATTGTATTCTGTTTTTATTTACGATTTACACAATGTGCCAACTTCACTGGTTTTGGGTTTGTATTAGGCATAGCTTATTTTTCATTAGCTGACCTGTTTGTCTACTTTATCCAGTGATGAATGGGTGCTGATCTATCGTGTATATTCCACCATGGGGGCGGCCATATTGGACAGGTTAGCTGGTGCAGCCAGTGTAGTGTCAGTTCCACTTTTATGCATCAGATGGCAGCACTGATGGTCTAAATATGTCACTATGGGCATTAGGTTGCAAAATTTATGTGGGGTCAGAGGTTTTGACAACCCCCAAAATCGTGTGACAAATTTGTCACAGGGAGCATTTAAGGGTTAAAGACGTGGTGCATGGTGCCATACATTACACCAACAAGTGTGCGTGAGTTTGCTTTCAATAGAGAACACTCACGCGCACGAGTTGTCATTGAGTGAACATTTGGCGTGCTCAAAATGCGGTTCCGCTGCTTGGACAGGTCAGGTGGGGTCTTACAGTATGGTCCTCAGAAAGTAGCATCTTTCTTTTGGCATGTTGTGTGCTGCACAACATTGCCCTACGCCATGGAATGATGCTGGAGTTTGAGGATAGATTATTACCGGACTATAGAAGGCGGCAAGCTGAAGTACAGGTGCCGACTCCAAATGCTGATATTGCCAGCAGTAGCAGGGGCAATGAGGGACCAGCTGGCAGTGGAGCAGCGACACCGCTAGTCATGTCATCTGCAGCCTGCCTGGTAAGTAATTTGTGCAATCAGTAGGCTACTAATAATGTAATAATACATGTAATTCATATAGCGTTTTATTAAATACTCAAAGTCGCTTTATAAAGAAAAAAGTGTAAATGGTTGCAGTCAATGTAGGCATTTATTTGGCTGTGGGTATTTTCTAAAATGGGATTTTGTTCTATGCTTCATTTCAGACGGGAGAGGGAGTTGGAAGTGCATGGTGAAACGCATTTTGACCTCATGCACAAGCAATTTAACTTAGTCTTCAGAGAAATGTGGCGACCTTCCTCTCTCCATCACGGGTTTCGGTTTGAGGATTTGGGATAGTGCAGCCTGCTGTTAAAGGCAATGGCACCTGGCACACTGATTGGTTTAACTGGCGTAACGCCCAAATCACGCCTATGCATAATATAACGGGTAGCGCAGGTGTTTTAGGGATATAGGCAGGTGTGCAAGATAGCAACTTTTGCGGGGGTACGCCTCTTACGCAATGGTAAATCCCTAAATATCGGGTTTAGGGACTCTGGCGTAGGATAGGGCCCTGAGTTACTACAGTCTCCAGTTCAGGATGTAAATCGCATGTTCATTTGGAATCACATGCAGTAATATATTCGGGCAACAGAACCTAAATTACAAAACACGTGTCATTGTCTAATGAATTATGGCGCTCGCTGCATATCTGCAGTCCAAGTATTTTAATCTTATTACCTAGCATATAATTTATTCTATGTCAATCCATACATGTATACTACTGTTTAAAAAGTTTGGAGTCACTAAGTAATGTCACAATTTCCATGAAAACATTCATTAAATTTATTGCAAAATGATTGAAATGTATTGTTTAGCCATGTATCAGGTTAGATATAATAAGTTTTACTTGCAATAATAATAGCATCCTTCAGTCAGCTTTTGTCATGTACCTTCCATTTTCAACGATATCAGCCTGGCAGACCTTTGGCATTCTTGTTGTCAATTTGTTATGAAAAATTGGAGGATTTTTGCTCCAAGCATCCTGAAACACCTCCTAGAAGTTGGATTGGCTTGATGGGGACTGCTTGCATATCAAACAGCAAATTGCTCCTACAGCAGCTCAATTGGGCTGAGATCCGGTGACTGCTGGCCACTCCAATATAGACAGAATACCGGGTGACTGCTTTTTTCCTAAATACGTAGTTCTTGCATGGTTTGGAGTATTTTGGGTCATTATTGTCCTCTTGTAGGCAGAATGTGGCTCCAGTAAAGCATTGTACACAAAGTATGGCATGTGGTTGCAAAATGGACGATAGCCTTCCTTCTTCAACGTCCCTTACCCTAATTTCTCAGAACAATTATAGACAAACAAGTTTCAGAGGAAGTCTATTTTTCTGGCCATTTTGAGTCTGTAATTGAACCCAAAAATTTACCCAAGACATTCAAAATGTTTAAAGAAGGCCAGAATTTTCTACTTTAATCAACACTACAGTTTTCAACCATGCTAACATAATTGCAAAAGGGATGTCCAATTATTAGCCTTTTAAGATGATAAAAAATAGATTAGCTGACACAACATGTAATTGGAACACTGGAGTGATGGTAGCTGAAAAATGTGTCTCTATATGCCTACATAGATTTTCCATTAAAAATTGGCCATTTCCAATTACAATAGTCATTTACAACATTAGCAATTTCTTCACTGTATTTCTATGGATCAACTCAGAGAGAAATACCCCCAAGGGTGCCCGAGACGGGGAAGATGAGCACCCCATCTGGACGGATGAAAGGACACAGACACACGGCATTCGAATTACAACTACAAGTATGGAATGTGTTTGTGGTAAGGTGTGTAAGTACCCGCATGGCCTGAAGATCCACCAGGCCAAGATGAAGTGCGTACAGGCACAGAAAGCAACACAGCACCCAGGAACCTTTCCTAGTGTGACGCAGGAGGGTTTAGGCCCGTAGTCACCCTACACTGCCCAGAGCCTCCAGGTGATGCAAGCCCCAGCCCCATGCAGAGCATCAGAACACTGTCGGGTCAAGTGGCCCCAAGCCAGTAAGGACAGAGAGTGGCATCAGTTTGATTAAGATGCTGACTCAGTCGTGGAAGTTGCCGCCTGAGGTGAAGCTGAAAAACGACTCCAAACAATAAACACCACCATCATCAGCCCAGTAGCCGAGAGGTATGGTTTGGAGGAGAAGAAAGCAGCGAAGGCCCCCTATACAATGAACAACAGAGCAGTCAAGATCCACCAGCTCAGGCAGGAACTGAAGAACTTCAAGTGTCAATATAATGAGGCAAGTGAGGCAGAGAGGAGAGCTCTCACAAAGCTAAGCAGCATTTTCCACAAGCAACTGATGACTGTCACAAAACAGCTGCTTGGACAGAAGCGTAGTGGCCAACTCACTTTTTCCAAAGCTGAGATTGACAACCACCTTAGGAGCACATATAGTGATCCAAACAGGGACCAGGAGTTGGGGCACTGCTGGGCCTTAATCAGTCCAGCAACACCAACTCATTAGAAGGAACCCAACTGGAAGGGGGGACAGGAGGTAGTCAAAAGGGCAAGAGCCAGCTCAGCCCCAGGACCAATCAGGATACCTTACAAGGCATATAAGAACTGCCCAAGGCTACTCCGCAGGCTCTGGAAAATTCATTCGGTGATCTGGAAGAGGGGAAAGATCGCTCATCAGTGGAAATGGGAAATGTGCTGAGGGGTGTGGATTCCAAAGGAGGAGAAGTTGATAAGCATTGATCACTTCAGGATCATCTCACTGCTCAGTGGAAAAAGGAAGCATATTCCTCAGCATTGCTGCTAGGCGACTGACAGACTAGCTCCTGCAAAACAGCTACATCGACACCTCAGTCTAGAAAAGAGGGATCCCGAAGGTCCCAGAGTGCATGGAGCACACTGGCAAGGTCATCCGGCTGATCAGGGAAGCTCAGGAGAATGGGAAGACCTCATTGTTCTGTGGCTGGACCTTGCAAATGACTATGGTTCCATACCCTATTAGCTTGTTGAAGTGGAAATGGACCGGGACCACATCCCAAGAAAGTTCAGGAACCTCGTTCTGGATTACGATAGCGGATGAAGCCTGAGAGTCTCCTCAGGAACCACGCCTTCAGAACGGCACAGGCTTGAGTGGGGAATCCCATTTCATCGCTTTTCTTCAATATTACCATGAAGATGCTGGTGAAATCTGCTGAGTGGAGTGCAGAGGCCCACTAACCAAGTCTGGAATCCATCATCTCCCCACCAGGGTCTTCATGGACGACCTGACCGTGACAACATCATCAGTCCCAGGGACTCGGTGGCTCCTGAAGGATTTGGAGAAGCTCATTACCTGGGTCGAATGAGCTTCAATCCAGCTAATTCCAAACTGCTGGTACTGAAGAAAGGGAGGACCATCGAGAAATTCCGCTTTGATATTGGCAGCACTCCAATACCATCCATCCCAGAGCAACCAGTCAAGAACCTGGGCAAGGTGTTCTACTGCAGCCTGAGCAGCTCCCATTCGGACAGCCAACCATGAGCTGAAAACCTGGTTGGCTGCAGTGGACAATTCAGGCCTACTTGGCAAATTCAAGGCATGGATATACCAGCATGTGGCAAATGAAATTTAATGTAGCACAATGTAAAGTTCTACATGTAGGAGATAAAAACATTAGACTGGATTACTTCATGGGAGGTTTAAAACCGGAATGTGCTCCACATGTAAAAGATTTAGGAGGGATTGTTGATCAAACCTTTACAGGTTCTAGCCATTGTGTTGTAGCAGTTAAAAAGGCTAACAGGATGCTGGAATATATAGCCCAAAGTATTAAGTATAAATCCAAGGAGGTCATACTTCTCTTGAACAACACATTCATCAGATCACATCTAGAGTATTGTGTACAGTTCTGGGGACCATACTTTCAGAAAGATACAGAGGCTCTAGAAAAAGTTCAGAGAATAGCCACAAAGTTAATTCCGGGAATAAAAGATGAAAGCCATGAGCCTGCTGGGTTGGCTCACTTGGTTAAGCTGCCGCATTGCGGAGCAGTGTCTGAGTGATCAGAGATCAGCAGTATTCAGCTAAAGGTAGAGAGCCCCTTTATGTGCAAAAATTTTTCCAGGTTCCCTAAATCTTTTAATTACAGTGACGTGAAAAGTATTTGCACCTTCTGGATTTCATCTATAAAGTATTTTTGCTTGTCATATTTAAATGTTTCAGAATAGACGACTAATTTTAATGTAAGACAAAGACAATGTGAGTAAACACAAAATGCAGCTTGAAATGATCATTTCATTTTTTGAAGGTAAAGCTTAATTCAAAACCTAGATCACCCATGTGAAAAAAACACTTGCCCCCGTAAACCTTATGACTGGTTGAGCCACCCTTGGCAACAACAACTGCAATAAAACATTTGCAATCTGTTACGGTTCTGCCTCATGTATGCTGTTTTGTCATTGTGTTTATTACTTTTATTTTTTGTGCTTGTGCCTTTTTTCCCATGCCTTACTCTCAATTTATTTTTCAGCTTTGATTTCACCGTCTGAGGATTGATTCACTCTTGCCCAAACTCCTGTGATGTCGTTGGACAGCCTTCAGCATGCCTGCTTCTCGTTGTCCAATCACGTTTCCTCATTCGGAATCGGCTGTGGTATTTCATTCATTACTTCCACCTGTGCTTAATTCTGGGTCTCGCTAAACTCTGAGTGAATGCGTTCTCTGATAGGATCATTACTAACCCATACTAACCAGCACTTATTTGAGGGTGATATATTTTGTCAGGTAGTATTAACCTTAATTAACTCATTAGCGTATGCGAGTGTTTCTAGCTTTTGTAATTTCTTCCTAAGCTTTCCCTGATTAACTACGTTTAAAGCTATGCTTTTCTTTGCCTCTCTCAAGGTGTTTTTATAGTTGTCACGTTTAGATTACCTCGATCTAAACCATCTAGTTTGATTGATTGTCTCAGCGTCTTTTCTCGAGTCATTATTGTTAGCCTGGTTCTCGTGAATTTTTTTATTAATCCCATGTGTTTCTGTTTCCCTCTGAAATTGCCTTCCGAATCCCCGCCTCCTCCCGTGTGTATATCTGTGGGCTGGAGGGAAGCAATCCTCAGATGGAACTTTGTTGGCTATGCGCTACATTGTGAGATCTCAGCTCCTGTGCCTTCCCGAGTATTTCCTTTGTACGATTCCCGAGTCTTGTGTTTTGCTGCGCCCACGTCTTGTCTCCCTTTTGGTTAAGTCTCCCAGTGTTTCCGTCAGTCTAGTTAGGTCAAGTTTTTGTTTTCTAGTTTAGCCACTCATTGAGTATGTACTTCTGTTTTCCCCTGCCTTGGGCAGTGTACTTTAGTCTCTCCCATTTGTTCAGTGCATGTGCACGGTGTTTTGTTTCTGGCCTGATTGCCTGCTTTTCTCATTTAGTGTTTTGGTGTTCAATAAACACTTTTTTTCCTGCATCTGGGGTCCCCCTGACCACTTCCTGACAGCAATCACTAGCAATGACTCTTATACATTGCTGTGAAGAAATATTGACCTGTTCACTTCTGCAGAATCGTTTTAATTTTGCCACATTAGAGGGGTTTTGAGCACGAAATACCTGTTTAAGGTCATGCCACAACATCTCAATTGGATTCAAGCCAGGACTTTGGCTAGGCCACTCCAAAACCTTTATTTTCTTTTGAGCCATTCAGTAGTGAACTGCTTGTATGTTTGAGCTCATTGTCCTGCTGCTTAACCCAACTGTTCTTGAGCGTTAGGCCACAAATTGATGACCATACATTCTCCTTCAGGATTTTCTGGTAGAGAGCAGAATTCATGGGCCATCAATTACGGCAAGTCACCCAAGTCCCGATGCAGCAAAGGAGCCCCAGACCATCATACTACTACCATTGTTAGACTGTTGGCATGATGTTCTAAGTGTGGAGTGCTGTGTTTGCTTTAGTTCCACTTTTGACTCATCAGTCCACAGAATATCAACAAAAAAGTCTTGGGGACCATCAAAATGTTTTTGTCAAATGTGAGACGCGCCTTTTGAGGATTTTTTTTTTTTTTTTTTTTTTTTGGTCAGCATAGGTTTCTGCCTTGCAGCTCTCCCATGGACGCCATTTCACCTCTTATTGTGGAATTGTGAACATTCACTTTAACTGAGGCAAGCGAGGCCTGCAGTTCTTTAGATGTTAGATCTAAATGTTAGCCTGGGTTCTTTTGTGACCTCCTGGATGAGTCGAGTAAATGAAATCATCTAAAAATTGCATTTCATGTTTATTTGGGTTATCTTTCTCTATTAAAATTAGTGTGATGATCTGAAACATTTAAGTGCTAAAAGAAAATGTTTCAACACACTGGTTTTGTGTCCTTTAGCACCAGATCTAGAGGCTGGTGAGTGAGTGTTTGGAGGGTATTTACTTTGAAACCCCGCATTGGTGTTTCAGTGCACTCAAAATGAATTTTAAACACAAAACCAGGGGTGTAAAGTCTGGGTTCAGAAAGTAAAAATCCTCCCCAGAACTTTATTCCAACCACCTGGATTTACTTCGGACAGGAGAGAGCCAATATGAGTGATCAGCACATTCTGTGGGAGGGAGAAAAACTCGGAAAGACTTTTACTTTTTGAACCCTGGATTTTACACTTCTGCACAAAACACAGGCTTTCTTCTAGCTCAGGAAGTTTACTGCTATTCCAGTGGAGGTGCAACATACCATAAACTCTAAATCAATTAAAAGATTCTTTGGGGTATAATCCTCAAAATGTATGACTAGAAATGATTTTGGCCAAAAATTTTGTTGTTGTAATACAGTTAACAGAAATTTCAAATGGAATGTGCAAAATGTACAGTATTTCTTTTGTCTATGCTCCCACGTCCCAAGCAATTTTCATTCGTCACTGACTTGTAGACCTATATGTTCACATAATAATACAACTCCTGGGGCTCACTGAGATAAACGGGAAGTTCCCCATTTTTGCGGTAAACTGCGGCCAAAACAGGATCGTCCCTCATTTGCTATTATCGACATTTATGTCAGTTGACAAAAAAATACAAATATGCAGGAAACCTAAACAGAATTGTTTTCTTGTAATTACAACTTACATACATGCAGGATCACATGACTACTGTGTAATTGTTAGAAATAGTTTTTTTTATGATTAATGTTATTTCAGCAGTGGAAAAAACATTTAAACATTGGATTGAGTCATGATTTACTTAATAACACTGATTAGTGTTATGATTATTCTGTTGAAGAAAATTGCAGGGTCCATACTGTCAGTCAATTCTTGCAATTAAAAAGCTAAAAAAGGTTTGACACAGCGGGACCAACTCCCTAAAGAAAAAAAATATGGACTGGAACTAGTGTTTCGGCATTCATAACCAACAAAGACAAAGTGCACAAATTCTCCAAGGCAGCAGTCTTATTTACACTCAGAATGATAACATAGGCTATTTTCCACAGAAATGCTCGCCATGAAATGACTTATCCAGTATACTAAATGCTGTTTCCATACTAATGCCAACCGTTATCATCGTAGGGTATAGAATAGTGGTTAAAGTACTGGGTTCAAAATTAAAGGTTATAGCTACAACTTTTTCATCGAAACAATTAATTTTTCAAAAATAATACATCCACAGAACGTCTAGAGGGGTGCAGAATAAAAGTATTAATTTTACTGAAAAAAAAATAGTATAGAAATAATTGTTTTATAAAATTTTACGGGTCCAAAATATATAAATATTTACATCTGGTTACGTTGGCAACGTCGACATGAAATGATCTCTGCGCCAACAGCATTAGTACGTTGACGTCACGTGAGGCGGAGCTCAGGGGTTGCCAGATCATTTAAAAAGACCTTTTTATGATGGCATTCGTCAGTCAACTGTTTAGTTAGCGATCTAAACATGTTTTACAAGGAGATTGTTACAGTGAGTAATGGCGTTATATAGGCACACAGAAAGGATTCATGATTTAATAATTAATATACCACGAAAGACTCCTCGCTTGACATCTCTCTTGTTCTCCGTCCACCTCCGGTATTTGGCGTACCTGGCAATCAGTACAATTGAAGGTTGGAGCGAGAGCGGGTGAGTGTGAGTGCAACACGTACTGGCCGGGAGGAATTAAACTTGTTGCTATCACCTGTAAAGACATTCATATTCACACCCACGCAAGAAGGCATTTGATGTGTGTGCGGTACTTGGCCTTTCGCAAAAAGGACATTTGTACCTCAAATATCTCAGTCTAAAGATATGAACATCCGTATCTGATCCTTGTAAAGTACGGACAGCAGTCTTGGAACAATTTTATTCAATTTAGGCTCTGATAGTAACGTTTAAGGTTGGGAATAGAATTGGAGTCAGGGAGAGGTTTAGGCATGGATACTACTTGGTTATGTTCAGGGTTGAGGTCAGGAGTACAATCAAAGTGAGGTTAAGGCATCGATTCTACTTGGTTAGGTTCAGACAATAGACTGTATAAAAAGATGGACGCAGCACCCGGGTCTGAAAAGTGAAGCCAATGCAGAAATCTCTTAAAAATTGCATTCTATTTAATGGCCAGCAGATGGCGAGTCCGTGGTTGCAGAAAGAGGTTCAATGCTACAAAGGTCTATGAGAAAATTATCCTACTTTCCCACCTGATTTATTATTTCAATAATGATTTTCCACATTATTTTATGGTATCTATCGCAAGTTTCATGTCTCCTTCGATATATCATGGTGTTCAGTTTTGTAAATTATGGTCCCAAATAGATAAAGGATAAAGCCAGATATGCTTTTGGGGTGTGGCTATCCTCTGGTCCTCATCAGATAAGGTCAGATCCACCCGTAGATCAACCCCTCGCTCCTCCCTGGATCTTCAATTCACTCTCTTGTCCAAAAGAAATCACATTCAGCTTCAAAATGCTAAAATGGCACTGTTCAAATTGCCAAAATCAAGGCTTCCTAAATGACATGCTGAAACCAATGGGTGACGTCACGGTTGCTTCATCCATCTTTTTATACAATCTATGGTTCAGATACCAAAACTACTTGGCTAAGTTTGGGAGTCGGACCGGGTTTGGCATTAGGGGTACAAAAGTTAGTTTCAACAGTGTTTGCGCTAGTAGCTTAGTGGAAACGCAGTGGTTTGAGCGACTGATTCCTGTGTGGAGAGTAAGGGTATCGAGTCTTGATTCGGCTTTTTTTTCTCATTTTTACCGATAATGTAAATAGAGTTAAGTAATGTAGATTTTGTATTGATATTGAAGGGGATATCTACGGCATCAAAACTGACGGGAAATGTCCTTTTTCCCGTATATTTATTGACGACAAGGGCATCTGCCCGAACGTCGCTTTATGGCACTGAAAGTGTGTGTTGGAAATACCATCCATATTTACAAAGCATTGGCCGTTGATTTTACTTGTGTTTTTTGAAACTTTTGATAACCACAATAGTCACAAGGAGCAACTTTACTCTCAAGTGCATAGTTTAGGTTTACAAGGATAATTTACCCCTTACAAGCATCTAGTCGGGAATAGTCATGCTTGCACCGAGGACTTCCATGTTCATATTGTAAATTACAATTTGTAATATATTGCAAATGTCATTTTACTACATTAAAAGAGGAAATTGTGATTAATTAAATTATACGAGAGCAACACCACATAGACCCACGGCAAGTAACGCTCAGGCGTCCCTTTATATTGGTATAGTTTAATAGACATAGAAGTCACTGCTTCCAGCCTAGATTGACATTCTAAACTTGCCCAATTAAGAAAAAGACTTCATGGAATAAGTAATTCCACGTCTCTCCGTAGTTATTCATTTCATTTTTTCAATTCTTTGCAATTTTACATTAAGAAACGTTATTTTAAATTACTCAAAAATGTTGTAATTCCAGGCATAATTATATAATGATATAATTATATTGATACAATAATTATATCAAAAAGAAGCAAGAAGAATAAAAAGCCTTTATTGTAACATTGCTAAACAGTTTAACAAGCTCGTTCTCTATTGGCTGTGTTCCAGACTATTTTAAGATTGCCTGCATTCAACCACTTCTAAAAAAAACCAAATCTTGATCCAGCCATTCTTAGTAATTTTAGACCAATATCAAAATTGCCTTTTATTTTGAAAGTTTTGGAAAAAGTAGTCGCAAAGCTACTTTTAGAAGTGGTGGAAACCAACAATATTTTTGAGAAATTTCAATTAGTTTTTAGACGTCAACATAGTACAGAAACTGCTCTTCTCAGGGTCACTAATAATCTTTTGTTGAATGCTGACTCTGGTGACTGCTCATTACTGGTGCTTTTGGATATTAGTGCTGCCTTTGATACAGTTGATCATGTCATCATGATTGATAGGCTGAGAAATTGGGTCGGGCTCTCTGGGTCTGTTCTGAAATGGTTCTCTTCATATCTGTCGAACAGAAAATTTTTGGTTTCCCTCGGTGAACATGTCTCCTCGCCTGTGCTGCTTACTTCAGGTTTACCTCAAGGCTCCATACTTGGGCCTATATTGTTTTGTATTTATATGTTACCTCTGGGTTCTATCATTTGTCAGCATAAAATAACTTTTCACTGTTATGCTGATGACACGCAGTTGTATATTTCAGTAAAATCCACTGATTTCAGCAATGTGTTGGTGTTGCATGACTGTTTAGCTGATGTTCAAAATTGGTTGGCTAATAATTTTTTGTAGTTAAACCCAAATAAAACTGAAGTCATTATACTTGGTCCAAAGTTGGTGTTTGATAAAATACAATCATCTCTTGGACCTCTTGCTTCTAATATTAGGCCCTCTTCCCGAAATCTCGATGTGATATTTGATACTGAACTCAAATTTGAGCTCCACGTTAAGAGGCTTGTGCAGTCATGCTACTTGCAACTTCGTAATATAGCTTAAATTAGGTCTGTTCTGTCATTTGAAGATACCAAAAAAATTATCCATGCTTTTATCACATCAAGATTAGACTATTGCAACTCGTTATTTACTTGTCTGAATAAGAAATCTTTGAACAAACTGCAAGTAGTTCAAAATTTGGCTGCAAGATTGCTCACTATAACAAATAAAAGAGCCCACATTACCCCGATTTTGGCTTCTTTACATTGGCTGCCAGTTCAATTCCAAATTGATTTTAAAATTTTATTAATTACATGGCATGGCACCAGAATGTATAAGTGAGCTTTTAAATCCTTACAGACCTAAAAGACTGCTGAGATCTACCAAGCAAGCATTATTGGCTGTTCCAGAGTCCAAGTTAAAAACAAAGGGTAATCGAGCCTTTTCGGTAAAGGCTCCAAGACTCTGGAACAGCCTCCCAAACAATATTAGAAATGCTGACTCTTTATCATCTTTTAAATCTCTTTTAAAGACTCATTTTTTTAGGCTTGCTTCTGCTGATTTTACGGTTTGAATTCTTTTATTGTACGGGTGTGTTTGCATGTATGTCTCCTTTTATCTTAATTCTTCCTATTTTGATGTTTAATTCCCTACTTTCCCCATTTTGTTTTATTGCTTTTATGTACATGTATTTTTACCTGCTTGTGAAGCACTTTGTGCTGTATTGCTTAAAAGGTGCTATATAAATAAATTTATTATAAGCTGACATGTTTCGACCTATGCAGTCATCAAGGCGTCAGATGTTCCACTAGGTGTATTTTTTGGCATCATTCAACTTTTCTAGTCTTTTGCAGCCCCTGCCTGAACTTTTGAAATGTATTGCTGACATCAAATTCAAAATGAGCAAATATTTTTCAACAAGACTAGGTGCAACCTAGTATATGGCTGGGCCGCCACGTGCTGTATGAGAATGTGGGCCAAAGAAAAGGGTGCTAAATGGGGCAAAGCTCACAATTATATGAAGTGCAAGTTTAGTAATGAGCTGGATCTGATAAATTATTTACAAAGTGGGTGGGGAGAGTGGGAGAGTAAGAGTGTGAAAGAGTGAGTGTGACGGTGCGTTCAGGAACCACACGCAAGAGAGGGAAATCCAAAAAACATATGCCTTTAATGAGTTCTGGGTCAGTACCAAAAAAAAAAAAAAACTAAGGCCCGTATTCAGAAACGACACTCACACTAATTGAGTGTGAGTGAGTACTAAAACTTAGTTAGTGTCAGGTTATACTAAATGAGTCAGAGGTTGCCCTAACACTCATTTGCTTTCAGAGACCTCACTCACACTGAAATTAGTATCCCTTTCTGAGTGAAGGTTGAGTGCAGGGAACACCTACCTTGAGCCGCACTAACTTGCGCCGGTATTTCGTTGTGAGGGCTTTTAGGTGGTTACAAACATTAGAAACTCTGGATCATTTACCGTCACGTTTCGAATTTAATCGCATAAATACGCAAATTTTAACTTTAATGATGATAACGATGCCGCTAACTTGCTGACTGACCACGTGGCTTCAGTGGTTACGAACTGCACTGTGGTGAACTCGAGGTTAGCATTTGTGTTCCCACCAGTGGCTACTGGCGAACTGGCAGTAGGGGCAGCTCAAAACCATCCCTTAAAAATAATGATTGGACATGACCTGTTTTCAATCATTTAATAAAATTTTATTTACTTGAACTCCAAAAATCCTAAGGATTATCGTGTTTCGCCAGTTCTACTTGTTAAGTTAGAATGAGCACTGATAATTATTGCCCTGTTTTCAATTCATTATGTTACCATTTCAGAAACTCCGAAAAATCTCAACATTATCAGGTGTGGCCAGTTTTCATTAACGACGCATACCTGTCAACTCTCACGCATTCGGATTTCTCGCGCTTTTCTTTATTAATGGGTTGGAAAATTCTGCGCTCAGCTGGCTCGTGGGGCGCCGTGTGGATTGGCCTGCGAGGCTCATGTAGCCAAGTCACGAGAATCCATTCTTTTCTACATTCTTAATTGCTGAATGTAGAAGGAAATGTCTGGCACGTTTCACAGATTGTTGCTTATGCCCGTGATCCACTTACGCTTTTAAGGTCTCCGATTGTCCCGATTCTCCCCCTCCGACTAGTTACGAACGATTACGAGCGGAAATTTCTGTCACGCGCAAGACATAGGTGGATCATGACTTCCGACCTGTTCTGACCCTTCCGCGTGAATAAGACAGGTTCCGACTGGATCGGATCACTCGGATCCCTCTTCCGACAAAATCAAACCAGTTTTATTTTGTCGGAAGGTATGAGTTGTCGGAAGGACGCGGGGAGTATCGGTTAAATCAAAGTGCAAACTAGGTGGCGAATATTTCCTCTGCAATTAGCCAATTAGAAACCGTTTACAAGAACAACCGCCATCTTTATTGTTGACATTGGCAAAAATCAATCGGAAATGCTCGCATTAGTGGATCATGGGATAAAATTTTTTCCCAAATCACTCTGACTTTCTACGATTGTTTACGCGAGTTTCGGATGGTTCCCGGCGCTTCCAAAAGCTTCCGACCAGCCACGATTGCTTGCGTGCGGAAGCCTTAAAAGCATAAGTGGATCACAGGCATTAGTGAGCCTCGCGAGCTGTCCTGCGCCTTTCTCGAGCCACTCGACCACAGAATTTATGAAGACATGCTGATATTTACGTCGTCATTTATGTGCGAAAGAAACGCCTCAATTTTGTGAAGCAATGTATAACAACGCTATTAAAAATAAATTTCATTGTCGTTTTACCAATTAGTCTGAGAAACTTTCTAATCAAGAAAAGTAAACTGCAACAGGTTTAGGTCAATCAGCACTGAAGGGTGTGGATTGAGCGTCCCTTTGCAGCAGCCGACGCACCGCCTGTGGTACCCAGTGCCTACTACTGTCAGTTATGCTCGAGTGGTGTTTGTGAATAGCAACTGGCGAGGAGTGGGACCGCTCCCTCGGTTAGTGGTAGGTCGATCTCTCTCTCACACTCCAGTTACATTTCAATCGTACTCACTATATGGTGAGTGGAGGGTGAGTGTGAGTGTTGTTTCTGAATACGGGCCTAAGTTTTAGAACTCACTTACACTCAATTAGTGTGAGTGTCGTTTCTGAATACGGGCCTAAGTGCACAGACAATGAGTGCAGGAAAGCAATTAAGCACGTGCGAGAGATCTCGCAGAAACGCTGAGGGAGGTAGGTAAAGCTGAGCAAGAGGCGGAGACTAGAACAGGGCAATTGCTGAGAGGGAATTAGTACTAATTAGTAGCGGTGCAACTTTACAGATTTAACTAGAGTGCTCGTTAGTGAGTTAGTAATATATACATGGATTAGTTGGGTTAGTAGACTATGATACAAAATACAAATGTTAGTCTTGTTAGTAATCAGAACAGCAAAAGCGAAGGAAGTAAACGAGAATTGAAGGAATATTATGAAACACCAGAAACCATTGAAATCACCCGAAGCATGTGAGCACACAGACCGGGGAGACGGACTGAACCAACTAGATACGTGACAGGGGAGACAAGTGCAATGGAACCGAAAATGGCATGAACTGAAAACTTGAGAATTACAATAACCAAAAAGAATAAATAAAAGACAAAATCATGAACAACAAACATGAAAATAAACATGAACACAAAACCATAATCATGACAGAGGGAGTGGGAGTGAGTGAGAGTGTGAGGTAATGGTAGTGGGAGATGGAAGGGGGGTCTTGAGTATGGAAAACATCAAAAGCAAGTGATGCATTTGAATAGACAAAGAGCTAGAGTAAGGGTAGCAGTTATTGATTTTGTGAATGTGAATTTGAGAGAGACAGCAGCAACAAATGTAGATAGCAGATAAAGTATGTATGCATGTTCCTGAATCGTAATGAAACAATAAAGTTATTGTTACATTTGTGCTAACCGGGAACGTGACGTCACTTTTGTGAACACATGGCAGTTCCTAGATAGTGAGGGTGTAAGAACTAACTTCAAAGATTCCTTTTTTTCCCCACGTTTCGTCTTAGGGCATGTTATGGACAAAGAATCCACAGTTTCGAGTAGAACCGCTTAATAAACATTTTCGAGTGAAGGAGCTGCCATGTGTTTACATGAAGCGTTATTTGATATTGGTGATGAATGAATATGGTTAACTATGTGACAAAAAAATTGAAATGCAATTAATTTTAATGAATTTATGACCTATTGAAAGCTCTCGAAAAGGCCTTGTAGTTAACAGCAAGATCGTGAGAATTGGCTGAGAAATAAGAAGGTTCATTCAATAATTTAATTTCATTTTATTTGATTTGGCTGATGTGATTTCCACTAGTCCTTCATCAGAGGATTTTCCACCCCAGAATTCTTCTGGCCTTATTAGGTCAGTTTACATTTTCCACCATAATCAGAATTCCTGGGAGATTTTCTTTACTTTTTTTTTTAAAGGCCTTAACCACTTACATTACATCCAGCAACAAGTGCAACAGTGAATTGCTTTTTTATAATTTCTCAAATATCCAACCAAAAAGCGTAAAACATTCTTCCTGCATAACGATCCTGGATCATTTTATGAGCGGAAATGAACGGAAATAGGGTCGCCGCATGAAACGCTCTTTTGTTGAGAGCGCGTACAGTGTTGGAAGCACAAAACCGACATTAACAAAGAAAGATCAGACCACCGTTGTGGTACCAATTGTCTCTGATTTCGAGTTCAGGGTTTGTTGAGCCGGCTCAATGAAATGAAGCCTGTCTATGTGTGTCTCTCATCAAGCCGCTGGCGGCGGCTCCTGGTGCCGCGGGGGGAGAGAACCCGCGGTGTTACTGATTCTGGATCAGGGATAATGTCCTCAGGGAACGTACTGTGCACGATCGGTCATTTTGTGGACGGAAATAGGGTCAATTGACGCATGAAACGCTCTTTAGTTGAGAGCGCATACAGTGTTGAACGCACAAAACCGCCATTAACAAAGAAAGATCACGACCACTGCTGTGGTACCAATTATCTCTGATTGCGAGTTCAGGGTTTGTTGAACCGGCTCAGTGAAATATAGCCTGTCTATGTGTGTCTCCCATTCAGCCGCTGGCGTTGCCCCCTGGTGCCGTGGGGGGAGGGAACCCGCAGTGTTACTGATTCTGGATCAGGGACAATGTCCTCAGGGAATGTACAGCACGCGCTCGGTCATTTTTATTGAGAGCGAATACAATCAGTGTTGAAAGCACAGAAAGAAGATTAACAAAGAAAGATTACAACCACCGTTGTGGTACCAATTATCTCTGATTGCGAGTTCATGGTGGCTCACTCAAATATAACCTGTCTATGTTGAACTTGCTTCGTAGTATACCTCCCAGGAGATACAAGTGACAAACGCCCCAGCCAGCCAGCAAATTGTCAGCCAACCAATCGTTAAAGTTCTTGCCCGCCGGCCGACCAATTGCTGAAGTCATTCGTCGGCCGACCAATCGTTGAAATTCTTCCCCGCCGTCCGACCAGTTGCTGAACTTCTTCCCAACCGGCCAGCCAATCGTTGAACTTGATCACTCAGGCAGTCAGTCACTCACTCACTCACTCAGCGACATTCGCGTTTATAGGGGCCTGGCCGCTATTCGCGGCCCAGCCCAAAAAAACAATGAAGATTTCTCTGTTTCAACATTTGATATGTTGTCTTTGGACTATTTTCAGTTCAATATAGGGCTTAAATGATTTGCAAATCATTGGATTCTGTTTTTATTTACATCTTACACAGAGTCCGAACTTTTCTGGAAATGGGGTTTTATATACTGTAGATATAAATATATATGCTAAATACTGTACTGTGGATACTTGCATATGTTGCAATGTTGACTTTGGTAAACATATTGCATTACTTTTTTTCTCTTTTTTTGTTGTCAGAACAATTTTTTGAAAAATAGAGTAATAGAAATTCCATAGAAAGTTTCTTTGCATGTTTGGATAAAGACCTGTGACTGTCTTGCAATACCTGTGTGATCTATGTGTGTACGCCTAACAAATACTACACACAGTTTTTCAAGTGCCCAGATAAATTTCCATACCTCTACACAAAGGGCTCTAATTTCTCGGTGCAGCGCAGGGTGGCGCAGCGTGGTGCAGCCCCCGCAGTAGTAATTTTGTCCGGCGCAGCCCGTGCAGTGGTAATTTCGTCCCGTACGCAGCCACTTTGGCAATTTGGTAGACCGACGTGCGCCGAGATGGGTGTGGCGGCGTAGTAGGGGGAGGTGTCACATATTCACATGGTGACAATTTCATGGCAAAAGGCTCTGCCAAAAGTGCGCAGAGTGCTTGCCAGCTCCAACCTGGTTTACTTTCTGTGCAGTGGTAATTTGGCTGGCTGGTGCACAGTGTGCACACGTCACTGAAACCTCACGGGCAGGTTTCCAGAATGTCAGGCACATTTCAATGCAATAAATAATTACAGCAACCACTATTTAATGTAACAATCTGAATCAGGACATAAATTATAGTATCTATATCGATTGTCCTGATGTCAGATCAAAGGCGGTTGGCAGGCGTAATGGAAACTCGACCTGGCTTAATCAACGCAGCTGAATCCGTGATGCAAACTAACGACTTCACATCTTTCTCAGCCAACCACAAACTGCCTCGGCATCAGGTAGTGCATGTATATCCGGCTTCTCTCATCTCAAAAAATGAAAAAAGAAAAAAGAAAAAAGAGAGACGCTTGCAATGCGTCCTTTACGCACAGGTGCTTCTGATTTCATCCGCGTCACGCATGGTATTTGTTTATGTTGTGATCTGTGCACAATACTTATCTTTATTACACGGGGTTTAAATATAGGTTACTAAATGCGAGTGCCTTTATTAGTGGGAAAATATGTTTGCCTTACCCGTAATGCCAACCTCAATCCCACCAAAGCCCTCGACACTGACAGCTGAGAGGGTGGAGGACGTAATGTCCTCCGCCGAACTCATGGCCACGCTGGTGGAGGGGCCGCCTCCGGTGGCCATTTACACCTTTTCCACTAAAAAGAACCTGGTGCTAGAGCCGTGCTGGTGCTAGTGCCAGTGCTTAGTTAGTTCAACCCACGAACCTCCTCAGAACCTGTTTGCTTTTCCATCGCCGAGGAGCCAAATCAGAACCACGCAATCACGTCGCTGTAATTTAAGACCAACAGATCAGGAGAAAATAAACTTCGTTCGAGACCTGCGTCTCTCTCAGCAGCGCTCACGTAATAGCAGGCAATACAGAAATACAGTATGTACTGCGGGAACCACGAATAAAAATTTTTAACAAAAAGAATGCTTGTGTTCTATGCTCAGTAAAGCCGCTTGCACACTGGACACAAAATGAATTTTTCATTTTATTATAATGATTAATGATTCAAACTGATTACATTCAAAGTCAATGCAAAGATGCGAATACATGCATGTACTATTGCGTCTTTTTTATCGTTTTATTGACTTTGAATGTAATCTGTCGTGTAAAAAATTAGTTCCCCAAAATTTTAAGTAGCCAGTGTGCAAGCAGCTTATTACTTTTCAAATACTTCATAAGTTTGAATGATCTTATTGTCACTGAGGTTTTATCGTTTTTAGTGAGGGAAAGGAATAAAGCCTGATTGCTATAATCTCGTACTGAGTTAAGATCACATATTGAAAATAAATGTGTAACATATCTTGCATTGTTGTCCATACATGTTAATCCCAAAATTTTAAGTAGCAACAGGGTGTAATAATTGGAACACGCTATCCAGCGTTTCTCTTCCCAATGGTGCAGGCAGAGGAAATAAATGAGCAATCGTCCATAGTATTTCATTCCAACTTCATAAGTTTGAATGATCTGGCGTGGTTTTTGGTTGTTCGTTTTGAAATTCCATTCAAGTTCGCTTATGGTAATAATTAATGCCCTTTGGATGTATAAAAAATATTTGAAATGCCCAATGCCTAGCTATGCCAGCTAACTCATCATGAAAATTCCCCATTGCTACTGTTATTAAACTGGGAACAGGGTCGCTGGCCACTATTAGGACCGCGAGTTCTGTAATGCTTAATATAGGCGTAAAAGTTACAAATGCGGTGCAGAAAACATGCCTGAAGCAGCAAAAGTAAAATGCAACATTACAGCACAGCGCATCATGCAGATATAGGACAGAGGCTTCTTTATTCCAACATTTTAAAGGTGAGGAGAGGAGCTCATTTGATTGGTGAAGATTTGACTCATCGTCTGTGTTAAACCCATGACATGTAAATGTGCCTTCTCTCCTCCCTTTTTGCCACTTGCACCAGCGAAAGGACAGAGGAGTACTTTATACATAAGCCCGGCTGCACCGGGACAGCTTCTTTATTCCAAATTTTAAAGGTGAAATCATTTGATTGGTGAAGATTTGACCTGGATACACCCCTTGCCACTTGCGCGCTCCCCCACGGGCATTCGCCACGCCTGCGCCACGCCTGCGCCTGGTCAACGAATTTAGAGCCCACAGTGTTTCATGACTCCCAATGAGGAGTGTTCAATTGCACAACAAAAGGTGTTTCATGACTCCCGATGAGGAGTGTTCTAATACTGGAAATTTCTGCAGACCGAAGGAGTTTCACCACACCCACCATCCGGCATACACATAATCAACACATGCGTGACAGCCCTCTGCCCCCACTTCTCACATCTCAGACACGTCAGGCTTGGTGACAGTGCGTGTGTGAAAATAAAAAGCCATTTTAATTCTGAGGGGAGGGACAGATTTGAATTATGTTTTCCACCAACAGCCACATACAACTCAGAACAAACAACGTGTTAGCTTTATAGATAATCAATTCAGTTTGACACCTGCTTCAGATGGAACTGCGGGTAATGATAAGGTATGCTGCTTAGATGCTTGACTGCATTATCAGGTACAGGTTATCATGGGACCTTGGGACAAACTGTATTTTCATAAACTCCAGTTCAGAGCACTGAGCATCAATTTTGGCGAGTTTACACAAAATCAAAACATTTTAGTTCCATTGATCAATGGAAGATTCCTGCAAAATATGCTGCCAGTGATAAATGGAAATAGAGATAACTGAGTGTTTAATCAAATGCTATCATGTGTAATGCATGTGGCAAGAAAGCTGCCATTTAGTGCGATCTTGAAATGTTGATAGACAGTCTTTGGGTATAAATTAAATGCTTGATGAAATGAAATTGCAAAATGGTATTTTCTATGCAATAGTACTTCGATGAATTCCTTTAATAGGTTTCTTCCAGTATTGCACGTTTCAAGCTGATAAATCAAGTGACCCACACAACGTTTTAAATGACTGTAATAAAGGAATAAAACTGGAATAAAACTGATGAACTTCAGCTGACCTGGTGTAGCAGCCAAGAACAATATGCTTTAATTGTCAAACATAATTGTGAGAATTACTCTAAATATTGTGTAGTCTGCACTTGACTGTTTTTTAAAGACAAGGAGAGTAAGGGGGAAATTTAGAAAAATTTGATTCTTTAATGATAAATTTCAACAGAATCTTGAGTGTGATAGAACTGCTGGGTCCTTCAGTGGTAAAATGTGTTTGATCGGTCTCCTAGCAATGTTTCATTTTATAAGTCTAATGCATATGTAATATTTTTTGAAGTTGGACATAGTTGGTTGTTTTGCTGCCCTCTATTGGTCATTTTTTGTTCATATGATTTCTTCATCCTCACCAACAGAATTCACTTCAGAGTACTTGACTCTCTGGTCCACATTGTCGTGCTCTAAAACTGTGCAGTACTATAATGTACACAAACATCTGCTCTGTGGTGATTAAACACTGAGCTGAATGTAACAAATGTGTGCAAAATTTTAATAAGCTGTATTAATGAACAGTTAGCATGGCTTTCTTCTCTTCCACTTTATATACTGGACAAAGAAAGTTAGGGATCACTCTGATTTTTAATATTGAAATATGATATGGAACATAATTTGAACTATCAAATATTTCAAATTCGAAAATTGGGGTGATCCCTAATTTTCTTTGTCCAGTATAGATGGAGATGAATGAAGTTTATGTACCAAGAGGCACTAAAAATGCGACAAGCAACAATGTACAAAAGTTTTTGTAAATAATGTATTAAGGAAAAAAATAAATACAAGGATATTTAAAGTAGAGTATTAGTTTACAAATGGTGCATTCTGACAAATGGGCAGAGCACGTGCTATCAACAATAGTCCAATACATGAGACACTCCTTAAATGAGCAACTTGATGGAGAGTAAGCAAAGAAATGTTATATGCATTGCTCAACATTAACCATGGCTGTAACAGCCGGGCGCTCGTCAGGAAGATTCTAAGCTTGTTCATGTTCGGGTATCCTCCGCGCTCATTCTGAACTTGCGAGAACTCAACCAATGAGTGTAAAGAAGCAGTATTGATGGGCACGTGCTTCGGAGGAGAGCCGTGGACTGTCCCTCTCTCCTGAATTGGCAACAAGGGGTCGTAAACGAGCAAACCTTGTACATAGTTCCTCAAATTGGGCATTCCAGATTCGGGTGGGATTGGAGATGCCAAATTTAAAAAAAAAAAAAAAAAATGGCTATAACAATTCTGTCTTAAAAATTTTACATTTGTGGAAAGTCATGATGCCACGATTGATACAATGAAACAGGGATCAGGCGATTGGAATGCTGATGGCCAGAATGAGTGCAGCCACAGTTGAGGCACACTTTAAAGTGCATTGTGTGATTGTTTTGCATCTGGAAATGCAATTAAAGCAAACAGAAAGCACTCGAGATCGACTGCGGCCTCAGCTGCCACGTGTGACCATGCATGTGCAGGACCATAGCATTCGTGTGATGCATCTCAGAGACCGATTTCGTCCAGCAATGCTGACCGCTCTCGAGGTTCCCAGAAGATGCTGTGACCATATCAGCTCCCACACGGTGCAAAGATGGCTCCAGGATGAAGGCGTCTCTTCATTTAGAGCACGTATTGGGATGGTCCTGACGGATCTAAGAGTGCTATTCGTCGTCTGAGGGGACAGGCAAGTTTTGACAAAAATTGGCCTAATTGCCAATGGTGTCACATTATGTTTAGAGGCGGATCGCATGACTTGCTTTTCGCGACTGTCCCTACTGAGAACAAGAAGCACGTCTGTAATCCATCAGGACCATCCCAATAATTTCTATTAATTCAATGGCCCAATATCAAACATACTAAAAACCATAGCCATACCCACCATTCAAGTCCTTGAGGATTAGACCTCAGTATTTTCCTGAGGTATACATTACATTTTGTGAAAATATTGCTGACAAATAACCTTACTCTGTTGTGGCAAAGATTGAAATACCAATGGCAAGACAATCCACTTTGATTAGCTTGTTTTGTTATTGTTGGTATGTGAGGGTCAGGCAGCAAAGTTGATGTCCTTCAGAATAAAATAGAATAGAATAGAATAAACTTTATTATCCCAGAGGGAAATTTGTTATGGACAACAATGCCACTTGGTTGCAGACAATGAACATAAAAACCTACTCGACAAACAAAAGCAAACACACATTCACTCAGTATTGCAACTCCCCTATAAAGTGCATCAGTATCCATCATCCCCCCATTGCATAATTCAGCCCAAAAAAAGACAGTCATATACAAAGCACAAAGTAAAACAATAGTTCAAGTCAGTAAAAACGAAATAATAAAAAATCAATAAATAGACAGGGTGCATCCTCCTGCAAACCCCTTATCGGGAGGCCCATTTTTTGTTCACTTAAACTATGGAAGTTGGGAGGAAAGAGAGCTTGAAACGATTGTACTTCGTTTTGCAGACTTTATAACGTCGCCCTGAAGGAAGCGCTTCGTATTCGGAGTATAGAATATGAGCGGGATCCTGCAAGATTTTCTTAGCCTTGTTGATTACCTAAGTTTCAAAGATACCATGAAGGGACAGAGAGTACCTTCCCCCAATCATCTTTAAGGCAGCATTTACCGTCTTCACAATTTTAGATTTATATTGGACAGTAAGGGGTCCAAACCAGGCTGCCATCCCATACCTAATTATGCTTACTAGCACTGCGTTGAAGAAGCTGTGCATAATCTTTGTGCTCACACCGTAGAGTCTAAGTTTTCGAAGGAAGTGCAGTCTTCTATTTGAGTAGGTCATCCAATTGGATACCAAGATACTTATGAGAATGAACCTGCTCAATTGTGGTGTCACCTATGACAACCGGATCGTGAACAGACACTTTCTTGGGGTCAAAAATCATCTCTTTTGTTTTTTTGGTGTTGAGAACAAGGTGATGTCTCACACACCAATCATGGAAAGAATTGATCTCTCTGAGGTACCCAGTGAGGCAGTTATTGGCACGCAACAGGCTTAAAATAATGGTGTCATCTGAAAATTTTATGATAAAAGTATTGGGATGGCTGCTCCTGCACTCATTTGTATACAGTGTGAATAAAAGTGGAGAGCTCACAGCACCTTGTGGAACCCCGGTATTACATAGTTTAGCCGTGGAGAGTGTACCATTCACACAGACTTGTTGTGAACTGTCAGTTAAAAGTGAATAAAACCATTTAATAATATAGGGATTGACTTGCAAGTCACTCAGCTTCCTAACCAGCAGGTGAGGGCGAACAGTATCAAATGCAGAACTAAAATCTGCGAACAAGACCCTAGCGTATGTCCTAGGGTCTTCAAGATGCTTACCGATAAGATGGGTCACACTGATTACAGCGTCCTCAGTGCTACGCGTCGCCCTATATGCAAATTGAAGAGGGTCTAAGTAAGAGGAGATAGAAGGTTTGATCATGTTGATAATTACTCTCTCAAAACACTTCATGACAGAACAAGTCAATGAAACAGGACGAAAGTGTTTGTTCTCAGCAAGACATGGGACTTTAGGTATTGGAATCACTATAGATTTCTTCCACAGTGCTGGAACAGTATGGCTATCAACAGACCTTTGAAAAATAGGGCACCAGGCCTCAGTTAATTCAGAGAAACAGAATTTTAACAAGAAAGCCAGCAAGCCATCAGGACCCAAAGATTTCTTATTTTTCACATTTTTAAAAATAGACTGAACCTGTTGAGGGTCAATTTTCACACAGTTAGAGGAATCCTTAATGGAGTTGATAACTTCGGTTACCCCTGGAAAGTCATTTTGCGTGTCAAATCTTAAAAAGAAGTCATTAAGTTCATTTGATCTGTCTAGTTCATTCAGAGTGACAAGCTGTTTTTTACCACAATTCATATTAGTTATTTTCCTCACAGAGTCCCGCAAAGATTTGTTGTCCCTCGTGTTAAAGCTGCGTTCTATTGCATCACAATGCCTCTCCATGGCCTTTCTTAACATCTTGTTGAGATCTTTTTGTGCAGAATTGGTAATATCTTTGCGGAATGCTGGTAATTTTAAACAAAGTTCGAACTTCTGAGCCTGGGTCACGGTACCTGCATGGTCAAAAATGTCTATTTCCATGTGGCATTTTTATGCCATAATGACGACGCTTTTGTGCAATAGTGTTACCACTAGGCGTAAAAACCGCCTGGTGGCGAAAGAACGTGTGGTGGCATAAAAACGCCTGGGCTGAGCCCAGCCCTTCGTGTAGATCCACCTGACTTGACTGTTATCAGGCTATTGAATAGGCAATATCGGCATACATTTCTCCCATAGATATAGGCTAGTAGGGGCCTACTAGACCTACTAGTAGTCATTATTTCCCTCAAAGTACAAGTAACCTTGCTTTATTTCCCACAAAGTACTTGACTAAGTAATAAGGAACTTACCTAGCTTCCAAGCTTCCTAGCTTGAAAATGCATAGCAGCGCATAGCTGTAATTCTTTGTCTGTTTCTTTTTGTTAATGAGTATCAAGTGAGCTAGGGGTCCACCACATTGGATCACTTTTGCAAATGGGTGATAACCTGTTAGTTAGGTCTAGTATCCCCCACTAGCTTAGTATATGTATGGGGGATTTGTGTGCTGATAGCGTCTATTCAATTGCCTGATAACAGTCAAACCGCATGGTAGATCCCACCTCTTGCGTCAGGTCTTGGGAGTATAATGGAACTCTATAATGGAACTTTACTTTCAAAAATAAGCTCAATGTACAATGGATTCTGCAATGAAGTCAATACGATCAAGGGGAACGATTTGTATTTTCTGAATAATAAAATACAATAATAACAATCTGTTTTCACATTACACACAAGAAAAAGGAAAAATAAAATGATTTCACAAGAAATTTATCCAACAGACATGAATTACATGGACTCACTGACACACCATCCCCACAGTGTAGCTGTAATCCCTAGAACGGGAGGTATAATTCCGGGAAAGCACTGGGTTTTTTTTTTCCTCCATCCATACAGTGCTGTGAAAAAGTATTCGCCCCCTTCCTGATTTCTTTTTCTTTTTTTTTTTGCATATTTGCCACACATAAATGTTTCAGATCATCAAACAAATTTTAATATTAGACAAAGATAACCTGAGTAAATACAAAATGCAGTTTTTAAATGATGATTTCATTTACTGAGGGGAAAAAAGCTATCCAAACCTACCTGGCCCTACGTGAAAAAGTAATTGCCCCCCCTTGTTAAATCATGAATTAACTGTGATTAAGTTCAATTTCACAAGCCACACCGAGGCCTAATTACTGCCAGACCTGTTGAATCAAGAAATGACTTAAATAGAACCTTACATAGTGAAGTAGGCTAAAAGATCTCAAAAAGCAACTCATCATGCCGCGATCGAAAGAAATTCAAGAACAGATGAGAAACAGAGTCATTGACATCTATCAGTGTGGAAAGGGTTACAAAGCTATTTCCAAGGCTTTGGGACTCCAGCAAACCACGGTGAGAGCCATTATCCACAAATGGAGAAAACTTGGAACAGTGGTGAACCTTCCCAGGAGTGGCCAGCCCACCAAAATTACTCCAAGAGTACATTAATGACTCATCCAAGAGGTCACAAAAAAACCCAGAACAACATCTAAAGAGCTGCAGGGCTCACTTGCCTCATTTAAAGTCAGTGTTCATGATTCAGCAAAAAGAAAGAGACTGGGCAAAAATGGCATCCATGGGAGAGTTCCAAGGCGAAAACCACAGCTGACCAAAAAGAACACAAAGGCTCGTCTCACATTTGACAAAAAACATCTTGATGATCCCCAAGTTTTTTGGGAAAATATTTTGTGGACTGACGAGACAAAAGTTGAACTTTTTGGAAGGTGTGCATCCCGTTACATTTGGTGTAAAGCTAACACAGCATTTCATAAAAAGAACATCATCCCAACATGGTAGTGTGATGGTCTGGGGCTGCTTTGCTGCTTCAGGACCTGGACGACTTGCCGTAATTGATGGAACCATGAATTCCGCTCTCTACCAGAAAATCCTGTAGGAGAATGTCAGACCATCAGTTTGTGACCTCAAGCTCAAGCGCACTTGGGTTATGCAGCAGGACAATTATCCGAAACACATCACCAAGTCCACCTCTGAATGGCTTAAAAAAAAAAAAAAAATTAAGGTTTTGGAGTGGCCTAGTCAAAGTCCAGACTTAAATCCAATTGAGATGCTGTGGCATGACCTTAAACAGGCCGTTCATGCTCAAAAACCCTCCAATGCAGCTGAATTAAAACAATTCTGCAAAGAAGAGTGGGCCAAAATTCCTCTGCAGTGATGCGAAAGACTAATTACCAGTTATCACAAATGCTCGATTGCAGTTGTTGTCGCCGACAACAGGTTATTATTAGGTTTGGGGGGCAATTACCTTTTCACACAGGGCCAGGTAGGTTTGGATAGCTTTTTTCCCCTCAATAAATGAAATCATAATTTAAAAACTGCATTTTGTATTTACTCAAGTTATCTAAGTCTCATATTAAAATTTATTTGATGATCTGAAACATTTAAGTGTGAAAAATATGCAAAAAAGTAAGAAATCAGGAAGGGGGCAAATACTTTTTCACAGCACTGTACAATATCACTATTAAGTATGCTGCCAATGTAGCCCTTCCGTGATCTGTCATTTCTTTAAACTTTCTTAATAATTTCAGGGTTATACTAACCCCAATTCCAATGAAGTTGGGACGCTGTGTAAAATGTGAATAAAAACAGAATGCAATGAAGTCGCAAATCAAATAAACCCACATTTTATTCACAATAGAACAAAGACAACATATCAGATGTTGAAAGTGAGAGATTTTACCATTTCATGAAAAATATTAGCTCATTTTGAATTTGATGGCAGCAACACATCTCATTAAAGCTGGGACAGGGCCATGTTTACCATTGTGTAGCATCCCCTCTTTTTTTAACAACAGTCTGTAAATGTCAGGGAAGTGGAGTTTTGGAAGAGGGATGTTGTCCCACTCTTGCCTGATGTAGGATTCTAGCTGCTCAACAATCCTGGGTCAGATTTTTTGTTTTATGATGCGCCAAATGTTTTCTATTGGTGAAAGCTCTGGACCACTGGCACACCATTTCAGCACCTGGACTCTTCTACAAGCAAGCCATGCTGTTGTGATGGATGCAGTATGTGGGTTAGCATTGTCTTGCTGAAATATGCAAAGCCTTCCCTGAAAGAGACGTTGTTGTAAAACCTTTATATCTTTTCAGCATTGATAATGCCTATCCAGATGTGTAAGCTGCCCATGCCAGAACCACTAATTCAACCCTATGCCATCAGAGATGCTAGCTTTTGAATTGAGCGCTGATAACAAGCTGGATGGTCCCTCTCCTTTTTAGTCTGCATGAAACGGCGTTGATGGTTTCCAAAAAGAATTTCAATTTTTGATTAATTTGACCACAAAACAGTTTTCCATTTTACCTCAGTCCATTTTAAATGAGCTTTGGCCCAGAGAAGACGGTGGCATTTCTGGATCGTGTTCACATATGCATGATACAGCTTTAACTTGCATTTGTGGATTGCACAGCAAACTGTGTTCATAGACAATGATTTCTGGAAGTGTTCCTGAGCCCATGCAGTGAATTCCAGTGCAGAATTATGCCTGTTTTTAATGCAGTGCCGCCTGAGGGCCCAAAGATCACGAGCATCCAATATTGACCTTCAGCTTTGTCCCTTGCGCACAGAGATTTCTCCAGATTTTCCGAATCTTTTGATGATATTATGTACTGTAGATGGTGAGATATTCAAAATCTTCGCAATTTTACATTGAGGAACATTTTCTGAAATTGTTCCACAATATTTTGACTCAGTTTTTCACATATTGGTGAGCCTCTGCCCATCTTTTTTTCTGAGAGACTCTGCCTCTCTAAAATGCTCTTTTATTACCCAGTGATGTCACTGACCTGTTGCCAATTAACCTAATCACTTGTAAAATGCTCCTCCAGCTCCTTTTTACTTTTCCAGCCTTTTGTTGCCCCTGGCCCAACTTTTTTGAGATGTGTTGCTGCCATCAAACTCAAGATTAGCTAATATTTTTCATGAAATGGTAAAATGTCTCGCTTTCAACGTCAGATACGTTGTCTATGTTCTTTTGTTAATAAAATGTGGGTTTATGAGATTTGCAAATCATTGCATTCTGTTTTTATTCATGTTTTAGACAGCATCCCAACTTCATGGGAATTGGGGTTTTTATATGGGTCTAGATTATTCATTAAATAAATTGTGTAATTATTAATCAAGCATTCTTAAATTGTAAGAGCTTGAAAGCAATTATGAGTTTCAGGGTCAGAGGCTCATGGCCAATCCCTTAACGCCGGCATTACCACCAGGGGGACGTCGGGCTTTAGGAAGTTAAGACAGACGTGTCTTTATTATCCATCCTCGCCATTTCATCTATCATAGAAGCACATCCCCTGCACTCTTATGACATTAACTAGGGGTTGGACTCCAGGAGGCAAGCAAAATGAAGGAACAAAAGAGTTCAAACTATTTACAATGAACACCAGGCTGCATACTGGACACATGGTGAAATGTGCGAATAAGAACAAATGGCATGCAGGTGCAGTGGCATAAACATCACTATGCACTCAAACTCCCCTGTATTTCAACACTTTTCTGCATGTTCTACGGTATGCACTTTTTGTTGCACTTGCCCTGGAATCCTAGTATTGGGAAAACTACCTTCTCTCTACCTTCCACAGACGGTCAGACAAGGTTTCATCGAACCAATGCAGCTGTAATGCTAGCATTCACCTCGTGCACAAGTGCACTCTAATCTGGCATAAACACTTTCTATGCTCTGTAACAGTGGTTCTCAACCTTTTTTGGACCAATGCCCCCCGAGAACATACTGACCATTGTTACCGCCCCCCCAACCCAAAATGCATAAGCCATTGTGTTAATTTTTTGACAGTGTTTTTGCTCTTTTTTAACACATTGCGCTTATTAATCAATCATAATCTGAATGCGCGGTTGAAGCAAATATGATCTTTACTCACATTTGGTTCCATACTTGTCATGGTTTAGGCGTGCGTTTGTTTGTTGGACCTTTCTTTGTTCTATCGTTTAGGACGATATTGGATTTCTTTTCCTGTCATGGTTTAGACATGCGTTTGTTTGTTGGACCTTTCTTTGTTCTATCGTCCGGGACGATATCGGATTTCTTCTGCATCGAATTCCTGGCCCAGCTGGCTGATTGAGCGCGGGCGGAGTTTTCCAGACTCTATATATATGGCCAGGGGTTCGCCACGCCTATCGCTAGAGTGTCTGTTTGTTTCTAGCACTTTGGCCTAAGATATCTCTAGTCAGTTTTTCTAGTGACTTGTTATCTTCCATTTATTGTTAAGAATTGCTTCTTTTAGAAGTTTTTTCTCCTCTCTCTTTGTTTATTCTCTCTCGCATTGCTTCCTTGTTGCGGACTTTTATTCGTCCTTGGAAGCGCAAGCTTTTACCGGAGGTGTGTACCTCCTTTTGTGTTTGTCTCTTATCCGGGCTGCTCTTTGTTCTTTCTCTCACTGGTCGCTGCACCTGGCGTCCTATCACCGCCCATTACAATACTAATTAAAACACTGCTACACTAGTTCAGTCTTTCCCATTGTACTGCATGCAATCGCTGACAACGCAAGGCTTCCTGACAAAAATACACTGCCGGGCCAAAAAAAGTCACCACCTGGATTTAACTAAGCAAATAGGTAAGAGGTTTCTATGGGATAATTACTGCAGTTATTAGTATGTTTCAACTGGCAACAGGTTTTTTTTTTTTTAATTGTTACTAATGCAGTGAGTGGCTTCTCATTTCTTAAATAACTATGTTGAAAGACATATCCTGTCATTCTGAAAAAGATGTTACTCTGTTTCAGAAGGGTTAAATTATTTGCCTGCATCGAGCAATGAAAACGACTAAGGAGATCGCTGAAACTACTAAAATTGGGTTAAGGACTGTCCAACGCATCATTAAAACCTGGAAGAACAGTGGTGAACCATCATTTTTGATGACGAAATGTGATTGGAATATAATCTTGAATGATTGTGATCAGAGATCAATTAAACGGTGAAATCAAACTGTAAAAAGTCAACAGTAGACCTCAAGGCTATGTTTAATAGTGAATGTAAGAACATCTCCACACACAAAATGCAAAGAAAACTCAAGGGATTGGGACTAAAAAGCTAAGTAGCCTTCAGAAAACCACTTACCATTGAGGCTACTCGGGGCAAAAAAAAAAAGCTTCCATTTATTAGGGAGATTAAAGATTGGACTCTGGAGCAATGTAAAAAGGCCATGTGGTCTGATGAGTCTACTTCTACCCTGTGCCTGAGTGATGGACACATCACAGTAAAAAGAGAGGTAGAAGAAGTGATGCACCCATCATACCTAGTGCCAACCATACTAGCCTGTGGGAGCAGTGTTATGATCTGGGGTTGCTTCAGCTGATCAGGTATAGGTTAAGCAATGATGTGTGCCCAAAAAATGAGGTCAGCTGACTACCGGAATATACTGAATGACCACCACTAATGGATTTTTTTCTTCCTTGATGGCACGGCATCATGACAATGCCAGGATTCATGGGGCTCAAACTGTGCAAGGGTGGTTCAGGCCGCATGACACATTTTCACTCATGGATTGGCCACCACAGAATCCAGACCTTAACTCCATTGGCAATCTTTGGGATGTGCTGAAGAAGACTTTAGGCAGCGGTCCTACTCTCCCATCGTCAATACAAGATCTTGCTGAAAAATTACTGAAACTCTGGACAGACATACAGTATATTTTGTGAAATTGCATAAGCTTATCAAAAGATGCCATGACAAATGTGTGCGGTAATCAACGCTAAAGGCGGTCCAACGAAATATTAGAGTTTGACTTTTTTGGCTGGGCGGTGTATTTCTGGTAAACACAGCCCGAGCCATGCTTACACTCTACTGGTCAAAACGTGCAATAGTTTAGTTAACAGTTAAATGTTTCTAGTAATTACATTTACAGTTGTAAAGACCCTTGTGTGAATTCCTTGTGTGTCTCTTCACAATTCTGCCGCTTGCATGTCTATTAAGTGTATGTGTGCTGTGATTGATTGACGTCCTGCGCATCTCGGTTGAATCATGGTATGCGGTTGCGCGCTCAATTCAGTTTAGTTTTAGTTTATCAGTTTCACACAATAATGTAAAATACAAAGAAAATATAAAAGCATGTGTGTGAGGTAAAAACCAATTACTGGCTTATTTGAGGACCACACCCCAGAAAACAATGAAAAAAATACACAGACCAAAACAACTTGAATATCAGTATTTACATTTGAAAAGAGGCAGAATTTGAGCAGAAAAAAACAAAAAACTATGTATAAGAAATTAAAAAAGAAGAATAATTAAGGTATAAATTTGAAATACTATGGGATGACCAATAATTTCTGAATGTTTTCATTAATGTTCCAAATTATTGTTTTTTGACTACAGCCAATTTTTAAGTCTTATTTTAAGCATAGATAATGACACAAATGAATTGATTAAATGAGCATTTTGGTTCCATGAGACAACTTCCCGATATCTGATGGAAAACTGCCCAAGGGATGTTCTATACAAAGGACGATGGAGATTCTTCGCCTGTCTAGTTGGATAACAATGAAGTTGGTAATTATTAACAAAAAATATCTAAAACAAGCTGGTAATTCCGTATTATAAGACACAACTTTGAAAACAAATGTACAAATTTGAACAATGTTTATGTCAAAAATAGTGAACAACAGCAATTTGAGAAAGAGAGGAGCACTTGGCGCATGAAATTTGGAAAAAGTAGCCAATCTAACAAAGTGTTTCTGCAGCCTTAAAATTTCATGAAGTTGCAAAGGTACTCGCCCGTACAATATTGCAGTATGATAAAAACAGATAAATGAAATTGTAATATAAAGACATAAAAAAGAGTTGTTTACAAACCCCTTATTTTTCTTAAAATCCCAAGAGATTTAGTTACCTTTATGCAGACAAATCCAACCTGTTCTCTCCACATGAGCTTATGATCAATCTGAACACCCAAAAAGCATGTTGATGAAACATTAAGAATTTCATCATAATCAGGGCTGTAGTGGTAAAATCAGAGGTGGGTAAACTATGAATTCTGTGATCAGATGGACCACAATGCAGTAAGGCAGACCGCGCGGCGGCCGCGTGGCGTAGGCCTATATTTTGTACCATACCGGACCGGTGTCATCAGTGTCAAAATTGTTGGTTATGGTTATGATGATATTGTGGTTATTGTTGAATGTTCATTTTGTGAGAAGAAATGGGATACTACCCGCAGTCTGTTACCCAGTGTTTTTATCCTATGCACATGTGTGACCATTAGACTGTACCAAGGACATCACTGAGTGCTCTCTAATGCCTTCACACAGTCACTATATCCAATTCCATTATTAAAAGTAATGTTGAAGAAGATTCCAGAATTAATAAATCTATTGTAGTTTAAGCGTTTATTTAATCAAAATAAAACAGCACAAAACATATCAGCAGGCCAACAAAAAAAAGATCAAACGACTGTGTTCTCATACAGAAAACAAAAAGGTCCGAGCAGGGTCTGTTTAGAAAAACAAAACAAACAAAATAAATGGCACCTCTCTAGGAACCACAAATGTAATTACATTATAGAAAAATGCTTAACTGTTGGCCTAATAATGAATACTGAGTCCCACAATGTCCACTACACTGTATCTCAAAGCAATGCCCAGAGGGCCTCTTTATTCTCCTAAAGTGCTGGCTTGCAGGGGCGTGTTTTTGGGTCTGTAGTACCCCTGTGCTTTACTAGCCAGGACCTCACATACCTTTTGGGGTTCCACTTTGTAAGTGGAGGGCCATTGAGGTTAACAAACATCAGAGAGGAAACGGTTGATATGAGGAGACTGCACCTGAGAGGAGAGAGGATGATATTCATTCAGCTGAACCCTCTCTCACACTCCGCACTGCTCACTGGAATTAGGTGGAGAATTCTGGTAAGTGGAGCCAAGTTTTCTGGAACTTCGCTGGAGTTCTCTTTATAGTCTTTGAAGCCCTCAAGCACACTTCTTTCATCAAGTCTGAACCATTGTGCAAGATGCTTGATATTTGATTCTCCATATTGTTCACTTAAGGGCACACTCCAGTTTTCTGGATTGAGGACTTTAAAAAGATCCAGCAGTTGTGTGTATTGAGCTGAGTACTCTGCTGACACACTAGGGTTCCTGCTTGAACCTGTGCTGAACAACCTGTCCTCCAGGTTCTCAATGAGAGATTGAAGAAACAAAATTAATCCATTTTAATGATAAATAAACAATAATTAAACTAAAGATTTAAATACTCCAAAGAATTTCTGGCATTCTAAACGAGCTATTTTGACCCAGATTACCACATTTTACAGCACCAGAACAGACACCAGGTTTAAAAAATGAATTCATTAAACAAACAAACAGAAAACATACAGGAGCTAATCCAACAGGAGAACTGTACAAACTATGGAAGGTAAAAGAAGTTGTGTGTGTGTGCGCCCGTGTGTGGTTGCGCGCGTGCCGGATGTGCTATTGTGCTTGTTGGCACATATTTTTTTTTTGTCTCAAGACAAAGGTTGAAATGGCAGTAGACATCCAGCTGCTACTGTATTTCGCAATGTATGGGAGGGTCGATGCGCAGCTGGCTAAGTCAGTTTAGCTTCAACAAATTCTCGAGAGGAGAAAGTGGCTTCAGCTCATACGCAATTCGTACCACTAATCTAGCTACCATCTATATTGCAACAAATGTATTAGTTGCAGCATTAGAAAGTTAGCCAAAGGGAGATAGATTATGCATGCAGTGGAACGCAATCATTCAATGGCAAACTAGCTAGGAAAACTGACACAATGTGGTTTAAGAGTTTGCTTCCTTAATGCAATATATCCATTTTGCTCATTTTGAGTAAATCAGCTTTTTCTATGGTGGCACCTATTGCATTTCATAGAAAAACACAAACTTTGACCATGAAAAAATACACCTTATAATTTGAATTTCTAAAAATGGATTTTTGCACCATGTGTAAGAAGCACAGGGCTATTGCTCTATGGCATTATCTAAATTTTTGTAATTTTTGGCACTTATTTCATTTCGGAAACAAACTCTTCGATTGTACAATTACATCAGTTAAGGTCAATCCGATATGCTATACAATCTCAAAGGAAGAAAGCTTAACTATATAACCACCTGGAAAGCTCACTCATTCTTACTGAAATGAATACGGCCCATTTCCTCTTGTGATCCCATGAAATGCAGTCCTAGGGTGGATGTACTGCGAGGATTTCAGCTGAGATGGAAATCCGTGGTTCTTTGTACTTGTGGAGTGGCATTGTCGTTCCACTGTAGCAGTCACCAAAAGTGATGTCTTTTCCTGTTCGGTAAAGTTATTTAAGTGTCATTGCGCAGATAGACCATGCAAAGGGTGATAACCCGGGGTTGGCCGATTAGCCGATATTTGGTATGCACATGTACCTTAAAGTTACAAATAAGCCTACAATATGAGCATCAACCATTTATTTTTGTGAGAGTTATCACCAAAATATGTATTTTGATGGATTCTGGATCATTTTTGAAGGATTTTCAAGGGGTTAATTTGGGTCATACCCTATTGAAAACGGCTAAACTTTCAACATTGCAACTTGAATTTGTGAACGTTGCCCACAGGATTGCCTACCAAACTGCTGAGAAAGATCAAAAAATATCTCTAAATATGCAAATTATGTGTCCAGATACAAACCCCAATTCCAATGAAGTTGGGACGTTGTGTAAAATGTGAATAAAAACAGAATGCAATGATTTGCAAATCTCATAAACCCACATTTTATTCACAATAGAACATAGACAACATATCTGATGTTGAAAGTGAGACATTTGACAATTTCATGAAAAATATTAGCTCATTTTGAATTTGATGGCAGCAACACAGGGGCAACAAAAGGCCAGAAAAGTAAAAGGTGCTAATAATAAACAGCTGGAGGAGAATTTTACAGCTAATTAGGTTAATTGGCAACAAGTCAGTAACGTGACTGGGTATGAAATGAGCATTTTAGAGAGGCAGAGTCTCTCAGAAATAAAGCTGGGCAGAGGCTCACCAATCTGCAAAAAACTGAGTCTAAAAATTGAGGAACGATTTCAGAATAATGTTCCTCACTGTAAAATTTTGAATTTTGATTTTGAATATCCCAGCATCTACCGTACAATATATCATCAAAAGATTCAGAGAATCTGGAGAAATCTCTGTGCGCAAAGGACAAGGCTGAAGGTCAATATTGGATGCTCGTGATCTTCGAGCCCTCAAGCGGCCCTGCATTAAAAACAGGCATAATTCTGCACTGGAATTCACTGCAAGGGCTTAGGAGCACTTCCAGAAAGCATTATCTGCGCACACAGTTTGCCGTGCAATCCACAAATGCAAGTTAAAGCTATATCATGCAAAGAAGCAGCCATATGTGAACACGATCCAGAAATGCCGCCGTCTTCTCTGGGCCAAAGCTCATTTAAAATGGACTGAGGGAAAATGGAAAACTGTCCTGTGGTCAGATGAATCAAAATTTGAAATTCTTTTTGGTAACTATGGATACCGTGTCGTGCGGACTAAAGAGGAGGGGGACCATCCAGCTTGTTATCAGCGCTTAGCTCAAAAGCTTGCACCTCTGATGGTATGGGGTTGCATTAGTGCCTTCGGGCAGCTTACACATCTGGATAGGCATTGTCAATGCTGAAAAGTATATAGAGGTTTTACAACAATGTCTCTATCAGGGAAGGTCTTGCATATTTCAGCAAGACAATGCAAACCCACATACTGCATCCATCACAACAGCATGGCTTTGCTGTAGAAGAGTCCGGGTGATGAAATGGTCTGCCTGCAGTCCAGACCTTCCATCAATAGTAAACATTTGGCACATCATAAAACAAAAAATCTGGCTTAGAAGACCCAGGACTGTTGAGCAGCTATAATCCTACATCAGATAAGAATGGGACAACATCCCTCTTCCAAAACTCCAGCGATTTGTCTCCTCACTTCCCAGACATTTACAGACTGTTGTTAAAAGAAGAGGGGATGCTACACAATGGTAAACATGGCCCTGTCACAGCTTTTTTGAGACGTCTTGCTGCCATCAAATTCAAAATGAACCAACATTTTTCACGATATTGTAAAATGTCTCACTTTAAACATCTGATATGTTGTCTATGTTCTATCGTGAACAAAATTTGGGTTTATGAGATTTGCAAATTATTGCATTCTGTTTTAATTCATGTTTTACGCAAGGTCCCAACTTAATTGGAATTGGGGTTAGTATTTTCCCTACCCCAAAATTTGGAATTGTGTATAGGCCTTTTCAACTGCTTGAAAGTCATCTGCCACGGGGGTAGAAACTACAAACCTTGGTGGAAATGGTCGCTAATAACTTGCTCTTTCATAATCAGAAATAAAACAACTTGCCGGGGCACAGTGAATTATTTCATTGATTTTCTCATACTGTTTGTAAGCAAGCTTACCATTAGGTACTGAGCATAGAGGGGTGGGTGTTGTGTATATACACAAGGCATCAGATTCTGGCCACTACCGTCACATTTTTGGTGAGACACATTTTTTTAAAAAAGATCCAAGTGATTCGCTGTGCCCTGGGGCCGGGGTAGGGTGGATCAGTTTCCAGGGCACAGTGAATCACTCTCAATAAAGTGAAGTGAATTCCATTCATTTAATTTTACCAAATTTATTTATAAACCTTGTTAAAGGTGCTGCACAGGCTTTCTCATTATAGATGAACAAAATTACTGTATGGATGTGACATCTGCAATGAGTCTGGGTGAGCACACTGAACTTCTTACTTCTAAAACAAATTATCATTAAAAAGGAGTCAGGTCCTCGTATCTGATCAAATACCACACAGGGGCACAGTGAATCACATGGTCTTTTTTATTACAGTGATTACAATTGCCACACCGGTAATTGCCTTTTGGTTTTCGGAGACACTGTTTCTTCTTTTGAACTGTAAGGTGGCTCCGTACCAATTTATCTCTCAGTGTAGGTGCTCGTCTGAAACAAAATGGGGGGGGGGTCACGAAACACCTCTTTCAGTGAGGGGTCACTATGCAGGATGGCCCAATTATTCTTTATTATGTTCTCAATCTTCACAGCTACTTTGCTGTATTGGGTGGTAAAATAGATCTGACGGTTCCTCTTCGGTCTCTGTCTTTTTGTGAGTAAGTCATCCCTGTTGCATTGGTTGGCCCTCCTTCAGGCCTGTTGGACCACTTGTGTCTTGTGTCCCCTTTCCTGAAAGCGCTCTGCCATCTCTGCAGATCTAGATTGATAATCATCATGTATGTCACAAATTCTCTTAAGGCGAAGGAACTGTCCATATGGAATATTATTCATAAGTTGCGGTGGATGAAACAAATCAGCTCTTAGAAGAGTATTGTGATCTGTGCTTTTTCTGAAAACAGAGGAATGTAGATCTCCATTGTCCTCTTTACTGATCAACAGATCCAAAAATGAGATTTCTCTTTTGCTGTACTGTAATGTCATTTTTATATTGGGATTGATCAAATTCACATATTTGTGAAACTCCAAAAGTTTGAGCTCTGTACCTTTAAACCAAAAGAAGACATCATCGATGTAGCGGCAATAAACAATTACATTTTCAAGGAAGGGATTGCATGTGTCATGAATATATTCCTTCTCCCAAAGACCAAGGAAAAAACAAGCATAGCTGGGTGCAAAGCAAGCCCCCATAGCTGTCACCTTGGTCTGTCTAAATAAACTATTCTCAAAGCAGAACACATTATTTTTGAGTGTCCATTCAGTAAGCTGTAAAATAAATCCATTTGGTGGCATAAAATCACTTTGTCTTAATGTCAGATAATACTCGATAGCCCGAAGGCTTTCAGTATGATCTATAATTGTATATAAACTCTCAATGTCCATGGTTGCAAGATAAGCATCTCCAATATTTTTCAAAGCCGATAATTTTGTAAGTACATCTGTTGTTTCCTGTACAAATGATGGGAGGGTAGATACATATGGTTTGATAAAAAAAATCAATAAACTTTGAAAGTGGCTCAGAAAGAGTGCCAATCCCACTAATGATGGGGCGGCCAGGTGGGTTATCCAGATCTTTGTGGATCTTGGGCAACATATAAAAGGTTGCAAGACAGGGTTCAGAAGGGCACTGGTATTCATATTCTTTATTACTGATCCAATTGTTTGTCTTGGCTCTAAAAAGAAGGTCCTTTAGCTCTTTTTTAAGCAAAACCAGTGGGTTAGCCATCAGCCGTGTATAAAAATTGGCATTATCTAATTGACGGAGTGCCTCTGTTATATATTTTTGTCTAGACCAAACCACTGTAGCACCACCTTTATCAGCTGGTTTTATAATCAGTTCATCATTATTTTTCAACCAAAGTAGTGCTTCATGTTCCTTTTTAGTTAAATTTGAGCATGTGGAGAAATCTTGTTCAAAAAGCAAATCCACCACACTGGAGACCTTTTTAGTAAAAGCTACCAAGCAGGCATTGTTGCTGACTGGAAAAAAAATTTGGATTTGGGTCTAAAATGGGAATGAGAGGGTTCTTCAGTTTCCAAGCTGGAAGAATCCATAACTGCTCTAGGAAAATTCCGGTTATACCATACTTTCAAATAAGTTCCGATAGAATTTAGAAAGGTCTACCTGCGTATGGAATCGATTGGCACTATAGGTGGAAGCAAAAGAGAGTCCTTTAGAGAGAAGAGAGACTCAATTTTCAGAAAGGGGAATATCTGAAATATTAATCACCGTTTTTTTAGATCATGGTTTTTTAGAAAGCCACAACATTCCCCGGATTGAATGAGGGATGTGACTTTTCTCCTTTTCTGTGAAGTGCGGATTTTGCATGTGTTTATATATATATATATAGATACCTTTTTAGTCTTTCTAATGATGTGTACTACGTGTCTTTATTGTGTGTTTTTTAATGGACTATGTTTGGTTACCTACTTGCTAGTCATATGTTCTATGATATAATGGGAAGGCCTTTTGAACTCCGATGGACGGCCTATTTAATACATCGTTCAACTTCCTGTTGCAATGCCCTGATGAAGGCCAAATTGGTCGCAACGTGTTGGTCCCTGTATTTTTTCTTGTTTGCCATGTGAATATTAAAGGCTTTTTCAAACTTTGCAATATTTATTTTTTGAATAGTAAAATAAGCTATTTTGTTATGAGCATGTGCTGGCTTATGGAGTTCTGATGAGAAATAAACAAATTTCAATGCTTTTAATTGGAGAAAAGGCTTTTTTTTTGCAATTTGGAGGGCTTTATGGGAACTACTGATGTCCTTCCCCACCTATATTGAAGGACTCTTGCTAATTTCCTCTTGAAAATCAGTAAGTCATTCTGAGCTTCATGAGTGTTGAAAGTTGATTCGTTGTAAAAATATGATTATTTTATTATTAAATGTGCACAATTTGCTGAGCCACTTGCAAAGCCACTTGGAGAGCTTGGAGAACTTGGAGAGCCAGCAGGGAAGTTATTCTGGGAGCCACTTGGATACATATCTTGTTTAGCTCATAGACATTTGGCAATTTCGAATATCATACTCAGATGTAGCACACTTCTGGACAAGGAGTTTATGACCACAGAAATGTATTGTTTTACTGCCAAGCCATTTTTCAATTCTCAGCACTTTCTTTTTCTTTTTTTTTTTTTAAACAATTTCAGTGCTGAATTTTCATGAAGATTTATTGAGTTTGGGGAAATTTCTGAACTAAAATTATGAAAATAAATGGAAAAAAGATGGTATTCCAAATGCTACAAATGTCTTGTGTCGATTCTTCCCCTCCTACGAAGCTGAAGTCTTGAATTGTAAAGCTTTAATAAGGTAACACATAAATTGCCAGATTTGGCTCCTGCGCAAAGGGGTTAAACAATTTCCATTCGAACTTCATTAAATGCACATAATAAGATCATGAATCTATTTTTTTTTTTCTCCACGCTTCTGAACTTCCTTGACGGTTCAGTTGTGGATCTTGGTATTTCAAAAAGTTATTTGGCCATAATGAAAACATACACGCAAATAGACTAGTCTTTTTCCATTCTTCGCCATAAATCATCCACAATCTGCCGGTGACATTATCAGTTCCTAAAATATTTTAGTTATAATAAATGGAACACATAAAATTGCATACACTCTATCAGGGTCAATCATAACCATTTAAAGAATACACAATAAATTCACTTCGGAGTGCATTTCACAGTCATTCATGAAATGGACAACACAGTAGTTTCCATGAAGGCAGCTCTGCAGTTGAACTCCAGCTGGCAACAGACCTCTTTAGAAGGAGCTTTCATATTTTAAATGTGCAAACATGGGTTTCCTCTGCATATTTCAGTTTCTTCCCACAGTCCATGTAGCACAGGGACAACAGATGAAAATTTCCCACAGGCCAATTCAGCCAGGTTTACAAAAATGTCAATAATACATGTTACTCCTGCCAAATAAATTAATTAAATGCTTTCATATCGAAAATATTTTAAAGTCACATCATTACTTTTGTGGTCAGAAAATATATTCATACCAAAGCTCTGATCAGCAATGTCAGTGCTATCCAATCTGATGTTGTGTTTGCAGTGGTGCAGAGCTCCCAGAGGATTTTAGTGACTGTTGTCCCAGAATTACTCAAAGCATCATGTTTAATTGATTTTTAACTCATGGTTGCCATTTACAACATGAAGTATGAGGTCCTAAATAGATGATTATCTTAGGCATTATAAATGATCAGTACATTCTTTACTCTAACGAAAGATGTCATATTCTTTGCCCTGTTTGAGACAGCATGCCCTTCCCAGCCAAATTTTGCTCACAGTAAATATCATTTTTGATGGTCAGTATACTGAGAAAGGTTAGATCACATCACTGGGAGGTGAAACCTTCATTAATATTTCTATCATAAAAATGACAGTTATCTGAAGCCAAGGTTGATCTCATTTTGTTCCAGAAATGTTGGTGAGCACGTGGGTTCCTGGGCCACAGGAGCACTGACTTTCTGCAGAGTCTCTTCCGCATTCTAACATAGTTCATGTTTGGGAAAGCCTCATCCAGAAGCACCAGTACAGCTGTGTCTACATTTTCATCCAGCAATCGTTGCTGTACCATGTAGAATGCCTGTTTGAGTGTGCCATTGACAGCTCCATTGTTAGTCAATACAAATACTGTTTTCTTGCTTTTATATACTGCGTTATGTAGATTCTCTATGCATGCAATACCAGGGACCCAATCCCTCTCTTCCAGGCAGAGTCTAAACCTCCTCATTCCCTTGTCCTCTAAATTTGCCACAAGCTCATTGTAAACCCAGTCTCTTACGTGCACATTCTTTGTGTCAAACACAACAAAAGCATCGTGCTGGCCTGAGTTGCTCTGTAGGGAGGAGTAACCTTTGTGCCCTGCCCAAGACACCTGAATGCAATACCAAAGGTCCCAGCCATAGAGCCTTTTTAGAAGGGGACCTATGGTCAACAGAAGGGTCAGTAGGAAGGAGAGAGAAAATCCAATACTGCCAAATATTTCTTGGCAGGATCGAGGATCTATTGAGAGCACATTCTTTCCTAACAGGGACTCTGGGAATCCACACTTAAAGTTGGTGGTGCGTTTGGGAATATGAATAGGAGTGTTCCTCAGAAAGTCTGGGAGCCAGGTGGTATCACAGCTACATAAAAATGGGTTATCGTGGAGGGTCAACTTCTCAAGGTAGCCATGAAACTGTAATGGGAGACTCTGTACATCAAGGAGCTGCAGTTGGTTCTGACTCAAAAAGAGGGAGCGCAGTGAGGTAACTGATTGAAAGAAGACCTCAGGGAGCTGCCTGATCCTGTTGTGACTCAAATCTAGGATTTCCAGGTTGGAATGAAACGTGATATCTTTAGAAAGATACGAAAGGGAATTCATACTCAGGTTCAAAGAGTGGAGGTTGGCGAGATTTGCAAGGTACGCCCAAGGGAAATAACTGAGTTGGTTGCCACTGACTTTCAGAGATCTAAGATTCTTAGGAAGGTTACACAAGGCAGCAGGTGAGAAGTATGTGAGTCTGTTGCGAGAAATGTCCAAATATGTCAAGTTGAAGAGTTCTTTAAAAAAGCAGACATACCGGTCACCTTTCGTATCCCACATTATATCTAGGCGGTTGCCAGCAAAAAATAAATACTTTAGGGAGGAACTACTCAATTGTTTTGAGATTCGCATTCCAATGTTATTGTCAGCCAGACTCAAGACTTCCAGGAATGTCAGGTTTGTAATGAATTCAAAACGATGGCCCATGCCTTTCATATAGAAATGAAAAGCATTATTACTGAGGTCTAGTACTTTAAGTGTGCTCCTCACTTCTTGAAAAGCACCATCATAGTACAAATCTATCCTGTTAAATGACAGATTCAAGTAGGTTACGTTTTTTAGGGGAACAAACTGCTTTCCATTCAGTGACTGACTTAAATAATTATATGATAAATCCAAACAAAACACCCCCTCCATACCCTTTAGCGTGGTTTCCTTAAGATAAAGGATATTATTTAGGGACAGATCAAAAAACAACGTTCCATTGCAGTAACGAATGACAAAGGTCTGCATTTCTGGATTCAGAAGTTCTTCATCATCATGACTATCTGATCCTAGATTAATCTGTTCAGCCTCCATGATTTCCGGAGGAATAATCATGACATCTGTCGGCGGCAGCCTTGGCTGATCTGACGGGTAGAAATTAAGGTTTTGGGAGTCTTTAATAAAATCTAAAATGTTCTGAGATAGAACTATATGTTTTAAAGCCTTCATTTTCTTAAATATTTCTATAGTAGAAGAATTAATAAAATTCATCCGTAAATCAATTTTCTCTAAATGTTTAAGATTTATTAGTGGTTTGATCCCCTCCAAGGTCAATGTGTGGAAGAAGTAACCACTGAGGAGGAGGTTTTTCAAGGAAATCATTTTGCTGATGTGAGGGGAGAGGATAAGATTATCAAAGGTTTTCAGGGGTTCATAATTATAAATCAAGTTAAGTGTTTTGACACTCTTTAGGCCTTTGAAGAAGGTGCCATTTCTGATTGTATAGGCCAGCAGATTATCAGAAAGGTCTAGATAGTCGAGGCTGCTCATGTTGCTGAAAAGCTCTTCAGGCAAGTCTCTGAGGGAGTTTCCTCTTAGACTAAGGACGGTAATATTCACCTGGTTCTGGAAAGCTCTTGGATGCAACTTTAGGGCAGAATTGTTGGCACATGGAAAGCAAGGCTGGGCTGCATGGTCGCAGCGCTGACAGTTCCACTGAAGGTTTAAGTTCTTTAGCTTTGTCAAGTTTGCAAATGCCAGCTCATTGATCTCACTAATTTTATTCTCTCTAAGATCCAGGCTTTCAAGTGAGGCAGGAAGTCCAAGGGGAACCTCAGTGATATTATTATATGCCAAGGTGAGATTCTGCAGTTTTGGTAAACCATGGAAGACTTTCTGATCAATGTAAAAGGATTGATTACACGGATTGGCATAGTAACAGTTTTTGGACAAGAATAGCTGTTGGAGTTTTGGAGTCCTTAAAGGCTCAGAGATATAGAACAGCATATTATACTCCATGCTCAAGATTTCCAGGTAGTCCGGTAATGCAGGGACTTGGATGAGACTGTTGCCAACCAGGTACAGCCTAGTCAGGTTCTTCAGGTCAATAAAGACACTGTGATCTATCTGCATGTGACAGGATGGTACACCCAGGGCCCTCAGCTTACCTGGAGGGCAGTTCCAGCTTATCTTGAGAACTTGCACTTGGGGAACTCCAGCAAAAGCCAAGCGCTTCAATTTTTGGATGTTATTCCGATCCAAATTCAGGGAAAGCACAGAGGAAGACTGGAGGATTGACGGCACATCAGTCAAATTTCTCTCACTGCAGTCCACCTTGGTTGAGTCTGCGTTGGTTTCGCAAGGAAAAAATATGGGGTTTGCAGCTCTCATGGATGGAGGCGAATGACATATGCAGAGAAGCAGCACTACTTTTGCTATTGACACCTGGGGAAAAAATGATTAAGGTTTACAGAGTATTCAATGAAAAATGTACAGTTTAAGAAATAAGCACAACAATTTTTTTTTGATTCAGACCAATTTGATTCCATAATACACAGTGCTTATTTAGTCTGTTGTTAGTTTAGCTCCAGGCGAGGACAATTATCGGCAATTCATGCACAATGGTTCCAATTATGCACACTTAATGCCTCACGGATGACTTGTTTGCTTACCACTAATACAACTCCAATTCCGAAATAGTTCGGACAAAGAGTAAATTGTGAATAAAATCAAAACGCAATGACTTTCAAATCACACCAACCAGTATTTTATTCACAATAGAACAGAGATAACAGAGCAAATGTTGAAACTGAAAAATTTTATCCACAAAATGAGCTCGTTTCAAATCTGATGGCTGCTACAGGTCTCAAAAAAGTTGGGACAGGGGCCTGTTTACCATGGTGTAGCATCCCCTCTTCTTTTTAACACAGAGTGGAGGTGTCTGGGCATTGAGGAGACAAGTTTCTTGAGTTTAGCCATTGGAATTTGATCCCACTCTTCCTTCCAGCTGCTGGAGAGTTTTGGGTCTCCTTTGAGGAACTTTTCGTTAAATTATGTGCCAAATGTTCTCAATTGGTGAAAGATCAGGACTACAGGCAGGCCAGTTCAGCACACAGACTCTTCTACTACGAAGCCATACTGTTGTAATCGCTGCAGTATGTGGTTTTGCATTGTCCTGCTGAAATACACAAGGCCTTCCCTGGAATAGATGTCATCTGGAAGGGAGCATATGTTGCTCTAAAACCTTTATATACCTTTCAGCATTCATGGTGCTTTTTAAAACATGCAAGTGTCCCACACCATATGCACTAATGCATCCCCATATCATCAGAAGTCTTCGGCCTTGTCCCTTACGCACAGAGATTTTTCCAGTTTCTCTGAATCTTCTGATGATGTTATGCACTGTCGATGATGAGACCTTCAAAGCCTTTGCAATTTGTCGTTGAGGAACATTGTTTTTAAAGTATTCCACAATTTTTTTAATGCAATCCTTCACAGGTTGGAGAGCCTCTGGCCATCTTTACTTCTGAGAGACTCAGCCTCTCTAAGACATCCCTTTTATAGCCAATCATGTTACACACCTGATGCCAGTAAACTTAATTACTTGCTGAATATTCTTTCATCTGATTCTCTTATATATTAATTGCTTTTTCAGCCCTTTAATGCCGTGTGTCCCAACTTTTTTGAGAACTGTTGCAGCCAGAAATTTTGAAATAAGTTCATTTTGTGGATAAAAATGTAAAATGTCTCAGTTTCAACATTTGAAATGTTATCTATGTTCTATTGTAAATAACATATTGGCTCGTGATCTGAAAGTCATTGCATTTTGATTTTATTCACAATTAACACTTTGTCCCAACTATTTCAGAGTTGGGGTTGTATTTTTATTTAATTTGGTGCATTTAAAAAGACTAATGAAAGCAAAGGTTCAGCATGAAATTGTTCATGTTTGACATATTATTGACAATAAACAAACATAACAAAATTTCTGGAAACAATATATTGTATTTATTATACACTGATCAGCCGTAACATTATGACCAACTGCCTACTTTTGTGTAGGTCCCACTTTCACCCCCAGAACAGCCCTGACCCATTGAGGCATGGACTCCACTAGATCTCTGAAGGTGTGCTATCTGGCACCAGGACGCTAACAGCAGATCCTTTAAGTCCTGCAAGCTGCGAGGCGGGACCTCAATGAATCGAACTTGTTTGTCCAGCAAATCCCACAGATGCTCAACTGCATCGAGATCTGGGGAATTGGAGGCCAAGTCAATGCCTTGAACTTGTTGCGTTCCTCAAACCTTTACCGAACAATTTTTTACAGCGTGGCATGGCGCAATATTCGGCTGAAAGACGCCACAGCCATGAGGGAATACCTATTCCATGAAAGGGTGTACTTCGTCTGCAATACTGTCAACATTGGTCATATGTATCAAAATAATATCCACATGCATGGCATGACCCAAGGTTTCCCAGCAGAACATTGCCCAAAGCATCAGAGTGCCTCTACTGGCTAGCCCTCTTCCCACAGTGCATCCTGGTGCCATGTCTTTCCCAGGCAAGCGACAAACATGTACCCGGCCACCCACATGATGTAAAAGAGAATGTGATTCATCAGACCAGGCCACCTTATTCCATTGCTCTGTGGTCCAGTTCTAAGGCTCACATGCCCATTGTAGGTGCTTTCAACAGTGGACAGGGATAGGCTTGGGCAACCTAACCAGTCCGCGGCTGCACAGCCCTACAGATTGCAATGCGCTGTGTGGTCTGACACCTTTCTATCTGAACCAGCATGAACTTTTTCAGCAATTTGAGCTACAGTTCAGATGCGGCGTAATGGGTGGGCCAAATGGACCTGGGCCAACCAACTTGCGTAACTGGCCCATCCGAGGGTTCCCCCAGGCATTCATCACAATCGTCAATGCCGGACGTGATCCATCAGTGACAAGGAGAAAATTACTAGCTGTAGTCACATTGGCGAAAGTATTTGTTTAATGACAAATAAAAATTTAATGACAAACTGCGGCGTCGCTAGGCCAGGGTATTTGAGGCTGTAGACCCTAAGATTGTTTCTTCAGCCCTAAATAATTCTTCACTTTGAGCATTTTGTCACTACTTAACTGAATGTCAGTAAAAACAAGACAGCAGTTTGTATTTTTTTCTTCAATGAACGGAGGCAAGAAATACCAATCAGAGAGAGTTTGTTACAGGAAAATACATCCAACAACTGTTTCATTGGCTGACAGGTCTCTGTGGGGTCACAATGCCAAGTGCTGCTCTCACACAATCAGTCAGCGTGTGAAAATGAATACAGGCAGATTTTTGACCTGTAAAACGGTTGAACCTGGAACACAAACCTCTCACAATGAACCAGAAAAACAAGGTGTGTCAATGTCTATACGAGTCCTAAGTTACATGAACGTGATATGAGCAGAGCGTAAGTATTATAGCTAATGTACGACATGCCTTTCCTTATCTAGCGACACCAAACTTGCCTAGTCTCGTGTTAGATATAGAATTTGGTAACAAAATCCATTTCCTGTGTGGATAATTTCGCAGTCCTGATGCTGTATTTGTCCCATGCACACACAAACAAAGTGAAAGTACTTTTAGGCTGTTTATTTTTCTAAGGTCATGCAAAACACTTTGCAGGCCCAGGGAACAAAAAAAGAGGTTACATAAGATCTGTTACGCATAAGGTACAAATCCCAATTCCAATGAAGTTTGGACGTTGTGTAAAATGTGAATAAAAACAGAATACAATTATTTGCAAATCCTTTTTGACCTATGTTCAAGTAAGTACACTACGAAGACAAGATATTAAATGTTCAAACTGTTAAACTTTATTGTTTTTTTGGAAATATTCGCTCATTTTGAATTTGATTTCTGCAACACGTTCCAAAAAAAGCTGGGACAGGGGCAACAAAAGACTGGGAAAGTTGAAGAATGCTCAAAAAACACCTGTTTGGAACATTCCACATGTGAACAGGTTAATTGGAAACAGGTGAGTGTCATGATTAGGTATAAAAGGAGCATCCTGAAAGGCTCAGTCATTCACAAGCAAGGATGGGGTGAGGTTCACCACTTTGTGAACAACTGCATGAGCAAATAGTCCAACAGTTTAAGAACAACGTTTCTCAACATGCAATTGCAAGGAATTTAGGGATTTCATCATCTACAGTCCATAATATCATCAAAAGTTTCAGAGAATCGAGAGAAATCTCTACACGTAAGTGGCAAGGCCGAAAACCAACATTGAATGCCCGTGACCGTCAGTCCTTCAGGCGGCACTGCATTAAAAACCGACATCATTCTGTAAAGGATATTGCCACATGGGCTCAGGAACACTTCAGAAAACCATTGTCAGTTAACACAGTTCATCGCTACATCTACTAGTGCAAATTAAAACTCTACTATGCAAAGCGAAAGCCATATATCAACAACACCCAGAAACGCCGCTGGCTTCTCTGCGCCCGAGCTCATCTGAGATGGACTGACGCAAAGTGGAAAAGTGTGCTGTGGTCTGACAAGTCCACATTTCAAATTGTTTTTGGAAATCATGGACATCGTATCCTCCGGGCTAAAGAGGAAAAGGACCATACAGATTGTTATCAGCGCAAAGTTCAAAAGCCAGCATCTGTGATGATATGGGAGATGTGTTAGTGCTCATGGCATGGATAACTTGCATATCTGTGAATGCACCATTAATGCTGAAAGGTACATACAGGTTTTGGAGCAACATATGCTGCCATCCAAGAGACCTTTTTCAGGGACGTCCCAGCTTATTTCAGCAAGACAATGCCAAGCTACGTTCTGCATATGTTACAACAGTGTGACTTTGTAGTAAAAGAGTGTGGGTAATAGACTGGCCTGTCCAGACCTGTCTCAAATTCAAAATGTGTGGCGCATTATGAAGCGGAAAAATACAAAAAGGGAGACCCTGGACTGTCGAGCAACTGAAGTCGTACATCAAGCAAGAATGGGAAAGAATGCCACCTGCAAAGCCTCTACAATTAGTTTCTCCAGTTCCCAAATGCTTATTGAGTATTTTTACAAGGAAAGGTGATGTAACAAAATGGTAAACATTTCCCTGTCCCAGCTTTTTTGGAATGTGTTGCAGGCATCAAATTCAAAATGAGTGAATATTTCCAAAAAAACAATAAATTTTATCAGTTTGAAAATTAAATATCTTGTCTTTGCAGTGTACTCAATTGAATACAGGTCGAAAAGGATTGGCAAATAATGTATTCTGTTTTTATTCACATTTTACACAATGTCCCAACTTCATTGGAATTGGGGTTTGTATTTATTATGCCTACTGCCCAGCAGGAAGGCACACATGAAGCAATACAAAACAAAATAGGATACGAAGTTCCTGAATTGCACTTAATCCTGCACTTAATCAGGAATTTATGTAATGGTTTTGCCTTGCAGTCCCTCCCCCTCCTGCTGTCTTCGCCTCCACTTCAACAGGCAACAGTTTTGGCTCGTTGAGGTGGAGGTGAAGGCAGCCTATTTAAGCTGCATTCTGGTTTTTATCCCTGCTGCTCCGCTGTTTTTGGTTATTTAAAGATATTTATTAAACCTTTGCTGTTTTTATATCAGCCTGTGCGAGTGGGTAAATTTTTTCTGTGCATTTGTCTATTTTGAGACTGTTCTAGCTCCATACTTCCAGCACATCAACTTTGAGGACAAAATATTCACTTTCTGCCAAACATCTACCTCCCACTGACAGGTGCCATTGTAACAAGATAATCAATGTTATTCATATCCAACTGTCAGTGGTCATATTGTAATGGCTGGTCGATGAAAATTTGTATGTAAGCGAATTAAGATGTAAAAAAATTAATCTTACCATGTTTTTTTTCTTTTTTAAACCAGGTTTGCCTGCATCCTGTGTGGTCTCTAAGGCTTACTGCGGGAATCTGGACTGCCCTCTCATCTCCAGAATTCAGCATCAAATCTGTCAGACAATCAAAACAATGATGCAGCTTTGAAGCAATGTTAACCTGGAAGCTGAGAAACAGTTGGACACGGTTCACTGACCAGTGGTTGAAAGTTCACTGTTAAGAAGGAAATGAAACTTAGATCACTAACATTTAGCACTTCTTCAATGCATGATTTGACACTCCAAGCCCCACCTCCGACCCACCCACACACACAAACACACACATGCACGCGCACGCACACACACACACACACACACACACACACACACACACACATTTCTCCTCCTGTTTTATGAACACTTCCATAAAGTTCAGTCATGCAAATTTTTAAAAAATATCTACAATGCAGTCCAATTTTTGATCGTTAAATTCTCAAATCATTAAGAACATCTTCAATATACTGTAATTTAGTTGACACAAAATGCGATAAAATGTTTTCCACATTATTGATAATAGGTCAATCGTCTTGTTGAAGTACCATATTTCCTGAGGCTATGAACAGAAAAACTTCCTCAAAAACACCTTCAGAGGAACTTCACATGACGGTAACCAAGCAGACCTAAAGGCAGGAACAGATAACTGTTTATGGGCTTTCTCCATAAGCAAATATCTGTAGCGGAAGTAGTAGTTGTTAGTAGTAGTAGTAGTAGTAGTACCTTGTATCAATACAGAACTTTTCTAATAATCATGGCAGACAGCGAAAAGGTGGGAAATGCATTGTACCCACCTGAATCATACATGGCCAACATTTGTGTTACTGCAAATCAGTGGTGCTGAGGGAGAACCATTTTTAACCAAATGAAACTATTGCATGGTCAGTCAGCAGGTTGAAAATTTGTCCAGCTCACCAAGGTAATTTCAGCACTTCACAAAAAGTGTCATAGGTTCTATCCTACAAGGACAGTAATATGCTTATTTCTGCATATGAGAACTAGGGTTTAGTTTAAGAAAGATAAGATGGCATCCTACTCACCCGCCAATTCCACTTCTAACAAGAATAGTTTTTCTCAAGAAACTGATGATCAATGAACTTTCTGAGCTAAATCATTAGCTTAGCTTGAACCATTTAGCAACACGTTGCACACTTGCATTTGAAGTTCCTCAAAGCAGGCATCTAAAGTCCTCCAGACACTACGATAGCATAGAGAACGAGTTGCTATTTCACTTTCAGGTGGAACAAAAACCGACGTAGAATGTTCCGAGGGCAGTACGCGAGAATCCTTGTGCTGTCAGGGAAATTTATATGAGCATGTGACCCGGCCTTCAAATTGAATCTTGGCTATTCACAATACCTCTAAAATTACCATGTTATGGTCTACAGGTCTGCGCAGCAACTGCAGTAATGTTCACTGCTTTGATGCAAGCAGGAAAGCAAAAACCAATGTGCTATAGACAAAATTCAGGTCACTACCCTTTCACTTTAGCAAACAGTAATTATGGGAAAAATTTTAGTCAAAAGGGATCAGCTGTCACAAGCTGCAATAAGTGACATTATCCTTGCATAAAATTCCAAGCATGCCTCAAGATTTTCCTTCAGTTTTTTGATGCAGTAGGCTACTTGTACATAGTGACTCTTTCTTCCTCAGTGAAATATAATGCAGTTGCACTGTGGAAACTAAAGGACAATCTTTACTGGCATTTAAGAAACAGATGAACAAATCCAAACTGCAACCTCTTACTGGAATTCCTCAGGTTGGAAGTAATGCCACTGATTAATAGTACAATGTATTGTTAGTTTTACTGTCAACTGTAGTTCAAAGACATGCATGTCAGACTATTAAGAGGTTCTAAATTGTCCATTTGTGTCAATGCCTGAGTGATTGGGGTGTGATCCTTGCAATCGATTTGTGCAATGTTCAGGGTGTGTTCCTGCCTCTCCTGCCCCATTGTGTGGGACAGACTCCAGTGCCTCCATGACCTCGATGAGGAATAATCGGGTCAGTTAATAGATGGATGGTTGTTGTCTGTTATGCTGGTTCATAGTTAGGCAATAGAATAAAACAGCTTTCTCATGACAAGTGTTCAATTCTTATAGCTCACTCTGACAGAGCAAGACAAAAGTATGAATGAACAATACTTGGCACTCATGGACTCATACTGTCAATAATGACCCGATTGACTCATCTTGATTTATGACCCAAAACAATGACCCATTTTTCAGTGACTTTAAACTCAAGTTGCCAATTCTAAAAAAAAAAAGAAAAGTGTTTTTCCAAACTGGCATAGCACTCATTCGGCATTTTACGAACACGGCAATGAGCCAAAACATTATGACTATTTACAGATGAAGCGAATACCATTGATTTTCTTGTGACAACGGGGCAAGTCTGGCAAATGAACGATCTGATATATAGTTGAAGCCATCCAGCAGACATTCCAAAAATGACCATTTTAGGTCCATTAAAGTCAAACAGACGGTCGTGAACTATGAGTGTACCTTAGTGACCTTAAACGAGACAAGAGCACGTCCACTTTTTTAATTCATTTATTTTCTTGTAGTTGTTTTTGTTCTTTGTACCCCTGAATGACATAATATATTAAATTATAATGCTTCTTATGTCAAGTGTTGGTAATTGAATAATTTTGCAAATTAGTTATTGTGCATTGTGAAAGTTTGATGCATTATATACCTACAGTAGGCTACAATATGAGATTGTTTGAATGGCAATGATCTAATGAATTAATTATAGATGAAATCAAAACATTATCTAATTCCATCTTCAGAAGCATTTACTATATAACATTGCACTTCAAGATGGAATTTTGAGAAATTTCAGGAAATTGCCGTCCATGAAATCTCATATTGTAGCCTTCTTCTTTAAGCATTACTGGCAACGCACCTTATTGGTTGCCTATTTGCTCAGTAAATTAATTAAATTTATTGTCCGATTCTTAACCCCTCTGCGCAGATGCAGACGCCAGCAGACATGGAGCTGCTCTATTTATGCACGCAGTTACACTATTCTATCACTAGATGGCACACCCAGATCAGTTATTGAATATTCACTAGCAAGCCAAGCTCAAACATGGTTTAGAATATGGATGAGTTTAGTCCCATCCCTGTTTCCCTGGAGTTGCATGAGTAAATCTCATTAGCTAAGCCTGATGTGCAAACTGCTCAATATACTTGCCCAGAGTATCTATCCAGCAGTTCAAAAAAAAATGATCTCTGTGACAGAAAAAATCCTTGTCCTTTTTAGCGACCACTTTAGCTATAGTGAGCGAATAGTATCCCAATTAAGTAGTGAAGAAAAATCAGTTTTCTGAAGCAAAAATTTGACATGGTGTTGATACTGTGACATTCTACTATCAATTATAGTGATTACATATCAAAAATGTGTAATTTCCTGCCGTAGATTTACATGTAAATTCCTCCATTGACAAATTCTGCGCTCCCTTATATCCTCCTAAGTACACTCTTTGATTAGCCAGGCACTCCATTGCTTACTTAGGCTCAACTGCATAACACAAAGTTATAGTTCACGCCCATGTGAAACTTCCCTGGTAATGATCTGTTGATCGACAAGTTTCTTATCCAATTCCAGAGAGTATAAACTTTCCACAGTAACTGAAAGAAATTGATTGGACCAGCAGAAAATTATTTAAACCTTTGTATAGCAGCAGTTAGGTTTTATTCTCTTATCCCCTTTGTGCAGAAGCCAAATCTGGCTATTTATCTGTTACCTTATTTTAGGCTTTGTAATTCAAGATGGCAGCTTCACAGAGAGGAAGGGAATGGCTCAACTGAGTCAAGACACTTGTAGCATTTAGAATTCCATCATATTTCAGTTTATTTTCATGATTTTGGTATAGAAAAAGGGTTGCAAACATAAATAATCTTCATGAAAATTCAGCATTGAAATTGTAAAAAAAAAAAAAAAATAATACTGAGAATTGAAAAATCACTGGGGGTTAAAACTATACATTTCAGGGATCATAAACTCCTTGACCACAAGTGTGATTCATCTGAGATTCACATTCTAAATTATCTACTCTCTTGGAGCCAAATAAGACAGCTTTCCAGGTGGCTCCCTAAACTCTAAGATCCCTCAAAATGGCGCACTGTCAAATCATAAAATAATTATATATTTAACACATTTAAACTTTTGACGCATGAAATTCAATATGAATTAATGATTAACTGATTGAATTTAGAATGAGTTTACCAATATAAGTGCAGTTGGACATCAGTGGTCACCAGTAACCTCTCCGAACCCAAAACATGCCTTTTATCCATGATAAAATTTAGAATTTTCTCAATGTACTTTATATATGTCAGAAGACAGAACTTTGGTATATGTCTGGGAATATGGAATATTAGGTTGGTAGAACATTAGCCCATTAGAGCGCTGCCTTTGGTCAGATAGCTATCCACCCAGCATAGTACCAAGCTAAACTCTTCATTTTCAGAGAAAACCAGCTGTGTGTATCACAATTCAAAACAGTTTCTTTGGTCCATTGCTGGGGATAGGCAGTATTTTCATCCAGCCTACAGCACCCCCTGGGGGTGACATTTTCTGAATTTTGATGTTGAATATCACCCACGCTGAAAATACTACCACTGAGATTTTACTAATGCTGTAAAGTACCCCAAAGGGATTATGTATCCAGAGGATTAAAGATCTCTATCATGCTGGGTAAACAAAATAATGCCTCCTAAATATAGGCACAATCTGCAATGAAATGGTTCGTTTTGAGTTTTCCTCCAACTTTGACTCCATCTAGCTTGAAAATGTGGATACTACCAAAGAAATGCTTGGTATTCCTGAAAATAGAGTTCTGAAAGCACAACAAACAGCATTTATCACCACAGTACACACCTGAGTTACTGAGAAAATATACTGCAAACATGGACCACAAATCAATTTCGACCATCTTTCCGGCCGTCCATTGCACTAACCCAGCAAGATACCAAGGTACTATTCACTGAAAATGATAGTCTTTTTGTGAGTAAACACATATTAAATGATTCTAGATTGGTATATGTCTGGGATATTATTTTATTCCCATTCCCATTTTCAATTTTTATTGTTATTTCTCAAATAATTCCAGCTCAGTAACATAGTTACTCAACTTGGCGGTGATGTGGTGCTGTTGTCTAACCGGGCTTTAAGTGTCACGGGTCATGTTAAAAGTATATCATATTTGGTTCTATGTACCCTTACGTCATGATAGTTAATGTAAAATGTGGTGTCAACGGCAAAACTGAGCCACTTTAGTGGCTTTCAGGTGGTGCCACTGGCAAAGTGAGATACGGACTTAAAAATTTGGCTTTTTCCATGAGACATCCATATCTACCAATGAGCCAAGTTTCATTCAATTCAAGGGGGGTCAACTGCGCACCAAATGTCAGTCTCTCATGGAATGGCTCTTAAATTGACAAAATTTATTATACACGTTGAAGAAGTGAGGGGTTTCAACAGTTGATGCACTCGTGTTCAGTATTTGGAGTGCCAAGCTCTCTGCTAAAACTTCTGGATATGGACAGAGTGCATAATTCAATTAAACTTCAATTCCCTGACAGAATGTATGACCATATTGCAATAATCACTGATTGAAACAGAAAAACAAGAGTCTCATGGCAGGGTAGATGATAAAGGGGATGGGGTCGAGCATCATGGATTTAGCGGACATTGGCCAACTCCACACATGATTGTCTATAAGCTCACTAACTTGAAAATACACAACCTTGAACAAAAAACAAACTGCATATTTCGACTCATGCCAACCAATACACACATTTGATTGTTTGTAAATAACCATCTCTAACCTCCTTGCCAAGAACAAGCATCTATGCAGTGCAGAAGTTAGTGTTCAGGAAAAAAAAAATTCATAAATATTTTCATGGGGTAGCTATATGTCATTCCTTCATTCAAGCTAATATGTCTATTACTAACTAGCAAAGATGTAGCGGGAGAGCTGTAATGAATATATATACACACACACACACACACACACACATCATATTGGGCGCATAATTTTTCGTTATAACTCAAAGTATTGTGCCTAGAGACAGGGCGTCATCTTGTTGTACAAAATGTTAGCAAGTTAGCAAGCTTATAGACAATCCATGCCTTACAGTTGGCTTGTCAATCATCAATGTACAACTGACATGAATCACCTGCCGCCCCATATTAGCCATACGTTTTTCTTATCTGTATTATCATTCGAATTGTCGCTTTTTCTTCAGTATTTTAACACATACAAGTGCAAACACATATGACATGCCAAGTGGTTGACAAGCTAATTGTCAGGCACGGATTGTCTTATTGTCTATAAGTACGGATGGTTGAACTGCCCCAAAAATTATATTATTTTGGTCTAAAACTGATGTAGTTTCAGAAAAAGATTTGTTCATTTTTTGGCCTCAGTTTCCCTCTAAAAATGTAAATATACTGTATTATTCAGTCATTTATCAAGCATTGCTTTGACCATGAGAATCCATCTGGATTAATTACTTTATCAATGATCCAGTAATTCTAAACTTCAAAATCAACTAAGCAAGGGTGATTGTAATTAAATACAGGAGGGCAGGCATGAGAGTGATCCTTCGTATTCAAGGGCAGCATGTAGTGATAAACATCCATTAGTAAGGTGGACAATAACAGTAATTGATAGCACAAATCCATAAATAAATAAAGACATAGAACTCCTGCACACATGTAGGACAGGACGTTGATGAGCCAACATGCCGTCTGTCCTTCTGCAACTATGACGTGACCTTGAAAACGGAATTTGTTTTGTGAAGCACAGTACCACCCTGCACAAACAGAGAAATTCCACTTGTTTTAACAACTGACAGGTGAATCAGTAATAAGTTGACATTTTTTAGTCTACAACTACTGATCGCAGGTGAGTAGGTTTTAGAATCTAAACAATATCATGGCACCAGCATGTGGAGGAAAAAGACATTTTTGTCACTGTGCAGGTTCCCTCCTCTCACATCTAAGAAAACTCGAGAGAGGAAACGAGTAAGGAAAGACAAGATATGATCCTTGAGCGAATTTCAGCAGTCCGACATCAGAAAAAAAGTTCGGAACAAATACGACCAAGAAGCCAGTGCTGAAATTAAGGCCCATTTGATTTAGCAGCCCCGACAAGGTGGGGCTGCTTTCAGTACTTGCGCGAGTTTGGCCGCCGCGTTCGCCGCTGCACTTTGTTTCACCTATAACTTTCTTGCCATCTTCAACCTATTTCTAATACATAATACAACCTATTACTAATACCACGCCCCGAGACACAAACCAAGGCGCAAATCCATAAACATGCACTTGCACACGAGTGCTTTCCAAGCCATTTTTCCAAAACACATTCCAGGGGATATCTGCTGAATTCACAGACTGAGCTAGAAGCAAGCTCAAGGTGGGTGGAATGCCACAATCACTGTGGAGGGACATGCAAAGCTTTGAAAGCCTTGTATTATTGAATACCCTGCTCATTGAGAACACATTTGTCATCCTGCCCAAATGTCAGCAGCACAGGGGTTTTTACCTGAAAGTTAATAAAACAACGCCGCAACTCAACCACAATCAATCTGAAACTCAATCAGCATTACAGAATGATATCTTCACTACTAAACAAGAATGTTAAGTATGACTAGCAGTGTTCATAATGATTGAGTTATTTATGTATACACGTCATTTCAGCATTGAGGCCATTAAACAGCAAAAGCAAGATGAATTCATAATATAGTAGGCTGGAAAAGCTAGCATTTTAGATGGACAAATATTAGTAGACAGGTAAATAGATAATGAGATAAATACATAAATGAATCAGGGTAAGTAAAAAAAACTTTCATTTATTATGTTATTTTTATCAATTTCAAGTACAAAATACAATTTCTTCCAGGCCCAGTACATCAGGCTTTTTCCATTATTATTTGACCTGCATTAAGTCTATCCTTCATGAAAACAGCAATCTGTAGCCTTAATGTCACAAAAGATTTCCTAGACAAGGGAAGCTGGGCTACCCTTCCATTTTGATTTTAATTGGGATCATAAAATACTGGTCTCAATGGTTTGTACTGAAAAAGTAAAATATACCCTCAACATGGGAGATTCCAAGTTTACATTACAAATGACTTTGTGTTGCTCCTTTAAGGTGTTTTTCTTTTATTGGAAGTAAATTTTAGACTAATGGCAAAAGCAGGTTATTTAAGATTTCATTAAGCGAGCATAATGTAATTTTATTCATCAAAGATGTGCCTGCATTGTGTACACACAGTCCTTAAAGTCGTGTTTTTCAGGACCAGGATGAGGCTGCCAAATACAAACGGCAAGATAAAATGGAGCCTTTTAATTAGAACAGCTAACAAACAGTCATGCAGGCTATTGGGAGTTGCAGTAATAGGAAGCACCAGCAGCAGAATATTAATTCTTTGCATTGTATATTGCCAAGGGGAATTGTAATGTCCAAAGATTATAATAATAAATCTGCATATTATTGGTTTCTGTAAACAGCAAAAAGTATAAGTTGCATTAAGCATGCTGGCTTGAACCTAATCCCTCATCTGTGTGACGTGTTTAATTGGGGATTTTTCCAATATCTGTTTCCGAACGTTAGGGTCAGGAAGGACTTCAGTGCTATAGTCAAACCCAGCCTCCACCATGCACCTGACAGATGCACAAAGACACAAATGGAAACACAGACAGGGTAGTAAGCCATTTACTGAACTTAAATAAATAAATAGAGGGCGGCTGCTATTAATAGCATGTCATAACTTAACATTACTTTTATCCTGACTGCTTGCTGTGTAACCACTAGAGTGAATTCCCTCAGGACCAATAAAGAATTGCTCGTATGGATTATTATGGCATGCTTTCTTAGGATTTCAAAATGAGAGTAACTTGCATGCAACACTTCAGACTATTTGAGATTTCTGTCATCTTGTTTCCATCCACCCATTTTAATGCCCATTTTGAATTTGCGCTTCAAAAAACCTGAGCGGAAACGCCAAAAATGCGCATCAACTTGAAATATTTTTTTTTCCTTTTTGTTCGTCGCGCTTATTGACGTCATCGCGTCCGCCGTCTTCTTCTACAGAGGCAATGGCAACTGACTCGAGTATTAGCGCCACCTAACGGCACTTGCGGCTTATCTGAAGAAACAAAAGTGCATCAATGTAGTGGATGGAAACGCGCGCAAATGCGTCTTTCCTTTGGCAGCATTTAAGAAAATGTGCTTAAGATTTGCGATACATTTGGATGGAAACACAGCTTGTGTCAATAAATGACATATAAATAAACTCATTTGTCCTCCATGGGAGATGGACAATAAATACAGGATCATGCGGAGCTCCTGAGGTTATACACACTGAATAATGCACAGAGCAGACCCCTGTTGGCCCTCATTACCAGTCCGGAATGTCAGTGCTGCCAATCATGGAGTCGAGGTTTACAACCAGGTTCCGTGCCACACAAGCTTTGTAGAAGGAGGGAAACTGTCCGATCAAATGACAGGTTAAGAATCTACCGTGGGACCCTCCGGAAACAGCCACCTTCTGTTCATTGAATCCTCCTGAGTTTATCAGGCTCTCAACCGCATACTGGAAACAAATGAAGAAGACAGTGATGTAAAACACTAAGAAACAGGACCCATACATCTCAATAAGGGACACCTTACCAATTCCAAAAGCTTCAAATTACTTCAGGACTTCATTGAGACGTGTCTCACTTTCTGATTCCTGAGCTCAACCAAAAACATACCAGGTGTCCATTTCTCTTGAGATAAATGCCTTAGGTGCGTTGTTGTTGTTCAGGAATAATTATTAAAAGCAGTCAATCAGAGAATGATGGTATACAGTTCGTTGACATGGCCATTTTACCTGGAAATCATTTAGCTTTCCAGGCAGAGAAAAGATGCTGGCCTGCCCATACCCAATAGATCTCCTGTAGTTCACTGAAAACAAGAAAATAGATGCGACCAGTCCCAGACTGCTCACCAAGACCGTGAACACCAAATGAAAATAGGTCAAGATCTCATAGGGTTTTGAGCTATTATCTAGGCTTTACAAAATTTGCATCTATAAGAGACTTGACATTCAAAACAAGGGCTGCCCAAATCCAAATCCTAGTTTTGTCTCCTTCTAGACAATAAGCTAAACAATTATTGCCACTTATTGACCAGACTGTCATCAAACCGGACTCCCCAGTAAAGGGAAGGCGGAAAACCAGCAGTACTCGGCCCTCAAGGACTGTGATTTTGTTCAAAACAAAAATACTTTGAGTCACAAAACAAGTGTCTAATTACACAAGGTGGCATGCAATTCCAAAACCACATGTAAAACTTGTGATTTAATGGCCATCCAATTAAATAATCCAATCCATCTTTAACCGTCCACAATAAGATAATTAGAGAAATAGATGCATCTAATTTTCTGTACATTGGCAGGGATGGACAAACCCAAGATACTTGCCCAAGAGTACAGCAAAGCCCATGTGGCACAGCACTGCAGGTGACAGGAGCCAGTCCACCACAAACACAGAGTGAGGTCCCCCTGCGATAAACACATAGGGATTTTGGCGTGTGTGGCCAAACACACACAAGTATGAGCTAAAAAAGTGCACAGTGACCCAGACTTTATGAAGCGTGCATAGTCATGGCGTACCATGCGGTGTCACAATCAGTGGCGGCCTGGCTCCTTCCTCGATGTTCATGGGCTTCAACAATATGGCTTCAAAATCTAGGCCAGCTACCAGTAGAGAGACGGATAGCTCATCTGAACGAAAACACTTTCAGACAGCCTGACCACAAATTATGACACTTTCTATCAAGCTCCCACATGCACTCGACCCACTCTTACAGTATGTGCTGTTGTCCTGCTCAGGGGGTGGGGTGAAGGTCAGCACTTTCCAGTCAATGTCTGTTTGGGCCTGAGACTCCTCCAGGGTGACCCAGGTCACCTCTTCCTGTGACCCCGCAGCAGGCAGGAATCCTACTCTCTGTACAGAGGACAACACAGTGCAACTACCATGAATCCCAGAGCAAACCGCAATGAGAAGCTACTTACAGCAAGTTGATGACCAATAAAGGATACAGTAATTTTGACAATTAAAAACCTAAGTATGGCGGCACTATGGTGCAATGAGTGCACTGTTGCCTCACAGCAAGAAGGCCATGGTTTCGAATCAGGCCAGAGGCCTTTCTGTGTGGAGTTTGCATGTTCTCCCCGGGTTTGCATGGGTTTCCTCTGGTTTCCTCCCACAGTCCAAAGACAACCATGTCAGGCCAACTGACTGTTTAAAATGACCATAGTTTCTGTGAATGGTGTGTGTGCCTTGTGATGGATTGGCGAGCTGTTCAGCCTATGTCCCTGCCTGCTGCCCGTAGTCAGCTGGGATAAGCTCCAGCTCCCCCCTGACCCTAATGAGGAAGAAGCAGTATAGATTATGGATGGATGGACAATCTATTTACCCAAATCAATATTCTGTTTACAGTATTAATAAATTTCATGTCATGCTTCACTGAAGAAAAGCAGATGTGATTTCATTTTCAGAGCACACAGAATAGCAATAACCTGCCAGTAGCAGACAGGGAATGTCTTTAAGAGTGCCTTTTTCAACACTGGGCAAAATACCTTGGAATCCGGAGATATCTTGACCCCGTATATTTTGTGACACGCTCCGTATTAAGACGTATCCGGCTTTATCCTGATCATTGACGAATCCGGGGGAATCCGGGCGTGTTTTGAGTTAAGATTTGTTTATCACGTATCCGGACTGTATTTATGCTAACACATTTTAAGGCACATAGGGTGTAAGTACCGTAATACAACATTTCCAGAGCAGCAATGTCAAACTTTAACAAATAATTAGTGATGGTCAAATGAAGCCTCATGAATCACTGAGGCTTTCCAGCCCATTGCTTCACCAAAAGGTTCAGTACTCGAGGCCTCAATGAAACATTGAATGCTGCCATCTGCTGGGCAAAACAACATATGACAGTCAATGAACAGTACCATGATCTGAGCGGAAATGTATGAAAAACTTTTGTGTACAGTAACAATAAATCATGGATATTTCTCTAGTATGTGCATGTGTAAGTATATTTGTTCATAATTAAAATAGCAATGAAACAATCACGATACTTTGCTTTTTTAAATCATTTTTATTCAAAAACACAAATACAGGAGTGACATTATTTAAAAAACGAAATAACTGACACTCTCACGTCAATGTCCAACAATGGGGAAAATAATAATATGTAACTCACTACAACTCTCCAACGTACTACACCTCTCCATCTTTTACAAACGCCGACAACACCCACAGTTTGGCGCGAGATTCGAAGCGTATTTATGAGGCGATACGTTGAACGAACCAATGACGTACTCTCCACAAACCGAGGCCTCGTTTGTCATCAGTCACGTGATTCTTTTGGAAGCGACGCAAGCCTCGAAGTAAGGCTTCACCTGACACGCCCACTTTTGCTCGAGACGCGTCTCAAAGCCTCAGTTCATTTGTCCCATCACTACAAATAATAAGTTGCCTTTTAAAAGAGTAGCCTATTCAAGCCGTCTCTAGAGCTTTTACTATCCTTGGCCCAGTATGAATTTAAAGTGCTCTTCACGTCCATCAACAACAAAATATTTGGCATTGTATTTGTTTAGTTTATCACGGATATCTCTCCAATTCTAAAGGATGCTTGACGCTATTACAGGCTGCGTCAAAGCATGCCAGTTTGATTAAGCCTATTTAACTGGTAAACCGACGGTTTAAAGAATCCAACGGCACATTAATGTGACACCACCACTAAATGAAATGGACTGAACAAAATACCTTGGAATTCGGAGGTATCCTGACGCCGTATATTTCATGACACGCTGTGTATTCGGACCGTATGCGGCAGTATCTTGATTTGTGATTTTCCGGGCGTGTTTTGACTTTGAGTCAAGATTTGTTTGCCATGTATCCGACCGTATACGGAAACATATTTTAAGGCACATGGAGTGTGAGTACCGTAATGCAACAGGGCATAATTGCATGAAGAAATGTTCCCCGTGTTTTCCCCATTTACGACCTTTTAAATGTCCGTTCCAGGGGCGTCACATTTTTTACTGCCCGTGCTCCAGTATGAATTTGAAGTGTCATTCACTTTCATCGCTATAAAAAATTTGGCATTGTATTTGTTTGGTTTATCACGGATATCTGTCCTATTCAGACAGATGCTTCGCTCCAAATAAAAGTAACGTACAAAATGGCCTGCGTTTCACTCCTAAACTTGTGAATTAGCCTATAAGGCTTATGTCCCGCATCGAATTCAACATCATCCTGTTAACATTTAAAGCCATTCACATACCTGTCCGACCTCTGGGGAGGTTCTCCAGTCGCACTGGACCAGGAGAGGAAGCAAACAGCCAATAGCCAATAATAATAAATAAATGTCTTTTTTATTGAACAGCAATAAATCGTTTATCATTAACTTTGTGTGCTCAGCTGTGTGTCAATCAAAGCTCATGTGCAATGAGAGGTAACTGTTAGAAGTTAAAACTTTAATCTGTTTTCATATTAACCTTTTAAACTACCGAAGTCTATATCTCAAGTGATATCAATATTATGGAGCATAATGGGCATAAGCATAAATGCTAACCTGGGCGGGATGCGGCTGGTAGAAAATATGCAGAGATATCATGAGCCCGGATATGGATGGTATTTCCTGGGATGTATCTGGAGTTCATATATGCTCCAGATACTGACGGGTATCCGGAGATATTTTCCCCAGGATACCTCAAACACGTCCGGTATCCAGGTGCGTGTATAGAGCCCGGATACGAGGCGTATCAGAACAGTCCCAATCCGGAGTTGGGATACTCCCGGATACGAGACGTGCACAAACCGGTATCCGGAGTGTATCAATCCGTATATATCCCCGGATACAGATAATATACGGACTTATCCGAGTTGCGATATCTCCGGAAAACCAGTGTTTTTGCCCAGTGTAAGATTAGCCTAATACTGGCAAAAGTGGCCAACTCACCATCTCCAAATCTCTTCATACTTCATAATTACTGAGTTTGGGGCAGGAATAGGGAAATCAGTCATGATCCTGGTAATTAACTCCTCCCCTGCTGGGCAGGCCACGCCCACTTTTCTGTGCTGTATTGAGTGGTAACAAATTTTTGACTGCTCCATATTTCAACCTACATGGAGGTCCCAAGTTTTTATCAGTCATTCTTGAAACTAGAGTTGATGGACTGCAACTGAAAATGAAAAAAATCCTAGGACCTCCGTGTAGGTTGACGCTAGCGCCACTTGAAGTCATAAGCAATGCCATTTCCAGCACATGGAAATTGGGTCCTAGTTCCAACCTACATAAAGGTCCCAAACAAATTACAACTGTAATCTTAATCCAATCTTTGCATGCCAGACATCAATAATCAGCAATAAAAGTTTTGGGACCTTTGTGCAGGAGGGAGAATAAGGGACCAAAAGTCGGGTAGATGTGCGTGGTCACCCAACTTCGAGCCACGCCCACTAAAACCTACATGGCCCCCCAGGTGGACCATCACCAGTACCTGCTACATCCACATATTAACTTACAATTTCGCCAATAAAAAGCTTGGGACCTTTTCATTCCATGCAGATATTAACCCCTTTATCTGTCATATTTGAGTGTTTCATCAGTATCTGTGCACATACAAATTGTGTACATTATGTACATAGAAAATACATTGTTTATTACAATGCAAGGTTGATTCTTTTTTCAGGATGAGTTAGTTGATATTTCTGGGAGTTTCATTCAAGCCTCCTCATTTTAACTCCATTTTCCATTCTCTATACCCACTTATTCCTCACTAGGGTCGCGGGGGGAGCTGGAGCCTATCCCAGCTGACTACGAGCGAAGGCAGGGACCCACCCTGGACAGTTCACCAATCCATTGCAGGGCGCACACACCATTCACACTCATACCTATGGGCAATTTAGTGTCTCCAATTAACCTGACATGCATGTCTTTGGACTGTGGGAGGAAACCAGAGTACCTGGTAGAAACCCACGCGAACACGGGGAGAACATGCAAACTCCACACAGAAAGGCCCCAGACTGGATTTGCACCCACGACCTTCTTGCTGTGATTTTACAGGCCCCAATACTAATAGTGTAGCTCTTCCCTGAAATCAAGTGCAAAGGTTCAGGTCAAGTAAGCCCCAACTTTGGTAGTTTTGCTCTCTTTCGAAATAATTTGCCTGAACTTACTAAAATAAACATGAAACAAAACAGGTATGACTCTATTGTTTGCCCTATAAATTGTTTTTGCAACCATGTGACAGTTTCACCAATGAGGGACCGATTGATTGTAAGTTGATTAAATGTTCAGTTAAATTGTTTTCCTCGGCAGTTATTTATACAAGTTTCTACTATATCTCAATGTGGATATGAAATTTTTATTCTTCATGGCATTTATAGGTTTCTCCGGTGTGGCTTACGAGGATAAATAACTGCTCTAAAGATAGCTGCACCTAATTAAGACAAATCAACTGCTTGTTAAATTCCTAAGACTGCAACTATGGTTGAAACAAAAACCAGCGTACACAGTAGGGTGCCAGGACCCAGTTTGAGAACCACTGCACTAAATGATGCCTTGGATATAAATCCTTGTGTAGATTTCTTAACAAGGATTTCAACATGAACTATGTATCAAATCTGCACAAGACAGAGGTGATGAATGCCAAAACAATTTTCACTGCACTACAAAAAATTCATTATTGTGGGCCATCTTTTGAAGATTAATGAGGACAGAAGTTTCAGGAGGTTGGCATTTTAATACACATCAACAAAGTATTTTGAATTTATGCAGCCTCTGTCTGGTGAAAGAGAATTTTGAAATCGAAATGCGCGTTGTATCATGTGTGCAAAAGTAAACAGTCATCATAATATGTCAAAAAGCACTTGGAACGAGAGTTACATACCATGTAGTTTCTTATTCAAATCATGTATGATGTGCACTGCCATGAACAACAGGCCCCTGCTAGCCTCAACAAGTGATAATGTGTAAAAGAGACCAGTGCTGATGGATTTAAGCTAGGCTCTGTAGGTCAATCCTGTTGGCCACACCAAAAGGAAGATTAGGAATAGCCTATTTATAAATTACTTGACACCTGGTAAGAGAAGTGTGAAACAGGATGTGGGCCAAAAGATACAGCTGAAAAACCTTGCGAGGCAGAAGCCCAGACGTGTGCCCAGATTTTAACCGAAATGTATAAAATGAAACGGTTAATGTCAAAATTTATGGGAGCTAAAATGGCCTTTTGAGGATTATTGAACTCTGATTTAGAAGGAGAAGTGTGAAATGGAACTTGGCTTGAAAGATACATGTATATGTACACAATTTGTGTGTACACAACTGATTAAATACCCAAATATGACAAATAAAAGGGTTAATATCTGCATGGAATGAAAAGGTCCCAAGCTTTTTATTGACAAAATTGAAAGTTCATATGTGGATAAGGCAGATACTGGTGAAGGTCCACCTCGGGGGCCAAGTAGGTCTTAGTGGGCATGGCTCAAAGTTGGGTGCCCACGCCCAACTACCTCACTTTTGGTTCCTTATTCTCCTTCCTGCACAAAGGTCCCATAATGTTTGGCATGCAAAGATTGGAAAACAGTTGTAATTTGTTTGGGACCTTTATGTAGGATGGAACTAGGACCCAATTTCCATGTGTCGGAAATGGCATCGCTTATGACTTCAGGTGGCGCTAGTGTCAACCTACATGGAGGTCCCAGGATTTTTTTCACTTCAAGTTGCAGTCCACCAACTCTACTTTCAAGAATAATAGATAAAAACTTGGGACCTCCATGTAGGTTGAAATTTGGAGCAGTCAAATTTGTGACCGCTCAATACAGCACAGAAAAGAAGTGTGGCCTGTTGTGAGGAAATTACCTCTTGTTACCCGATGGTGTTCGTTAAGGGTGGAAGACAATTGAAATAAAGACTTGACCAGATTGTGATTGAAATATAGAAAATTTATAACAGACAAAGAGTAAATTACAAACCGCAACAGAGGAATGTTCTCAGCCACAGCTCGGAGAGCGCTCTGCCCGGGCGTTGCCCGGGCATCAGTTCTTATAATCCACAGTCCTTTAGCTGTACATCAATTGGCTGTACATCTGTCTATAAACGCAGTCTAATCAGCTCCCGCCTTTCTACATAGTATTGTCCAGTCTACTTTAGACAGGTCACAGAAAGGCGGTTACGGGATACCTGATGCCACTTTGGACTGCGCTTAGGGCGTTTTCTTTTGGCTGGATTTCTGCATTCCTGAGCCACTATCTCCCCTGCATAGTTCTTCACACACAGGCACACGCTCTGGGTAAATAGGTTTATAAGCTTTGGGGTATTGACATAAAAGATGTTTTAAGTAGTAAAAGATAATAATACAAAAGATGTTTTGATAATAATACTGATGATAATAAGATGATAAGAATGGAAAAGATGCTTTGTATTATTCCACAACTCTCTCCTTTGGCCCCATTTTATGGGGGCAACACTATGTGCTGAAGCGATTACATTCTCACCCTTTTGTGCTGTGAGCACCTATGTTACATATTGCTATCAATGGGGTGATTGCATTAGCATCCTAGCGCAGCGAAGCAAAACCTGACCTCCAGGCTCTACTTGACCCCTGGGACCCCTCCTTGGGTGCCCCCCGTCACCCCTTGACAACTCAGGGATCCACATGACCATTGCATGGCCATGACGCCAGTGGAGGTCGGCTTGGCTAGTTGCCGGCCCAGTTTCCGCTCCAAGCGAAACCCTTTGGTCCTACAGCAAATCTGCATATACCGGCATTTTAATTTTACTTCATATGTGCAAGTGCACACATCAGCCACTATCACGGAATATGGATCTAGCACATGAGCAAATGAGCACACTCTAATGTTATGAATTTACTAAGCCAATACCCTTCATCCACTCAAATCTCATTCACACTCCTCCTCAGACAACCCCAGATCTCTCGGCAGTAGGCTCGCTGAAACTCAGGATCAGTCAGAAGTTGTTTTCTGAGGTTAGGCAGGTCTGGGCAATACTTCTCCGCCCACTTCCAGCAAGCCCAACCTGTTCCTCCGCCTTGTCCATGTTTGCAGTAGGGATTTCCAATGGGGCAGTTGGGCGTGTAGGGTTCTGGAGGACACACCCACTCGTCACTTCCCGTCATATCTTCGGTCACCTGTTGGTACAGTAACATAGTCGCCTCATCGGGCGAGGTTAGGGCAAGTACCCCGGCCTCCAGGCCTATGGGGTCATCTCGGAACTCCTCTAAATCAATATCTTCATACCCCCTCCATTTGGAGGGGTCAGTACCACAGTTGATTACGTTACATAAATCAAATTGAAATGTGTTCTCACTGTCCGGGTCCACCTTTAAAATTACCTTGGCCCCGCAGGGGTCTGAGTTCACTGTAGCTGCGTCTGTTACCATTACCAAAGCCAAGATTACTATAGTACTTGCTATTTTCACGTTACTTTTGGGACGTGCAATTAAATTTGTCTTGTCCGTGTATTCCGGTGATGTATGTGTTAGGACCCAACAATGTATATACTGCAAGACCAGGCTGGAGAATGCTCCTCCTGCTATTAGTCCTCCTACTACTGCCGCTACCATCAACATGTCTTCTCTGAATTCTTGGTGTGGTGTAGGTGTCGTGTGAGCGTCTTTCTGAGTGCGTTCAGCGTATAGCAAAGCGCCTACAAGAAGTAAAGAAAATCCTACTAGGAGAGCTAATCCCTCCTTCCCTATTCCTAGCCACATTTCATTACGGTTCCTCACCCTCCTTCGATTCTCCATCTCCATCTTCCTTGTTGATGTCCTGCAATGTCAACAGGTTAGTTCTTACCTGCTCCAGTGACCGCTCTAGCGGTCTTGCTTTTGCACAGTGTGCAAAATGATGCCAGGTCTTATCTCCCTCCTTTTCGACCCGCACTGCGCGGTCGGAGACCTCAGTGATCTTGAACGGTCCCGTCCAGATTGGCGCCTTTACCCAGACCCAGGCGCCAGTGGTCACCCCTGGGGCCGGGGTGCCGTTGTCCTCGTCTCCTGTGGAATTTGCTGCTTGCACCTGGCGAGAGAGAAGCTTAGTCATGTTGCCCAAAACCCACATATAATCTGACAGGTTGGCTTGCAGCAAGGCTGCGGTGGGGACCACGTTAGGGTCTCCCGGAGGCCCAGGCATGGGCCTTCCAGTGAGTAATTCATGTGGTGAAAGAAACGTGTCCTTCGCTGGTTGCTGGCGCATAGAGTATAGTGCCAGTGGGAGGGCCTCAACCCAGGTAAAATTAGTGGAGTACATGGCTTTTGCCAGTTTTGCTTTCAGGGTTCCATTAGTTCTCTCCACTAATCCTGCTGATTGCGAATGATATGCACAATGCTTTTTCAGTCCTATTCCCAATTTTGCTCCCAGGTGGGTCAACACTTCATTCCTAAATTCTGACCCACTGTCACTATACTATGTCTTTGGAATTCCCCACCTAGGAATAATTTCTCTACTCAGGATTTTTGCTACTGTGATTGCATCTATAGCTTCTATCCCATTTAGAAAAAGGTCATATCAGTACTAACGCATACCTCTTCCCCTCACATGGTGTTAAATGTATGAAACGTGTGGAATGGCCCAGGGGGTGTAGGGATTGCCCCCTTCTGTACTACTACCCATCTCTGTCATGTTGGACATTTCTTAGAAAAAAATTTTTTAGTAAATAAGTGATAGTAACTTTGCTCTGTTGCTCTATTAACCCCTTGGTCCTTCCTCTTGGTACATGGCACTGCCCATGCACCAAATCTGCAGCAATATGGAAGAGGGATTTTGGCAATATAGGTTTACCATTGGGTCCCATCCACCCGTCATCAGTGTGTTGCACTCCATGTGATGTCCATTGACGTTTTTCTTGTGGGGGAGCAGCATCATGCTCTGCTCACAGCAGGTCACATGAAATTGAGTCTTCAGATTAGTGTAATAGCCCCACAAGAGTGTGTTTTGCTGTTGCCCTTGCTTCTCTGTCTGCAAAGGCGTCAGCCAAACTGATTGGGTCAACATGTTTGGTGTGCAGAGGGTTACAATCAACACAGATTCATGAGTACAGACAGCATGTCCAACACATGGGTTGCCTTTATCGACTCTTGACGCCGAACCATCAACAAAGTATTCAATCTCAGGATTTGATAGAGGGGTGTCCTTAAGTCCAGGACATGCAGTATTATTAGATAGGACTTCTTTGAAACAATGGGGACAAAATGTTTTTTTTTTTTTCCAATGAATTATGATTAAGCAATCCACCTCAGTCTAGGGTTCTGCTAAAAGCATGGGGGAAATGCACAGTCAGGGCTTATTAGCCCCAAAGATTGTGACAATTTTCCCATGTAATCAGCAGAACCGGGTGAAGTTGCTTTAGACTGTTAGAATTTGCAAATTTTTATTCACAAAAATTAGAACATATTTAATATTCAGCTAATAGTTTTCCCTTTGGGCTCCCAGCACATAAAGGTCAAATCAGTCAGTACCTTTTATTTGACTGTCCACTTAATCAAAAATAAATTTAGAAACGGGAAGCTAAGTAATATGTGATCACATTACGAGTGGACTTTTTCAATCATATGGTGGTCCACCTTTTGAATTTAGTCTTGTGTTAATACTCCAAATTGGATTTCCCCAAATCTATTTTAGAAGGTAAACTTAGGCTGAAAACCCACAGTTAAATCCCCAGCTGGCCAGCTCATCACTTTCACACAAGGTTAATTTTCATCTCTTCTTTTCAGCAGTGCGCACTCTGTGAAAAAGTTTCAATAGAATGAGTTTAGATGCATACAACAATGAACAAAAACTTCATCAACATAATTTTGCTGTTTTTTTTTCACTCACTTGGATCCTTTCCTGTAAAAATTAAATAAACAGATTAAGGTTATTGTGGAGGATTTTCTCAGCTTGAGTCATAATAAGAGAGTCTTAGAGCAGGTTAAAAGAAACATGATCAACCGTTTATTGCAATATAATTCTGCAGAATGAGAGAGCGAACAGGGACTCTGTGTGTACAGCAGTCAGAGGTCAGTCTCTGCTGAATAATTTTCACAAGCAATTCTTATACCCATCTAGCCAGGCAACGTTCAAGCAATCAATCACAAAATTACACAAACATTTTATTCTTTGAAGATTTCTGCTCTAGGGATGCGCTTGGAGGAGTCACAGCTTCTGCTTAGGGGCTCAGTTTCAAGGCCTGGTACAGATAGAAACAATTTTGTTATCTTGCTAAGTTGGGACATTTCCCAGACATGAGTCCATAACTCCTATCCAGGTGCATGCACCCCTCCTATCAGTACTTTCCCACAGACAGTTTTCTTGGAGCCTAAAGCTGAGAACAAAGTAAGCATTGATATTTCTAACAAGTATATATTATTATTTTTTTTTTTTAAGCAGTAAAACTATAATGTAATAAAATCAAAGTGCACTAAACACTACAACAATGAATTTTAAAACTATAACAGTAACAACAAAAATTCCTTCACAGTTATCATGCCCCTCTTAGTTTTTCTTTTCCCATGTAGAATCACTGGTTGATAGTCCCTGTTTGAAATGGAGAAAAGATCTTTCATTAATTCATTTGCATTTCTTTGGTCAGGAACGCTTCCAGTCACATTTGCTCTATCACAATGCATCATTCTCTGTTCTCTGACTTCTGCATGTTGACCTTTCACTTATCTGTGCTCCCTAATCTGCTTCGGTCAATAAGGCTCCATTCCTCTATTGTTTTTACTCTGCATTCCTCCATCTAAAAACCCATCCAGTCTCTAATCCCACGATAGTTCACTTGATTTTTTATTTTTATAAATAAAACTCTCAGTTAAATTTGGCACACAGTTTCTTACTGTATATAGTGTTTTCTAACACAATCTCACACCGTCTAATTATTTACAGAAAACTGCTTAGATTTTCCAGCTCTTTACGATTTTACAAATATTGAACAAATTCAAATGGTGCAACTACTTCACGCTCATAGAGGATGTTAGTAGTGGTTTTCTCAGCAATGAATCACTACCGCCAAAGGTTGGAGTATTTAAATATTGGACTTTGTCCTGCATCTCAAAGCAATTCAGTTAGCCACATTAGAAACACTTGTCCACGTTCATGTAATTGACGTTCAATTATTACTTCCTTTAAACTTCCCTCTGTTTATAGTTACTGATCGTTCAAGAAGGGCATACGCTTATTTAATCAAGAAATAGGGACTTTTATTTGATTTCACAAGGAATAATTATTCTGCTCACTTCTACAACTTTGTCCTCATAGAACTCCACAGCCATTAAAATGGCTAAACTCCCGCTCTCTGTTTACCATCCAAATTAATTCCGCTTACTTTAACCAACCACAGCCATTAAAATGGCTAAACTCCTGCTTTAACCGACTCCACTTACACCAACTTCACTTACTCGGACCAACTAATTTCACTTACTCTGACCAACTTCACTTTTTACCAATCCTGCAATTACTCTAAGAATTCCACAAAATACTGTAAATATAGTCTAATCAACGGGCGCCTTAAATTAATCTTGAATAAATGCTAATTTTATTGTGGACATCTATATGAGCACTTCATGTAATAGAATGACAACTGGATTCAATCTAACAAAGACAGAACTAACAAATATGCCAGCAATGCAGTTGTTTACAGACTCTCACAGAATTCGGTTCATTCACATTGACTTCCACACACACACACACACACACACACACACAATCTGAGCTCAGCATACACACACGTACACCTCAGTGCACTTAAAGCACCTGCCAACAGCACTCGAAAACATTCCTTGCTCCATTCCCAATTCAATCACTGCCACCACCAGCGTGGATTTACAATAGTATACACTCAGGTCCTGATCTCTACATGCGCAGTCCAATGGCCAAGTCCTTGATTGGATATTTTATTGTTATGTGATCTTTATATTTCTCTTTTATCTCTTTTCTTTTGTCGCATACACGTGTGTATTTATTCTCCAAGGCCCGTGATGGATCTCCCATGTAGGACCACTAGACCGTTCGGAACTCAGTGGCTGACGTCCCCCCACCTAACTTATTTAGTCCGTCACTTCCTACCGTGTCCACCCTCGCCCACACGTTTCAAGTTAAAATATCCCTTGGGTATTTACCTGGCCTCGTGACGGATTTTTTTTTTTTGCCGTCCTCACGCCCCCGTATTCACTTCCTATTTCACTTATCACCTAGGACTTTTGTTCAGACTAGTCTTTGGAGTTGGGTATTGAAATGCGCATACAGGAAACCAGTATAGAACATTACCCTGTGTCTGTTACTGAAATCATACAAAAATATAATAATATAATTTTATACCTTTCCGTCAAACGTCAGACACTTCGTATTCTATCCTATGCAGATTTTATTAAAAAGGTTCTGCTTACCTCTGTCTTTGGCTGGCCGTGAAGTGTCTGGCGATTGTCGTCAAGGCGTTGTTTAAATTCTGATTGAGTTTTCTGGTCAGACCCAGGAGTCTTCCCCCTCTATGTTGGGGTCACCAGTTTTGTGAGGAAATTACCTCTTGTTACCCAGTGGTGTTCGTTAAGGGTGGAAGACAATTGAAATAAAGACTTGACCAGATTGTGATTGAAATATAGTAAATTTATAACAGACAAAGAGTAGATTACAAACCGCAACAGAGGAATGTTCTCAGCCACAGTTTGGAGAGCGCTCTGCCCGGGCGTCAGTTCTTATAATCCACAGTCCTTTAGCTGTACATCAATTGGCTGCACATCTGTCTATTACTGCAGTCTAATCAGCTCCCGCCTTTCTACATAGTATTGTCCAGTCTACTTTAGACAGGTCACAGAAAGGCGGTTACGGGATACCTGATGCCACTTTGGACTGCACTTAGGGCGTTTTCTTTTGGCTGGATTTCTGCATTCCTGAGCCACTATCTCCCCTGCATAGTTCTTCACACACACAGACACACGCTCTGGGTAAATAGGTTTATAAGCCTTGGGGTATTGACATAAAAGATGTTTTAAGCCGTAAAAGATAATAATAATACAAAAGATGTTTTGATAATAATACTGATGATAAAAAGATGATAAGAATGCAAAAGATGTTTTGTATTATTCCACACTGTTCAGCAGGGTAGGGGTTAATTACCAAGGTCATGACTGATTTCCCTATTCCCAGACCCAAACTCAATAATTATGAAGTATGAAGAGATTTGGAGATGGTGAGTTGGCACCCTTGGGCTGATCTTAGAAAAAGACACTCTTAAAAAAAAGAAAAAAATGTAAAATGTGTTTCAGTTGAATGGTCAGAAAAAAATGTGTGCCGTTTACAAAGTACTTGAAGGCCTCTGTCCAGGAAAGTTCTCACACCAGTGCCATGGGCCTGACTGGTTGTTTAAGGCATGATTCTCATAGCATGGCAAAGAAAACATTGAAAGTGTGGCAGCAGTTGCTCAATGAACAGTACTCATCTGACCATCCAGTCCACTTTATCCTCAATTTCAGATTGGCACCAAGGAACTGCGTCTTGCTGAACATAACGCCATCAGGGGGTGGCACATCCCCCTGACCCCCTCAAAATGTGAAATTTGAAAAACTGATAAATACCAAAAGGCAGTATTCCAGCACATGACTGATTGATGTTACACATCTGAAATCTTTTTTTTCTCCTTTTTTTATATTTTGTCCTTTAATTTATTTTTGGCATCTCCTATCCCACCCAAATCTGGAATGCCTAATTAGCAAACTATGTACACAAGCATACCTCTACGCAATTCCATGTTGCCATCTCGGGAGAGGGGGGACAGTTGGTGGCTCTCCTTTGAAACACATACTTGTCCATGTCTGCTTATTTTACATTCATAGCGCAAAACTTTGCAAGCTCGAAACAAGGGCGGAGGATACCCGAACATGTGCTAGCTTAGAATTTCACTGAGAGTACCCAGCTGGTCAACAGGAGGCGCTTGAGCAACGAACAATGCTATTATCCCAAACTGGCAGTCCCTCCCAATTTTGTTTCCCTGGAGCGCGAAGCCAATTGTGCGCAGCTCTGAAAATGCTATCAGCCATTGCTGGCACTGGCGCGACTGGGGCTTGACCACTGGCCGCGGTGGTCCCTACTGCTCCGAAAAGCGGCGCCTTAACCAAGTGAGCTACCCAGTAGCCTGCTGGGTTACACCTCTTAAATAATCTTGTTAAGTTTCGTGATGACACATCATGGCCAAGACAGTAGAAGTTACAGTGAAATGTCATTGACTGATAGCGGCCATCTTGTTATAGATATGATAAATAATCCTGTAAATATAGATATCCATAGAACCCTAGACCAACATAAAGCATGCAACATTTTAAGCTGATTGAGCAATTGGTTTGGAATCGAGTATTTGTTTGCTATAATGCCACCTACAGACCGATTTACATAGACTTGAGTCTACAGGCTTGGAGATGTAGGATCTGAAGTTCGGTGACAATTGAACACTGCATTCTGGAGTTCATTGTTTTGCTGTGGCCACATATTTTAACACAGCAATTTTTGTATATAGGATTCAAAGACCTTGGACAGAATATGGCGCGTATCAAATTTCATACGAATAGGTTGCACGGTGTTTGAGGGAATACAGTCTAAAGGTTTTACAAAAAATTGAAAATGGCACAAAATGGACATGCACTTATGAGCTTATATGGATAAATTTGTGTTGACCCACTGAATCCAGAAAAAAATGAGTAATTGTCACTAACATGATGGTGTACCGTGCCGCATGAAAGATCTTTCGACCAAAAATTCTTATCCAACATATATCAAAGGCGGCGTCCCATTATCAGGAAGAAATCCTCAAGAATTTTTTTTTTTTTCAAATTTCAATCAAACCATGGCTTGGAATTAATTATTTAGGTGTAATCTGTCTAGAAATGACAAAATTTTCATTTATGTGTAATCTATTTGATGCTTTCTACACATTCAAAGTTAGGCATACCAGCCATTTTCACCAATTATAGTGGATTTTCCAGCATTTAAGGCCAGAAAAACATAACAGCACATAATAAGGCCATTTTTTTAATTTGCTTATTTGAATATTCATATAGTTATCTTCATTTTAGAGAAATAAAAATTTTGGCCTGATGTTGTGCTCTATGTTTAAAAAAGACTTTAATGAAAAATGTCAATGGCAGACCTGAAATGTTTCAGATAACAATTTTGGCCAGAAAGAAAATAAGAACCCCACTCATTCATAAAATACATTGATGTGATCATGCATAACAATCATATGGGCAATATATTACTGATTTTGAGCTGAGAATATGAAATTATAGGTCATTATTTCAAAATTTTTGTTGCATCTTTGAATACATGTACTTGTGATTGGCAGAGAATGTCATTTTTATGGACTCCTATATATTACTATTGCAGTAGAATCTCTTGATATGTGATTATCTTTTACTATAGCCATTATTATGTGAAAATTATTAAGAAACTCATGCATGACAACTGTGTATGAGACCTATATTCCAGAAGCATCTCGTAACATTTTGCTTTCTTAATCCTCTGAGTTGTTTATTTATGAGATGAGAGTTTCTCATTCTTGACATGAGCAGTAAATGTGTAAAAAAGGCCAGCAAAGCAGTTCTACAGTGCCACCTCCTGGACTTTCGGGATAGTGGCAGAGTTACTGATCACGTGAATTTCTCCTGACCCTACGAGGATCAGAGACTTGATTGATTATGTAGCCAATCACAGACTTGGTTGAACTTTGCAGTAGTCGGGGGGTCTGGTTTCATAATTGTGGCCAGTCTCTCATTGTGAATAGTTGCTTGAAGGAAGATAATTAACCAAAGTGCGGTTTTCCGTAGTTTCTCTTTGTACTGTGTGCGTGCAACAAATTGTAAGTACACATTATCTGCTCGTGTGTGTTATGCAGGATTAATATGCAAGTTATGAGCCGCAATTATGTTGTATTTTTAATATTAATGTCAATTACAGTGTTCTTTTAGTTCTCTATTGTTGCTCAGCTAACCTGAAATAGCATGTGTTTAAGAACGCGGAGAATACAATTCATTGACCTAGCTTGTTTTCGGCTTATTTGGCACGATTATGTACGCAGATCCCTAATTGTAGTACATTTGTCCCGACGGGATTTATTGTATATATTATGAAGCTATATATGCTCCTGTTATATCTTGGTTCTATTTACATTTATTACTGACTGCATTCTGATTATGTTTATTGCATATTGTTTATGGAACCACACCCGGACAACAAAGAGCCAAAAGAAAGTATCGCATTTAATTAAAGCCTGTTCTGGACATGAACCGTGTGATTCGTTGGTTCTGACTGGACCATCTATGGTGGCTGCCATCGCTTAGATTACTATTCCTAAGGGTTTATTAAAGTGAACATAACAATTTTTGGTCCTTCGAGCCGGATTCAAGGCAGCTACTATAGCGACATCATGTCCACAGCAAAACAGCAGGCTGAATCTGATCCGACTGTGGTTCGCCCTCGCCGCTCCACCGTTCATCCTAGGCATTTAGAAGATTACGAAGTCAGCTACGTCTCAAGACAGAGACAACATTACCATGAGGAAGAACAACCACTAGAGGGAGCCAGTGGACAACAATTCTCTGCAGCTGTATCCCCAGTAGAGCCGTTTATTACTCAATTCCTGGATAAAGAGAAAGAAAATGAACAAGTATTTTCTCCAGTTCATTTGGAGGGTTTTACTAGCGACAAATTGGAAAGGCACCGTCAATGTCTGGGTAGGCCTACCTCTCTTGCATGCTCAGAACCACCTCATTCCCAGCTTCAGGCAGCGTCAAGGCTAATACGTTTCTCAAGTCTGAGAGCCCTCTCCCCAGTTTCACAAACAGCAGCCATTGGAGGCGGGTCATCACTGCCATTTGAGCCCATTCGGGCACAGCCTGTTAAAACCAGGGAAGACTCTCAGCATGTGCAGTCAGTTTGCCAGATTGAAGAGGTCACTGAACATCTAAGAGGTATGCTCCAACCCGCTCACCTCACTCAGGCAGCGCCTGATCAATCTTCCCATCTCGACATAATCCCTAGTCAGCAATGGCATGCTCGCCACAGTGACATCTCAGACTGGGAAGAGCGTTCTCATGACTATTACCAGGAACCTCAAACCCGTCATCAGGGATCACCAGTCCACAGTCACTTGAGTGCCTACTCCAGTCCTCCTACGCCTCTAGCTGCTCAGCGCGAGTACTCCAGCCGTCCTCCACCTCCAGCTGATTGGCGTGAGTACTCCAGTCCTCTAACCCCCGCTGATCAGCGCGAGTACTTCAGTCGTCCTCCACCTCCAGCTGATGGGCGTGAGTACTCCAGTCGTCCTCCACCTCCAGCTGATGGGCGCGAGTACTCCAGTCGTCCTCCACCTCCAGCTGATTAGTGTGAGCACTCCAGTCGTCCTCCACCTCCAGCTGATTGGCGTGAGTATTCCAGCCGTCCTCCACCTCCAGCTGATCAGCGTGAGTACTCCAGTCGTCCTACGCCTCCAGCTGCTCAGCGCGAGTACTCCAGCTGTCCTCCACCTCCAGCTGATTGGCGTGAGCACTCCAGTCCTCCACTTCCCGCTGATCAGCACGAGTACTCCAGCCGTCCTCAACCCCCAGCTGATCAGCGCGAGTACTCCAGCCGTTCTCCACCTCCAGCTGATTGGCGTGAGTATTCCAGTCCTCTAACCCCCGCTGATCAGCGCGAGTACTCCAGTCGTCCTCCACCTCCAGCTGATGGGCGCGAGTACTCCAGTCGTCCTCCACCTCCAGCTGATTGGCGTGAGTACTCCAGTCGTCCTCCACCTCCAGCTGATCGGCGTGAGCACTCCAGTCGTCCTCCACCTCCAGCTGATTGGCGTGAGTACTCCAGCCGTCCTCCACCTCCAGCTGATCAGCGTGAGTACTCCAGTCGTCCTCCGCCTCCAGCTGCTCAGCCAGAGTACTCCAGTCGTCCTCCGCCTCCAGCTGCTCAGCGCGAGTACTCTAGTCGTCCTCTGCATCCAGCTGCTCAGCGCGAGTACTCCAGTCGTCCTCCACCTCCAGCTGATCAGCTTGAGTACTCCGGTCGTCTTCCACTTCCCGCTGACCAGCGCAAGTATTCCAGTCATCCTCTGCCACCAGCTGATCGGCATGAGTACTCCAGTCGTCCTCCTCCTCCAGCTGATTGGCGTGAATACGCCTATTTTCCTCCACCCCCTCCAGCTGATCAGCCTGATCAGCCTATCATCCTCTGTTGCCTCCAGCTACACGGGATTATGACTCTCAGCGCCCTCCAGAACCTCCCGCTGATTATTATGATTTCTGCTCTCGGCGACCGGCAGCTGATTATCGTCAGTTACCTTCCAGCCCTCCAGCTAAACTACATAATTATGGAGTTCAACCTCCAGCTGTCATTCCTCTATCAGCATCTCCACCCAATCAAGAGGTAAACTACCGGGGCCCCTCACCAACTATCCCATACTTCCGCAACGAAGATCCAAGGGAATTTGCTAGACTCAAAGTAGCCCTTGATAATGTACTCCCTGATAATGCTACAGAGCGTTTTAAGTACCAAATTTTAGTGGACCATCTCAAACTGGAAAATGCCCTACTAATTGCGGACTCATATGTAAATAGCTTATACCCCTACACTGACACTATGAGGTCCTTAACAGAATTGTATGGACAACCACACCAGCTGGCTCTCCAGAGAATTGCAGAGTTGATGGATGGGCCCACTTTCAATAGTGGAGACATAAAGGGATTCAGGAACTTTGCTCTCAAAGTACGGGCCTTGGTTGGCATGCTGGACCAGCTAGGGACAAAAGGGTGGTCAGAACTAGAGTGTGGATCTCATGTTTCCCGCCTTTTAGGGAAACTCCCTCATGACTTCAGGGCAAATTTTCGTAGGTCTGTGAACCCTATCCATACACCTAGTCCTACATTGCCAGACTTAGCCATGTGGCTTGAGTATGAACTAAGAGTGCAAGGAGATGAGTGTAGGTTCACCAGCGAAGTGCGCCGAGAACAGCTGCGAACACCAAGAGAACCACGTAAAGAGTCGAAACCTCCTCAGAAGACTGCCACTATTCTCCATGGTCAAGATCAGACTCAACCTAAAGCTATGGGTGCAACTCACTCAGATCCCAAGGCTTCAAAGGAGAAACCTAAAAAGTACTGTCCCTTCTGTAATATAGTACAACACTATATGAATCAGTGTTCCAATTTCAAGAGACTAACAAGGGATCAAGTAGAGAAATGGATAAAAACAAATGAGAGATGTTTCAAGTGCGGCCGTGAGCATCAAGCAGCACAATGTAATCTCAAAGCAAAATGCAAACAGTGTGACAAGAAGCATCTTGAGGTACTTCACGAGTTCAATTTCCGAATGAGCCCTTGCCTCACAGCACCAGCTGCAAATACTTGCCGGGTGAGTTCCACGTCAGAGACCCTCTATCTGGATAGGCCTGCCATCAGCAACAAGGTGTTACTGAAAGTGAGTCGCGTCATCCTAAGCAATGGGGATAAAACTGTGGAGACTTACGCAATATTGGATGATGGGTCGGAGCGGACAATACTGTTGCATGAGGCTGCTAAGAAACTGGGTCTTCAAGGACAACCAGAAGACCTGTCCCTTCGTACTGTTCGACAGGATATTACAGTTCTTCATGGGGTGGCAGTTTCATTCACAGTAAGTCCAGTCTCTCAGCCGAGCCGCACCTACACCATCACCAATGCTTTTACTGCCAAAGAATTGAGACTTGCAAAACATACATACCCTGTTAGAGTATTGCAGAGGAAATATAAGCACCTTAAGGGAATTCAGTTTAACCCAGTGAACCGAGCCCAGCCACTTGTGCTCATCGGCTCTGATTACCCACATCTGATCACTGCCACAGAGCCTGTGCGCTTGGGCCCTCTCGGCGGGCCTGCAGCAGTCTGGACTCGCCTGGGATGGACTCTTCAAGGCCCCTCAGAATGCCTAGCTGAGCAGCTCCATCCAGAGCAGTGTTTGTTCACTTCTGTGGCATCCACAGAGGACATATTCAATCATGTGGAGAGACTGTGGCAGTTAGATACACTCCACTACAGGAGTGAAAAATTAGTCACAAGATCAAAGCAAGATGCAGAGGCTATTCAAACCCTTGAAGAGAAAATGGTAAGAGTTGACATTGAGGGAGTTCAACGTTATGCCACCCCCCTTCTTTGGAAGAAGGGTCTGCCCCCTCTGCAAGCACCAAAGGAGGCCGTAGTCGCCCACCTAAGAGGAACAGAGAGATGCCTAATCAAAGATGCTGAGTCGGCCGCAGTGTACAATTGCGAGATGCACCGGTTAATAGATTCAGGCTACATCACCAAATGTCAACCAGAAGAGATCAAAGACAGTCAGTGTACCTGGTACATTCCAAATCACCTAGTACAACATAATGGCAAACACAGAGTCGTTTTCAACTGTTCCTTCAAGTTCAAAGGAGCCAGTCTTAATGAACATTTATCCTCTGGTCCAAACTTAGGAGCTACTCTTCTTGGAGTCCTGCTTCGGTTCAGAGAACACCTTGTGGCTATAAGCAGTGACTTGAAGGGTATGTTCCACCAGGTCCGCTTGCTGCCAGAAGACAAACCTGTTCTGAGGTTCTTGTGGAGAGACATGGAGCAAAGTAGACCCCCTGATGTTTATGAGTGGTAAATACTGCCCTTTGGGACTACCTGCAGTCCCTGCTGTGCTGTATTTGCCCTTCAAAAGCACGTTCGGGACCACAGTGAACCAAGGGAAGATACTCACAGGGCAGTAGAAGCCTGCTTCTATGTGGACAACTGGCTGCAAAGCTTCCCCTCGGTTGAAGAGGCAAGGACCCTGGTGATCAAAATGCAGAATCTCCTCTCCCAAGGTGATTTCAACTTGCGACAATGGGCTGCCAACTTTCCAGAAGTCATAGGTCACTTCTCAAAGGAACTGAGATCAGATGAAAGTGAGTTATGGTTCAATCAAAGTGGAGCTGACCCCCAGGAAAGAACTCTCGGACTGCATTGGCGGTGTCTGTCAAACACTCTTGGATACAAGCCCAGACACCTTGGAAGTGCTACCCCTACTATGCGCACCATATACCAAACCCTTGCTAGCCAGTACGATCCCTTAGGATTTATCATCCCATACACAACCAGAGCCAAGGTCCTCATTCAGCGACTCTGGGACAAAAAACGTGTATGGGATGATCCTAATCTCCCCAAGGATCTGCTTTAGGCATGGCTGGCCTGGCAGAGCGAGCTGCCGCAAATATCATGTATCACTCTCCCTCGATGCTACGTGACTGAAAATGTAGATTTGCTGAGCGAGAAGCGAACAATCCACATATTCTCTGATGCATCAGAGCAAGCTTATGGATCAGTAGCTTACCTCGCCACTGAAGACACCAATGGTAAGATTCAAGTGGCATTTCTTGCAGCAAGGTCCAGAGTTGCACCAAGACGTCAGTACTCTATGCCACGTCTCGAGCTCAGCGCTGCCCTTACCGGTGCCCGGTTAGCTGCAGTCCTGCGGAAGGAACTCACTCTGGAAATCCACCAAGAGATATTTTGGACAGACTCCACAACAGTCCCAACATGGATCCAGTCCCCATCTTGCAGGTACAAAGTCTTCGTGGGAACGCAAATTGCTGAAATACAAGAACTCTCTGACCCACGAGCCTGGCGCTACATAAAATCAGAATAAAACCCAGTGGACGATATCACACGGGGATGAACACTCACTCAGCTTGCAGAGTTAAGTCGCTGGAGCCAGGGTCCACAATTCTTACAGCAGTCGTCCTCCACTTGGCCAACAGCACCAACACCTACAGCATGTGACGACAGTGAAGAGCTGCACAAAATTAATTACTGTGGTAATCTCTCTGCTAACCGGTCATCTATCCCCGATGCCAGCACATATAACTCCTTTGGTGATCTTGTAAAGGCTACAGCTTAAGTAATACATGGGTCGACAAACCCCCCAAGCTGTCTCACGGCTGATGACTTCACCCAAGCTGAACTTGAACTCCTCAGGCAGGTGCAACGAGAGTGTTTTCCTAGTGAGCTTAATCATCTTCTGGTTAATAAACCTGTCTCCACCTCCAGTCGCTTATTAACTCTTGTTCCAGAGTACGACAGTACTAGCCAAATAATAAGAGTCTGTGGCCGGCTACGTAGGTGTGATGAACTAGATTCAGACTCCTCCATCCCATAGTCCTGGATCCTACTCATCCTATCACCCACTTATTGATCAAGCAATATGACGACCAGCTGTGCCACCCAGGGCCTGAGCGTGTGTTCGCGGAGCTTCCATGAAAATACTGGATCTTGAAAGGTAGAGCAGCTGTGAAGAAACAGTAGCACAGTTGCCATGAGTGTCTCAAATGGAGAGGAAAGCCAGAGATTCCAAGAATGGCTGACTTGCCGCCGTCAAGCCTGAGATTGTTTCACCCAGCCTTCTATTCTACTGGCATCGACTGCTTTGGGCCTTTCCAAGTGAAGGTGGGACGCCGCAATGAAAAACGATGGGGCATATTGTTTAAATGTCTGACTACACGTGCAGTCCACATTGAGCTTTTGTCCAATATTGATGCAGACTCCTTCCTTATGTCATTGCGGAGGTTCATAGCTCATAGGGGCAAGCCGCACGAGCTAATTTCAGACCAGGGGACAAATTGCAAAGGTGGGGCGTCTGAGCCTGAGGATGCTTTCCAAGCACTCCACCCTGCCTTAAAGGAACAACTGGCCCCTAAACAGATCTTGTTCCAGTACAGTCCCCCCAACGCCCCTCACTTTGGTGGATCTTGGGAAAGGGAGATACCTTCCATCAAGGCAGCTCTACGTACCACCCTTGGTGCTCAATTAGTGTCTGAAGAGGTGTTAAGAACAGTGCTTGTAGAAATTGAGGGAATGCTGAACTCAAAACCATTGGGGTACATGTCCTCTGATGTAGCGGATCCAGATCCTATTACTCCGAACTCACTCCTAATGGGGCGGCCAGATTCCTCTTTACCGCAGGTCATCTACCCCCAGTCAGAGGTTCTCAGTCGTAAGAGATGGCGACATTGTCAAGTCCTCGCTGACAGATTTTGGCATAACTTAATAAACAACCATCTCCCAGCTCTACAACCTCGGCATAAATGACAAACTGAAACAAAAGATCTGACTGTTGGGACTGTGGTGATGATTGCCAACCCGCAATCACCGAGAGCTCTCTGGCAAGTTGGTACCGTAACAAAAGTCCTACCTGGAAATGATGGCAGAGTGAGGGTTGCCGAAGTCAAAGTCAAAGACCGGAGCTATACTCGACCAGTTGCCCGTCTCATCAGACTTCCACCATTGCCTGTCCATTCTGCGGATGACTAGCTGGCCAGAACCAATAATCAAATTTGTGAACAAATTTGGAGGCGGCTGTAAAAAAGGCCAGCAAAGCAGTTCTACAGTGCCACCTCCTGGACTTTTGGGATAGTGGCAGAGTTACTGATCACGTGAATTTCTCCTGACCCTACGAGGATCAGAGACTTGATTGACTATGTAGCCAATCACAGACTTGGTTGAACTTTGCAGTAGTCGGGGAGTCTGGTTTCATAATTGTGGCCAGTCTCTCATTGTGAATAGTTGCTTGAAGGAAGATAATTAACCAAAGTGCGGTTTTCCGTAGTTTCTCTTTGTACTGTGTGCGTGCAACAAATTGTAAGTACACATTATCTGCTCGTGTGTTATGCAGGATTAATATTCAAGTTATGAGTCGCAATTATGTTGTATTTTTAATATTAATGTCAATTACAGTGTTCGTTTTGTTCTCCATTGTTGCTCAGCTAACCTGAAATAGCATGTGTTTAAGAACGCGGAGAATACAATTCATTGACCTAGCTTGTTTTTGGCTTATTTGGCACGATTATATACGTAGATCCCTAATTGTAGTACATTTGTCCCGACGGGATTTATTGTATATATTATGAAGCTATATATACACTCCTGTTATATCTTAGTTCTATTTACATTTATTACTGACCGCATTCTGATTATGTTTATTGTATATTGTTTATAGAACCACACCCGGACAACAAAGAGCCAAAAGAAAGTATCGCATTTCATTAAAGCCTGTTCTGGACATGAACCGTGTGATTCGTTGGTTCTGACTGGACCATCCATGGTGGCTGCCATCGCTTAGATTACTATTCCTAAGGGTTTTGTGAGGATTACGCCAGGAACCAGAAGCGAGAACCAGTGAATGCAAAAATGGAGGCTTTATTTCTGAAGGGGGGGAAACCCCCAACAGAGCAGGCAACGGTACAATGTCCACAATCCAAAAATCAGAATCCAAAGGGCGAAATCCAGAATCGTAAACAGGGCACCAATAACAAAAATCGTAGTCAGACTAAAAAGGTGCGATACACTGAGAATGTGGCAAAGTACAGGGAATAGGCAAAAATCGAAAAACGAGGACGGTCCAGTCAGAAAGGTAATCACTATGAAAACAAGGCGAGAGAAGCGTGGCAAAAGGAGAACGTTCTGACAAAGAACTGCTGTGAGAAGACTCCTAATAAACACTCATGGGAAGTCACATGCTTAACAAGACACAAGTGCAAGAAGACAGACTGATTACAAAGGAGGGAACATGAGGGAGAACCTAATCACATGAAATAGGCAACTGCCAAAACGCGGACAGGGATCACGAGACAATCCTATGACAAAACATACAGCTCCGGTTAGGGAGTTCTAACGTGCACAGATAATGAGAAGCAGGACAGAGTGGAGCAGGTGCGGAGGATCCGCTGAATTGCAGCAAAGACTAAGAGAAGGCAAGAGGCGGAGACTAGAATAGGGCGAGTGCTGAGAACTTGTTAATCAATTAGTAAGTGCAGCTATACAATCCCTGGTGCTGGTTAGTAAGTTAGTATTATATACAATGTTAGTCTGGTTAGTATCTTAACAAAATAATAAACTGTTAGTATGGGTTAGTACAATAGCAAAGTAAGGTGAAGGAAGCAAACGAGACTAGAAGGAATGGTGGAAACGCAGAAACCATTAAATCACCTAAGCATGTGACACGCAGGACTGGGGAATGAGCTGTAGTAAAAGACCAGACAGGGGAGACAAAGTGCAAAGAAGGGCATGGTGGAAAACATGAACTGGACTATATACAGAAATATGGGTAATGGCAAAACATGGCAGAAACAAAACATGGCATGGAACAAACTAAACAGAACATGGCAAAACAGAACAGATATGGCAAACTGACAGAATCATAACAGGTTTATTAAAGTGAACATAACAAAATGTCTGGAAAATATATCCAATAAGAATTGACACGATAATTATCAGACCAATCACATTGTGGGACATATTCCACCAATATTAAAAAGATGAACTAACATATCCCAAACCAATCAAATTCAAGTTTCAGAATTCATAAACCAATCATCTCTGGGATATTTTTGACCAATGAACACACAAGAGGCGGTATTTATATCTGAGATTTGGAATGGGCTTTGTCATCACAATGTTCCAACATGGTGAAGTACCACTGCTGTATTTTATGCAAGAAGAGGACCACCGCTGCAGAACAAAACAACCTATAATATGCTTAGATATCAAGTACAAACTGTTACACTGTCCCCTTTGCTGCGTAGATACCCCAAACTTTAGTATTCCTGTGTAATGGACAGAGTTGCCATTCTGGTAAGGTCAATTTCAAATGCAAAAATTTCGAAGAAATCTGCTTGCTAATGCTTATCAAATAGTTTCTGATATATTAGAGGGTATATACTAGTTTCAAAAAAGAAATAATTTGGAAAATCAGGAGGGCTGATTTTGATACTTAATGGGACGCCTCCTTTGAAGTACTACTGTTCATACATCCATGTGGTGGATAAAGAACAGCGATCAATTTCACGTTAACAAGGTTTATAAGGGCAAAATCTATGTAATTGTGCTGTGACCTTGAAAATTACCTCAAGGTCACCAAAATCATCTAATGTCACAGGACCTCCTCAGGTACATTTTGGTGCTAAATATGAGCAAAATTTGTCATCTGGTTCTTGAGATATTGTGGTAACAAGGTTTACTCAGGCAAAATCTGTGTAATTGCATCATGACCTTGACAATGACCTCAAGTATATGTTGGTGGGAAATATAAGCAGAATGCGTTGAATGGTTCTCGAGTTTTTGCTTTAACAAGGTTTACAAGCCAAATTGAATGTAATTGCACTGGAACCTAAAGGTCATCAAATTGACTGGTGTCACAGTACCCCCCAACTATATGTTGGTGGTAAACATGAGTAAAATCGGTCCACTGATCCCTGAGATATTGCGTGAACACCAACGGGACAGACTTACGAATGTACGCACAAGCGGACAGAGCTGAATATAATAACGCATACCTGTTAACTCTCATGCATTTGGCGTCAGTTTTAGTGGCATATTCACGTTCCCTGTAGTCAGAAATTGCTCAATCAATGCATGTGTAAGAGATTCTCGCGCGGAATTGAAGTCCTTGTCCATGGAGGTGAATCAATTTGACCTGCGTTATGACTCCGGGCTTCTCACAATTTTCTTTACTCAAGGGTTGGAAGCAATACATGTGTTTCATTATCGTTAAAATTTTTTAAATGAAATAAGATAATTTGAAACGTCTTTCTTCCAATGATCTTATTTTACACTTGATAATATTGAGAGTTTTCAGAGTTTCTGTAATGGTAATTTAAATGAATGATTGAAAACAGGTCATGACCAATCATTATTTTTAAGGGATGGGTTTCAGCCTCCCCTATTGCCGCCACTGATATATATATATATATATGTGTGTGTGTGTGTGTGTGTGTGTGTGTGATGTGGACTAGGAGTGTGGGTGGGGATCAAAGGTTCACCATCTGACTTTCTGAGAGGTCCGTAGCTTGTCTCAGTTCTGTCAGAAATAGACGGTGAGATGAGATTATAATTCTTGAGTTGTATGTTCTGAACTGTGGCTGTCAGTATGGTTTAGCCATTGTTATGTTTCATCAGGAACAAGACTGTAGCCATTACAACCAAAGCTCTAACAGTATATATTCTTTATTTAAATCAAAAATGAGCATTTGATAATATGTAATCTTTTTTTTTTAACAAAAACCATATCCAGTTCCCTTTGAAGTTTGGGGGCTTGGATGAATCAGTTGTCCTTCTAGCTGTCTGGCTGGGACCCTCTTCTGCTTCTTGCTCCTCCTTTGGTTGGTCCTCAGTTTCGTTGTCGGAGTGCACCCTCAGTGGCTCTTCCCGAGAAGAGTTGTATGTGACCCAAGGCTTTGTGGACGACTTTGTGCCGTACAAATTATTGAATGCTTCAAAATACTTGCACTTTTTTGTACTCGCTCCACTTTGGGAGTTTTGGTCTACTGTGGCCATGTATTTTTAAATTTTTCCAGCAGTTTTTAGCTTGGCTTACAGTGCACCGATTGCCGTTTTCTTGCAAATTTTTTTTAACAGGCGTCCACAAAGTCTGGTGTGATTTTGTGCTTTCAAACTGATCATTCAAATCCATCCGAATAGTTATTAGGAATTTCATCTCATTCTCAGACCATATCTTGGACTCTGTATTAAAAATTACATATTGAGAAAATTACAAAATAATACACACACGGTGCATTGAGAAACCATTTGGGCGACTTCCACCAAGAAATTAACTTTTCAAAGCAATTTTCAGGACACTCAATGCAAAGTGGCCAAATCTCATCTCCCTGAAACATTGAAAGCCAAAGAAAATGGGCAATAACATGGGCGTGATGTCTGTTATACACAGGCAATGAGCAGCTTTCATCCTCCCAATTGAAAACCTCAAAATCTGTCCCAGGTAAATGAACTTTGATCCAGCTTGTGATCCGTACTACAACCCCAATTCCGAAATAGTTGGGACAAAGTGTAAATTGTGAATAAAATCAAAATGACTTTCAGATCACATGAGCTAATATGTTATTTACAATAAAACATAGATAACATCTCAAATATGGAAACTGAGACATTTTACATTTTTATCCACAAAATGAGGTCATTTCAAATTTTCTGGCTGCAACAGGTCTCAAAAAAGTTGGGACACAGGCAATGAAAAGGGCTGAAAAAGCAATTAATATATAAGAGAATCAGCTGAAAGAACATTTATCAAGTAATTAAGTTAACCGGCATCAGGTGTGTAACATGATTGGCTATAAAAGGGATGTCTTAGAGAGGCTGTCTCTCAGAAGTAAAGATGGCCAGAGGCTCTCCAACCTGTGAAGGCTTGCGTAAAAAAAATTGTGGAATACTTTAAAAACAATGTTCCTCAACGTCAAATTGCAAACGCTTTAAAGGTCTCATCATCGACAGTGCAGAACATCATCAAAAGATTCCAAGAAACTGGAAAAATCTCTGTGGGTAAGGGACAAGGCTGAAGACCTTTACTGGATGCCCGTGATCTTAGGGCCCTCAGACGCCACTGCATCACTCACTGGCATTATTCTGTCACTGACATTACTAAATGGGCCCAGGAATAGGCAAAGAAACCACTGTCTGTAAACACAACCCGCCGTGCCATCCACAGATGCCACATAAAACTCCATCATACAAAAAGGAAGCCATTGTTGAGCATGACCCAGAAGCGCCGACGTGTTCTGTGGGCCAAGGCTCATTTAAAATGGACTGTAGCAAAGTGGTAAAGTGTCCTGTGGTCAGACGAGTCCAAATTTGACATTCTTGTTGGAAATCATGGGTCTTGTGTCCTCCGGGCTCAAGAGGAGAAAGACCACCTCTCCTGTTATCAGCGTTTCATTCAAAAGCCAGCATCTCTGATGGTATGGGGATGCATTAGTGCATATGGTGTGGAACATTTGCATGTTTTAAAAAAGCACCATGAATGCTGAAAGGTATATAAAGGTTTTAGAGCAACATATGCTCCCCTCCAGAGGACATCTATTCCAAGGAAGGCCTTGTGTATTTCAGCAGGACAATGCAAAACCACATACTGCAGCTATTACAACAGCATGGCTTCGTAGTAGAAGAGTCCTGATCTTTCACCAGTTGAGAACCTTTGAGGCATAATTAAATGAAAAGTCTGTCAAAAGAGACCCAAAACTCTCCAGCAGCTGGAAGCCTGTATTAAACTAGAGTGGGATCAAATTCCAATGGCTAAACTCAAGAAACTTGTCTCCTCAATGCCCAGACGCTTCCACTCTGTGTTAAAAAGAAGAGGGGATGCTACACCATGGTAAACAGGCCCCTGTCCCAACTTTTTTGAGACCTGTAGCAGCCATCAAATTTGGAATGAGCTCATTTTGTGGATAAAATTGTAAAATTTCTCAGTTTCAACATTTGCTATGTTATATCTGTTCTATTGTGAATAAAATACTGGCTGGAGTGATTTGAAAGTCATTGCGTTTTGATTTTATTCACAATTTACACTTTGTCCCATCTATTTCGGAATTGGGGTTGTACAGCTGACTTCTGAAGTGTCAAACCCGCTGAAGTAGAATGTAATAATAGATATAATTAAACTATAAACCACTACATCCATTATTTTAAATATGTACCTGGACCTGATGGACATGAGGGCTGAAGTGCATCTTCGACTCGACTGGTTGATGGTGCTGGGTCATGTGAAGCAGTTGGAGCTTTACAGGTTTTGGGAAAAATAATAAAATTCAGTTCATAATATCACATAGAAAATACTAGAATAGAAATACTAAACACTGCAGAGGACAAGGAAAAATAAGTTCTTAAAGATATTTAAGATCACCTGCATTGGAAGAAGCACACGTTTGTCCATCTGACAAGGCATCCGAGGTCAGCAGCTCAGAACTGATCATGTTGGAAGAAGCAGAAGTTTGTCCACTGGGTTTAAACACATTTGAGGCTACCAGCTGAGAACAGATCATCTCCATCAATTTGTCATCTGGAAGATACACATAATACAATCGTAAATATATTTGATGAACTAAAAAAATTGGGAAGACATGCTTACCTCCTGTTTGTAGTCTATTTACAGTTCTGGGGTCCAAAGTCACATTGGCTGAGGTTCCACCTCGCAACTGTAGCGTAATGGTTTTCCAGTTACTTCAAATGGAAAAAATATCAGCAATACTGATAAGCATTGTATATATGAAAAAATATATGTACGGAGTCCTTATTGATTTCAGTTGCATCTCAATATTCACTGTTAAAAGGGTCTCTATTTTTAGCTAATTACTATAAACATGTGAAAATGTTCTGTACCATTCAGTGATCTACTACATTGGATGATGGGCAGTACCAGCCAGGTACACCATGTCCAATGACTCTATACGGACTGGTATTAACACTGCCCTCCAAAGCTCAAACGCAGTATCTGACCTATGGTCAGACCTGAGTTTTTGACATTTTTGAACTGTGCAGCATCTCCACTATCTTGTTACCAAACAACTTGGCCCTGCCTCCCCTCAGCAGGTCCTACAGCTGACTTTCTGCAGTATCTGCCCAAACCACCTCAATTACTCAGGTAAACTGCCGTATCTGAGGCACATACCGTAGTTCACCTTAGTACTAGTCACTTACTGCATTTCAGCTTGGTGGGGTAATTATTTGGAATGAGATACTGCACTTCACCTGTCATGTTGGGATAGGAAAGCAACTTTAATCATGATAGTCAAGCTATTTTACAGCATTTGACTTGCTTCGAACATTCGCCTTTGAAAGTTGATCTGAATTAAAATTGATGTTAATTAAAACAGATTGAATTGGAATTGATTTGACAATGAGATTTTTTCATCCTGAACAAGTATGTCATTCTTTTGGCCCAACAGGTCCATGAACATGAATTGTGGTACTTGACTCCCCACCCTTTTACTAATTTACAAAGTTAGAAATTTACAAGTAATTTACAATAGGCAAAGAACTGTTCCACCATCCAAAGACCTAATACTCCCAAACACGATAGACAATTATCTGTAAGGGATAGTGGACTCGCTAGAGCGCACAATATTCAGACGAAAAACTAAGGCACTAAGACCTGAACCACTAAGGTCTCAAAGGAGACGGACAAGAAAGGACCAATCCCTAAAATATTGTAACTCAAAAGTACACTCCTGTGGGAAAATCCCAACGGAAAGAAAACCGGACAACTGAGGCTTCAGGAGTATTTCTACTAACAGCCCTTAAGAAAGAGCTTGATGCAAAGTACCACGCAGATACTTAAACACCAAAGAGGCTCGGCAGATTAAAGAGGACAAATTCTGCAAGCAAAATAAAGAATTCAGCCAAGGGTAAGACACTGCTTACTAAACTCTAGGCAAATACTAGCCACAGACAAAACTTCTGCCTAAACTGAAAAAGTGCAAGGCGACACTAACGCAAAGAAGTGCTGGAGCCCTGGGCAATATATAGACTTCACACACCTGAAACCAATTACTAATCAGCCACACCAGCAGTCAGCAGGCAAACAGATAGGAAAAGATAGCCGATTAGCAAAAAGAACGTTGTTAGCTCCTAGACAATAGTACAAAAGATGTGAGAAACCCCACAAATGAGACGAAACCAGTCCTGTCAATAAAGTAAAATACCCAGAGGCTGAAAGAGCACCAATTAAGGCAGAAAAAATTCAAAGGGAAAACCTGCAACAATAACAATTATCTACCGACTGTCTACCAGGAAAGTGTTCTTGCAAAGCAAAATTTGCCTGTAATAATCTACAGATACCGCCACTTCATCATCATCATCATCATCATCATCATAACCTTTATTTCGACTCGTTTGAAAACTGAGGTTTCCCTCATTTGCAGTAATGACGAGTTTACAGGCAAGCAGAAATACAGTACAAAATATAAAGAAAAAAACAATCAGCAGACAAAAGTTGACAGAGCATAGAAGATAAGAACTGGGCTAAGAGAACAGTTGCAAACAGATGTACAATGGTGCATAATCATAGACTTGAATTCTGAGAAAGTTGGCAATGAAACTAGTTTAAGCGAATACTGAAGAGAATTCCAGGAGTGTGGGGCATTAGAAGAAAAAGAACATTTGCCAATGTTAAAGTGAATCCTCGGGGCATTCAATAAAAGCAATTTACTAGAGCATGTAGAGTAGTTCACATTGTTCCAGGATAGCAGCTGCGAGAGATAAAAGGGGAGTTTTCCGGTGAGGGTTTTAAAAATAAATAAATACCAGTGGATGTCCCTCCTCTTGGTGAGAGAGGGCCAACCCACCATATCATATAGTGTACAATGATGAGTGTTGTAATTGGAACCGGTAATGAATCTTAGTGCAGAACGATAGACAGTATCCAGGGGTTTCAGGGTTGAGGCTGCAGCATTTCTATAAACAACATCACCGTAATCCAGCACAGATAGGAATACTGCCTCAATAACCCTTTTCCTACAACCCAAAGGAAATCTGGAACTATTTCTATAGAAAAAGCCAATTTTCTGGCGCAACTTGGAAACAAGGTTGTCAATGTGGAATTTAAAATTGAGTTCTTCATTGAGCCATAGACCTAGATATTTTTATTCTGTGACCCTGTCAATACAAGAGCCATTCAAGGTGGACAGACGAAGGCCATTAGTAACGATACCACGAGCTCTAGTGAACAGCATAAATTTTGTTTTTTCAACATTGAGAACCAGTTTTGATTTAATCAGAGCCTTCTGTAAAACATTAAAAGAATGCTGAAGATTCTCAACGGCCAGTTGTGTGGAATCAGCAATACAATACAAGACTGTGTCATCAGCATATAAGTGGGTTTGACAATCAGGCAGAGAGGAGACAATGTCGTTTATAGAAATTGTGAAGAGGACAGGCCCCAAAATTAAACCTTGTGGCACACCTTTACTTCCAGGCAAAAAATCTGATTTTACAGCACCTGCGGTTACACATTGGCATTGAGCAGACAGATAATCTTTGAACTATTTACAGGCATTTTTATCAAAACCAATGTTATCTAGTTTCTTGAGTAGCAGGTGGTGATCAACAGTGTCAGATGCTTTGGATAAATCGCCAAAGAGAGCAGCACAGAGTTTCTTATTGTCAAGAGCAGTAGTAATGTCATTTGTGACTAAGGTGATGGCAGAGGTTGTACTGTGATTGGCTCTAAATCCAGATTGGTGTGGACTAAGGACCAAGTTGGTGTTCAGGAAAAATTTCACTTGAGAATTAACAAGTGACTCAAAGGCTTTAGCTGGGCAGGGTAGCTTGGAGATAGGCCGATAATTGTCTAGGGAATCCCTATCACCACCCTTATGAAGAGGGATTACCCTAGCTGATTTCCAGATCAAGGGGAAGCGACCAGAGGTGATGAGTAGGTTGAGAATGGATGTGAGGTCATTGGTAATGAGAGGAGCGGCTAATTTAACAAAAAAAGAGTCAATATTATCCTCGCCAGTCGAGCACTTGGGGTCGATGGCACTCAAGACCTCAAATACTTTACTGTGAGTGAAAGGGCGAAAGGAGAAATGAGATGAGGGAGTAACAGGGATATCAACAGCTGGGATGTTAACAGCTGCGTCAGCTGGGAATGAGGGCACACGGCTGTCCTTATCAAAGAGAAAACCTGCTTCAGCAAAATGCTTGTTAAAGGCAAGACAGATTTCTCTTGGATCGGTAATCACACGGTCTGCTACAATTAGACGTGGTGGCGGAACATTTGATGATTTTGTTTTATCAGTGTTAACTATACTCCAGAACTTGGCTGGGTTCGAGTATGAGTTGGTAATAAGGTCTATGTAGTAGTCAGATTTAGCTTTCCTGACAGCCCATGTGCACTGGTTTCTGAGCTGCCTAAAAGTAAGCCAATGGTGAGGGTCACCTGACTTTCTTGCCTTCCTCCAGACAGACTTCCTGTTTTTAAACAAAAGTGACAATTCCTGAGAGAACTAGGGTGTCATTCTATCTTTGACTCTTAAAATTTTAAAAGGAGCATGCTTATTGACTAAAAAAGAGACATTTTTTATGAAGGCGTCCAGGGCTAACTCTGGATCGTTGGTCTCAGCTGGACACAGGGTGGGTGATTGGCTAAGGTCACTTAAAAAATTACCAGCATTAAAAAGATTAGAATTTTGCCTCAGGACAGTGTGAGATTTTGTCTTAGCCTTACCCAAATGTCTAATACAGGCTATCGGGCAGTGATCGCTAATCCCTTGGTCAAAAACACCACAGGTGGATATCCTGTCTGGCTTGTTGCTAAAAATTAAGTCTAAAAGAGTGGATTTGGAGTGATTTAAGGGATTGGGTCTAGTTGGTTCAGTAATCAGCTGTGAGAAACCTAAGTTTCCACTTACTTCCTTTAAGTAGTTGGAAGCAGAGCTCAACCAGTCTAGATTATAATCACCCATTACAACCAATTCAGACTCTAAATAAGGTGATAGTAGGCTAGCTATTTTGTCAATAGAGCTACTATCCGCTGAAGGTGGTCTGTAAACACCAGCCACAAATAAAAAGTTGTTGGGTGACGGAACAATTTTTAAAACAAGTAACTCAAAGCACTTTGGGGCCGAGACAGAAGTCGCAGTAGACACAGACAAACATGATTTTATATAGATAGGTACTCCACCACCTCTACCATCTCTGTCACACCTAAAAATATTATAATGCTGCAGGGAAACAGAGGAATCACAGATGGATTTTTTCAACCAGGATTCCGACAAAATAAGGACATCAGGACTAGCTTGGGATACTAATTTTTTTTGATGGTCAAGCTTCAAATGCTGAGAGAGACTCCTGATATTCAGGTGAATCAGCCCCAAACCTTTCCTATTCTTAAATGAATGAGGGTTATTCACACAGAGCACAGGTTCCGTGATAGGAGTCTGCCTCATGAAGATAGGGGCTAGAGGTATGGGAAGGAGATATTGTCACCTGACAGTGGTAGTAGGGACAGATATGTGATTATGGGAGTGATGGTGATTTATAATAACCGGGATAGGGGATTGGAGAGGAACAGTAATCAGATTTGAAGTTGTGACCGAGCGAGATGAGTAAGGAAGTAAGTGTCTACCAGTAATTCTGGTGGAGATTGAGTGCTCATAAACTGTTATGAGGTGCTATTAATGACAGGTGAGGCCTGCAGGGGGCGACCTCACGTGAGGCAGTACTGAGGTGACGCACCGTAAAGGCAGAGTGAGAAGGGTCAGTGGAGCTGGCGGGGGTGTGGCATATCAACAGTAACGCACGTGCAGTCTGAACAGCATGCAGCAGGTTAGCCGCTAACATGCAGCTACCATGCCGGTTCGGGTTGATGCCGTCAGGTCTGTAGAGGAGGGAGCGGTTCCAGAACGGATTAAAATGTCTATGAAGTTCATGTTGAGATTGGAGCAGGTGGACCGTAACCAGGTGTTGAGACTGAGGATTCTGCTAAAACCCTCAACCCCGCAGGCCACGGTAGGAATAGGCCTGGAGATAAAAATGGACTTTCCACAGCTGGCTAAAAAATTAAAAAGGTCTTTAAAATCATTTTTACTCAGCTCAGACTGCCTACGAGAAGTGTCACAATTTCCCACATGGATAACGACTCGCTTTATGGAGGAGGGAAGCGAGTTAAGCAGCGCCAGGAGTTTACCCAGTATGTGACGGACAGTGGACCCAGAGATACAGTGTGTGGCAGCATTAAAGAAGCGGACATTTCTGATGATTGAATCTCCAACTATTAGTGTAGTTGGAGAGAAGAGTGGACGGGGAGGTGATGGCTGCTGTTTCCGCTCACCTGGGAGAGTGTCGGGACTGGGATGGGACGGAAGGGGAGACGTCTCCAGAGATGGAGCGGTTGGAGAGTGATGGACAGCGCGGCGAGCAACAGCACCGGACGGAGCCGGTGTGAAGAGCGGTAAGGAGCGGCGGGTCCGCGCCGCTGAGTGCAAGCAGCGCCCAGGTACGGGCGCAGGGAAAAACGGAGGTGACAGTGGGCTGAGGCTGTGGAGGTGGCGGAGGAGAGGGCAAAGGCTCCTCATCCACAGCAGGGAAAGCGAGGGGCACAAATTTATTCCCCAGCTGGATGCTATGGTGAGGGGGAAAGCAGGAGGAGCGCTGCCCTCTCCTGCCACCAGCGACCCGGGACCAGGGCCGAGGATCCGCTGGAGTGGAGCTGACCGGGGCATTGGGCTTGGCTCCCTGCCGTATCCAGGAATTGTCGGGGATGGTGTCCGGGGGAGGGGCAGCGGAGGCGGCCACCGGGCCCGGAGGAGAGGTAGCTTCCGCGGCCTTGGGAGTAGCTGCTGGTCCGGAGGCAGAAGTATCGGGGGCTGAGGTGCAGAGGGAGCTGGTGTGTGCAGGGCCAAAGGTGACGGTGTCCATTAGCATCTCGGCTTCACGGATCTGGCACAGTGTCGAGATTCGTCCTTCCAGTTCAGCGATCTTTTTGGCGAAGCGGGAGCAGCTGTCACAACCGGATGAAGAGGTAAGGGGAGCCACTGTGTGAGTGATACCGGCGCAATAAGTCCAACCCTCCAGACTAACTTTTGGACCTGGGAGCGCATGCGCAGGCCAAAACTGTGGTCACGCAAAGTACCATGATACTTTTCTGAATATTTACAAGCCCAAATAAAGATACCTGAACAGAACTAGTTGCTGCATTTATATAAGAAACATTATCAGAAAGCACTTTGTGAACTGAGAAGTAGATACTGATGTTCACAAGAATGTTTGAAAAATGTATAAATGCAGTTATCATTTTGGAGAGTTATCATACAAGTCTAAATGTACGTACAAGTCTCCATTTCTCCAAGGGACAACTTTTCATCAAACCCTCCCCAATACATAAACTGAATCATTCATAGAAAAATTATGGCCAAATTTAGATGAGCACCCCCTAAAACCAACATATGGGGATAAATCAATGAATAACTCCCAATTATCACAGTGCTAGTTCTAAAATTTATAACTTATTGTTGCTGCCATCCCAAGGAACAATTTGACACCAAACATGGCTTAATTGCTTTGAAAATATGAGACCCAGGAGGAATTGAAGCCGTAAAAAGCATAATTTGGCTACATTTTTTCATCACAAAATGAAAGTTTAACATTAAAATGAATATAGTTCCCAAAGTGATCCACCCTAAATATTTGGTAAAAAGTAGGTGCAGTATGCCAAGTTCATCAGCACAAAGTTTCAAGAAATTCTTTCACCGGTAACAATGTAGTAGGACGGCTTATTATAATAATAATAATTATTATTATTTACCAGTTTTTTTTATTTCACTATGTAGATTTTGCACATTTCGAAGGGTAACGGAAACGCACACAGAGAGTGAGGACGATGTCCGATGTTATTAGCCCCAAAAAACAGTCTGCTTTCGTGACCGTACACTGTTCGTGACACAGACTCATATTTGAGGCATTGCGCTGATAAGCCTATGGTCGTCGCTGGAGTACATTGGACAGGCGTCACCAGTTAGTTTTTGAATCAATTTTGAACATTTGTTGGATTCGACAAAACACTATTCCTCTGACAGCTGGCCAATTATCGGAACCCCAAAGAAAACGGACTATAAATCTATAAGAACCGCAGGTTTTCTCATCTTTATATATGCTCAAAATTTGATAGGGATCATAGGAATTTTTTTGTGAAATGACATGCAAATTTGGTAATGGTAATGGTAACTGATGAACAATATATTGGATAAATGACATGCAGTCAGACACAAAACACATTTGCACGTGCATTTCATGACATTAAATGAGCGTGCAGCCTCACATTTTGGCTTTGACTAACACTTCACCATTTCAACTCAGACGTGTGTGTTGCTTGTTGGTGAAAGTTTGGAAGTTCCCAAATTTTTTGCATTACATTTAGCAATAACAATGTCTCCTCAACGTCTTAGACGTTGATTGACTTCAGAGCAATTGGGAAGATGCATCGGAATGCTTGACTCTGGCTTCTCACAACGTCACGTTGCTAATGCACTTAACGTCAGCCAAAGCGTTGTGAACAGAGCGTGGAACCGGCATCAAACGTTTGGTACAGCAGCACACCGTCATGGGGGTGGTCGTCAGAGATCGACTACACAACGACAAGACCACTTTCTCACACTTCAGGCACGACGTCATCCTTTCTGGACAGCCACCACCCTATGAAATGACCTTCATAACGCCTCGGGGGTCAGGGTATCCACTCAGACGATACGGAATCGTCTTCATACTGCCGGCCTCAACTCAAGAAGGCCATGTGTTCGAATCCCACTGACCGTGCGTCATAGGCGTGACCGTTTGGATTGGGCTCACGATCATGTCACATGGACACACAACGATTGGGCTCCGGTTCTCTTTACTGATGAGTCCCGATATTGCTTGGACTTTACTGACAGGAGGCAACGGGTGTGGCGAAGACAACGTGAGCGATTTAATGATGCCTACATCAACGAACACGACCGTTATGGTGGCAGATCAATTATGGTCTGGGGAGGAATAAGCAGGAACGGCAGAACGGACCTGCATGTCATGGGGAAAGGGATGATGACAGGGGTACGGTACAGGGATGAGATCCTCAATGTGTACGAAAGACCATACGCTGGTGCTGTTGGCCCTGATTTCATCTTGATGGATGATAACGCCCGTCCCCATCATGCTAGGGTGGTGAATCAATTCCTAGAGCAGGAGACAATTGTCCGCATGGACTGGCTCGCGCGTTTGCCGGACCTAAACCCTATCGAACATGTGTGGAACATGCTGCAGGTCACCATTTCCGGTCGTAGGGCACAACCCACAACTCTAGAAGAGCTCAGAAATGCCCTTGTTGAAGAATGGAACAACATTCCAACTGCAAGCATCCGGGTTCTGATTGACAGTATGACCCGACGTTGTCAAGCCGTCATTCAAGCTAGGGGAGGCCATACCCGTTATTGACACTAACTGTGGTAATGAAACATCAAACGAACACTGTCTGTTTTCACTTTACATGTCAGAGGTGAAACCATGAAGTGTTCGTGAAAGCCAAAAGTGTGAGGCTGCACGCTCATTTAATGTAATCAAATGCACTTGCAAATGTGTTTTGTGTCTGACTGCATGTAATTTATCCAATATATTGTTCATCAGTGGCAGTTACCAAATTTGCATGTCATTTCACAAAAAAATTTCTATGATCCCTATCAAATTTTGAGTAGTACATATATAGTACTCTAATGAAAATAAATAATCTTGCACGCGGACCAACCAGTCACCGATTTCATATATACTGCATGAATAGTCATGTACATGCGGAACTTCAGATCAGAGTGGAAGTGCGCATCCAACCTAATCCATCAGGATAGAAGGTTAGCGATTGATTTTGAAACGCTAAATAAAACCATTCGCCACTGGACGCAAGCACCCATAGCTGGTATCAACAAGACTCAAAACTGTGTCACGAACAGTCTACGGTCACGGAGCAGGCTGTGTTTTTGGGCTAATAACTTCGGACATCGTTCTCGCTCTCCAGGTGCGTTTCCATTACCCTTAGAAATGCGCATAATCTAAATAGCAAAATAAAAAACCAGTAATGAAAACACTTTCTGAGATCATGAAATTTGCTCTCCGATCTGCAATATTAGTCACCGAAGCCAAGGCCTACTACGTAGACTATTGGACTTCTGCAGCAAACCAGCTATTGTACTTGTAATGTCGCGTATTGTGGAGCATTTACGTCGTTATTGTCAGACAAGGTTTTACAATTTTGCCGCGCGCACAACTCAGCTGACAGTGACAAAGTCGAATGCTTTGCCATTCTCATCGATGCATGAGTACAGCCGAGCTGTGATTGGCTGATGGCACCAGCCGATCTGTGATTGGCTGATGTACGTAATGGTACCAACCGACCCGCAGAAAACTGCCCAGAATAGGCGCACAGTGCATGAAGTATTGGTCGCGCAGTGCGCGGCCGATGTGAGAATGTAAGTCGCAAAACGTAAATCTTGGTCGCAAATGCGACCATTTTGGTCGCAGTCTGGAGCGCTGAAGTCTCTTAGGTTTGCCATCTAGCGAATAACCCTAACCAGGTTATCGTAGGCTAGCTGGCTTCAGCTAGTTAGTATTAGCTGAGGGTGCTAATCACATTCTTTCAAAACGTAAAAAATGGCGCAAAATATCATGAGCCATTTGAAACTAAACGAGAAAAAGTAAATGAAAATACCATAACCAATGTTTCCTTAAAATCAAAGCTTTCGTCGGTGGAAAGCTAAGAATAATTTGCCCGTCAATCCACGTTTACAGCAACTCGACCTTTTGGATTCCAGTCCAAAGTGGCGATGGCGCTCATCCCAATGATGATTTACCTTTTCATCATCACCTGTACACCAGGCATTGGTAAAAAAGCAGAAGTGCAGTATCTATACATTTCATTCTCCCTGTCACATCCTGTAACTGCTGGTACAAAAGTTATACTGCAACTATTAACGTAGGTAAACGAAGCACTGTACACCAAACACTGTGGCATTAAAACCCTTGGCAAGACAACAGACAAACTTTAAAATGTCTATAGCCCTATTCAGACGGGATTGGTTTAACGTGGGGACTTGGGGTAAAGTAACTTTACCACAGGATGTCTGATAATATGAATGGCCTATTCCCACGGGACAAGAAATCTCCGTAGTTCTGTCAGAAGTAGGAGGAGTAACTTGGTATCCGCTATGTCGTCACTCCCCTGTCGACATGTGCGTCTACGTTGCTTCCTGCATATGTGACATTGGCCGTCCCCTATATAGTAATAATAATAATAATAATAATAGTAATAATAAAAATGGTTAGCCGAGAACGTTTTCCCATAAGCAAGATCGCGATTATGTATTAACATTTAGGCCTACCTAAAATAACCAGAAGTCTCACTCCTCTGAAGAGTGCCTTCGACCTTTTTTTTAATTTGTCTTCGACGTCTTCTGTCGTTGAAAAAGGAATGCGTCGGACTTTTGCTAATCGCTAAACTGAGTGCTTCTTCAAGCATATCCATCTTCATAAAATGGCAGAAAAATACTTTTAAAACGGGATGATGGAATATTTGCATACATGGTCTCTACATTTACCGAGGGTTGCATTCACATGGGATTAATATTGCCTAGGATACTGTCTCAGGAGTGTTTTACAGAAGGTAAAAGTGGCCATAAATTATACCAAGAATGTCCACAATGATTACTGACTTGGCGCTTTCGGAAGGGACTAAAATCCCTGGTAATAATTACTATACCCCATGTCACCACGTCAAACTAATCCTGTCCGAATAGGGCTTTTTTTCTCAGTTTGAGTGTTTGGTCAGTTACTGCATTTGAGCTTTGGAGGGCAGAACAGATTATCGCCCAACTCACTTTCATGAAAATGCCCATTTGTGTGCTGATTATGCCAACTGAAGCTTTTAAACTGATCCAAAAACATGAACAAGATCATACTTTCTTGATTTGCTGATAATTAAAGTCATTCCAAATAAACTTAACGACCTGCGTACGACTTAATAAAAGGCAACAACTCACCTCCACTCTTGGTGCGCCATGTTGGGGGTTTTAGACGTGTGACATCACTACTCAAGAAACCCTGGGTGAGGTGGGGATTATGATCGTGAACTCTGACCCTACCGTTCTTGAACAATTTTGGTCACGTGACGCTGTGATCTCGGAAATTCCAGCAAAACACGCGTAACACAGGTATGACACAGGTTCCTTGAGTCCGTCGCCCGAAGTTGGCCATAGAGTGAAAGGCACCGTGAACCAAAATGGCTACCACAGCATTCTGCAGCGCCAATCTGGTATGCGCCTAGTTGGTCAGGGGTTCATCCTACAGCAAGATAATGACCCAAAACATAAGTCCAAGCTCTGCCAGAACTACCTTAGGAAAAAAGAACAAGATGGTAAGCTTGAAAACGTGAGTGGCCAGCACAGTCTCCAGACTTAAACCCCATTGAGATGGTTTGGGATGAACTGGACAGAAGAGTGAAAGCAAAGCAACCTACAAGTGCCACACATTTATGGGAACTTCTGCAACAGAGTTGGGAAGAACTTTCTGAAGAATATTTGATTTTCATTGTAGAAAGAATGCCACGAGTGTGTTCAGCCGTTATATCTGCCAAAGGTGGCTACTTTGAGTCAAAAGTTTGAAATACATTTTGGTTTATAAATTGATTTGATGATTTCTTTTTTAACTTCGATTGTTAATTTGCTCTATCATGTCATTCCAGAGTACAATGAGACATTAAACTGCATAATTTTCAATAAAAAAACGGGAAAAATTAGGTTGTCCTAAAACTTTTGACCAGTGGTGTAAATCTGCACTTTGTTTCTTTATTCTCAGGATAGACTTCTGTTTGGCCCATGCAATTGCATTATGAGGTTTAAGATTATATTGGAGAATAGGTTCAGGATGCTTCTCAAAATCTCAGCTTGTTCTTTGTAAGAGGTAAACTAAGTTTAAACTTGTAATGCTTCAGCATGGGCCCTGTACCTCAGAATGAATCATAGTAATGGAGTAATGCCCATCATAGCAACGAAGTCCCTTGCAAAAAATGTACTGGACATCCAATCTGTTCATTTTCCCGGTTGCCCCAGCCTTGGAACGAGCCATGAGAGCAGCAAAAACGCTTGCCCTGAATTCCTAGGTGAGCTTTTAGCCACTTGCCTGGAAATTTTAAAAGACCATGACTGCAGATGGAAAGGTCAGAATTTAAACAGCATGAATCCATAGACCCAATCCACTTCGTGATAATAAATGAAAAAATCAAGAACAAATATAGCCACAAGCGGCCAAAGCAGGTAGTGGTAGCATTGAACTGACAAAGTTCATTCTGGGCAAAACATTCATTTTAATAACTGAGATTCGAGCAGGTACTGATGAGGGAAGAGGCATCCATCAATTAATGTCAATTTAAATTTTTTTCCATAATAGCCCCATAATTAATCTTGGTGACAGAGGATACAAAGGGTGTCATCTGAACACCTAGATAGGCCACTTGGTTGGGAACAACAATCTCTGATGGAATAGTCACCTTATTTTTGTACACATTAAGAAGCATAAGAACTGATTTTCTAAAATTAGTTTTAAAGCCAGACAGCTTGCCAAAGCTGTTGAAGATATGCATGATCTCTGGAATAGAGGACTCAATGTTCAACACTGAAGTCAGGGCATCGTCAGCAAATAAGGATATGTAATGTTTGGAGGAACCCATTGTTCTTGGAGCTATAATAGTTGTATTATTTTGACGTAAACTGAGCCAACGGTTCAATAGAGAGATTAAAAAGAAGGGGAAAGAGTGGGCACCCCTGTTTTGTTCCGCAGACTATATTAAATATGTCAGAGGAAGTTCCTCCTATAAAAACTCTTGCTGATTGATTGGCATAGAAAATTTGAACCAATCTAATGAAATTTGGGCCAAATTTGAATTCTTTTAGGATTCTCCATAAATACTTCCACTCCAATCGATCAAATGCATTTTGTGCATCCAGGAAAAAAAGACCAAGGCTGTCCGAAGAATAGGTTTTCTCTGTCTTATCTATAATATGAAGAAGCCGTCTTATACCATCAGATGCTAAACGTTTTTTTCATATAGTCTGTCTGATCTATATGGATCAGCGTACTTATGACTTTTTTAACCCTCCTCCAGTGTTCATTGCTACCCGCCTTATTTCAGTATTCGCGGTCTAATGTGACCGGTCTGTTTTAACTGCTCTTATATTGACACAAAAGCCAAAAATCATCACTAAATTTTGTTTAAAGCCTTTTTCAGCTATGAAACAGTGTCTTCAACTAATGCTTAACATAAGTAATTGCAGTGATTACACAAAGAAGAGACACTAAACATGTATTTCTGCACAAACATTTATTGTAAATTCAAAACAGAGACCATATGAACGCAATCTCAACATAAATAGTCCTGTGTGCGCAACAGGTTCGTGTACGTGTGTGCGTGAGAGAGTGTGTTCACACATGAGTGGCAATGTACGATCTCCTTGGAGTGTACCTTGCAAACAAAGGCATGGCATCTGTAGCATGTTTGGCTGGTTTTATTGTCTCTAGGGGCACAAAGCTGGCCCAGACATCCTCTTCTGTCCTTCCCCTTGTTGGGGCATGTTTGGCTGGTTTTATTGTCTCTAGGGGAACAAAGCTGGCCCAGACATCGTCTTCTGTCCTTCCCCTTGTTGGGGAGGAAGTGGCTGAGGTGGTGATTGGGGAAGTGGCTGCGAGTGCAGCTGGGCGAGTGGCTGGGCAAGCAGACGGGTAAGGGGCTGGGGAAATGACTGGGCCAGTGGGCAGGCTGCCCACTCATTGTGTTCAAAGAGTAAAATGGGAGCAAGGCACAAAGAAAGTTCCATATGTGTGCTATGTATGATATATTGTTTAGTCTTGAGGGTGTGGTTCATGTAACACGTGGGCATAAAGCACGAGAAAGTGGCAGGTTCCCGTAACCACCTTCAGTTTATTTGGAAGGTATGTTTCACCTGGGGTGAGTGTAGGGCACACAAAGTACGAGAAAGAGACAGGTTCCCGCAACTAAAACTAAAGATGATATGTTTAGCCTAGAGGGGAGTTGCTCTTGTAGGGGCATGGGCACATAAGCACGAGAAAGGGATGGAGGGGGGTATTGGGGTGGAGGGTGTGGGATGTGGGTGTGGGTGTGGATGTGTGGTGTGGTGGGGATGAGAGTGTGTGAATGTGTGTATGGGGATGTTTTCCATCTGCTGGATGAACATAATCTAGTCTTGTCCATTCATTTCCTATGGCAGTCATTTTTGACCGGGAACACCAAAGGTGTAAAAAAGTTGAATACATCACTCAAAATTCAATTAAAATGGTGATCAGCAATTTTATATGTTCAGGTGCCTGGTGTGGAGGCTATCATGAGGTTTCGAGGTAATCGGATGAAAACACATCATTTATGTTTCAGGAAAGCTGTAAAATCGGTCAGATTTGACCAAGGAGGGTGGCGTAAGGCTAGTGCTTTTGCATATAATTTCAGGTCTGCATTTATCAATGAGATGGGACGATAGTTTGCACATTCCAGATGGTCTCTACCCGGTTTTGGTAATAGGGGTATGAGAGCGGTATTCAAATCCTTAAGGAGACTGCCATTTTCTATTGCATTGTTAGTGCATCCAGCCATAGTGGTCCCACAATATCCCATCGTGTCAAATACAGTTCTGCTGGGAGCCCATCAATACCTGGTGAACAGCCTTTGTTAGTTAGCTTTAGAGCAAGATGGAGTTCCTCTTATGTAATTGGAGACTCTAACTTTTCAATGTTGTCAGGAGAGACTTGGGAGTTTTATCCTCAAAAAAAATGAATTTAATTGGTCTTGGGATGGGGAGAATTCAGATGTATACAGGTTGGTAAAAAAAAAAAATCTTAAAACTATCATTCATATCATGTGATGTAGTTACTATCCCTTTATGTGGGTTATGCACAGCAGAAATGGTCATTTTATTCTCCTGTTTTTTAAGTGTCAATGCAAGGAATTTGCTTGGTTTACTCCTCTTTGAATAGTATTTGTGTTTGGTTATATGCATCAAATATTGAACTCTTTGTTTAACCAAATCATTCAGCTCAGACTGTTTAAGCTCAAGCTGAGTATCCTTTTCTTCAGAATACTTCGAATGCAACTCCTTTCTATTTTTTTGACATTCCAGTTCCAATCCTTTTATTCAGTTTTCTTTCCATTTCTTAAGGTGGGTACAGAACCACATGGAATTATTTCTCACAAAACCCTTGACCACAGCCCACAGAGACATAGGATTAGAAACACTATTTATATTAATTTCAATGAATTCTGTCAATTTTGATTTTAGTTGAGTGATATATTCCTCATTTTGAAGAAGTGTGGTATTAAATCTACACCTTGTTGCTTTGTTATGAGTGGGGTAAATGTCAAATATTGCAATAACTGGATTAAGGTCAAACAGGTATCGCTGAAGAATATTGATTGATTGAACAGTCTGGACCAATTTCGCAGATGAGAGAATATAGTAAATTCTAGAGGACAGTGGTGTAATAGGTAAAGTCTTCAACTGTTGGATTTTTAATTCTCCAGAAATCCACTAAACTCAGATTTTTAGAAAAGTGAGCTAAGGCCTTAGATGAAGCGGCTTGGATTGTTGATGTTAAACCATGTGACCTGTCCAGAGTTTTGTCAAAGAGGGTATTCATATCAGATCCAATAATTTAGAAATAGTCATTCATGGAAAGTAGCTCTTTTGTTAGAGTTGGAAAAAAAATTTGCATCATATATGGTCAGGGCATGAACATTCACAAAAGCTACCTTTTCCCCCTGTATACTTGTACAACAGTAGGTTAATCTCCCAGATATATTAGAACTGATTTTCTCAATTTGGAGAGAAATATTCTGTTTCATTAGGATAATGACGCCTTTAGTCTGGGAACCATCACCTGAAGCCACAATAGGTTTATCATGTTTGTTTTGCATTCTAGCAACATCTGCTGCTCTAAGGTGGGTCTCCTGCAATAATGCAATAGGGGATGGGGGCGTGACGTCACAGCTGCAGCGCCGCAGGGGCTGATGGGAGAGATCGCCATATTGTGAGGCCACTTGTTGTTGTTCGTTGTTGCGCGCTGAGAAGTTACACTCATGTGGTCGGATGTAATGTTGTGTGGTCGGATGTACTGTCCGGTCACACGATCGACGGGGCCAAAAATTAGAGGACGGACTCTCCTTTTATTCTTTTCCATCCTGGAGACAGAATCAAGGGAGTCATGTGTCCTAAGTAACCAAGTGAAAACGGATAGCCTGGATCTCCGCCGTAAGACGCACGGACATACACTTTGCAGACATCCCAAGATCTTTGAAAGTCTGTTCCAGGCATTTTCATTCGGGTGAGTGTATAAACATCACTTAGCAAATGATTATTTGTTCTCATTTTGTTCTGTTCCCGAGTGGAGTAGTCATAGGTTCCTCTGCATTTTGTAACTGAGCACTATTCTGTCGACATTGCGGCAAAGTGGGGTAGCTTAGGAAGGCTAGTTCAAATACAGTGAGCTGAATAAATGTAATCAAAACAAAATACTCTGCTGAGCCACTGATTCCCCTTTTCCACCAAAAAGAACTTTGTGCTAGTGCCGTGCTGGTGCTAGTGCCAGTGCTTAGTTGGTTAAACCCACGCACCTCCCAAGAACCTGTTTGCTTTTCCATCGCCGAGGAGCCAACTCGGAGCCACGCAATCATGTCACTGTAATTTAAGACCAACAGATCAGGAGAAAATAAACTTTGTTCGAGACCTGCGTCTATCAGCAGCGCTCACGTAACATCTGGCAATACAGAAATACTGTATGGACTGCGGGAAACCATGAATAAAAATTTAAAACTGAAATAATGCTTGTGTTCTATGCTCAGTAATAGGTTACTATTATTGTCACTTAGGTTTTATTGCTTTTAGTGGGGGGAAAGGAATATAGCCTGATTGCTATGATCTCTCACTGAGTTAAGATCACATATTGAAAATAAATGTTTAACGTATCTTGCATTGTTTTCCATGCATGTTAATACCGAAACCTTAAGCAGCAACAGGGTGTAATAATAGGAACACGCTATCCGTCATTTCTCTTCCCAAGGATGCAGGCAGAAGAAATAAATGAGCAACCATTGTATTTCATTCCAACTTCATGAGTTTGAATGATCTAACGTATTTTCGTTTTGAAATGCCATTCAAGCTCTCTAATGTTAAAATTCGCGAACGCCCCAGCTAGCCAGCTAACTCATATTCTTAATGCTTAATATAGACGTAAGCGGTGCAGGAAAAATGCCTGAAGCAACAAATTAAAATGCAATATTAACGCATCTTGCAGATATATGACAGATGCTTCTTTATTCCAACATTCACTGCGAGCAGAATGCTCAAAATACTTCCGCGACCTTGCTGGTCTTCTTGGTCAAACTCCGCCCCACTTAATCGGTGCTTGCTCTGGACCAGCAAGGAGTTGGTACTTACTGTAGCACCGGTTTTAAGAGCCAGGAGCTGGTGCTAAAGCTGTGGAAAACCAAAGAACCGGTGCTAAGTCAGACTCCGAACCAGCACTGGAACCAGCTGGGTGGAAAAGGGGTATCAGATATTCCAAGGTGTAGCTCAGTCAGACATAGAGAGCTATTTTTAATCACTGTGAGTAAAACACGAGAAATTCTCCTTATAACACCTGTAAGAGTGCTGTTCACCACACAGGCTTAAGTTCAGTTGGATCTGAAGCACCTACTGCCTGCTGTTGACTGCAATACTATTTTTCAACGTGGATACTTTTGTCTCCCCAAAAGGTAAACCAGCATATGAGATGGACGACGCTCATCCAGATTGGGCTCCAACCCTCCACTTGGGTCACTCTGAAGTCATAGCCACAGCGTCAGACTGACATGCCCGCAGACAACATAGACATCACAGGAGTGAATCCAAGGGATAAGGCCAAAATGAACAAAATGACGTGACTGGAGATGAGAGAGTTGCAGAAGAAGAGGGGTATGGGGATGAAGCAGAGGCAGGAGCTGTAGAGGAAGAAGAGCATGGGGATGAAGCAGAGGCAAGAGCTGCAGATGAAGCAGAGGAGCTGCAGGGATATGGGGATGAGAGGAAGAAGAGCATGGGGATGAAGCAGGGCAGAGCTGCAGAAGAAGAAGAAGAGCAGGAGCTGAAGCAGAGAAGAGGAAGAAAAGCATGGGGATGAAGCAGAGGCAGGAGCTGCAGAGGAAGAGGGATATGGGGATGAAGCAGAGGCAGGAGCTGCAGAGGAAGAAGAGCATGGGGATGAAGCAGAGGCAAGAGCTGCAGAAGAAGAGGGATATGGGGATGAAGCAGAGGCAGGAGCTGCAGAGGAAGAAGAGCATGGGGATGAAGCAGAGGCAGGAGCTGCAGAGGAAGAAGAGCATGGGGATGAAGCAGAGGCAGGAGCTGCAGAAGAAGAGGGATATGGGGATGAAGCAGAGGCAGGAGCTGCAGAGGAAGAAGAGCATGGGGATGAAGCAGAGGCAGGAGCTGCAGAGGAAGAAGAGCATGGGGATGAAGCAGAGGCAGGAGCTGCAGAGGAAGAAGAGCATGGGGATGAAGCAGAGGCAGGAGCTGCAGAAAGAAGAGCATGGGGGATGAAGCAGAGGCAGGAGCTGCAGAGGAAGAAGGGGATGCATGGGGATGAAGCAGAGGCAGGAGCTGCAGAGGAAGAAGAGCATGGGGATGAAGCATGGGGATGGATGAAGCAGAGGCAGGAGCTGCAGAGGAAGAAGAGCATGGGGGATGAAGCAGAGGCAGGAGCTGCAGAGGAAGAAGAGCATGGGGATGAAGCAGAGGCAGGAGCTGCAGAGGAAGAAGAGCATGGGGATGAAGCAGAGGCAGGAGCTGCAGAGGAAGAAGAGCATGGGGATGAAGCAGAGGCAGGAGCTGCAGAAGAAGGAAGAAGAGGAGCAGAAGGGGATGAAGCAGAGGCAGGAGCTGGGGAGGAAGAAGAGCAATGAAGGATGAAGGAGGCAGGAGCTGCAGAGGAAGAAGAGCAGGGGATGAAGCAGGAGGAGAAGCAGAGGAAGAAGAGCAAGGGGATGAAGCAGAGGCAGAAGCTGCAGAGGAAGAAGAGCATGGGGATGAAGCAGAGGCAGGAGCTGCAGAGGAAGAAGAGCATGGGGATGAAGCAGAGGCAGGAGCTGCAGAAGAGGAGGAAAATATAGAAAAGACATAAACGGATGAACCAGCTACTAAGAGACTAAGAGCAGAATGCCAGTTCTGTGAACAAAGAAGTGCCGAAATAACCTGTCTTCTGCGGGAAAATGGGGAGCTTCGGTCTGAGTTAAACAAGTTGAAGATGGATGAGGAGTTTTTCAAAGATAATACAGAGAAGGTACAATATTATACAGGACTGCCTTGTTTTGCTATTTTGTTCTCAATGTTTACTTCTGTACAGCCCTTCCTGCCAATTGCAAAAAAGTTGTCTCAGTTCCAAATGGTTTTACTCACACTCATTCGACTAAGACTTGATCTGCCACCACAGCATCTTTCTCACATTTTTAATGTGTCACGTAGAACTCTATCTGCTACTTTTGCCGATACGATAGATGTGCTGTATGCACGCCTAACTCCCTTGCTGTACTAGCCTGAGATGCACTGTTTACAGGCCACAATGCCACCTCAACTCTAATAACATTAGATAGTTACAGTGTACGCAATAGAAAGATCTGACAACAGGCAGCTGCAAGTGCATGAACAATATGTATTTCTGCGCGAGTTAAGAGAGAGAATACATTCTAAAAATTTTCCTTTCTTGATTTGTCGTCGCTCTTATAAAGTCTACTCATCGAAAAAATCATAATAAATTACGGTATCAGTTCTTCCCCCAGCGTTTCCACTACATGTAATTGATCGTGGCACACCGCCACGGCAAAATAAAAACCGCCACACCTATGACTTTACATAAACTGCAAAAACTCCAAAAATCCTAAGGACAATCAGGTGTCGCCAGTTCTCATTGTTAAGTTAAAATGAGCGCTAATAATTCTTGACCTGTTATCAATCATTTTGCTTGATGAACACGTTTTCCAAGGAATAAAAATTAGCCAGTAAAACGCGCTGCTTTCTTCTTAATGCCATGTGCGCAACGATTAGAGAAAAAATATTTTGTTCACTTTGCAAAACGATAAACTACGATGTTAACTTTTGTGTTTGCTGTGAGCACATCCTGCTCCACCTAATTGTATCTTCATGATAAGCCTATTTAATTCCAATTCCGGAGTCCGGAGTCATAATCGGCTTTCATATTATAGGTGAAATCTACCGTGACGCATGTGAAACTGATGAACCTCCGTGCACATAGACTTCAATTATTACATCGCCTACGTGCTGATTAATGAAAGCTGACCACAGCTGATAATGCTGAGTTTTGACCCGATGCTGAAACCCTCCACCACAGTTTCAAAAAATCCTGGAGGAAACACTGCTTTCCCCGTATTTACACGATTTCCATCAGATCGTTTATATGTCTATGTTAATCTTCAATGTACTAGGCCTATATAGAAAAATATGCTTTTAAATTAAAAAAAGACAGATAAATGTTTCTCCATTATAATTTGTCCATCTCAAGTAAAGTACGACTCAATTTTAACCTTTAACAAAATCTAAAGCTTAGAGAGAGACATAGTATTTCTATTGACATAACAGAGCAGAGCTTGCAAAACCCGTATGTGACGTCACCCAAAATGGGCCTTTCTCCTAGCATCACGGAAGTATTCACGCTCGAAAAAGTACTGTCGTTTCGTGCATGTTTCCATTTTCTCGTATCAATAATGTGACGGATTGACATTACATTGCATTCTTTGTGTTCTAAGCTTTCCATTGATGTCGAAATTCCCATATTTCAGTTTTTCCTTTGAATCCCTGCTTTAAACGGTGATTCAGCCCCTTGACATTTAAGGATAATATGGTGTACCTACCCATTATCGTTGAAACTTGAACAAGACAAAATAAACAAGTTCTTAATCAATACATTGTACAACAGAAATATCCTGAGAGGTAATAAGAGTTACAAGGGCAGTAAACTGATCACGGAGATCGGCCAAGTGTTGGTTCATGTGTGCACCCCGACGCATCCCCAAAACCCCTCTATTGCCAATGTTTGTGACATTCATGATTCAAAGTCTATTCACAATGAACTTGCACCCAAATCTCTCCCCCCCTTAGAAAGTCAAGAGCTGACAAAGTGTAGCCTTATATTCCAAGGAAATAAAAACAAACAGAAAAAGACAAAGTAGGTATATAAAACTTTAAAAGAATGTAATCATTGGGCCAAACAGATTCATTGCAAACACGAAACTGTGATTAGAATATAACCAGAGGCCCATTCTTTTAGCATCAAAGAGTTATATCGATCAAACAATGACCAGTGTAAACAATCGTATAGTGTACCATTATGACCATACTTCGCAGCCTATGAAGACCCATTTAATGCTATGAGAAAACAGTGCAAGTGAACATTACATACCACCGTGCGAAGCTAGTGTATCAGTTCTCTGTATTAAATGAAAGCTCTGTGGATCCTGGCCGTGCAGCTTTGGCTGGTTCACAGTCAGACAAGAACAGTTCGGGTTCTTCAGCAGAATTGAATGACTTAAGAACCATTCCATGAGGAAATGCCACTTTTTGAAGAAGCTGAGGAATTGACTCTCATGGAATTCAATGAAACTTAGCACAAAGGTACTCATGGGTCTCTCATGGAAAAAGCCACATTTTTTGATCCGTATCTCACTTTGCCTGCTGGTGGCGGCACCTGGAAGCCACTAAAGTGGCTCAGTTTTGCGGTTGACACCACATTTTACATCAACTATCATGACTTAAGGGTACACAGTACCAAATATGTTATACTTTTATCATGTCCTGTGACTCTTCAAGTCTGGATAGACATCAGCATCAAGCTGGGTAACTACGTTATTGAGCAGGAATTATTTGAGAAATAACAGTAAAAAATTGAAAATGGGAAAGGGAATAAAATAATATCCCAGACATATGTGTGCAGGACTAGGAAAAGGGGTCACTTGGGATTTTTTTCCATTCTGAGATTAACGGGGTATCTCAGTGATATCCCAGTGATAGTGATATCCCAGCACTACTGTACTGTCAACTTTGCTGTGCACAAATTCACCCAATTTTTTTCTCAAAATGAAAAACTTGGATCATTCTTTGATTTTGTTTGAAAATCTCAATTTTCATAAAATGACCCAAGTGACCCCTTTTCCTAGTCGTGCACACATATACCAATCTAGAATAATTTATTATGTGTTTACACACAACAAGAATGTCATTTTCAGTGAAAAGTACCGTGGTATATTGCTGGGTAAATGCAATGGACCGCTGGAAAGATAGTTGAAATTGATTTTTAGTGCATGTTTGCGGTATATTTTCTCAGTAACCCAGATATGTACTGTGGTGGTAAATGCTGTTTATTGTTCTTTTGGAATTCTATTTTCTGGAATACCAAGCATGTCTTTGATATTATCTTCACTTTCAAGCTAGACGGAGCCAAAGTTGCAGGAAAACTCAAATCGGAACATTCATAGCAGACTGTGCCTATGTTTAGCTGGCATTATTTTGTTTACCCAGCAAGATAGAGATCTCAAATTCTCTGGATACCTAGGCCCTTTGGGATACATTACAGCATTAGTAAAATCTCAATGGTAGTATTTTCAGTGTAGGTAACATTCCACATCAAAAGTTGGAAAATTTCGCCCCCAGGGGGCGCTGTAGGTCGGATGGATGTACTGGCAATCCCCAGCAATGTACCAAAGAAACTTTTTTTGAATTGCGATACACACAGCTAGTTTTGTCAGAAAATGAAGAGTTTGGTTTGGTATTAAGCTGGGTAGATAGCTTTCCGAATAAAGGTGGCGCTCTAAAGAGCTAATTTTCTACCAACCTAATATTCCATATGAAGACCACAATGGAAAAATGATCAGTCACATTTTCACGTTGTGGAGAAATGATGAATTAAAAATTCAAAACGATCTTAGAAATAAAGGACCGAAAAAATATGCAAAAAATATAAAAAATATTAAATATTATAATAATGTATAATATTAGTGTATATTATAAATATTATAATTATTTATACATTTTTCCAAAATGCCAAATTTTGACTTGTTTTTCCTTTGTGGTCTTCATATTCCCAGACATATACCAAACTTCTGTCTTTTGAAATATATTAAGTACATGCACAGTTATGCATAAAATTTGTAATCCCTTTGGTACAAAGCTCGATTGGCTGTAAACTGGTGGTGATTGTAAGCGTTACAAATACAAAACATAATACATGTACTATTACCAAGTATGGGTACAGCGCCGTCAGAAATGTATAGCACAGCTGCCGGATAGCTCACTCGCTAAAGCATTGTACTGCAATGCAGAAGTGACTACTACGTCGCGGGTTCAATCCCCGCCTCGTACCAGCCAGCAGCGGTCGGCAGTTTTTCAGAGTAGCGCACAAATGGCTATTGCGCTACTGGGTTGCAAATTGGGAAGGGACTGCCAGGAAGGGAAAAATAATAGTTGCCTTGTTCGTTGCTCAAGCGCCTCCTGTTGGCCAGACAGGAGCTCGTCAGGAAGATTCTAAGTCTGTTCATGTTTGGGTATCCTTCTGCAGCTCAAGGAACAGCATCCTCTTGGCATTTGCAGCAGTGTTAGTGTTGGAGAAGAAACCAGTTTTATACCTAAACACAGAACTTATAGCTGAGATAAGCTCTTATAGATGGGTTATTTATGTATGTATGTATGTATGTATTTATACATTCATTCATTCATCAGTTTTCAATAAGACATGGAATCCTGTTTAATGTTCAAATCTCTCTCACTCACTCACTCACTCACACACACATGCACGCATGGCTTACCTCAAGTCAAGTAAGGTTCCGAGGCTGTAGAGGGGGTTTTCTTCCATGTCGGCAAATCGCCTTTTCACTGCTGCAGCCAAAGTTCCCTTCATGGTTTTTATGCCGTGGTCTTCAGTGGACTCTCTGGAGAGATATTTCAGCAGGACGGTGATTGCTAGAATCATGTCTACTGCCGTTGCATCTGAGGAGCTTACTTTGCGCGCCAATTCTTCAAATGGCCCCAGAACTTTTTCTGTTTTCTCCAGGAGTGCCCACGGGTTGGCCATGAGGTTATCGAGGTCATGCTCAGGTGCATATACGCCTAGAGCCCGCTTCTGCTCAAGTAGGGACTGAATCATGTAGAACGTGCTGTTCCAGCGGGTAAGAATGTCTTGCTGGAGTCTTTTTACAGGTTGTTTCAGCGCTAACTGAATGTCCTTGAGTCGGGAATAGGCTAGGGCCGAATGTTTGAAGTGGCCAACTGTCCTGCGCCCTACTGCCAACGCGTCAGCCACAGTTTGTTGTGACAGCAGACCCTCTTGGGCCACAAGCTGGAGTGTGTGTGCAGCACAAGGCAGGCTAGGGAGTCCAGCATCAGACGTGCCCTTAATCATATTTTTTGCGTTGTCGCGGAGTACAACATGGGCGGAACTTGTTCCAGATCTGAAGCATGTCTTAGAATATATCCGCTATGGCTAGGCTGGTGTGCGGACCTCGAAATGCCCTTGTGTGCAGTAAAACTTATCTATCCACTGAGCCGTGAGACTGAGGAGAGACATTTCATACCTGGGCTCGAGCACGTCAAGGAAACGCCGAAACCCAACATTCTCAACCATCGAAAGTGGCTGGTCATTGAGTGCAATGAAGTGGGTAAGCACCTCTGTTATCTTTATGGCCTGTAAGCCGTCTTTGGACATTTTATCTCGCTTCTGTAAAACTTGTGTTAACGTTGGTTGTCGTGTTGTTTTGCTGCTAGCAGTGACTACGTTTACTTTTGTACATGCACAACATTATTCCTGTATTAATCGGAATATGAGTATATTCCGATTGCGTACCTGTCATGTAAACACGTGCAATAAGCCAATAAGCCAATAAGGTCATTTTCCGAATCAAAATATCCGAATAAGACCCCTGTCATATGCTTGTTTTAATCTGAATATTGGGTCATGTATACACCTTAATCGGAAAATGCCCCCAAACAGAATTCAATTACGTCTGCGCATGTTCAATTTGCAAGGAATTAGCATTTTTGGAGCAAAGAGGAGACGATTGTGTGCATTCAGATAATGAAAGACATGAATATAATGGAATATATCGATGGGCGAAAGCACCGTAACAACGATATCTTTAAAGTGTGTGAAAAGTGGAGAGAGGTTTGTGAGAACTGCCAACCAAGTGAAGCATCGCTGGAAAACTCTGAAGGTGGCATATTCCATAGCGAAAGAAAATAAAGGCAGTGGCTATTTTTACACCAGCCGAAATCTTACTCCAATTTGCTATTCTTACGAGCTTCCGTATGTTCATGCACAGTGTAGGAAATCTGGACTTGGGCCCATAGACTGATTTATACAGTCTACAGCCTACTTATACCACGGCATTAACAATAATATATCAGCTGACGTTAGCTAGTGGGACGGCTGTAACATTACTTGTGTTTTATAGCTAGTTGCTTGTAATTTTAGGTTCAACATTTGCTTGCTAATATTTGGGGAGCTGTCAGGTCGTCACTCTCCACAATCAATAGTCAGTAGTGATTTGTGTCGTGTAGAAGAGCTGATAGCTGCACAAAGTTTGTCCTTGCAAGAAATTTTAGAGTACAAGTTGGCTAATGAGTTAGATGGCAAGCTGGCAAAGTTAGCTGGCTAATAACTAACCCTACCTAACTTGAGAGGAGGACATCCTGACTGTAACTTAAAGTAAGTAAGATGGCTAGCCTGTTTAGTAATGTTAACCACAAGGCACGCAGCGAAAGCGGGATGTTTTCAACCCAGTTGAGTAGCAGTTTTTTTCCGAGGCCGAATTTCCTATTGTGCATGCGGATACGGAATTCGTAAGAATAGCAAATTACAGTAAGCTCACGACTGGCTTAAAAATTGCCACTGCCAAAAACAAAACAATACCAGCAGCCCTAATCCAGCCAGTTTCATTTATTTCGTGGTCATGGGTGAAATTCTGGGACGGAGACCGCTGGTGATGGCAATGGCCAAGAGAGTGGAGTCGATGTCGGCTTTGAAGCTCTAACTGAAGGAAACCAAAGCCATGACAATTACTTTCGAGCATTATATTTGCTGAAAACCCGATGTTGAGAATGGACCAAAGTGGTTGATATGCTAATGAACATGTAAACGGGAATATTCCCATTGCTCCGCGCATATAAACAGTTTATTCAGAATATTACCTGAACTCGAATATGCCCCTTAATCGGAATATGGTGTGCATGTAAACTTAGTCAATAACAAACTCGTTATACTTAGCATCTCGGTGCGTTTTAGATGTTTGATTAAATTGCTGGTGTTGAATGACGTACTTTCTTTGCCACCCCTCGACACTTTCGCCTTACAGATATTGCACTCTGCCTTACTTCTATCATCTTCCCTAATTTTGAAGTGCTGCCAATTTGCCGACATGGATCTCCTCTCTCTGAAACTCTCTACTCACAGCCAGATCTCTCTTTCAACAGCTCTCTTTCTCTTATTTTTTCTAACTCGCTGTCTCCCCCTAGACATAGAAGTCAGATAGTACAACATACTGTAGCCTATGCGACCGTGAGCAGGGAGTTACCTTGCGTTTTACATTAAGTGGAATCGGTGCGTGGTATCGGCAAATGTGCCAACGAGTACGAATATATTAACAAAGTATCGGGCAGATACCCGATACTGGTATCGGTATCGGCACAACACTATATGGAATATTAGGTTGGTAGACCATTAGCTCATTAGAGCGCCACCTTTGGTCTGATAGCTATCAACCCAGCATAGTACCAAGCTAAACTCTTCATTTTCAGAGAAAACTAGCTGTGTGTATCACAATTCAAAAATAATTTCTTTGGTACATTGCTGGGGATAGCCAGTATTTGTATCTGACCTACAGCACCCCCTGGGGGCGAAAGATCTCTATGAAAGACTGCATGGGGATATAGTTCTACAATATAAGAAGGTGGTTTTCAACTTAAAATTTAAACAAATTTGGAGATTTTATCCTCTATGGTACATAGTATCTTTCAAAGATTCCTAGAATCCAGAAGAATCTCTGTATGCATGAGACAGGGCCGAAATCCAATTATGAATGGCTGTGATTTTCAGGTCCTCAAGCAGCACTCCATTAAAAACAAACAGAATACAAAACAAACCCTTACAGGTTCTAGCTATTGTGCTGTAGCAGTTAAAAAGGCTCTCAGGATGCTGAGATATAAAGTCAAAGGCAGTGAGTATAAATCCAAGGAGGTCATACTTTTCCTGTACAATACATTCATCAGACCACATCTGCAGTATTGAGTACATTTCTGGGGACCATACGTCAAGAAAGATAGAGAGGCTCTAGAAAAATTTCAGAGAAGAGCCACAAAGTTAATTCCAGGTATTAAAATGAAAGCTATGAGAAGAGGCTGAAGATCCTTAATCTCTTTAGTCTTAGGAAAGGGAGGGGTGATCTGATTGAGGTCTTTAAATATGTTAAAGGGATTAACAAAGTGAATTATATTGGATTGCTTAGGCCAAGTTTTGTTAGTAGAACTCGGGGTCACAAATGGATGGTGGCCAAAAGTAAATTTAGCACTGATATTCGGAAATATTTTTTCTCCCAGAGAGTAATCTCAGTGTGGAATGCCTTGCCAAAACCACATTGTTGTGGCAGAAACCTTGGAAATTTTCAAGAACAGGCTTGATTTAACGCTGGATACTATTGAGTCATTGAGTATCTGAAGTGATAGATTCAATATAGTAATAAGTCACCGGCGAGCCTCGGTGGGCTGAACGGTCTGTTCTCACCACTCGTGTTATGTTATGTTATGTCAGGATTCTGTCCTGGAAATCACTGCATGGACTCAGAAACACTTCTGCAAACTATTGTCAGTAAACGAAGTTTGTCACTGCAACCACAAATGCAAGTTAAAACTCTGCCATGTAGAGATTAAACCATATATAAACAAGATACAGAAATACTGCCTTCTTCTCTGGATGGATGACACGTCCTCTGGGCTAAAGAGAAGAGGGGTCATCCTGCTAGTTATCAGCAAACAATTCAAAAGCCAGTATCCATGATAGTGTGGGGGTGCATTAGTATATATGGCATGGGTAACTTGCACCTCTGTGAAGTCACCATTAATGGAGAATGATATAAGCCAGCAGCCATACCACTGTTCGATCTGCTGCAGCTGCGTAGCTGAAGCTAAGCAGGTGTGGGTTTGGTTAGTACTTGGATGGGAGACCACCAAGGAAAACCAAATTGCTGCTAGAAGAGGTGTTGGTGGGCCAGTAGGCTGCGATCTTCCCTCTGGTGGAATAATCCCCAATACAGTGATGGGGACACTGTGCTGAAGGAGCCGCCGTCTTTCGGATGAGATGTTAACCCGAGGTCTTGACTCAATGTGGTCATTAAAGATTCTGTGATGCTTAGCAATAAGAGTTGGGGGTTCCCCGATGTCATGGCTAAATTCCTAACCTGGCTCTTTCGACCTGCCACCCAATCATCCCGTGATCCAATTGGCTGTGCAATTCATCCTCTCCCTCTCTACCTCTACCCCCAGCTCCCTTGAAAAAGAGATTTCAATCTCAACGGGACTTCCTTGGTTAAATAAAATAAACAAATTTTTTAAGGAGAGACCTTACTCATTTTGGCAACACCATGCCAAACACCATACTCTGCATGTATTACAACAACACGGCTCTGTAGTAAAATAGTCTGAATGCTAAAGTGGTCTGTCTACAGTCTAGACCTGTCACCCACTGATAACATTTAGCGCATTATGAAACAAAAAATATGACAAAGGAAGCTGCAAATTATTGAGCAGGTGAAATCCCACATAAAGCAAGAATGGGAAAACATTTCGCTTTCAAAATTGAGCCCCTAAGAACCATACCGGGCCATCCCGCACTTTTGGCGAAATAGAGTTGAGGTAGTCAGCATGTGCAGAAAACTAAGATCTACATTTCCTAAATGAGCCAACCCAATCTACCCACATGGATTGTTCATACAAGCAAACATCCTCTCTGCCACTGTACATATGCACTGCACTGCCTTAGCCATAGCGGACCATCCCACAACTTCCCATAATTCAATGTAAACATGGCGGCTAGGTATCTCACTGATGAGGAACTGCATCCTATCATCGATGATGATGGTGAAGTGTAAGATAATGGAGACCCAGAGTTTGTCCCAAATTAATCAGAAGATGATGGTTCCGCTTCAGAAGGAGGTACCTTTCACTTTAAATGAAACCGAAGGGCATCCAAAACCTGCAAAAGAAGTGCACTACGTAATTGTACATATATGAGTTTTTAACATAAGCAGTGTTTCTAGTTCCCAGTTACTCTAGATGACACAGGAGGCTGGCAACTTTAAGTCCCATTTTCTCAAAAGTTGCCCAACATGGGTTGGCCCAGTATGGTTCTTAAGGGCTCAATTACAGTAGTTGGTCTCCTTAGTTCCAAACACTTACAGAGTGTTGACTGAAGAGGACGTGATGCAACACAGTGGTAAACATGCCCCTGCACCAACTTTTTTGAAACGTTTGCCGGCATCAAATTCAAAATGAACACATATTCTTCCAAAAAAAAAAAAAAATCTCAATTTCAACATCTGGTATATTGTCTTTGTACTATTTTAGAATAAATATTAGGTTCAAGTGATTTGAAAATAATTGCAGTGTATTTATTTACATTTTACACAGTGTCCCAACTTTTTTGTAAATGGGATTGTATATTTTAAATATATTTCCTTCTATATGGGCTTTCCAGCAGAGTTTTTAATTTAATACAGATCAAAGATTAATTAACAATCTCTTTCAGAGGCTTTTACAGGTTCCACGGACTTATTTTAAGACCCGTGGGGACCGATCCTTCCGGGCAGTAGCTCCCAGACTCTGAAACTCACTGCCTTTGTCAATACGATGTTTAAATTCAGCTGAATCTTTTAAGAAGCAGCTAAAGACTCTTCTTTTTAAACAGGCTTTTAATTAGACGAGGGCTTGATTGGCTGATTTTCGTTTTACTTTTATTTCTTCTATTTATTTATTTTGTTTTATGTCTTGTGTTGTACTCTCTTGTGTTTTGTGTATAGCCCCTGTAAAGCACTTTGTGATTTTTATCTGCGAGAAGCGCTATATAAATAAAATTTACTTACATACTTATTTACTTTCATATTTTTACTTGCATTTTCAGTAGTACTATTCCAACTATTTTCAGAAATGGGGCTGTACATACACTACAGGCCAGAAGTTTGGAAGCAAGGCCAATACAGGTCAAAAATTTGAAAACAACTTCAAGTTTCTATTCACAATGCCTCTCTTAAAAATCAGTATGAATTAGTGTTGCACGATACACCGAAATTCGATACTTTTTTCGATACTTTTAGTTTGAGAGCGGTTCAATACTAACGTCTTTCCACGTTCGATACGAGAGCCAAATGCAGTTTTTCTGAAGCCACTGGGTGGCAGCACTAGCCGAAACAAGAAACACCAGGGACATTTCAAAAGGAGACTTCTCAGGCTGTTCTTGCTTGTAATTTGTTACCTGACCTACATGAGCCGTGGCATTTGTGGGATTACTCCACCCATTTTGGGAGAATTGGAAGTTTTATGTAGTTATTTGTTGTATGACAAGTTTGTTAATAAAGCGTTGATTTGAAAATGTGATCAACCATTGGGGACAGTCTGTTTCTGACAGAGCTGTATAGTAAGGATGTACATGTACTTCGTTACGGTGCTTAAGTAGTTTTTTTTTTTTTTGAGGATTTGTACTTTATTTGAGTTTTTTTTTTTAAACCGGGACTTTAACTTTTACTCTACTACATTTAAAAGATAAAAAGTATACTTTTACTTTGTTACTTTGACACTGACCACTTCGTTACTCGTTACAAATTAAAATATGAATGTAATTAATCATTTAAGGATTATCTGGATGTGGCGTGTTCGAGAAGAACAACAATGCTCGGCAGGGTATGTTAAGCGCTTTATGCAGATGCCTGCCAGCGGACATGGAGCTGCAAATTTGTGCACGCAATTACAATATTCTACCACTAGATGGCACACCCGGATCAGTTATTGAATATTCACAAGCAAGCCGAGTTCACTCCTATCCCTGTTTTTAAGGAGTAGCATGAGCTCCTCAGCTAAGCCTGATGTGCAAACTGCTCAATACACTTGCCCATAGTATCTATCCAGCAGTCCAAAAAAAATCTCTCTTGCTCCATAAAAAATCGTTGTCCTCTGTAGCAACCACTTTGGCTTCAGTGAGCCAATGATATCCCAATTAGTAGTTAAGAAAAATCAGTCTTCTGAAGCAAAAATTCGACATGGTATTGATACTATGTAATTGTACTATCAATTATACTCAATTATAGTGTTTTTTAAACTGCCAGTAAACTCGAGGAAGAAGAAGAATTATATAAAGGAGAGACTGCCTGTTTGTTTTTTGAATACTGCAATACTTTCATTCACCTGAAAATTGATTAAAGAGCACGAGGAGAGAACAATGCGTGGTTGCTTTGCTTCTTTCTATGCGTACTATGAAAAATACTTTGTACTTTCACTTTTCATACTTAAGCATGTTTTCTCACAAGATACTTTTGGTACTTAGGCACATTTAATTTGAGCTACTTTAAGACTTTTAATCAAGTGATTTTCTTATGGGAGACTTCAACTTTTACCAAAGTAACTTTCAGTTATGGTACTTCTACTTTTACTTAATTATTTTTTTCCAGTACTTTATACACCTCTGGTTTCTGATCCATTTGGTATCGAGTATTGAATTGTATTGTTTCAGCATCGTTTTGGTTTCAAGTATCTTTTTGGTATCGAGTACCATGATACTACATTTGGTATTGATATCGAAGTCAAAAACTTCGTGACAACACTAGTATGAATCTATGGATTTTGGGATGTATTTACTGCATGATTAGACTTTTCTTTCATTGATATGCACCATTTTCCTCTATTAACCTTTAGGTACTGTATACATTGATGTTACCAGACCATTGCTGAATAAATGTTAACAAAAGAAAGGAGGGGCTTAGTTTTTGGGTTGATAAGATTAGCAAGAGTCACAACTTCAGTGAAAAAGTAAAAAACAAATCACAGTTTGCATTATTCACTTTATGTCATGGTTTACAGCCGACCGGATGCCAACGGCAATCCGGCGGGCACTAGGACCATGGGCCTAGTAATATGGGCCAGATAATTTGAGTAAAAATGTATTCAGATAAGTGACTCTTTTTATAATAATCATGTTTATTTTGTTGTAAAGTATGCCAATGAAACTATGATCTTTTTTTGTACAAATATTCCAGAATTGATTACTTCCTCACTAGCAACTCTCTACACCCTGACATATATGAAACACGAATCCACCCAAATATAATCAGTGACCACTCACCAGTTTCATTTGTACGACATAAAAAAAGAAATCTCGACACCTCTATCAGATGGAGATTCAATACTTCACTGCTTGAAGACCAGGAATTCGACAGTTACTTTTAGAGGGAGTGGACGTCCTTCATGGAAATGAATGATTCTCTGAACACATCCGCAAGTCTACTCTGGCAAACTGGGAAAGCTGTTTTACAGGGCAGAATAATTTCACATTCATCCTACGAGAAAAAGAAAGATATAGAACTGGAATCAAAATTGGAAAAGAAAATTAAAGAACTCGAAAGCACCCACGCTACCTATCCCACTGAAATCATTTATTATGAGTTACAGAAATATAAAATAGAACTAAAGAACCCTTGAAACAAAAAAACTAAATTTCTTATTGAAAGACTCAGACTGAACACATCTCAACACAGTAATAAGTTTATGGCACACCTGGCAAAATTGGTTAAACAAAATAAAGATAAGACGACCATCGCAGTAATTAAGAACTCAGCAGGGAAGCCGCAACACAACGCAAAAGATATCAACAATGTCTTTAAGAATTATTATCAAGATCTGTATTCATCCTCTCATAACCCAAATATGGAAGATATTTCCAATTTTCTGAACAATATCAACCTACCCCAATTAACATCAGAACAAACTAATTCACTTGATCAGCCATTAACCCAAGATGAAGTCTGCTGTGCTCTCCATAAAATGCCAAATAACAAAGCACCTGGCCCTGATGGCTTCCCTGCTGAGTTCTACAAAAATTTCTGGTCTACAGTCTCTCCTCTCTTTCTTAGAATGATGGACGAAATCCTTACAACCAATAGAATACCTTCCACCATGAACACAGCTTTAATCACCCCGCTCTTAAAACCTGATAAAGACCCCACTCTGCCATCTAGCTATCGTCCTCTTTCTTTGATCAATACAGACATAAAAATTATAAGTAAGACACTGACAAACAGAATCGAAAAGGTCACTCCATTTATCAAACATCCAGATCAAACCAGCTTCATTAAAGGTAGGCAGTCATCCCATAACACACAGAAACTATTCAATTTAATGCAGCTCTCAAAAAATAGGAAATCTAAAACCATAATTCTCTCTCTAGATGCAAAGAAGGCATTTGATAGAGTTAACTGGGAATTCTTATTTGCAACTCTACAAAGATTTGGGTTCGGAGAATCATTTATCAACTGGATAAGGGCACTATTGTAATGGCCGGTAGTACACAGAGGCCAAGCGCAATGACAGAGAGAGAGAGAGTAGCACGAACACAGTGCAAACACAGAGAATAATATAGACTAAACGCAAGTACTCACGCTTCCAAAGAAAGTATAATAGTCCGAACCACGGAAGCAAAGCGAGATAGAAAAAGGGAAAAGAAACTCCAACAGTAAGAAGATAGAAAGTCAGACAAAACCTGACTACAGATACCTTCGGCTATAGTTCGAAGCTAAACACAGACACTCTAGCGAAGGAGGCGTGCCGGAACTCCTGCTTATATAGATTCTGGGGAAGCGCCGTCCCAGCTCAGTCAACCAGCTGGGTAAAGAATTTGATGGCCCAGGAATTCGATATTGTCCCGGGACGAGAGCCGCAAAGAAAGGTCCAAACAACACGCACACCTCACAAACCATGACAGTAACCCACCCCCCCAAGGAACGGCCCCAGAAGTTCCCAGAGAGCCCCGCGCACGGAATTCAGAAATAAGGGTAGGATCCAGGATATCCTGAGAAGGGACCCAGCACCACTCCTCAGGACCATAACCCTCCCAATCTACTAAAAACTAAGCTCCACAACCCACACGCCCCTCGGCTAAAATACGACGCACAGTGTAAACCGGCCCCCCTTCAATCATCCGTGGTGGCGGCGGGGGTTTGTCAACCGGAGCCAGGACGCAAGTGCTAACTGGTTTGAGCCTGGAGACATGAAAAGAGGGGTGGATCCGTAAGGATCTAGGGAGCTTCAACCGGACTGTGACCGGATTGATCCTTCGCACAATCTTGAAAGGACCAATAAAGCGGGGAGCCAATTTCCGTGACTCCACTCTCAAGGGCAGGTCCTGCGTGGAAAGCCAGACCCTTTGGCCAACCTGATAAGATGGGGCTGAACGGCACCTTCTTTCTGCGGCGGTCTTTTGTTTCCATCCAGAGCGCAACAAGGGGGAACGGACCCTGGCCTAAACTGACCGACAACGCCGAACAAAATAATTAACCGAAGGAACCTCTGAATCCCTGTCAGTCTCAGGAAACAGTGGAGGCTGATAACCCAACTGAGCCTCAAATGGGGAAAGACCTGTGGAGGAGTCACCCAGTGAACTGTGGGAGTATTCGGCCCATGCTAAAAATTGACTCCACGGAGATGGGTTGTCAGCCGCCAAACATCGAAGAGTATTCTCCAAAGACTGGTTGGTTCGCTCAGTCTGCCCATTAGTCTCTGAGTGGAAACCTGAGGAAAGGCTCACGGTGGCCCCAAACTGATTGCAAAATGCACGCCAGAATTTGGCCATAAATTGAGGGCCCCAGTCAGAAACCACATCGTGAGGGATGCCATGCAGCCGGAAAACATGGTCCACAACAAGAAGGGCAGTCTCTCACGCCAAAGGCAGCTTGGGCAGTGCGATAAAGTGGGCGGCCTTAGAAAAACGGTCAACCACGACCAGGATGACTGTGTTGCCTTCCGAAACAGGCAGCCTCGTAACAAAATCAAGAGCGATATGGCTCCACGGGCGCTTAGGGACGGGCAACGGCCGCAGCAGACCGGGGGGGGAGGTGGGAAGTCTTGTTTCTAGTGCAAATACAGCACGCCGCTACAAACTCCCGGATGTCCTCCATTATGCTGGGCCACCAAAAACATCGGGCCAAGAACTGCTTGGTCCGATGAACCCCCGGGTGACCAGCCAGATGGGAAAAGTGCCCCCATGAGAGAACTTGGGACAGCACTGCTAAAGGAACAAATAAACAGCCATGCAGCTCCCCACCAGGACCGGGATCATTTTTCAATGCCTCCCGCACAACAGACTCGACGTCCCACTGAATGGGAGCCACAAACTGAGCTGCCAAGATAACCGGCTCAGGAATAGGGTCGCAACCGGAGCGGTCGTGAATCCGTGACAAAGCGTCGAGCTTGATGTTTTAAGACCCCGGACGATAGGTTAACGTAAAGTTAAAGCGGTTGAAAAACAACGACCACCGCGCCTGCCGAGAATTACGTCGTTTAGTCTGTTGGATGTATTGGAGATTTTTATCATCCGTCCAAACCGCAAACAGCTGTTCAGCCCCCTCCAACCAATGGCGCCACTCTTCTAACACCAACTTGACGGCTAACAACTCCCGGTCACCAATGCTGTAATTCCGTTCGGCCGCCGACAACGACCGGGAGAAGTAGGCGCATGGGTGCAACTTGTTGTCCCAAAGGGGCCGCTGGGACAAAATGGCACCTACCATGACTTCCGACGCATCCACCTCCACAACAAATGGGAGGGAAGGGTCGGGCAAAACGAGAATGGGTTCTGAGCTAAATCGCTTCTTTAATTCCTGAAAAGCAGCCTCAGCTGCCGGAGACCAAGCTAACGACAAGGAGGTATTCTTCTTGGTGAGCGCGATAATAGGGGCAGCTACCGCGCTAAAATTACGGATAAATCTCCTATAAAAATTAGCAAACCCCAAAAACCGTTACACCTCCTTAACGTTTTGAGGGGCAGGCCAATCCCTGACCGCTGATACTTTGTCAGGATCCATGTGGACCGACCCTTCCGAAATAATGAAGCCAAGCAACGAAACTGTCTTGGCATGAAAAACACATTTCTCAGCCTTGACAAAAAGCTTGGCTTTGAAGAGGGCCTCAAGCACTTCTCTGACGTGTTGTTTATGCTCCGAGAGAGTTGAAGAGAAAATCTGAATATCGTCAAGGTAGACAAAGACGAATCTCTTCAACATCTCTCGGAGGACGTCATTAACGAGTGCCTGGAACACAGAGGGGGCGTTAACCAATCCAAACGGCATGACTAAATATTCGTAGTACCCGTCAAGCGTATTAAATGCTGTTTTCCACTTATCCCCCTCACAGATCTGAGCCAACTTATAAGCATTCCTGAGGTCTAGCTTGGTTAAAAACGACGCCTCCTGCAGCCGTTCAAACGTGGAGTTCATCAACGGAAGTGGGTATCGGTTTTTAACAGTGATATTATTCAAGCCCCTGTAATCAATACAGGGTCTCAGACCGCCATCTTTTTTTCCCACAAAAAAGAACCCCACTCCGGCAGGAGACGTGGAGGGCCAAATAAATCCATTTGCCAGAGCCTCCTGAATATATTCTCGCATAGCCTTCCGTTCAGGCCCTGACAGCGAGTATAATGAACCCCTGGGGGGAGTGGTACTCGGGTGGAGATTGATCTTGCAATTGAACGTGCGATGAGGAGGTAAAGTCGAGGCCCGTTGCTTGCTAAAAACCTCTGTGAGATCAGCATTATCGTCAGGAACATTAGGAGGCAGACAAAAGTTTAGAGCAGCCCCCAAATTCTCGCCCTGTTCGGAACCTGCCCCTTCTAAGTCAGATTCCAAGTCAGAGAAATCGTCTGAATAGCAATCCTCCTCTGGCTGCTGCCAGTCAAATTGAGGATCCCACTCCAACCCCTTCTCCGCCCCTTTCTGTAGATTAGGAGGGTTGTGTGAGGCAAACTCCTCAGAATCACTCCAGGCATCAGCCTCCCCCATAGGTCGATGCCCGGGATGACACGCCAAACTATCCCTACAGTGGGACCTACAATCTGTCCCCCACTGGACGATTGGGTTATCCTGACTTCCCCAAATGATATGAGGCCTATGTGCCCGTAGCCACGAGTGTCCTAAAACGACAAGGAAAACAGGAGAACTGATAATAAAAAACCGGACCTCCTCAGAATGGCCACCAAAAGAGATGAACAAAGTCAATGATTCAGAAACTTCAGTTATAAATCCAGTTCCCAGCAGGCGACCTTCCAAAGATCTAACAGAGCGTGAATGTCAAAGAGGGCGGATAGGAATGGAATCCATAAAACAATCCACGGCGCCAGAGTCCACAAAGCTTCGATAAATATTCTCTGTCTCCCCACAGTCAATTCTACAGGGATGAAAGTTCAGAAGGGAAATTGGGTCTGTCCCTCTAGCGCCCCCCATACCGCTAGAGGGACTTCCAGGACAGCGTGGACGGATATGTCCCGGTTTGTTACAATTATAGCAGATTATATGTTTCCCAATGGGCTTACGAGCCCGGCTCTCATATGAGCCATCAACCTGCATAGGCTCACCAGGAGTGGAATTTTCAGTGGGCGGAATGGGAACTTTAAGCATGCTGCTAGTAGCATTAGCCCCGTTGCCAGCAAGAACCAATGCAGTACATTTCTCCCTGTTACGTTCGCGGATGTGATTTTCAATTCGCACCGCAGTGCAAACCAACGAATCTAGAGACAAACAAGGCTCCAATGTAGCCAGAGCGTCCTTAACCTCTTCTGCCAAAATGTGAACGAACACTGTCATAAGAGGCGCTTCTGGCCAGCCTGTCTCTGTAGCCAAGGAGCGAAATGTGATTGAAAATGCAGCGACACTCTCAGAGCCCCATCCGAGATGCATTAAACGTAGAGTCGTGTCCTGGCCACAAACATCCTGATTAAACACCGATACCATTTCTCTAACGAGAGTCTCCACAGTATTCACTACCGGTGAATTAGATCGAATAAGTGGGCCGACCCAAGTGAGTGCTGTGTCAGTTAACAGGGATAAAATAAATGAAACCCCAGACTCTTCATTCACAAATCATGAACGCTGCGCTTTAAAAAATATCTCACATTGGGCAATGAAATCTTTACATCTTTCTGCCTCGCCTCCATATCTTGGGGGTAATTGAAGCTTTGGCTCTCAGGGAGAATGTACGGACTGTGCTTGTGCAACATTTTGCGTGATTTGTGTGGACAGGGCTCTAATACTCTCAGTGAGAGTTAACAGAACGTTCTCCTGTCTCTCCATGGCATTCGCCTGAAGGCGGACTCTTTCCGCTAACTCTGCCTGTTGTTCGTTCAGGCTAACAAGACCTTTGCCATAACCGGAGAGAGCAGCTTGTTGGTTAGCCACAACTTTCTCTAACGCAGCCGTTGCTGGCGACTCCATGCTGGCTACTAGAGTATTCTGTAATGGCCGGTAGTATACGGAGGCCAAGCGCAACGACAGACAGAAAGAGAGTAGCACGAACACAGTACAAACACAGAGAATAATATAGACCAAACGCTAGTACTCGCACTTCCAAAGGATCTATAATAGTCCGAACCACGGAAGCAAACCGAGATAGATAAAGGGAGAAGAAACTCCAACAATAAGAAGATAGAAAGTCATACAAAACCTGACTACAGATACCTTTGGCTATAGTGCGAAGCTAAACACAGACACTCTAGCGAAGGAGGTGTGCCAGAACTCCTGCTTATATAGATTCTGGGGAAGCGCCACCCCAGCTCAGTCAACCAGCTGGGTAAAGAATTCGATGGCCCAGGAATTCGATATTGTCCCAGGACGAGAGCCGCAAAAAAAGGTCCAAACAACACGCACACCTCACAAACCATGACAACTATATACATCACCAACAGCCACCGATACCACTAATGGGTTAATCTCACAACAATTCACTCTTCACAATGGCACCAGACAGGGATGTCCACTCTCTCCATCACTCTTCGCAATCTTCACAGAACCACTTGCTGCCAGTATACGACAAGATAATAACATTAAAGGTATCACAGCATTATCCACAGAACATGAAATAATCCTGTATGCAGATGATGTATTGATCCTACTACAAAAACCATGCTCATCATTACAAACATGCCTCTCAGTTATTAAGTCATTCTCAGCACTTTCTAACTATTCACTCAATCTGTCAAAATCCACCCTCCTTCCTCTTTGTATGGATGAGGGGGATGTGGCAGCCCTTACCTCTCATTTTTACCTCCCCACAGGAAATATTCAATATTTAGGAATCAGCATATCCACAAGCTGTCAGAGCTGTTCGACCTCAATTTCACACCACTACTTATACAGACTGACCTCAATCGCTGGACAAATTTACCAATATCACTTCTGGAGGTATTGGAGATTTTTATCATCCGTCCAAACCGCAAACAGCTGTTCAGCCCCCTTCAACCAATGATCCCCACTCCTCCAAATACATCTGGCTCAATTCTTTAAATTCAGCAATATCTCATTTCTACTAAAAAAACAAAACTCCCTGTATAAAATTATCAACCCTACAGAAACCCAAGTTTCAAGGAGGATTAGAAGCCCCAAATCTTGAATTATATCACATGTCAAGTCAATTAAAATACTTAAAACAATGGCTCACCCCTACCGATCTGGACTCACACTGGCTGGAAACTGAACAGGCACTGTGCAATAATATTAATCTTGCAGATCTCCCATTTATCAGTCAATCAATTAAAAACATCTGTTTTCAAAGTATTACCATAGCCTCAGCCCCGGCAGCTTGGTGGAAAACCTCTCGTATCAAAGGCTTCACAGTTGCACCATCCCCCTGCTCACCAATTTGGAACAACCCAGACTTGATGATAAACAGGAAACCACTACACCTCACATTATGGAAAGATAAAGGCATCACACACCTCCACCATGTCATCCAGGACTGTAAAATAATCAAATTCCAACAATTAATCCAGAAGTTCTGCATTGGGAACAATCAATGCCTTCAGTATCTACAATTGAGCCCCTAAGAGCCATACTGGGCCAACCCATGTTGGGGAACTTTTGAGAAAATGGGACTCAAAGTTGCCAGCTTCCTGCGTCATCTAGAGTATCTGGGAACTAGAAACACTGCTTCTGTTCAAAACTCAAGATATGTACAGTTACGTAGTGCACTTCTTATGCAGGTTTTGGATGCCCTTCTGTTTCATTTAAAGTGAAAGGTACCTCCTTCTGAAGAGGAACCATCATCTTCTGATTGATTTGGGTCAAACTCTGGGTCTCCATTATCTTCCACTTCACCATCATCATCAATCATAGCAAGCAATTCCTCCTCAGTGCGATACCTAGCCGCCATGTTTACATTGAATTATGGAAAAGTTGTGGGATGGTCCACTATGACTAAGGCAGTGCATTGCATATTTACAGTGGCAGAGAGGACGTTTGCTTGTATGAACAATCCATGTGGGCAGATTGGGTTGGCTCGTTTAGGAAATGTAGATCTCAGTTTTCTGCACATGCTGACTACCTCAACTCAATTCCGCCAAAAGTGCGGGATGGCCCGGTATGGTTCTTAGGGGCTCAATTAAAGTCCACCATTCTCCCAAAACTCAACAATACATTCAATAATGAAGACCAAAACTCCATCATTAATGACCTCTTGAACATCTCCGGTCCCTATAAATTACTCTCAAAAATACACTAATTTCTAAATAACATAGACTCGTCAATTTCTCTCCTAGTTACGAAGTGGGTACAAGACCTATCCATCAATCCCAATGCCGACTTCTGGACGCAAATCTGTAAAAATTACTTTACGTACTGCAAATTCCCACGCTTACGGCTTATTCAATTCAAGGTCAATCATAGAATTCACTACACGGGTGAAAGATTACACAAAATGGGGTTCACCACATCAGATCAATGCACTCATTGCACACAGAGCACTTCAGACACATACATACATACATGCTATTTGGCACTGCACACCAGTTAGGGAATTTTGGGTTCAAGTCACAGTCCATTTATCACACATATACTGGGCAGCCACATTCCCTTATCCCCTCAGCTTTGCATCTTAGGAGATTTATCAATAATACAACTGAACCAAAAAAATTACACTGTTCACAGCTCTAGCCATCGCCAGGAAAACAATCCTCCTAAACTGGAAAACAAGAAATCAACTTAATATTACCCACTGGAAAAACTTGTTAACACGTTGACTGCCAACTATGAGATAACTCGTAATGGCGGGTCCAGGCCAGCACTAGACTTGAAAATTTGGGGGAAATTATCCATCCCTTTATTGACAATAATTAATCCTGGCTAATTCTAGATGGTTTTCCTTTATAAACACGTTTTCCAATTCAAGAATAATCAAGTGGCAATTGAAGACACGGCCTCTCTCCCCCGTGCGATCTAACAGCAAATAATGGGCTACATTCAGTACAGAAAAATTATTTAATAATAATTTTCAGCGAATGAAGGTAATTCTGATGACAAGTATACGTGGTTTCCTCCGTTTACATTTTCCAGTCTGACAGCTGTCTATTTTTTACAGCAAGTTGCGTGACCATGCTGCAAAAACAGGTGTAGGTACTTGCCGAAATTACCTTCATTCGCAAATGAGTTCTGAAATGCCGCTTTCGCTGAAAAAAAAAAAAATTACGTTGCTAAGTGCCAGTGCATAGTCCTAATTATAATTAAATTATTTTCTCTACTGAATGTAGCCCATTATTTGCTGTTAGATCGCATGGGGGAGAGAAGCCGTGTCTTCAATTGCCACTTGATTATTCTTGAATTGGAAAACGTGTTTATAAAGGAAAACCATCTAGAATTAGCCAGGATTAATTGTTGTCAATAAAGGGATGGATAATTTCCCCTGAATTTTCAAGTCTAGCGCTGGACCCGCCATTACGAGTTACCTTGTAGTTGGCAGTCAACGTGTTAATTGACCACATATCAACAGAAAAGATGGCTGCATCACTCAATCACAACACACTCTGTTTTAACAAAACTTGGTCCAAATTCTCTAACAAACTCATATCTGCAATTGCCTGACTTCCACCCCACAGCAGGTCTACAATGTTATAAATAAAGCATGGATCTAACTTGACACACCATAAAACATCACGTATCCACACACATAACCGCACAGTATCACACACACACACACACACACACACACTCACATATACGCATAAATAAGAAGAAACCTAAGTCCAACATCCTCTTTTTTTTGTTTGTTTCTGCTATTGCTCTGCTTCTCTGATTATACTGCTTCCACCACTGCTCTGTTTATTTGTTTGCCTTGTTTGTTTATTTATTTGTTTATTGTTACTGTCACACACCTGAGCCGTTGTCAGGCAGTCGTGTTGTTTTGATTCATTTTTTTTTCGGTTTTTTTAATGTTTGCTTGGCTTTGTTATAGCCCTCCCTCGGAGAGGTTTCACCATTGTTTCTGTGTAACATTTATAATTAAGAATAAAGCTGTCGTCCAAGAGGGGGGGTGGTGGCAGGCTTAAAAAAAAAAGGAATATTTTCAATATGCCATTCAATTCTCATTAGAACATCAAATAATTTGCTGTTCTACTAATTGCAATATAGCAGACAATGAATGTACTTTTCAAATCAGACCTTTTTGAATTTCTTTGTATTTTCGAAGTGCTACCTTCTTTAGAAATGGGGTTTTATTTTCCCTTTAAATAATTTAAATTCACCATATAATGTTCTACCAGTCTCACTATTGAAAGATATGAAGTGCATCAAAACACAAATGCACCTCAATCAGAGAGAGACTATATCTGATATCATGCAGGAATGGCCAAGATATCCAATAAAGCATATTTACCATCAGGAGTCGAGATTTAACCCTTTCATTACCATTGTTGCATTTCCGCGACAGCGCCGATCCCGCATCACTTACCATTGTCGCTATTTTGCACCTGGAGAAAGTCCCTCGCAAATACTGTCAAAGCTCCGCAACAAAACACCCCTTTGGACGAGTGTGGTATTGCAAAACACGTCAGTGATGTCATCAGGCTTCCCGTAGTTCCCAATCCTCCGGTTATGCACAGTCCCTCGCTGACTTCACCGCCATTGCAGGCAGTGCGTATGCTGCACGTGTATCTCCGCTTGTACACAAATGCACGTGTATCTCCGTTTGTACAGAAATGTGCGTGTATCTCCGTTTGTACATAAATCCCACAGAGGAGAAATCTTCTTGTCTTGACAAACCGATATAAGGTTTTTATCCTCATTTTCTGTTTTTACTTTTGGAAAAACTAAGCAAAGATATGTGTCGATGGAAAGGTAAATGTATTTTGAACATGTTTTCTGTACATAAAATTGTCCATTTCTGGCATTTTTAGTTTGAAAAAGGGGGTGAAAATCCACATGCAGTATCATGCTGTGATCTCACAAAAATTTACAGTAAGCAAGGGTTGTCTTATTCCCAGTAAGCGGTAGTGAAAGGGTTAAACAGAACCCAAACCAATTAGGATGTTCCAAATGTATGTTGTTTTTGCTTTGCTTCACGATTAAAGGTACTGGATGACAAAGACACCTGGAAAAATGGCAGCTTCCCAACTGATCTACAGTTGTGTTTAAAAAAACAAAAACAAAAAAAAAAACAACAGTGCAACATCAATAACCTTATGAACCAATGTTATTAGTAGTGATATTTCTGCATGGCAAACAGTTTACTTGGAGATGTAGTAAAGTGAAAGAAAAACATGCACGTCATGACATGCACGCTGCTTGTTCTGAGTAACTGACTCAGTCATTGAAAGGGGCTTGCTCAAAATAATAGCACTGTGGAGTTTAATTAGAGAATTCATTCTGTGAAAAAAACAGGGGTCATTAATTGTCCTTTATTAAGGAAGAAGGGAAGCAATTATTTCACACATTGTTATAAAGTATATTTCCTTCTAAATTGTGAAGTAAAATGGGCTGTTCCAAACACTGTTTGGAGGAACAACGTAAATTTGATTAAAATGTTGATTGGAGAGAGGAAAACGTATAAAGAAGTGCAGCAAATTATAGGATGCTCAGTTAAAATGATCTGAAATCCTTTAAAATGGCAACAAAACCTGAAACCCGCAGGAGGAAATGAGCAACTACTGTTAAAATGGATCGAAGAATAGTCAGAATGGCAAAGATTCAGCCAATCACCACCTCCAGAAAAATCGACAATGATATAAAATTACCTGTAAGTGCTGTTTCAGTCAGAAGACGTTTGATGGAAGCTGTCAGCAAGACGCCCCTGTAAAGCGCTATTGTTGAAAAAATGGCATGTGCAGAATTGGTAAAAATTTTCCAAGAAACACATCGATTGGGCTAAAGAGAAATGGCATAACATTCTGCGGCCTGATGAAAGTAAAATTGTCCTTTTCGAGTCTAGTGGTCATCAGCAGTATGTCTGACGACCCCCGGGTACTGAATTCAAGCCAGAGTACATTGTGAAGATAGTGAAGCATGGTGGTGCAAAAATCATGGTATGAAGATGTTTTTCATACTACGGTGTTGGGCCTCTATCATATAGTAGGGATTATGCATCAGTTTGAATACAAAATACTTGAAGAGATAATGTTACCATATGCCAAAGAGGAAATGCCCCTGAAATGGGTGTTTCAACAAGGCAACGACCCCAAACACACGAGTAAGCGAGCAACATCTTGGTTCCAGACAAAGTGGATTGAGGTAATGGAGTGGCCCGCTCAATCCCCCGACCTCAACCCCATCGAAAACTCTCTGGGTGACATTAAAAATGCGGTTTCTGAAGCAAAACCCAAAAATTCACAGGAATTGTGGAATGTAGTTTGTTCATCCTGGGCTGAAATACCTGTTTCTAGGTGCCAGAAGTTGGTTGACTCGATGCAACGCAGGTGCGCAGCAGTTATCAAAAACAATGGTTATGCTACTAAATATTAACTCAGTAATTTAAAGTGAAGTTAAATCTTCGGTGAAATTCAGTGTTTGAGTTTAAAGAGAAAATTGTCAACACTGCTATTTTTTGAACAGATTAATATTCCTTTTCTTTGCTTCCTGTAAAACAATAAGTTAGACTTTATAAATTTGTCAATGCTTTTATTTGGAATTGAATGTGTAATGTTTCCATTACCTTTGAAATTAGCACTTTATTCACATTTTTTTTAAACTCCTGCTATTTTTTTTTAGCACAACTGTAGATGAGAGTCAAGGCAGAGAACAGGAAGAGCATGCTGAGAATATGCAACTAAGAATCTCAACAGAAAAAAGAGAGCTCTCCGGGGACTTTACTCAAAGGTCGCAGCTCTGAATGAGAACAGACTGTCTCACCATCTTGATTGACCTTTCATTGTATTTTCAGGGCTGTCAGATTGATGCTCTTCGCTTTGCCATTTTTGCTCCAGATCTGGGTGGAGTGTAGCAGTGACATGGTCAGAGAAGGGAGACAGATGGAAACACATATGGTAAAGAAAAGTTGGTAAAGTAGTATCCAAAAAAACTTGATCCCCACGAATCCGGATGGACAAATAAACTGACAGAAAGATGGACGGATGAGCTCTATGGTAATATCCCCCCCTTCTATTCAGGCTTGTGGCTGGAGATAATAAAGGGACAAGTCAGCCCTAGACTTGTTATCTAATGAGCCACATGATGAACACCCTTCTGTTTTTCCAGAGGAAAAAAAAACGCACATGATTAAAAACTGAACACAGGTGTGAACAACTGTAAGGTGCTTCCCCACTCTAGATAGACTGAGTTAAATCCGGTCTAGACTTCACAAAAACTTTCATAACAAGGTAATAAAACAATGAGAAACCAAACAACAGAAACAAGATCTGCAAAGGCAGCTGCCGCTGAGTATTATACCTCCAAAAACTGCTCCTCACCCTTCACTGTGCACTCTCTGACTACAGCCTTCAAATCAACTTTGCTCAAGAGCCTGAATAAAAGTAATTATAGCATCCATTCATTAATACAAACAGTGAAAGTAGCACTCAGTTGAATGCATTCTTAAATCAGGGTGAATTGACGCTCACACAAACACAGCACTACCAACCACAAGCTAAAGTAAGACATCAGGCATATTTTTCTTAATGCGTTATGAGCAAGGGTTTGGGGAAACAGAAAACTCTAAAAAAGCAGAGCAAGGTTTTTTTCTTTTTCTTTTTTTTAGTGCACTGCCTGTCCAAAAAAAATGTCCAAAAAAAAAAAAAAAAAGTCACCGTTTGGATCGAAATAAGCAAATACTCAAGAACCTTTGATCGAATCATTATTACAGGGATGAATATCTTTCAGCTGAGCGGAAATTCTTTTAATGAGTGCTTCAGTGCCAAACTTCTCATTTCTTACACACATGCCAGAAGACACATCTCATGGTCATTAAAAAGATGTAACTGTGTTTCAAGAGGAATAAATTATTCGCCAGCATCAAGCAAAGAAAACAGCTAAGAAATTACTAGAATTGGGTCACAAACTGTCCAACAATTTATTAAACCTGGAAGCATAATGGTGAACTGTCAATTCGCGAGCCAGTTGGTCAGCACAGTCCCTCAGCACCCTCCCAGTCACACCGTCTGGTCCTGCAGCTTTTCTGGGATTCACTGCTTGCAGAGTGCGCCTTACCTCCTGTGCCTGCACTGTGAGGATGGTTTAGCTCCTCGGCCAGTGAGACGTCACCGTTGGCTGCATTCAGGTTGTTAGACCTGTAGCTGGTGATGTGTTGGACCCCTTGCCACACCTGCCTTATGTGTTGCTACTGAAGTGGTCCTCAATCCTCCTCTTGTATGCTGTCTTGGCCTCCCTGATGCCTCTCCTCAGATCGGCTCTGGCAGCCCTGTACTGGGCTTCATCCCCAGACCTGAAGGCGCCGTTCCTCTCTTTTAGCAGCACTTTGACCTCTTTTGTCATCCACGGCTTCTGGTTAGGGTACGCCCGGATTTGCCTGTCCACTGTGACGGTGTCAACACAGTGTCTGATGTAACACAGCACAGTTGAGGTGTACACTTCCAGGTCCTGGTGTTTGAAAATGTCCCAGTTGGTATTATCAAAACAGTCCTGTAGCTGCTGGGAGGCACCATCGGGCCAAGTTTTAACAGACCTTGTTATGGGGGGGGCTTTTTTCTTCAGGGGGGTGTATGCTGGTATCATGAGCAGGGACATGTGATCGGAAAGGCCAAGGTGTGGCAGCTGTATAGCCCTGTAACCGTGCTTGATGGTGGTGTAGGCTTTATCCAGAGTATTTGCTCCTCTGGTGGCACATTTTATGTGTTGGTGGAACTTGGGAAGCACTACCTTCAAGTCTGCCTGGTTAAAGTCGCCTGCTATGATATAAACTGCCTCTGGATGGGTGTTCTGTTGAAGGCTAATGGCATTGTGCAAGTGGCTGAGGGCTAGGTTAGCATTAGCATTCGATGGGATATACACAGCCGTCACTATGACAACAGTAAACTCTCTTAGGAGATACGTGGGTCTGCATTTGGCAGTCATGTACTCCAGGTCCACAGAGCAGTGGCTATCGATGATCTTAGCGTCGGTACACCAGTTGTTATTCACGTACATGCATAACCCCCCTCCTTTGCCCTTACCGGAGTTACTGTCTCTGTCCAGGCGGTAGGCTGTGCGGCCTGCTAACTCAATAGCCGTGTCCGGAATGGATGAGCTGAGCCAAGACTCCGTTATCAGCCGGATGCAACAGTCCTGTATGAGTCTGTTTCCTGCGATCTGTAGCTTCAGCTCATCCATTTTATTTGTGATGGATCTGGCATTTGATAGAAAGATGCTGGGAAGTGGTAGTTTGTGTGGCCGTCTTTTCAGCCGCATGAGGACGCCCGCCCGGCAGCCGCGCTTTTGTTTCCTCTCCCTCCACGGCTTCCTCCTCCTGCCGGCGGGGATGATGATCCACGGAGAGCCCAGTGTACGGGCTAGATCCTGTGGTATGCTGTGCGATCGGATAAAGTCACTGTTTACAGGTTGTTCACTCCGTAATCCCACGATTAGGAGGTCCGAGCGACTGTAGACAGGGTTCGCATAACAAACCAGACGAACCATATTAAGCAACAACACGTACAAAAACACTGAACACTGAAAGCGAGAGGAGCTACGAGCCGCTGCGTCTGTGCGCGCCGCCATTAGTCATGACATCTCAGCTGTAATTAGAAGCCAGTGCATTGTTTCATGTCATCAATTGCAAATTTCCACTTTATTGTGTCAGAAAAGTCATTTCCAATATAGCATACTTTTAAAGTTTTTTCATTATGGCAATTTAGGCATGTGGTCTAAAAGGGTAAATAATCAGGATTGAACAAGAATAGCGCAATTAAGAAAAATTAACAACTCATTAGCATTCTGAGATTTCAGATGTGGTTGGAGCAAAAACCAGCATACACAGTTGGTCCCTAGGACCGAGTTTGGGAACCACTGACCTAGGTGAAGTTTGTATGCCAGCATAAAAAGCATCAAGGAGAAAAAAATACCTGAAAGAGAACATGATGCTGACAATACTACAACTAACAGATTTCTCACTTATCATACATAATATTTTTACCGTGAAAGAAATTAATACTGTTAATTATTATGAACCAAGATGAACATTTAAATATTTAAAAAAATTACAATAATCTGAATAAAGAGCACTATAGGAATTCAAATACAAATACATGTGTTCAAAATATGATGAAAACAGCATTCCTTAGACATATACAACTCTTTTATATGTATTTACAGTAAATTTCAATTTCAATTTTTTTATGAATTATAACCAATTAATTAATAAAAATGTATAATGAATAAAGTAAAAAAAAATTGAGATTACAATACTGGGCTATATACAGATTGCATTTTCAGCACAATATCCCCCTCCCCCAGACACGCACAATGCCTACCTCAGCTGGGAAAAAAAATAACGCACACTACAAAAATGCTTGTGCTGAATTTACAATAATGATTAAGAATTTCCTGACAACAAACACCCGTAAACAAAATATTAGTTCATTAAATATTGGTTGTGCTTGTAGGGATATGAGTCACCAGTCCAGCATTTTTCATGTCACTTTATGGAGTCGCATATGCACATGTACAGTGTTTTATTGCAAAATTCCCCAGCCAGTTCCTTACAGAAGATGGTAGACACACGTCACATTTTCTGGATCAGCCAATGACGTAGTCCACTCAAGTGTTTTCTTTAGCTCTGTGAGCGCATCCAATGAGCCAGCCAAGAACAAACCAGTGACTGTTCCCCCAATGAATTTGCAACAACTCCAAGTGCTTGAGTACAATGGGCGGCGTTACTTTGAGCTACCACGTCATTGAACAACTCAGCAAAGTAGCCAAATAATGGCAAGCTAAGTTATAGTGCTCCTGACAACATATCATAGCTATTTATAAAATTGCTGAAAATATCCCCAAATTTCACGAGAAAAGCCATTCCACGTAAAATAGACCAAATGTTTTCAAAAAAGGATTTTTCTGCTTTTCCCGCTCATGATCTGAATGCCTTGTTACCAGCAAGGAGGAAGGCAGAAATTTTTCGAGGCGAAGCAAGCAAAACACACTGAAACGTCTGGAGTTCAGCTGTTTGTCTCAGTCTGCCTTTATGATTTTTTTTCAAAATGCCGCAACGTTGCATTGCAGGATTTTGGAGTAATACGCAAGAGATGGGTTTAATATCCTGAAGAAAAAGTGAGACAGACTAGAGTTTCTAGGTACATGCTGCCACCTGCACCTACACTACTGGTCAAAAGTTTTAGGACACCCCAATTTTTCCAGTTTTTTAATAGAAAATTATGCAGTTTAATGTCTCATTGTACTCTGGATTGAAAGCATAGACATGATAGAACAAATTAACAATCGAAGTGAAAAAGAAATCATGGAATCAATTTATAAACCAAAATGTATCTTAAACTGTTGACAGAAAGTTGATATAAGTATAGATATTGGCAGATATGGCTGAACACACTCGTGACATTCTTTCTACAATGGAAATCAAATATTCTCCAGAAAGTTCTTCCCAACACTGTTGCAGAAGTTCCCATAAATGTGTGGCACTTGCAGGTTGCTTTGCTTTCACTCTTCTGTCCAGTTCATCCCAAACCATCTCGATGGGGTTTAAGTCTGCAGACTGTGCTGGCTACTCCATGTTTTCAAGCTTACCATCTTGTTCTTTCTTCCTAAGGTAGTTCTGGCAGAGCTTGCACTTATGTTTTGGGTCATTAATTTGCTGTAGGATGAACCCCTGACCAACTAGGCGCATACAAGAGGGTACTGCATGGCGCTGCAGAATGCTGTGGTTGCCGTTTTAGTTCAGGCTGCCTGTCACTCTATAATTCACTGACCCTGGATCCAGCAAAAAAGCTCCAGACCATCATGCTTCCTCCTCCATGTTTGACAGTTGATGTCACACACTGAGGAACCATCCTTTCACCTTCTCGACCGTGTACAAAAAACCTGCGTAACCTTACCTTTTGTTTAAAACTTCTGACAGTTCACCACTTACCTTACCTAAATTGGGGTGTCCTAAAACTTTTGACCGGTAGTGTACTATGAAGGGGGCATTGGGGCGACTGCCCCTGCAGTGTTACGGTCGGGGGTCATTGCTCCATTTACTCTTGAGGACTGAACAAGTCACGTTATGAACTCGTGATTCACTGTATGCCCACTCCCAAGAAGTAGCTATTTTCAGTTAAGTGCATTAAGCGTCATTGCACGGATAGACCATGCAAAGGTTGATAACCAGGGGTCAGCCGATTTTGCCGATATTTGGTATACACATGCACCTTACCAAGTTATGAATGAACCTAAAATATGGCCATCAACCATTTGGTTTTGTAGGAGTCGTCACCAAAAAATGTATTTTGATGGATTCTGGACCATTTTTGAAGGATTTTCAAGGGGTTAATTCGGGTCATCCTTCACAGAAAAGGCTAAACTTTCAGCATTGCTCCTTTGTGTGAATGTTGCCCATAGGATGGCTTGCCAAACTGCTGAGAATGATCAAAAAATATTCCCAAATATGCCAGTTATGCATCAAGATATTTCCCCTACCCCAAAATTTGGAATTGTGTATAGGCCTATTCAACAGCTTATAAGTCATTTGCCACAGGGGTAGAAACTACGAACCATGGTGGAAATGGTGGCTAGTGACTTGCTCTTTCATAATCAGAAATTTAAAAAAAACTTGCCCCTCTGCTCAGTACTTCGTAGTAGCACCAGAAATGAGGAGACAATTTCATAGTTTTGCAGTGCTGCCACCTATATGCTGTATGTGGAACTACAAACCTGTTCACTAATCAAGCAACACTGCCAATGTTATTGTATCTGCCCTGGCATTATCCATTCAATTATAATGCCAACACATGAAAACTAAGGGTATTCTATCATATGGCCTTCTCCCTGGAAAAGGGGCGTGCCAGGCATTTTTCAATGCACAACCCAATATTCCGCAAACCTTTCATATGGCCCAGACTGTCTTTGACTAATTACTTTCTCTATGAACAGATTGGCAACAACCCAATATAGACCTGTACACCTTGTTTCGGCTTGTTTCGAACTTTAGGGTTTGTCAAAATACAGTCTAGAGAGTCCAGTAATGAGGCAATCTCAGACTTAACCATGTTAGCAAGAATGGTGCTACTTTCTAATATCCAACAGTTCAAGAATGACTGGCCTTGAATCACAGCAACTACCAGTTGCTAGTAGTGGTAGTGTTTAGTAAATCAATGGTGATCTTACAGTCTGGTGTAAGTGTAGGGCTTCTGTGCTGCAGGAAGTGGATGGTGGGGTGTTGACTGTTTCCTGACCAGTCTGCAAATAATTTCCCACTTGGCACATGATACAGGATGGTATTTGTTTTAACATGCAGTAGTTTTATCCAGTGCCTCACCACATTTTTTTCAGTCTCTTTCCGAGGATCTTTCTGTCCCCCACCCTGAGCCCGTGGACCATCCAAGCCCTGTCCCTCACCATGAGCGCTGGCTACTGCTGTCCTGCTGTCCTGATCCGGACCTGATCTAGTTCTGCACCATCCTCTACATGCCACTTCCTGGAGTGACCGATGCCACTGTTTAGATGGACTTTAATGGATCTCTTTTTCCATTTCTATTCCGCTTTACTTTATTTTGTTATTAATTAGCTAGCCCGCGGAGGATGGGCTTCCCCACTATAGCCGGGTTTCTCCTGAGATTTCTTCCCACTGGGGAGTTTTTTTCTCACCACTGTTTTGAGGATTTTTCTCCCTACTGGGAGTTTTTTGCTTCATTTGCTGTAGTGGGGAAAAGGATTAGGCTGGGCGCTGCCCTTTCATTCTACCCATGAACTTGACTTGACTTGACTTACTGGCATTTGAATATTTCTGTGTTCTTATTCTACCCCTATTTTTATTGTATTTTATTGTATTTATTCTTTTCTCTATGTAAATGACTGTGAAGCAGTTTGTGACCCTGTCTGTGAAAGGTGCTATAAAAATAAACTTACTTACTTACAGACCACCAGAGTAGCCAGTACGAGGAAGTGAAGAACAAAAAGATAAAAAAATCTGTTGTACTTTATCTGTATTTCAAAATATTTATGAACAAATATATAAAGCAGTTTTGGGCCTACAGGTCCTGTAACTCCACAAAAAAAGATGATGCTCGTATGCCCAAGTCCAGCCAATATTCATGATAACAGTACCATATACTATCAAAGCAAGAATTAACAAAACTTAATTAGACAACTGAAGTATCCACGTTGTCAGCCAATAGGCATGGTACAGATGTGATCCCTTTCAGAATTACTGACGGTTCACAGATCCACCTGTTCAAAGACCTTTACCCACAGTCGCGCTCTTGTTTTCATTGAGGTGGCTCATAGGTGCTGGTCATCTTAAGGTGTCAGTATTATCCTTGGTCAAGTGGCCACACTTCAGTTGGAAAGAGAGACGGGAGAAGTAGCGTGAAACCTGCTGGGTAGTTAGCCAGTCCTCCTTCACAAAACGGGCTTTGATTTTCTTAGCCACCGACCCAGGGTTTTGCTTCGTCCCCGTTTCTACTCCTCTCATAGTCTTCACGGTTGATCAGGCCGCTTTGTGTCCATGGGATAACGACGTGGCTGCATCAATGCATGTGACTGTGAATTTTCATAGCATTCGTTAAAATATAGACCTAGGCCTAGCACCGGTAGTATATTTGCAAGTACCTGCCTGATCCAATAGGCAGTAAAAAGTTCCAAATATTAAACATTTCTGTCGACGTCAATGCCCGAATTGCGTGTTCTTGACGCGGCTGACGAATTGAATGGTGGAGGAGGTGCTGGCACTTCCGCGACGGCTTCTATTCAAGGCCAAGCTTGTATCTGTGTTCTGGACAGATAGTGATGTCCTTGTCAGCAGCATGGAATAGCCCAGCACACAGTGCAATGAGGTCACACTCCTTCTTCAGTGGAAGTCGTGGGCCCTTCTCTCCATGTTCTCGTCTAAGAGGAACTTTCAGCCCCAAAAGATGGCTTTGAATGGACTTGTTGCACTTTCTCAAAGCAATGTTACTATTCGCTTTTGGATATTTCTTTATTACACTGCATACAATGGCAGGAGAGACATTGAAAAACCTTTATTTTATTGCCATAGTGGCCTGGGATTCATCACTGCCAGCAGCCATGGCTGCCATTTTGAAACTAGCTGTTTGGAAGATGAGTTGTGTCAATAACAGGGGCAGTCCAACACTGCAGCTGCCATGGAGGTAGTTGAGAAGCGGGTGTGAAGTTGTGGTGGGGCTGTTTAGATGGGGAATGACCTCAACTTGCCACTTTATGGGCTAGCAGGCATTTTTAAGTCATCTGTGGTCATATCCAGCCACAAAACATGGTATTATAGCTTGGGGACAAGTATAAGGACATGGGGTTGATCAAAGTGCTCCGTGTCAAACCTGAAATGAGTGGCAAGAAATTTTATTTTTTTGAATGATCAAATGACACTTGGACTTGCCCCTCTGGGAAAACCGCACAGTTGGGATATTGGCATGAACATGTACTGTAAATATGGCATTATTTTATGATTTTGAAGGGTAACCTTTTTTAAGTATGCAACATTTTATATTTTTTATAGAAAGACTAGGATGTCTTCTGCAGTATACCTGTAAGCAAAGTCTGTCTTTATTGTCAAGTATGGTGCCAAAAATTGGCACAGTTAGTCAATTTCATCAAAATTTGTTAAGGAAAACACATTGGAAGGGTTAATTGCCCCGAACTCCTGAGTAGAGTGTTTATTCACCAAACGGGTTTTCCTGCCTTCATTCTAGCCCAGGACCAGTCTATGGTTGGAATGTGAACAAAATCCATTGACCTCGCAGGTTATCACTTTTTGCAGATTTTGCATGGTCTGTCCATGCAATGACACTTCAATAAAAACATAGTCACTGCCATAAACTGAGTAGCTTGTGAAGGCCAGTCTCTAATTAGCTCTTAAGGGGACATTTCAACATTTTGGCAAATTGGCCTATTGCCATAATCCCTATAGTCATATGAGTAGGTACATTACCTTTAGTTATCCGTGCCTGTTGTTTTGAGATTCGGGGGAAGATGCGAGTTGCTCAGCGAACATAACGAAAGTGAACAGTACAGGTCCCTCGCTCCTTCAAAACTCATCAAATACGCAATCCACCAGCTCCAAAATGCTCTCGTGGACAGGTTGTGACCTGCACATTCACCATGCTATGAAATAATGTATTATTTTGTAACATTGCGACACATGAAGCAAATACTCGGAACTAGTTTCTTGAGTAACCCGCTGGGCGGATTGACACAGAGTGCAGTGCGCACCTTAGACGTTGCGAGTAGCTGCAGTATTCATCGCACTTACAAATTAAATGTCAGATACGCTTAAATGTCAAAGGCTATCAAATTATCCTTTGCAGTTGTGTTAAGCAACTTCAATAATGAAATTACAAAAAAGTAGCGGTTAACTGTTTATTAAATACAATATGTGATTCGCGGAGTTCACAGCTTACTCTGCCCAAGTGTCTTGTATTTACGGGAACTGGTGGCAGTTTCAGACTTTATATGGGCCATCTGTCAACTTAGGTGTTCCCTCGACCAATAGCCCTTTTTCCACTCAATTTTCAAGCGAATTAACTCTAATGTCGAATTATTTTTTAGCGACATAAGAAGCGTCAAAACGGTTTTCCATAAACAAAACGATTCTAGAGAATTAAAATGATGGCAAAATGCCCCGAGTTGAAGCGCATTTTTCTGACCCGCTAGATGATTTTCCATCAACAATGTAGCGAATTAGAACCTTCTCAGAAGGTTAGTGTAGCGCAGAGGTCGGGAACCTGGGGCTCGCCAGCCGCAGGATCTTTTGTTGCTCTGCCAGGGCTCTCAGATGACAAAAAAATAATATAATAAATAAAATAATAACCTTGCAATCAAGGGATAAGCCTAGGCCTAGTAGAAGACTAAAATAACAGTCAATACTACCTATATTAAAATGACAAGGCTTTGTGGCAAATACGTAGGTCTATCTGAGTAGAAAATGTATTAAAAAAACTGTTGAATAAAAGGCATAAAAGACATAGAATAAAAGTAACTGCAAGTTAAATATCCAAAAATTTTCTTGTAACCGCCTTTATGTGGCTCTTCTGAGATTAAAAAATAGGCTAATCTTTCCAGCACAGCAAACATTTATCAAGTTATTTGGCAAGAAAATTCATTGGCTGTCGTTGCGATGGATATATTGTGAATAATAAGTGAACGTTAAATGGCTATTATCGATCTACCTTAACATGACACCTTCGGCAGCTATAATCAACTAGCCAAGGTGGTCGTCTCAAGAATATAGCCCACTTCAAATTAGTAACCCATTGCGTTAGCCTAATTTATACACAAGAATTCACGACTGCATCTGACGTTATCAATGAGATCCATGTCACACGCCATAACTTTTTTAAAGCCAGCATCATTGATAGGCAGCGCTGTTTTATAATAGACTGGTCTTGCACATGAAAATGCAGTAAAGCAAAATTTGGGCTGTAGATGGGGTTATTGGCTCTTTTATGGAAAGCTAAACTTCCACTGACCTGAGTACTGAGGATATGTGTAACATCGAACGTCCCTGACTATTTTCAAGCTAAAGGGAGAAAAAAAAAACATTCTGAAAAAATAGCGACCTGACGCCATACATGGATTGCATTTCTCCTCATAGCTAACCACAGGTTAATACCAATACTTCGCCTGTTTTGTGTATGATTGTGAATATGCTGATGTTTAGAAAGCGCACTCGGTCCATAAACTGACAGATGCCCGGATGCTAGGCTAACGTTAGGTAGTCACTGGTTAAATCATCAAGGCTTATTTGGACCAGCACAAACGAAGCAAACCTCATCATATCGCCCAATAATCTGATTTGAATCTAATTTTGTAAGGTTACCACTGGAAATGTATACCTGCTGAAGTGGCACAAAATGATCACTATCACAAATACCACATAGTTTCAGCTAGCTACCGCTCACCTCTCTTCTCATGTGAACGAATACTTTATTATGCTAAGCTTAGCTGATGTAACATTATCTTCACCGAACCAATTTGCTTCCTACGACCGTCACCCTGGCTTATTGTCTGCTATTCAGTGATGAAAAAAATGGTAAACGAAACACAAGACATTCTTTGGGACTTAATGTTGTACAGGATTGCATGTCACATCTAGCTAGCTTTTCTAAAATAAAGACAACGGCTGATGTCTTTTTTATTTAGTCATCATTCTTCTGAAGTTGGGCGATAGAATCATTCCTGAGGTGAACTGAACTAAACTGCGCGAGACAGAAGACTGCAGAGACAGCACAACAACATTCGAATTCTCGTTACCAATGCGCATGCACGACATTCTATATCGCTTCAACCCTTTTCCATCACTTTTATGTCGATAAAACTTTCCCAAAACCACCTCTGCCGAGCGAATTAACTTAGCGCGACAAAATCCGCGTTAAAGCGATATAACTCTTTTTCCATCACAAATGTCGCACTAACTTTTTGATGCGCATCATTTTAAAGCGAATTATCTTTTTGATGGAAAAAGGGCTATTGGCCACTTTCAGTAAAGTTGTTGAAGAGAAGCACTGGTGGGATCCAAGCAGAGTCCAAGAAAACACAATGTCAGTATAATTGAAAGAAAAGCACTACAAGAACTGCAGTCTGATCCTAAAATCATTATCAAGCAGTCTGATAAAGGTGGTTCCATAATTGTAATGAATACGACCGATATGTCAAAGAAGCTATGAGGCAATTAAGCAATACCACTTTCTATCAGGTGCTGTCCAGTAATCCCACCGAAAGATTTGTAAATGAAAGAAACTGCATCCTAGATGATGCCCTTACCAATAAGTGGATTACTGAGAAACTGTTTGATTTCCTTAAAAATGATTTTCCAACAACTCCAGTACTGTACCTTTTACCGAAGATCCACAAGTCTTTGGTCAACCCTCCGGGGAGACCTATTTTTTCCAGTAATGAGTCACTCCTGGAACCCTTAAGCCAGTTTGTCGATTTTCACATAAGAGACACTGTTAAAGCACTTCCTTCTTATGTCACAGATACTGGTGATGTCCTGAGGCAGTTAAAGGCAGTTTATGGCCTATTATTTTCACGTTCTTTTTGCTTCCAGATGTGCCACCTAGTGTGGAGAGGCAGGACTACACCCCCTTCCACACTTTTTCCTCTTTCACTACCCTCCCTCCCCTTACGTAGGGATCAGAAGTAGGCAGGATTTTGAGGTGGTATTGAATTTGGTATATTTAACAGTGTTTTATATATTGTTCAGCTTGATATTTGTATTGATTGAGCCCTATGATATTTTGACATTTTGAAATCATGAGATTTAACTGCTAATGTGTAGGTATTTGTAACTGATGCTCATTGGCTCCTATTAGCCCCTTGTCAGCTGCAGCTGAGTCCACTGATTGCAGAAGCACCTTAAAAACCAGCTGATGTGGACTGACTGTTATGAGCCTGATGAAGCCTGTGTGGCGAAACGCGTTGCCAACCTTTTAATCAATAAATGACATTAAAGTTACCAGATTGTGTGCAGTGGAACCTCTTTTTTTTCTACTATGGACCTCCTTCCTGACACCACCGGCACCAGTGTGAAGTTTGAGCTGTGCAGGGCAATCTACTTTTTTGGAATTGAACCACTTTCATAAGTGGTCCAAGAGCAGATGCAAATCTGGTACGTGGCCGTGCAACAGGTTAAATCGGAACCCATGTGGCTTTTTGGCTTTTTCCTTATAGCCTATCCATGCCCTTAATACAGTTAAAAACTTATACAACTTGTCATCTGGCTTTTTTTTGCCTCCTCATCCTCATCAGGTACAGCTGACAAACTGTTTGTTGTCCTCCAGGGCTAAATTCCATCCATACATTCACTACAAGCGCATCAATCTTCTGTTTGGCACAGGTTTCAATACCATATGTGCTCTCACAAATGTGTCTTTTTTGTTCTGTTGATGAAGCAGATGACTCATGCAAAAACTTATCAATGTGCACATGCCTGCCATTTCGGAGGGCAGATGTATTAGCTTTACAGAATGACACAGGTCACTGGAAATTATGAATTTGAGCCATCGAGATAGACCAAATTGATCCAAGAAAAAAATCGGGATTGAAGAATGAGGCTTGTCGTTAGAGTGTGGTGTAGGACTCATGGTTTGCAAGAGCCCACAGTGCAACAAGAAAAGCAGGGGCCAATTCCCTCTTGCGTCTCTGCTCTGTGGTCCAAGTACTGTCTTCACCAACTACATGTGTTAGTTCAGCACCAACTGACACATTTTGGAGTAAATGCATGTCCTACTTCCCCCTATTTGCTTATGGGTGCGTCTGAAATAGACTTTATAATTGGTGAGGAAGTATACCTTCAGTGCTGTCCTCAAACGGCCCAAAGTTTTGGCACACATTTATATCACATTCAAACATTACACTTTGTTAAAAACAGGTCTTACTGTGTATATGAAATGTGATTTTAGGCTTATTGTCATTACACTAACAGCATTAGTAACATTAGTGTAATGACAATAAGCCCAACAGCCTACAGGATGTAAAGATGTAAAAGTGGTAAAACATTTTAAACCTCATTTGTTACTCTTGCTTTATTATGCATATTATTCATGCAAGTATAAGCCCAAAAACCTATACTTGGCGTATTCTGTTAAGGGGAAACTTATTAAGACTAGGGTAGATTGGGACTCCTGTGAATAGTGAAGTTAAAAGTATTTTTATTGGGCATAATAGGGCATTATAGTGTGTCCTGCATATAGCCGGCAGGTAGCGACTAAGTAAGCAATTATAACGATGCTGTACATTGAATGGACCAAATAAATACATATTGACAGATTCCCAAGCCATGAGTTCTCTATGATCCTATAGTATTTATTTTCATCGTTTGACAAGCAGAACACAGACTTATACTAAACTTTCATTATTGGCGAAATCATGGTGTTTCAGAAATTTGCTGGCTTGTACAGTATTTGGAACGCATGCACGCAGTCGCGATGGCAATTTATACCCTCCTCTCCTGTCCTGATATTTCTCCACTGGTCCATGAAGAATGAGAGGAAAATCACACTCTTCTATATACTATTCAAAAAAAGTAGGGGATATTTTTTAATCTCTGATGCCTCCAGCAAAAACAAAAAATGTGAAGTGAATATAATTTTATCACAGCAATATGGACAGCTGTCCACCAAATCTTTCTCTGTGGAAACATGTCACCGGGCATGCAACGACATTGGTTACGCCAACGTCAACGTTGGCGCTTTATTTTCCCTGGCCAGTATAAAAGCAGTGAAAGAATGGGTATCAAAATGACACGGTTCTCTTTGCGTGATGTTTGTACAGTCAAATTTGACCCCATGTTTCCATCAGATGGATACTCTTGCTTTAATTGGCTTTCTTCTGATCTGTTTGTAAATTTTAAAATTGACCCCTGATGCAGTTTTGACCATAGCAAAAATGACTCTGTTTCACTGATTGTATCGAATTGGTGGAATAAACTTCCAAATGGTTCCTTGATTCTTCAGCATCATTTATATGAGTCTTGTCTTCACGATTAATTAGGGGCAAATCATTGAAGTTCAATATCCCCTACTTTTTTTGAATAGTATATTACTTCTATCACTGCCATGGATGTATTATAATACCAGCATATGACAGAAAAATGGCCATCCATTCATATCAATGGAATTCTACTCAGTGGCACTGTGATTCACATCTAGGTCTATGATTTTCACATGTAATTAGCAGTCTTTGGCTACGTCTTTGAAGTTTTGAGAAAAAAGGGTCCCAAAATGACCCCTTTTTTGGCCGGTGACCCTGTTTCGGCTCTTTTCCCCCAAACTTCAAGGTTGTCCCACCAAAATAATAAGGGATTTGAATAAAGGTCCTTCCAGCTAAAAGATCCCCGCAAAAAATCTGCTGAGATGTCCTTGAAGATGAATGAAAATCCGTGACAAATTTGAGGAAAAAAATGGCTTGGAGCATTTTGAGGGCCCCTACTGGCAAACTTCAGTGGTACCCCAGGTGGATAACTGCGTTATGGTACTCTACCCTCCTTATAGACTCACTCTCAATGGACTTTGACCAGGGAGACCATTGAAGTTCAGAATTAGAGAGGTGGGAACTTGCCATTTTGTAAAGTTGGCCAAAAGGGCCAAAAAATGGGTCGCTGTAGCTCGGGGCAGAAGGGGTCAACAGAGGAGCGGTTCCAGTTTTGAAGTTTAGTACTATACCCATCTCAAAATTTTAAAAACCAGCCAAATCCAGGATGGCAAACAATTCTGTGTCTGATTTTGTCTGAATCTCTCAAAAATTGGCTCTTAACACAAGTTCGCCAAATATGTATTGTAGCTCACTAAATATACAAAGCACACAGGCCTTGACCCAAGTTCAGTGAATATACATTGTAGCTTACTAAATATACAAACCATACAGGCCTTGACAAGTTCATCAAATATACAACGTACACAGAGAATACCCGAAGGTTTTCAAAAACAGCCGATCACAAAAGCCATAAAACTGCGTGCTCTGGGGGCGAGAGAAGGAGATCCGTCTTCAACCGTTTGTGCAGATTTTCATGACGTCCAGGTTGCAGCCAGTCCAATCACGAGAAGCCTCATCAGCAGGATCACCTGAGAGATGAGACAAGCCACGGCAAGCACCAAAACAGCGGACTTTTTTTAAATATATGTCCTCGGATGTAACACAATTTAAATAAAGGATTATTCGGTGGTCACGTTCAAATTCATATTATGCAAAGCTTAAAGCTGCGGTAACTGATTTGGTCCTTTTTGTAGCTTCTTGTCCGAAGCCTATGTAAGCAGTCCCCGCCCCCCATCCCCAAGCCACACACAAGAACGCGCATCGGTTTCCGACAGAGGCAGGAGAGTAGCGACTCAGGTACAAAATAAGTGCAATATAAACAAACACTCTCAGTGACTGTCGTGTGAAAGCCACACTGAAAACATGGACCAACGACACATTATCTCCATGCAGAAACTTCAGTATGAATGGCTTTTTGAAGGTATTAGCCACAGACTGTACAAAAAGATGGACGCAGCGCCCGGGTCTGAAAAGTGAGGCCGTTGCGGAAATCTCAAGAATTTGCATTCTATTTTATTGCCAGCAGATGGCGACGTCGGTGGTTGCAGAAAGAAGTTAAATGCTATAGAAGTCTATGAGAAAATGACCCTACTTTCCCACCTGATTTATTATTTCAATAGTAGTCTTCCACATCATTTTATGGTGTCTATCGCAAGTTTCAAGTCTCCTTCGATATATCAAGATGTTCATTTTTGTAAATTATGGTCCCAAATAGACTAGAATGGATAAGGCCAGAATATGCTTTAGTGGCGTGGCTATCCTCTGGTCCTCGTCCAATACGATCAAATCCACCCGTAGATACTCCCCTGGCTCCTCCTTGGATCTTCAATTCACACTCTCGTCCAATAGGAAACACATTCGGTTTCAAAATGACAAAAGGGCACTGTTCAAATAGCCAAAATCAAGGCTCCCTAAATAGTATGCTGAAACTAGTGGGTGACGTCATGGTTGCTTCGTCCATCTTTTTATACAGTCTATGGCCCTGGTCCTCAAATCACAGTCCTCGAGGTCCGAGTACTGCTGGTTTTCCACCTTCCCTTCACCTGGGAGTCAGGTGCACAGATAGTCTGAACAATCAGGGACACTGAGTTTTCATTTACTTACCTGGGATAAAAGAAAACCTGGACTGAATTTGGATTCGAGGTCCAGATTTGACGATCTCTGGTCTATGGTATTACCTAGAACTAATTAGTGTCCTATAGCCACACATGCTATTTTTACACAGCTAAGCAAGCTGTAGTCGGCCACAAACAATGACAGTCCTTTTATAAACTGACATTTACAGGATTAAAAACCGCCAACAGGACTAGCCGAGACTGATAAAACTGCATAACTACAACAGAGTAATACACAGCTTACCTGTCCACTGGCAGCAAGGCTAGGTGTGCACTGCTTTTTAAACCCTTTGATTCCTTCAGCCATCCCCATTGAAAGCGGCACCGCTATAGATACAGCTCTTAGCCATCTCGCGTTTTTCCTTCTTAATTATATTTGTTCCTCTACCGTTCTTTGGTGCTTTGGCTGTTTAATTGTGTATGCCGTCTCCCGTAGCGCTGGGATCGGAAGCTTTATCTGTTCTGCTATTGCTGACAACACAGATTTTTCTTTGTCTTCTTCTAATGATTTTTCTGGCATATGGCGCACTAACAACATAGGCCGTTTCTCAAGATGCGTTCTTCTCTGTACTTCTGTTCTTGTGAACTTGAGAAACGTCATCAGTCTGGGACCAAGTACTGTCTCAATTCAAAGTTCGCATCTCGACGAGAACAGTTACCAGTCCCAGAAATGTTCTTGACACGCCCATTTTACCATGCATAGGATTGTAACTTGCGTAAACTTGACAGCACGCATATGCAAGAATTCTTTTCGGCATCGAAGCGGGAGCGGGACGCCCCTAAGAACGACCAGAGAAGGCCAGGATCGGTAAAGCTGCTTTCAAGGTGCTTGGATCTAGATCTTGCGCCACCTGGACTTAAGATGAAATCTCCGATCAACAACAAAGAAGCTATCCGGATCATTAAGACGGCCACGAAACGACTAATACACGTGTATCAATGACTGTCACAGACGCATTCCATGCCAGCGCGACCGAACGGAACATACTTTTGAACAACTTAAACTACGGTTACCATCTGCCCTACTCAACAGCTACCTAACGTAACGTTATAAGAGCACTTCATCTGCGGAATTCTAACATTAGCTTCAAGACTGTAAAGTTCTCAACACAGAAGTGCAGTGTTACAGTGTGATACACTGAAAATATCGTTCATATGCATTATTTCAGACACTTACTTGGTCGGTTGACATCGAACCCCCATGGCTCTGCAGTGAGATCGGCCGCGCTATTCCTGGAGAACTTGGCGCGGCTGCAGGCTGGCTGTGAGGGTCGGTTATTTTATTTTATTTTTTTTCAATTTGATTGGACGGACAGCAAAACTTAAGCTTCAACAAGTTGTCATTCTTCATCTACCGCTCTGAAAAACACCTGCCCAATCATTCCTCTTTCAATGACCCATCTGACGGTCCGACCGCTTATTAATGAGATTCTCAAGCGGAATTAAAATCCTTGTGCATTGCAGTTTCAGTTTCACTTGCGTAAAGGTGGACCTCACCACAAGTAGCATGGGACTTCTCGTGCTTCTCTTTACTCAGGGATTGGAAACAATGCATGCGTTTCATGATCGTTTAAATTGTATAAATAAAATAAGACCATTCGAAACGTCTTTATGCTATTCCATTGCTTTCAATCCCTCAGTAAAGACGTGTGAGAATTCCCGAGTCATAATCGATTTCCGTGTCACTAGTGGGGAAATCCACCATAATGCACGTGAAACTGATTAACTTAATGCACAATGACTAAAATAAATTCCGCGAGTGAATTTCTTCAGTGCGCGTTGATTGAATAATTGCTGACGACAGCACAGGAACGTGAATGCCACAAAGAGGCGAGAGACTCACGCCCAATACGTGAGACTTCTCTGTACACACTACATACACACACACGCAAACAACTTTTTGATCAAAGGTTTTAATGCGCATTGATTTATGGCTTTGAAAATACAACACTGCTGTTTCAGGTATGCTTTGAGAACATTGTAATCAATGTCAAAATGCAAAATTGTCTCAAATTTAAACCATATTTTTTTTTTTCTTGGTGTTATTTTATTGTTCTGTTATTGTGAATTTGCTTTTTGAAAATTCCAAGCCGATAAAGTAATAAACCAAATGCAATATTTTGGTTATTCTTTTCAACCTATATCAATTAAATGCAGTACAAAGGCAAGATTTTTACCTCCGCCAGGGAGGTTATGTTTTCACCTTGCCCCAGCTTGTTTTTTTTGTATGTCTGTCGGTCTGTCTGTCTATTAACAGCCAGGATAACTCAAAAAGTAATGAACGATTTGGGACGAAATTAGGTAGGATGATGGGTGGTGGACTAAGGATGAGTGGATTCAATTTTGGAAGTGATCTGGAACATATTCTGGATTCTGAATCTAGGAGAATTAAATATTTTTATCTAACGCGGTTCTGTGTCATATTTCTGACCGGATAACTCAAACTGTTATGATGTATGACATTGGTAGTAAACTTGATCACCATGTACTGTGTTATGTATGAGTATTTTATGTAAAGCTGTGTATATCATTTGTAAATGGAGATTTGTTACATGCTGTTTTTGCTGCCTTGCTGGTCAGCTATTTATTTTGTTCTTCAGCACCCTCTGGTGGTGTGTCTGTAACAAAACATGATCTGATGTAATATCACTTCTTTGTAATAGACTAGTGCTTTCTAGAAGCTCCGACATCTTCCGGCCTGGAGAGGGCGGGATGACCCAGGAATCCTGTAGATCTTTCCAGAATGTTGCTAGTCTATATAAATGCTGTGATTTTGGTCAGTGGGGAGCAGAGTTTTTGTTTTGGCATCAGAGTTACATAGTGGCATTAGAGTGTTATTAGAGGATTGAACAGTGGATTATTTGTAGAGGTTTTTTTTTTTATTATTCAGTGAAGAATAAATTTGTTTAAGTTGTCATTGCTGGTTTTCTTTGTTGTGATTTTCAAGTCATGACAAATTGGAGGTTCCACCGAGATAAACCGTTCATTGGATCAACGATTGGATTCACTAAAGATTAAAGCTGATCCATCATTTTCTAAATCTTGTGACTATTTGAAAAACCAGTAATCATGACGTTTGATGTTGAAAATTTTTTGAAAACTCCAACCCAGGAATCAATTGTGCTGGCAAAGAAGAAGGACTTGCTGCAAATAGCCTCAACCCTTGGATTATCTGATGTGAAATCATCAATGAAGAAACAAGAAATATTCAACATTTTGGTGCAACATTTCATCGGTGAAGATATCTTTGGGGAATAAGCAGCAGAATTGATTAAAAATGTGGAGGTGCCTGCAACAGAGCTGCAAAGACTTGAATTTCAGCTACGCCTGAAAGAACTGGAAGAGAGAAGGTTGGAGAGGGAGAGAACTGGAAGAAAGAAGGTTGGAGAAGGAGAGAGAACTGGAAGAAAGAAGGATGCACTTGCAGTACGAATTGGAAATGAAGAAAATAGAAGCAGGTACTGTTTCAAAATCTTTTGGACTTTCTGATCATTTTGATGTGATTAAACACATCAGACTTGTTCCTCCTTTCCTAGAAAATGATGTAGACCAATACTTTACCCATTTTGAAAAAATTGCTGAAAATTTGAAATGGCAAAAAGAGCATTGGACAATGATGTTACAAAGTGTTCTTACTGGTAAAGCTAGGAAAATCTATAACCAGTTATCTGTCCAACAGTGTTCTGATTATGTTTTGTCAAATCTGCCATTCTGAAGGGTTATGAATTGGTCCCCGAGGCTTACAGGCAAAAATTTAGGAATTCTCGTAAGGAAGCCAGTCAAACTCATGTTGAATTTGGCAGGTTGAAGGAACAGTTGTTTGATCAGTGGTGTAATTCCATGAAAGTTGAGAAAGATTTTGACAGAATGAGGCAACTTATTTTGGTTGAGGAATTTAAAAGGTGTGTCCAGCCTGATATAAAGATTTTCCTTGAGGAGAAACAAGCCATTACTTTGCAAGATGTTTCCACCCTAGCTGATAGTTATGCATTGACTCATAAGTCTTCTTTTGTCCAAAAATCCACTTTTTCTAAATTTCAAGGCAAGTCTCAGTCCAAGACTTCTTCTAATAACACTTCTAATGATTCCAGGGCCACTTCTGAGAGGAAACCTTCCAGTGAGAAGCAATCCTCTGATTCTTTACGTTCTGTGTCTTGCCAATACTGCAAAAAGCAAGGTCACCTTATTTCTGAGTGTTATGCTCTCAAGAAAAAACAACAACGAGGAGAAACCAAGCCAACTGCTTTCACTAGGAGAGAATCTCTTGTATCAATGGTCAGTTCGCCTGATCTCCTACCTTCTGTGTCTGATTCTGTTATGGAGGGTTTTGAGCCATTCATCACTGATGGTTTTGTCTCACTTTCACATGATTTTTCCTCATCTGCTCCTGTTCAAATTCTAAGGGATACTGGGTCTTCTCAATCTCTTATTCTTGCAGATATTCTGCCTTTTTTCGGACAAAACGTCTACTCAGGCTAATGTCCTTATTCGAGGAGTAGAATGTGGTTTTACAAGTGTACCTCTCCATAATGTTCATCTCAAATCAGACTTAGTCTCTAGGCCTGTTACTGTTGGCGTTAGGTCTTCCCTTCCTTTCAAAGGTGTTCATTTGCTTCTTGGTAATGATCTTGCTGGGGATAAGGTTGTGCCCTACCCTGTTGTAACTGACACTCCTTTGATTGATCAAGAATCTGACTCTATAGAGGAGGAAATTCCAGACCTCTATCCTTCATGTGCAGTTACTCGTTCTATGGCCAAAAAGGCTATTCAAGATGATGCTGACCTGGACTTTAACCTGGCTGACACCTTCATTGGGCAGTCTTTTCATCAGGAACCTGCTAGTCCTGAGATGTCTGGGAAATCTTCAGACTTGTCCTTGTCAGGTCATTCTAATGACATTCTGTCTCGGAAACAACTTATTCAGGAGCAACAACAAGCTTGTGATCTAGCTTGATCTTCTACCACAGGCTGCAAGTGAACAAGAGGCTACTCAAGTTCCTGTCTGTTTTTACTACAAAAATGGTGTGCTATGAGAAAGTGGCATCCACCTGATGTTTCTGCAGATGAAGAGTGGATGATCACCCATCAAATTTTTCTTCCAAAGTCTTATCATCAAGAAACTCTTAGTCTGGCCCATGACAATCCTATGTCAGGTCATTTTGGTATCAAGAAGACCCTTCAACGTGTCAGGAATCATTTCTTCTGGCCTTCCATGAGGTCCGATGTACAGGAGTACTGCAAATCCTGTCATACTTGTCAAATTGTTGGGAAGCCGAACCAGAATATTCCAAAGGCTCGACTTGAGCCCATTCCCGCTTTTGAAGAACCTTTCAGTTGGATCATCATTGACTGTGTTGGACCATTGCCGAAGACTAGATCTGGTTGTGAGTACTTACTGACTATCATGTGTGCTTCCACCCGGTTTTCTGAGGCAATTCCACTTCGTAATATCAAGGCAAAGACTATCATCTAGGCTCTTACCGAGTTTTTCTGCTTTGTTGGTCTTCTTAAGTCTATTCAGTCTGATCAAGGGTCAAATTTCATGTCTGGCATATTTCAACAAGTTATGCATGAGCTTGGTATAAAACAATACAGGTCATCAGCTTACCATCCTGAGAGTCAAGGTGCTTTGGAGAGGTTCCATCAAACCCTGAAGAACATGATAAGGACCTACTGCCTTGACACAGAGAAAGACTGGGATGAAGGTGTCCATCTTCTTCTGTTTGCTGCCCGTGAAGCTGTTCAGGGGTCTCTTGGGTTCAGTCCTTTTGAGCTTGTTTTTGGGCATACAGTCCGTGGACCTCTGAAGCTTCTGAAGGAAAAGTTGCTGGCGGAAGATGATGTCCCAATGAACTTGCTTCAGTATGTCTCTGACTTCCGTAATCGTCTCTCTAAGGCTTGTGACTTTGCTAAGTCTAATCTCAAAGAGGCTCAGAGCAAAATGAAAACCAGATATGACCTTCATTCCCAAGGCAGAAGTTTTAAAACTGGTGACAAAGTCCTGGCACTTTTGCCAGTTCCTGAAAACCCCCTAAGAGCCTGATATTTCGGCCCTTACACTGTCCTCAAAAAGGTCAGTGATCTAAATTACATAATTTTAACCCCTGGAAGGAGGAAACAAAAACAAGCGTGTCACATCAACATGCTGAAAGAATACATTGACAGAGACACTCTGCAAAAGCCAGTCAATGTGGTAAATACAATTGAACTGGAAAATTCTGAAGAAGATTGTGACTGCCCCTTGGATAATGAACCTGGTCCAGCCAAACTTGAAAATTCAGACATTCTTCAAAATATTGACAGAAAGTTGTCCCACCTGGACCCTTTTCAACAACAACAGCTAAAGCAGCTCATATTTGAATATAGTCACATATTCCCTGACGTTCCATCGAGGACTGATATGCTTTACCATGATGTCATCCTACAAGATAATGCCAAGACTGTAAAACCGCATCCTTCCAGAATGAATCCAGAGAAGCAGAAATACCTGTAACAAGAAGTCAAATACCTGCTTGAAAATGACTTTGTTGAACCAAGAAACAGTGACTGGAGTTCTCCATGCATCCTAGTTCCGAAACCCAATGGAACATATAGAATGGTGACGGACTACAGGAAAGCGAACGCTCTATCAAAAACGGACTCATATCCTATTCTCAGGATTGATGACTGCATTGACAAAGTTGGACAGTCAAAGTATGTCACCAAATTTGATCTCCTCAAGGGCTTCAGGCAGATCCCTCTAACAGACAGAGCAAAGGAGATCTCTGCCTTCGTCACACCAGATGGATTATAGCAATACAAGGTCATGCCCTTTGGAATGAAAAATTCTCTGGCCACCTTCCAACGTCTGGTAAACGGAGTGATTGCTGGACTACCAGGATGTGAGGCCTATATTGATGACATTATCATCACCAGCAACAGCTTCCAAGAGCACCTCACTTACATCAGAAACTTCTTTCAGAGAGTGAGTGATGCCAAGCTGACTATCAACCTTGTTAAAAGTGACTTTTGTAAAGCTACAGTTGTTTACTTAGGTCATATTGTAGGACAAGGTCAAGTCAAACCAATTGATGCAAAAGTAAGAGTTATCACTGAATTTCCTGAGCCTACAACTAAAAGACAACTAATGAGATTTCTAGGGATGGCTGGCTACTACAGAAAATTCGGTAAAAATTTCTCTATCATTTCTGAACCTTTGACAAATTTACTGAAGAAAAATGCAAAATTTGTTTGGGATGAAAAATGTCAAAATTCATTTGACCAACTGAAAGTTATCCTCAAAAAATGCACCAGTTCTCTTATCTCCTAATTTCAAAAAGGAGTTCAAGTTGGCTGTTGATGCCAGTGATATTGGTGCAGGCGCAGTTTTACTGCAAGAAGACACTGATGGAGTAGATCATCCTGTTTGTTACTTTTCCAAAAAGTTTGATAAACATCAAAAAAACTATTCAACAATTGAAAAAGAATGTTTGGCACTTGTTTTGGCTTTACAACATTTTGAAGTCTATTTAACTTGTTCAGCTACTTCCATCAAGGTATTCAGTGATCACAATCCCCTCACATTCTTGCATGAGATCAAAAACAAGAATCAAAGATTACTGAGATGGAGTTTACTTTTGCAAGAGTATGATTTGGATATTTCTCACATCAGGGGAAAAGATAATGTTATTCCAGATACACTTTCATGCATGTAATTTTATTTCTCTATTTGATTGTGAAAATTGCACTGGTTGTTATGTATATGATTGTTATAATGATCAATGATACTTTTGTGTAAAGTTCAAGATTAGACTGATTATAAAACTGTGTTAATTTTAACAAAAGATAGCTTTTAGCAAACCTTTCTTTTCTTAAAGAGGGGAGGTGTTATGTATGAGTATTTTATGTAAAGCACTGTATATCATTTGTAAATGGAGATTTGTTACATGCTGTTTTTGCTGCCTTGCTGGTCAGCTATTTATTTTGTTCATCAGCACCCTCTGGTGGTGTGTCTGTGACAAAACATGATCTGATGTAATATCACTTCTTTGTAATAGACTAGTGCTTTCTAGAAGCTTCTGGCATCTTCCTGCCTGGAGGGGGCGGGATTACCCAGGAATCCTGTAGATCTTTCCAGAATGTTGCTAGTCTATATAAATGCTGTGATTTTGGTCAGTGGGGAGCAGAGTTTTTGTTTTGGCAACAGAGTTACATAGTGGCATTAGAGTGTTATTAGAGGATTGAACAGTGGATTATTTGTAGAGGTTTTTTTATTATTCAGTGAAGAATAAATTTGTTTAAGTTGTCATTGCTGGTTTTCTTTGTTGTGATTTTCAAGTCATAACAACTGAAAGTGAGTTTGGAAAAATAGGTTCATTAAAATGGTTAACCTGCAGAGGCAGTATCATTTTGTGCTAGAATAATAGTTAAAGGTGCACTATGCAAGTTTGTTTACTTTCACTTCTGTCATTTTAAAAATAATAGTCCCTTTCGAAATGTTTAACTCATGAACAGGAAAAACGTAAAATATTACATCACATTTTATGTAAAATCACATTTTAAAACTAGAAATACAATAAATTTCTATTAAAAAACAAAATATTGATGTAATCTTAAATTATGGTTGATTATTTGTAATTTTAAGGGTAAACCATGGAATAACGGCAAAAATCTGTAAATAAACAGGCATTTCCATTTTATATGGAAAACAGTGAAAAACTGCTAAATTTTACAGAATATTTCCTGTAAAAATACATTTTTTTCTAACATTGTAGGCGTGGGACTGGGAAAGTAGGTTTTCCCACATTTTGTGAAGCTCGTTCCAGCCGGTGTCCAGGGCCTGCAGCCTCTGCCGCAAGAATATATACTGCGCATCTGTCTGGTCCTGCGTCACCATCTCGCCCATGTCCTGCATCTTTTGGTAGTCCTTCTCAAAGTTTTGAATCTCGTTCTTGATGCCTTCGTGCGGAACGAGCAGCTTCTCGGCTTCTGCCAGCGAGTTGGGCATGTCCTCGGACGCCACGGCGGTCTGCATGCGCGACAACCAGGACCGGAAGTCATCAAGGTCGCGCAGAAACTGCTGCAATTTTCTGGCCTCGTCCAGCGACTCCTCCCGCGTGCGCAGAGTAGCCTTCATCTCTTCCCACAGCACTGTGATCTCTTCCAGCTGTCCCACAATGCCCTGTTCCTGCTCCGCTTGCTCACCCAGTTTCCCAGCCTCCGTGCGCAGGTTGCCCAGCTTGTCCTCAATGGCCGCCAGATCGTGCTCCATACCTGTCAGCTTACGCTGGAGCGCCATCACACCCATGAGGTCATTGCCCAGCTCCTGGGTGGACTCGATAACCTTGGTCTTCTCTAGGATCCAGGACTTAATCTCATTGCACTCCAGGTGGAAGTTCTGCACACTTAGAGCAGAGTTCAGCAACTCCTTCTTCTGGTCCAATAGGTCCCGGAACTGGCTCCACCTGGGACAGGGACACAAGCTCAGTTGAGATCAATGGCGTGACTGTCGACGGTGCAAGCAGTGTATTGCACCAGGGTCCAGCAGGTGTAAGGAGCCCGAAAAGGTATCTGGTTAATTATGAATATGACCCGATATTTTCCATACCGATTGTCCTGTATGATTGTGAGCATGACATTGTTCAACAGCAGTACGAAACCTATATATGTTCTACATGGAAGAGGCAATTCGCCCCGCGCGATTTTAGTAAAATGTCTCACTTTAAACATCTGATGTGTTGTCTATGTTCCATTGCGAATAAAATATGGGTTTATGAGATTTGCACATATTGTATTCTGTTTTTATTCACATTTTACACAACGCCCCAACTTCATTGGAATTGGGGTTTGTACATCCATTCAAAAGTATGTATTACTTCTCTTCACCCAAGGAGAACTCTGTAATGAGTACTTTTCCTCTTACTGGAGTAATATTTTTTCAGGGTGTCTGTACTGAGACTCAGGCAGGAGGGCTTTGGAGGCCTTGCAAAGCCTGAGCCTTAAGTGAACTGCATACCTGGTGTTCAGCTTGTCTTGCTGGGCCTTGATATCCTTCTCGCTGGGGTGTCTGTTGTGGATCAGCAGCCAGACGATTTGATTCACCACGGCAACGCGTGAAGCCTGGCTGTTCATCTCTGTCTCCAAGCCCTCAAACCTGAAATGAAAGCCAGAGTTTAGTACTGTTGCCTCATGGGAAGGGCATGTTTGCATGTTCCCCTTTCTTCAAGGGGGTTTCCTCTCGCTATCTAAAGACACGCATCCTGAGGTCTCGGGTGAAAATTCACTACGTTACTCAATGATAATTTAAAAAGTCAACAAATTAATAAAAAAGGACTGAGTTTGTTTCTCGAGAGGCTGATTGAGGATAATTTCATGATTGAGTCATTTAATCTGCGGCTGAGTTCTGACGGCAATCCCTCCAGAAACTCTACCTTTGTGGTCCAGCTACAGTCATCATATATTTCAGCTGAGAAATGTGCTTTATTTTATATTTCACTTTCTCACCAAAAACGGCATTAATTTAACTTTAAAAATTTCACAGACCGATTGGTCAGGTCAAGCTAATATATTATGACCGCATTACCCGTGCAGATATGTTATGACTTTGTTTCTTGTGCTGATATGTTATAACTGTGTCACCTGTGATACTATGTTATTGCTGTGTTACCTACACTGATGTTATGATTGTGTTGACTGTGCTGATATGTTGTGACTGTCTACCTTGTGCTGATGTTGACTTTTATCTGTGCTGATATGTTACTGCTGCGTTACCTCTGCCGATATGTAATGACTGTGCTATCTGTGCTGATATGCTATGACTGTTACCTACGCTGATGTCATGATTTTGTTACCTATGCTGCTATGTTGTGACTGTCTATCCTGTGCTGATATCTGATGACTGTTACCTGTGGTGATATGATATTGCTGTGTTTCCTGTGTTGATATGTTATGACTGTTACCTGTGTTAATATGATATTGCTGTGTTAGCTGCACAGATATGTTATTGCTGTGTTACTTGTGCTGATATGTTGTTACTGTCTATCCTGTGCTGAGGTGTTATGGCTATGCTACCTGTGCTGATAAGTTATGACTGCGTTTCCTGTGCTGATGTTTTGAGCGTATTACCTGTGCTGAATCACCTCCAGGTCCTCCAGCCTCTCAGTAATGTGCATGCTGTTAAGCCACTGCTCCTTCTCATCGATCCACGCCTCACAGGCATCCGCCCTGCTCGAAATCTTGTACAGCGCCAGGGCATCCTGCAGCGCGTGCTTCCGGAGTCGCGTCAGCTCCGCTAACTGCGTGTAACGCTTCTCAATCGCCGTCAGGCGGCCCTGCACCTCAGCGGAGGCAGCCTGCTCCACGGGCAGAGCGCGGGACTGCTCCTGTAGCGCCTCTATCACGGGCTGGTAGCCCTCAATCTCCTCCTCCACATCCTTGTGCTTCTTCACCAGGGCCTGGGGGATTTGATTGGGGTTTATTTATTTTCACAAAATTAAACACAAATCCGCAAAAGGACATAATTACACATCGGACACATGTCCATAAAAGGACATTATTACACATCGGACACATGTCCATAAAAGGACATTATTACACATCGGACACATGTCCATAAAAGGACATTATTACACATTGGACACATGTCCATAAAAGGACATTATTACACATTGGACACATGTCCATAAAAGGACATTATTACACATGAGATACAAGGAAATTTGAGCAAGAGCAAAAGGAAAGGAGGAGTCTGAAAACAGCCCTCTCCCAAATTATGAAAATATGAGCAAATAAGGCCAAAAAACAAAGCAAAAAGAATTTGATAAAGCATCATGGTGAATTTAAATTTACAAATTAATTAGGGATTTGCTATTACTCAATAACCACAGACTGATCAATTGACCATAGATTTGCCAATTATTACTCATTAACCAGCAATTAACTAATAACAAAAGAGATCCATTTAATCAAAGATTTCCTAACTAAACAGAACTTTTCCAATAAACCAGAGATGTTGGAAAAATGCACTCACACCAGTACATGAGGTATGTCATTTGTGTGCTTGTGTAGGTGTGCGTGCTCTGGTGGGGCTGAAGAGTGCATGTGTGCAAACTGGCTCAAGGTCAAGAACGGTCAGGAAGACACGTTACATGGGAAACAAGAACAAAGCCTTTCAGCCCCACGGCACATAATGAGCATGTGTCCCACCAGTCGACCATGGCTGAGGGAGGGAATGAAGCACCACAGTTATCAACGCATGAACCTCAGTGACAGATGCAGCATACAGTGGGGAAATTGGGGAGTGACCACCGCAAATCCCCAAAATAGCTTAGTTTGTAAAAGAAGCTCCTAGTAGGGAGATAACTCCTCAAACAGGGGTTGAGGAAAAACTCCCCAGGAGAGAAGAAATCTCATGAGGTACTGGTGTATAGTAGAGAGCCAATCCTCTGCTGGCCAGCAAATTATTGTGATACAGGTTAGATCAGTGTTTCCCAAGCCTCTCCTGGAGGACCACCTGTCCTGCATGCTTTAGATGTCTCCCTGCTCCAGCACAGGTGATTCAAATGATCAGCTCATTAATCACCCCCTAAAGCTGATTGATGACAAACTGATCATTTGAATCACCTGTGCTGGAGGAGGGAGAGATCTAAAGCATGCAGGACAGGTGGGCCTCCAGGAGAGGTTTAGGAGGACTGGGTGAGATTATTTATGTCTGATAAGCTCCAGAATGTTGTGAGCCATGGGTCTGAATCACGAGGAGAGTGAGATCAGGTAAGCACCAGCCCGCGGCCTCACAGTGAGGAACAGGGCTGGAGTGGCCAATGGACTCTGGTGGGTCAGTATGAGGTGATGAATGGACTGGTGGGTCAGTATGAGGTGATGAATGGACTCTGGTGGGTCAGTATGAGGTGATGAATGGACTCTGGTGGGTCAGTATGAGGTGATGAATGGACTCTGGTGGGTCAGTATGAAGTGATGAATGGACTCTGGTGGGTCAGTATGAGGTGATGAATGGACTCTGGTGGGTCAGTATGAGGTGATGAATGGACTCTGGTGGGTCAGTATGAGGTGATGAATGGACTCTGGTGGGTCAGTATGAGGTGATGAATGGACTCTGGTGGGTCAGTATGAAGTGATGAATGGACTCTGGTGGGTCAGTGTGAGGTGATGAATGGACTCTGGTGGGTCAGTATGAGGTGATGAATGGACTCTGGTGGGTCAGTATGAGGTGATGAATGGACTCTGGTGGGTCAGTATGAGGTGATGAATGGACTGGTGGGTCAGTGTGAGGTGATGAATGGACTCTGGTGGGTCAGTATGAGGTGATGAATGGACTCTGGTGGGTCAGTATGAGGTGATGAATGGACTCTGGTGGGTCAGTATGAGGTGATGAATGGACTCTGGTGGGTCAGTATGAGGTGATGAATGGACTCTGGTGGGTCAGTATGAGGAGATGCCTGGACTCTGGTTGGTCAGTATGAGGAGATGGATGGACATTGATGGGTCAGTATGAGCGTGAGCTCTGCAGTATGGGTGTGGTTCAGCATCCTCACCTGGGTGGAGAACTCATCATGCCCCACATCTGCACGCAACACGGTCCGCAGGACGTCCAGCATCCAGGCGTTGATATCGTCGGCATCGGCCTGGAACTGGTGCAAGTTAAAGGCATCGAGCAGCCGCGCCTTCCTCAAGGCCGACAGCCTCTCCAGCCCCGCAAACTGCTCCTGCACCTCAGCGATCCACTGGCTGATCTTGTCGGCACCGAAGTGCCCAGCGTTGACCAACTCCTCGCCCTCACGGATGGTGTGCTGCAGGCGTCTGCTCCGGCCGCTCTTCTCGTCCTCAAAGGCCTTGTGCTGGCTCAGCAGCCGCAGCACGCCCGTCAGGTCCTGCCCGCAGTCGTCTGACGACAGGATCTGCCCCTTCTCCCGGATCCAGCCCTCCTCCTCTGCCATCTCCCAGAAGAACTTCCAGAGCCGGCGAGATTCCTCCAGCCGCGCCCGTCGCTCTGCTGCCAGCTGCCTCAGCTCCAGGTAGCTGAACTGCATATCCGCCACGCAGTCCCCGAAATCCTGCAGGTCACATGGTTTGTAGCCTAGGGGGAAGGGGGATGCAGGTGGTTAACTCCTTAATCTGGCTCAGTTTTTGCACACAGACAATGTGGGCAGATCTTTGCTTCTTTTTTGCAGTCTGGAACAAATCTAGAGTTAGCTGGCTAAACAAGAGTCATCAGAAGATGACATTTCCCCCCGGCCCCTGCAATCTAATCTCAGAAATCCTAAAATATCAAAAGGCACCAGTCTAGGACCTGATTAACACGCACAGCACTTTTCGTTAAAAAATGCTAAATGGTATTCGAGTTCTGCTCTGGAAACAAAATGAATACATACGGATGGATGCATGGATGGATGGACATACAGACATACTAATGACTACATCCCCCCGCATTATACGCCGGAGGGATAAAAACTGTCACCTGACTCCAGCCCTCAAATATTGAACGTGCTACAGTAACTGCATTTCTGCAGTGATTTTACACATGGCATACATTAACAAAACAATTTCATTTGCCCTTGAGTTGTGAATATGTATTGCCAGAAAAAATCCTCCTGATACTCAACATAAAAAATTGCAGGGCGCTGCTGAAAAGAAGAGTCCGGTCTCAGTTAGGTGCCCTTCTTGAACAAATATTAAAAAAATAATTTAAAAAAGCTAAAAAATCTGCTCATTATTTAAAAAAGCTGGCTGAGATCTTAGGTGATGAAGAGAAACACAGCAGCACTTTTACATCTGCCCAATCAATCCACACATTAGGGCATATTAGTCAGAAACCTGAGCCAGATATAACACACACCGCTGGCTGAGATCTTAGGTGGCATTGACGAGCCTGGATGGCGATGTCTGCCTCTACCAGAGCACAGTCCTCCACCTCGAGCAGGTGTTTCCCATAATCCTGTGAGAGAAGAAGCACCTGGACAAAGTCCTATACACTGTACACTGCACGCTCTGAATACACTATCAGAGCACACACCTGCTTCTGAAAACAAAACTGCCTTGAGAAATCAAGACACACTTCTGCCCCAGGGTATACACCTGCACCTTAGGACTATATACTACCTGCACCTCTTTTGTATTCAGCAACAGAGACCATACCCTGTACAGAGCACCATAACCTGAACCTGCAGCCAGGAGAGCCCTATACACCTGTACCTGAGCTCTATACACCTGAACCTGTGCAACTTACACCAGGTCCCAAAAATACACCCATACCTGAGCCCCATACACCTGTACCTGAGCACCATACACCTGAACCTGTGCAACTTACACCAGTATCTGACCAAAATACACCCATACCTGAGCCCCATACACCTGTACCTGAGCTCTATACACCTATACCTGAGCGCTACACAGTTGTTCCCCTATACAACTGTATCAGCTGAGCTCTATACATTTGCACCTGAGTACTACCCATCTGTGTGTGAGCCCCATACACCTGTACCCGAGCATTATACACCTGTACCTGAGCACTACACGCTTGCACCTGAAGAACCTACACCTCAACCACAGCACAATGCATCTGCACCTCAGCACACTCCAGCCCTTAGGGCATGCTGGCAATGCATCTGCAGGTGAGCACTATTCAGCAGCCAGTGGCATTGACGAGCACTATACACCTAAACCAATGAGCACTACGGTGTGCAGCCTGGATGTGCTCTATAAACCTGTTCCTGAGTACTCTACACCTGCACCTGAGCACTACCCATCTGCACATTTCACCTGTAACAAGTCCTATACACCTGGTTTACTGAACCTGTAGCACCTGTGCCTGAGCACTACAATCCTGAGAACTATACACCCTGTAACTGAACACTACACACTTCTACCTGAGAACTATACACCTGTACCTGAGCACCTATCTGAGGACTATACACCTGTACCTGAGCACAGAGGACAATACACCTGTACCTGAGGACTATACACCTGTACCTGAGCACTACACACTTCTACCTGAGGACTACACACCTGTACCTGAGGACTATACACCTGTACCTGAGCACTACACACTTCTACCTGAGAACTATACACCTGTACCTGAACACTACACACTTCTACCTGAGAACTATACACCTGTACCTGAGCACTACACACTTCTACCTGAGGACTATACACCTGTACCTGAGGACTATACACCTGTACCTGAGCACTACACACTTCTACCTGAGCACTACACACTTCTACCTGAGGACTATACACCTGTACCTGAGGACTATACACCTGTACCTGAGCACTACACACTACCTGCTATACACCTGTAAGGACATATATACACCACACACTTCTACCTGAGGACTATACACCTGTACCTGAGCACTCATTCTACCTGAGAACTATACACCTGTACCTGCACCACACACCTGTACCTGAGCACTATACACCTGTACCTGAGCACTACACACTTCTACCTGAGGACTATACACCTGTACCTGAGCACTACACACTTCTAGCTGAGAACTATACACCTGTACCTGAGCACTACACACTTCTAGCTGAGGACTATACACCTGTACCTGAGCACTATACACCTGTACCTGAGACTATACACCTGTACCTGAGCACTACACACTTCTACCTGAGGACTATACACCTGTACCTGAGCACTACACACTTCTACCTGAGAACTATACACCTGTACCTGAGCACTACACACTTGTACCTGAGCCCTATACACCTGTACCTGAGTCCTATAAACCTGTACCTGAGCACTACACACTTCTAGCTGAGGACTATACACCTGTACCTGAGCACTACACACTTCTAGCTGAGGACTATACACCTGTACCTGAGCACTACACACTTCTAGCTGAGGACTATACACCTGTACCTGAGCACTACACACTTCTAGCTGAGGACTATACACCTGTACCTGAGCACTACACACTTCTAGCTGAGGACTATACACCTGTACCTGAGCACTACACTACACACTTGTGCCTGAGGACTATACACCTGTACCTGAGCACTACACACTTGTGCCTGAGGAACACACACCTCAGCCAGAGCACCATGCATCTGTACCTGAGCACACTCCCGTGCCTTAGGGCAATACACCTGCACCTGAACACTACACAACTGCAACTGAGCACACAACAGCTGAAAGCATTTCCCCAAACAATATCTTTGATACACCCGATCACATATATTTAGACTCACCTTTATACTTGTTTGATACAAAAGAGCACATACGGTATACATAAACACCTGTATAAAAATCTGTGTGCATGTAGCATACTTACACATGAAAAACACATGACGGCATACACTAACACACACTCCAATACAATACACATGTATGGAACACCTCAGCACACACAGGTTTGGGTTAAATGCATGTGCATATACACTAACACACAGTGCAGTATGATACACGTCCAGTTTACCTTAGCACACACAGGTATTGGTTAAATACAGGCATATATTCACTAACATACACTCCAGTATGATAGACATGTCCAGTACACCTTCGCACATACAGGTTTTGGTTATATACATGCACACATACACTAACACACACTCCAGTACGATACAAAAGTACACTACACCTGGGTAAGGGGTCCACCTTCATCTCGTCCATCCAGTCCATGATGTAGAGCATCTCCTGGAAGATCTTCTGCAGGCCCAGGTTCTGTTCCAGCCAGCCCCGCCTTAGCTTTCAGCTGCTCCAGCAGGTTTTCCCACAGCCGGTTGATGTTATCCTTCCTGGCCACGATGCGCTTGATGTCGTGGTGATTCTCTGCCTCCAGCTCCCCCGCCATGGCGACCACCGCGTGTACATGCTCCTCGTATGCCGCAATGTCCGTCTCAATGGCCTCGTGCTTTTTAGTGGCAGCCTCCACCGCCTGCAGGTCAAAGCTGAAATTGTCCTGCAGCGAGAGAAGGTGGGAGAGACCCAATCGCTAGTGCTTCTTTAATATTTTAACATTACCATTTATGCATTTTCATTAACACTTCATAATTAATGTATTATCATTAATGCATCATCATTTTGACAGGCAAAGACAAAGTTCCTGTCCTTCATGAACCATGAAATGCCTGAATGTAGGTGTGTTCATGGTGTCTGCCAGTGTGCAGGTGTGTTTAATGTGTGTGCCTCTGCACAGGTGTTCACTGTACCTGTGAGACAAGTCGCTGGGTCTCAATCAGCCAGGTCTCTCTCATGGCTGCATTGCGGTCAAAGTGGTGAGCGAGCTGCTTAAGTTTCTCCTGGCGAATCAGCTCTGTCCTCAGGGCCAACTCCCGCTTATGCTCCACCTCCTCCAGTCTCTCCCAGGCCTGGCACAGGATAAAACACTATCAATAACCCAGTCTCTCCCAGCCTTGGCACAGGATAGCACACTATCAACAAGAGCAATCAGAGAGCGCTGCACCTCCGCCACGCCACGGTAACTCTGTGCATTAGTTATTTTCGTTGGCTGATGTAGGGTATTGTTGCATTCCACCGCCAGGTAGCAGCAAAACCCAAAAGCTTGCCGATTGGAAATACGGCCCATTGGAAAGACTTCAAATCTCTGCCAGCGTAGCTGGATTTGAACTTTGGCCTATATGTCAGCTGTACTTTGGCCTAGATATGCCAAAATGAATCACTTGCTCCTCTTGTGCTACTCTAACATCCTGCGAAGTTTGGTTAGAAGCTATGCGGCCGTTTTTGAGATATCCTGCTAACTGACAGACCAACCAACGCCGGCAAAAACATACACCTCCCTTGGCGGAGGTGAATAACCCAGTCTCTCCAAGGCCTGGCACAGGGTAACACACTATCAGTAACCCAGTCTCTCCCAGGCCTGGCACAGGATAACACATTAACAATAACCCAGTCTCTCCCAGGCCTGGCACAAGATAACACACAATCAATAAGAGACTGGGTTATTGATCATTTTCTCCATCTCGACAGCATTGTCCACCACCTGAGGCACAGCAGAATGTTTCAGAACATCCACTATCTAGAGGACAAAGCTCCTTTCTGAAGCAGAACAGGATGTTCTGTCCTCCTTCACAGATACAGAGGACACAAATTCAGAGGTACAAAGCCAGGAGTCAGAAAGCTTAATTTCTGCCTTGTGTTTCTCTGCGAACTTTTCCTTCTTGCTACAGAATTGCATAAATGAGCATATCCTGGTGGTAAAACAAAATATCAGTTTTTTTTACCATCCAAATCTGGATTTCACACTGTGGTCATGTCTGGTACAAGGTAACTTAGCAAGAAAAAAATATGATGCTTGTGTTTCAGGGTTGGTCTTGTCCAGAGTAATTGCTTGTGTTAAGCTCCTCCCCCTCATAAACAGCCCCTCCCACTGCACAGAGTGACCTCTCACCTTGCCAGTGCCTTTGCCCTCCACCTTCAGAGCTTCCATTTTAGAAGGGTAGTGGTAGTTCGTCACTACAAGATACAAAAACGACCAAATCAGTTAACAGCAGCTTTAATCTGATACTCGTCAGTAATAAACTGATGATAGGAGAAGAATGAGCAACGTTAGACTGGAGATGATGCACACAAAATTTTCAAAGTAACATAACGACTTTCACAGAACAGGTGTTTGTGGCATGATCCTGCAACATAAAATTATTGTGCCATTTTATGCTTTCGAAGTACCAGTTTACGGGCCCGTCACTGTCATTAATTACTGTCTACTGCATGTTTATATTGCTTCTGGAAGCCAGTTTACATGACGGGGGTCCATGCTGTTCCCCCCACCCCCCCATCTTTACTCTTCTTGAATTTATAGGCCTAATTAAATGCTACATAGTATGCTTTCTAAGTACCAGTTTGCGAACACGTCACTTTCTTAGATACAACAATACGTCCATATTTGCTTTGTACAGTAATAAGCGGCAAGGTTTAAAGACAGCAAAAAAGACAAGACTGTTGTACCACATAATTAAACATTTTTAAATGTAATTTCACCCCTTGCATTTATCTTAAAAAATAAAACGCATTAAACGTGACATATAAACCTTATTTAGAGGACATATATCAACTCAACAGATTAGATTTGTTTGTGTTGTTACGTGTTTATTAAAATAAGTTCAGTGCGCTTTCGCGGGGTCGGGGGGTTGCTCCACTGATCACTTTAGACCTATGCCAATAAACAGGAAGGAAACCACAGCCATCTGCCAGCTGAATAAGTAAGGAACCCAAGTAAGAAAATTAGTTAATTAAAAGGCTAACCTGTCTGCTACAAAGTGAAAACATGATTGCTTAGAGGACAAGGCAGCTCGAGTGGCCACTAACTGCTTGAATAGCCATCAACACATATCCCCAGTGGCATATAGGCCTATCTGGGCGCAGATGAACTAGGCTAAGTCTTGTTCTTGAATTCTCAGTCAGGGGTGCCAGTGAGCCACTGTCTGTGTGTGTGTGTCTGTGTGTTATATATAAATATATATATATACAACCCCAATTCCAAAATAGTTGGGACAAAGTGTAAATTGTGAACAAAATCAAAATGCAATGACTTTCAGATCACAGGAGCCAATGTTATTTACAATAGAACAAAGATAATATTTCAAATGTTGAAACTGAGTCATTTTACATTTTTATCCACAAACTGAGCCTATTTCAAATTTTTTGGCTGCAACAGGACTCAAAAAAGTTGGGAAGCAGGCAAAAAAGGGCTGAAAAAGCAATTAATATATAAGAGAATCAGCTGAAAGAACATTTAGCAAGTTATTAAGTTAACTGGCATCAGGTGTGTAACATGATTGGCTATAAAAAGGGATGTCTTAGAGAGGCTGAGTCTCTCAGAAGTAAAGATGGCCAGAGGCTCTCCAACCTGTGAAGGTTTGCAAAAAAAAAATTGTGGAATGCTTTAAAAACAATGTTCCTCAAAATCAAATTGCAAAGGCTTTGAAGGTCTCATCATCAACAGTGCATAACATCATCAAAAGATTCAGAGAAACTGGAAAAATCTCTGTGCGTAAGGGACAAGGCCGAAGACCTTTACGGGGCCTCAGATGCCACTGCATCACTCACCGGCATGATTCTGTCATAGACATTACTCAATGGGCCCAGGAATACTTCAAGAAATCACTGCCTGTAAACACAGTCTACCGTGCCTTCCACAGATGCCACCTAAAACTCTATCATGCAAAAAGGAAGCCATTGTTGAGCATGATCCAGAAGCGCCGCCGTGTTCTGTGGGCCAAGGCTCATTTAAAATGGACTGTAGCAAAGTGGCAAAGTGTCCTGTGGTCAGACGAGTCGAGACAAGAATGCTGAAAGGTATATAAAGGTTTTAGAGCAACATATGCTCCCTTCCAGATGACATCTATTCCAGGGAAGTCCTTGTGTATTTCAGCAGGACAATGCAAAACCACATACTGCAGCAATTACAACAGCATGGCTTCGTAGTAGAAGAGTCCGTGTGCTGAACTGGCCTGCCTGCAGTCCTGATCTTTCACCGATTGAGAACATTTGGCGCATAATTAAAATAAAAGTCCGTCAAAGGAGACCCAAAACTCTACAGCAGCTGGAAGCCTGTATTAAACAAGAGTGAGATCAAATTCCAATGGCTAAACTCAAGAAACTAGTCTCCTCAATGCCCAGACGCCTCCACTCTGTGTTAAAAAGAAGAGGGGATGCTACACCATGGTAAACAGGCCCCTATCCCAACTTTTTTGAGACCTGTAGCAGCCATCAAATTTGAAATGAGCTCATTTTGTGGATAAAATTGTAAATTTTCTCAGTTTCAACATTTGCTATGTTATGTCTGTTCTATTGTGAATAAAATACTGGCTGGTGTGATTTTAAAGTCATTGCGTTTTGATCTTATTCACAATTTACAATTTGTCCCAACTATTTCGGAGTAGAGGTTGTACATATACATAAATCAGTGGCAGCTGGTGAACTAGTGATAGGGGAGGGTCAAACCCATCCCTTGAAAATAATGATTGGTCATGACATGTTATCAATCATTCTTTTAAATTACCATTACAAAAGCTCCGAAAACTCTCAACATTATCAGGCGTGGTCAGATTTCATTAACTCCTGTCAACTCCCACACGTTCCCCGTGAGTTTTAGTGGTATATTTATGTTCCCCTGCTGTAGTCAGCAATTATTCAATCAACGCATGTGTAAGAGATTCTCGCACGGAATTGAAGCCCTTGTGCATTCAGCGCATTGTGGCACGTTTGTGAAATGCACTGCACTAATTAAAGTAGATTTATTTTGATTGAAATTGAAGTTACCTGATTGAATACAGGAGGGGAAGAGCCATGGGTGGTACCAGAGCTCTTCTAATGAGGCTCGCAGCTCCACCTGTGGTGCCAAGCACCTCTTCATGAAGTGTACGATGGCTGTACATGACAAAACCCTCGTGATTAGACAGAGCAGACAAAAGGAACCTCAAATGTTAAAGATTTGCACACAGGACTCCTAAAGCTCCAGCTGACTGCACTCACGTGGGGACAGCTCTTCTGGGTACCAGATTATGCCCATAGTGTCGGGGTCTTCATGGGGTCGTACGGGAAGAACCCACACACGATGTTATATAGTGTGACCCCCAGCGACCACACTGTGGCAGGACCAGCTTGGTACTCCTTGCTCCTGAACCACTCCGGCGGTGTGAATTGCAGCGTACCTAAGACAGAGGCAAAAGTACTGTCATCTATAGTATGGCAGTCGTGATATGAAAATGAATTCAAACTACAGCACACAGCATATGTAATTGAAAACACTGATCTACACATAGAAGTTTGTGTGTATTTGACTTCACTAATTTACACGCAGAGAAGAGGGGACTTGCTATAATTTACTCCGCACGTCCCAAACACAGACTGAAACCAGTAAACCCCCTCACTTACCAGCAAAGGAGGTGAACGGAGTGTCCGTCCAATACGTCCCAAGCCCAAAGTCAATCAGGGTGACCTGATTTGTATCGGTGTTAATGAGGACGTTGGACGGCTTCAGGTCCCGATGGAAAACACCTGCTTGCTGGCAGTGCAGGAGTGCCTGGATGAGCTGCCGGATCACCACCCGAGCCAGCAGTTCATCCAGCTTATTCTCAGGGGTACAGAACTCAGAGAGATCACAGCAGGGCTCTGGCCGCTCAAGGACCATCACATAGTATTCGGGGTCGTCAAACCACTCGAAGAGTCGAAGGATGTTTGGATGGCCCTTGTCGCGGTTGACCAGGCCCATAATCTGTACCTCCCAAGGAGTCTGAAGAGAAAGTGAGCAAAATGAGCTGAGAGTGATTATTATCAGGCTCTAGCAGGCAGTTCAGTGTCAGCTGGGTGAGGAATAATGTGCTGTTATCCATGCGCTGGCTGAGGTGTACTGTGCTGTTAGCTGTGAACTGGGTGAGGTGTACTGTCCTGTTATATATGAGCTGGGTGAGGTAAACAGACATGACAGTGAACACTGAAAAAATGCCACTTTAGATTGCAGATGAACAGATCAAAATGTGACAAATGTCTTTCTGATCAAGAGTCATTTCTCAGTGTTACTCACAGCAAACTGGTCCCACTTTGACTTCTCCACAACCTTCAGGGCAACCTGGGGAAACCGTGATGAGATTAAAAGGTTAAAATGCACTCTGCAAACTACTTGTGCTTTTACTGGAGAAATTAATGATATAAGGACAAAGTGCACTCCATAATTTGTTGAACATGACACATTTTTGTTTTTTGATTCTGTCGCCCAAGTCAATCACTGGATCTTGTTCTAATTGAGCATGCATTTTACATGCTGAAGAGGAAACTGAAAGTAGAAAATCCCTGAAGCAAGCAGCAAATTAAGATGGCTGCAGTACAGGCTTGTCAGAGCATCTTCAGGAAAGATACCCAGCATCTGGCAATTTGTCTGTTGTAGCATGCCCAATTGTTATGCAGGCAAGGTAATAAAAAATGTGCTATAATCCAATAAATTATGATGAGCACACTGTATATAATAGTACAATCAACTCTACAAACAGAGCAGTGTGGAATGCATGGTTTTTGTTTTTGTTTTTTTTGCCATTAGGCATAAGACTTATGCAATTTGCCAATATAGACAGGGTATGTCTAAAGAAATATAACACGAAAACATATTTCAAAATACTATTTTTAGACACCAGAAATAACCAGTCCCTGTGTGTTAAAATACGTTACAAGATGCTTGTCGTCAACAGTATATATTAAAGAATGAAATCACAAAAAGTTTGGTCTGAGATGTTACTGCAGGAGAATAGAAGGAGTCGTCAAAGTTATAACGGCGGCATCTTACAGGCAGTCCATCAGAGAGGCGTTTCCCTTCAAACACCGATCCGAATCCGCCCTCACCCAGTTGGGGTCCGACGGCATAGTAATCGTGTGTACGACCTGCAACACAACCCAAGTGTTTTATTCCCGCTAAAAGAGTTTAACAATGCTCCACTAGGTTGTGCCAAAAGCCCTTTAACAGAGTTTTCCAACCTTACCTTGCCGCTTGCGTGTCCATCCGGTCGCGTGGGGCAAGTCGATTGCCAGTGGCCGTTGCTCATCCATTATCGGAGTCCTAATGAGTTCACACGCCACTAATGCGCAGTAAAAATCTTTGCTCGAATAGTTCAATTCGCACGCCACTAATGGTCTGTAGAAACCTTTGCTCGTATAGTTTTTCCAGTATGTTCCCTCCTGCGTAACATAGGCTTGAACGGTTGTTGCAACAAACTGTGCTGAATTACGTCATAGTTGACGACGTCATAATGTCTAAGAAGGCGTGCCATATTGATCTGTAGCGGTTCGTCGGCTGTAACAAAGGGAAGCCAAAACCTCGCCCTTCAAAGCTTAATGACTTAAACCTGTCGCATTTTACTTGTCTTGATCAGCAGTCCCTCAGACGAATTGGTAGGACAGTCAAATTTTCGATAGCATTGTTATACATAGCACCACGAAATTATGAGGCATTTTCTTTCGCACATAAATGACCACGCAAATTATCGATACGTCTTTATAAATTGCGTGGTCATTTATGTGCGAAAGAAAATTTATGTGCGAAACGAGAATCCGTTTTCTACAATCTTAATATAAAATGCGATGTTGCACAGCTTATTGCTTAATGAGGCTCACCAATCAATTTTCTAATCTATGCCGTTTCACGAGCTACTTAAGCTTGGAATTTATAAAGACGGAGGCCTATGCTAATTTACGTCGTAATTTATGTGTGAAAGAAAACCCCTCATAATTTCGTGGTGCCATGTATGACAATGCTATCTAAAATAAATTTGACTGTCCTTCTATTAATTCGCATCGGCAACTGCTAATCAAGAAAAGTAAAAAACTGTTTTAAAGGTTTAAGTCATTATAAGCTTTGAAGAGCCAGGTTCTGGCTTCCCTTTGTTACAGCCGACGAACCGCCACTGGTATTGATATGTCTAAGAAAAGAAAAAAAATAAAATAAAATAAAATAAATAAATAAATAAATAAATACAACAACAATACAATAAATAAATATATCTGTGGTGGCTAGGCAACTGGCGATAGGGGAGGCTCAAATCCATCCCTTGAAAATAATGATTGGTCATAAACTGTTTTCAATCATTCTTTTAAATTACCATTACAAAAGCTCCGAAAACTGCGTCATGACTCCGGACATTTCACGCTTGTCTTTACTCGGGTTGGAAGCAATGCATGTGTTTCACTATCGTTTAAATAGTTTTAATGAAATAAGATCATTTGAAACGTCTTTATGCAATTCCATTGCTTCCAATTCTCCAGCCAAAATAATAATAATAATAATAATAATAATAATAATAATAAGTCACACACTCTAATATTTCTTTGGACTGCCTTTAGCTCTGATTATGGCACGCATTCGCTGTGGCATCGTTTCTATAAACTTACGCAACATCACAGCATTTATTCCTCTCCAGACTTGCATTAATTTTTTGCCAAGATCTTGCATTGAAGAAGGGAAAGTCGGACCACACTGTGAAGTCTTCACCAGCACATGCAAAAGATTCTCCATGCAGTTAAGGTCTGGACACTGTAGTGGCCAATCAATGAGTGAAAATGATGTCTCATGTTCCCTGAACCACTCTTTCACAATTTGAACCCAATGCATCCTGGCACTGTCATCTTGGAATATGCCTGTGCCATCAGATTCAGATTATTTCATTGTCAGTGCAAACAAATACAGTGATATTCAATGCACAAGGTAAAACGGAGCTGATTGTAATGGTAATAAATTACGATAAACGAGGGGATACAAAAATATTATTAATTCATATTCTAACACACAATGCACACACACGCGAGCACACATACACATACACAAGCCATGCCAACATATGCTGTGAACATAAAATAATTTAAAGTCATTGCACATAAAATAAATTAAAAGTTATTGCACACAATGTAAAGTATAAGTATTACTGGCTGCGTGATTTCAGCACAGCGTTCAATGTGGTGATAACTTTGGGGTAAAACTGCTCAACGGTCTGGTGGAACGTGTGTCTATTGGGCGGCACGGCGGCAAAGTGGTTCGTACATTCTTCATTTCTACTGTCTGTGACTGCTTCATTTCCACTAACAACTGAATATCAATACTTCATTTTGAGAGGGATTGTGCAAGTGATTTAGTTTACCGCAGTCGGTTTACAATCTGGCCTTGCTGGAGCCACCAATACGTGAAGTTTAATCAAACAAAGTGCAATTTCCGAATCCAGTGGTTTTAACAGTTCGATGCCCTAGCTTAACATTCGGTACTCTGAATACCAAACACAAGTGCATCAGCTGTAATAACCTTTCACTTATACTGTATGTAAAATTAGTATATTCAATTAATCAATGACCATCAAATATGTCAATTAACCAATTAATTAATTGTTGTAATGCCCTTATCTTTAGCATTCCAGAACCTCGGATACCTGCCCTTGCTCAATTATTCGATTAAGCCTCTGTTGCCTCTGTTGTTTCACCTGTTTCCCCTTTGTAAATTATCATTCCCTTTTTCTATTTAAAGCTCAGTTTCACCCTTCATGGGCAGGTAGCCTTAGTCTGTTCCCCTCTTTTGTTTAGTGCACTACCTTTTCGTTGTCTTTGAAGTATTGTATTTGTTTTTGTTATGCACCTAATTATTTAATAAAATCCACATCCCAACATTTGGGTCCTCCATCTCCAATCCTTGCCCTGGCGCCCTGTTAACATCTCTGGGTGCCAGGCAGGGTTGCCACCACTGATGAATAAAAATAAAAAACAGGGGGGTTCCGGTAACACACCTAAATACAGTGACATCATCAGTAACTAATACGCTTTTCATGACTTTGTCTTGAGTGCTTTTAAATTTTATATTACTAAATACATTAAATGTTCACAAGTGAATTTTTTAGAATAGAGTTTACATCTCCGTCCTGTGTTCATGTAGGTACTCCAGTTTCCTCCCACAGCCCAAAAAAAAAATGCATTCTAGGTGAACTGGTATGAGTGTGTGAGTTAATGGTGTGCGAACCCAAGGGCAGATTGGTGAGCTGTCCAGGGTGCGTTCCTTCCTTTCGCCTACAGTTGCCTAGGGTAGACTCCAACTCTCCTACGAATTTGATGAGGAAGAACCGGTTGAGATAATGGGTGGATGTTACACCAATATAATAGACTAATCTATCAGAATAGATTGAGAAGTCCAGAGTCGTAATCGGTATGCATTATAAATGAAAACTGGCCAAACCTGATAATGTTGAGAGTTTTCAGAGTTTCTGTAATGGTAATTTAAATGAATGATTGAAAACAGGTCATGACCAATCATTAATTTTAAGGGATTGTTTGAGCCTCCCCTGTTGCCAGTTCACGAGCCGCTCCTGATATATATATATCATATATACAACCCCAATTCCGAAATAGCTGGGACAAAGTGTAAATTGTGAATAAAATCAAAACGCAATGACTTTCAAATCACACCAACCAGTATTTTATTCACAATAGAACAGAGATAACATAGTAAATGTTGAAACTGAGAAATTTTACAATTTCATCCACAAAAGTGAGCTCATTTCAAATTTGATGGCTGCTACAGGTCTCAAAAAAGTTGGGACAGGGGCCTGTTTACCATGGTGTGGCATCCTCTCTTCTTTTTAACACAGAGTGGAGGTGTCTGGGCATTAAGGAGACAAGTTTCTTGAGTTTAGCTATTGGAATTTGATCCCACTCTTGTTTAATACAGAATTCCAGCTGCTGGAAAGTTTTGGGTCTTTGACTGACTTTTAATTTAATTATGCGCCAAATGTTCGCAATCAGAGAAAGCTTAGGACTGCAGGCAGGCCAGTTCGGCACAAGGACTCTTCTACTACGAAGCCATGCTGTTGTAATTGCTGCAGTATGTGATTTTGCATTGTCCCGCTGAAATACACAAGGACTAAAACCTTTGTATACCTTTCATCATTCATGGTGCTTTTTAAAACATGCAAGTGTCCCACACCATATGCGCTAATGCATCCCCATACCATCAGAGATGCTGGCTTTTGAACTGAATGCTGATAACAGGAGGGGTGGTCTTTCTCCTCTTTAGCCCGGAGGACACAACACCCATGATTTCCAACAAGAATGTCAAATTTGGACTCGTCAGACCACAGAACACTTTGCCACTTTGCTACAGTCCATTTTAAATGAGCCTTGGCCCACAGAACACGGCGGCGCTTCTGGATCATGCTCAACAATGGCTTCCTTTTTGCATGATAGAGTTTTAGGTGGCATCTGTGGATGGCACGGTGGACTGTGTTTACAGACAGTGGTTTCTTGAAGTATTTCTGAGCCCATTTAGTAACGTCAATGACAGAATCATGCCGGTGAGTGATGCAGTGGCGTCTGAAGGCCCGAAGATCACGGGCATCCAGTAAAGGTCTTCGGCGTTGTCCCTTACGCACAGAGATTTTTCCAGTTTCTCTGAATCTTTTGATGATGTTATGCACTGTCGATGATGAGACCTTCAAAGCCTTTGCAATTTGATTTTGAGGAACATTGTTTTTAAAGTTCCCACAATTTTTTTACGTAAGCCTTCACAGGTTTGGAGAGCCTCTGGCCATCTTTACTTCTGAGAGACTCAGCCTCTCTAAGACATCCCTTTTATTGCCAATCATGTTACACACCTGATGCCAGTTAATGTAATTACTTGCTAAATGTTCTTTCAGCTGATTCTCGTATATATTAATTGCTTTTTCAGCCCTTTTTTGCCTGTGTCCCAACTTTTTTGAGAGCTGTTAGAGCCAGAAAATTTGAAATGAGCTCATTTTGTGGATAAAAATGTAAAATGTCTCAGTTTCAATATTTGAAATACTATTTATGTTCTATCGTAAATAACATATTGGCTCATCCGATTCGAAAGTCATTGCATTTTGATTTTATTCACAATTTACACTTCGTCCCAACTATTTCGGAATTGGGGTTGAATATATATACAGTATATGAGGAAATATATACACACACAGGCATACATACAGGCGTCCAGGGGGCCTCACATTGTAAGCACCAAGGGGCCAGGGCCTGGCATTGCCAAGACTGTGGATTGGGGCCCCCTGTGGTTAGCTCATGCTGTAAGTAGCCATAAGTAAGTTAATGTATTGTATACTGAGGACCATGGCATTCAACTTCTCACAGAAGTCTTCGGCCTCATGACACGAGTGGCCTGAGGCTCGGAGGCCCCTTGGCTGTCCGAGGCCCTGGGGCACCGGCCCCACTGGCCCAGTCTAAAATCCAGCCTTGACAGAGGCACACCACAAGTGCTGCCATTAGGTGAAGGCAGAAGTGTGCCTGTGCCAGTTAGCTTGGAAAAGTTTTTTTAAAAAGTTTATGAATTTCCCTTTTGGACATCCAAGAATAGTATAACTTGAACAGAACATAGCATTTTAGGTTCCCATTAAACAAGAATTAAATGGACATGAACTATCAATGACAAGAAGAAAGAAAACCCCAAACCAAAGCTTGTTTCTCCTGAAACAGTCCCTTGAAAGGCAAAAATCAATGTCACGGAGTCGAAAGACAGCCAGATCCTCTGATGGAAAGGATAGATTTCAACCCCCAAATCCAATCCACAGATGTAAAAACTTGTTGGTTTTCTGTGTGTGAAACAGCTCCCTGCAGAATAAAAGCCCATATTGTTAGGTGGTCTCTAAGAGGGAGGGATCAAAGGAGATTGTGCTGATTGGTGGACCTGTGGATGTCCAAAGGTGTGAGAAATGACAAACTGTCTTTCATGAAGGAGGGCAATTGTGTATCAAAATGCCATTTTGCTATTAGGAGCAGAGCTAAGCAGTGGAATTTTTATCAAGAAATTCACGGATTTAGTCTCTTTCTAATGAGACCAAACATGGATTGTATGTCGGAGGTAATGAAGCTCAGTTATCAAATGCCGTTGAAAAGTTTACTACTCCTCCTAATAACATAAGTGGTGCAGACAAATCTTGGGGGACATTCAGGGGTACAAAAATCAAACCAATAATATAAAATATGATAAAAAGGGGATCTTCTCTTGTCTTGTTGGTGGTAGGAAGGTTGTAGCAATGGTGTTCTCAATTGTTTTAGGAATTGGAGGAGTGTAAACTCATCGTTAATGACAATTTGATTCACTTTAATGGCCCTTAAAGGGTGTTCTTTGGGATGCCTGCAGGAGAGATAGAACAGACAAAATGTAAATAGAAATGGGGGGACATAACCCTTCACCATATTCTAAGAAAATGCACAACTCATTACTAAGCAAATTATTCTATCGATTTAAAGTTAGATTGAAATCACCAATACCAAACACTAGTTGCCCATCACAGTCCAGGTTGTAACCAGAGGGAGAATTACAGCACAAAGACGCCAGGCAGAGACAAGGTCACAAAACAGGCAGAGGATCTAAAAACCAGAAGGCAAAAAGACACCAAGGACAATCCTAATTCAAAAACCTGGGACAAAGAAAAAAAATGGCACAGGAAGACAATACTTAGAGAGGCTTATAAGTAAATGCAAGAATATGGAGACGGACTCACACTGGGAAACTAAAGCAGAGGGCTCAAACACTTACAGAACTAATCAAAGGAGTAAGGGGCAGGTGAGCTGGCAGGCAGACAAGCAAGTGAGCTTACAAATAGGGAAATGGAAAACAATCAACATAGTGTGGAGGGTAAGGCTGATGGAACACAGAGACTCAATGGAGACTATCTGAGACAAAGAGAACAATGAAAAACACTCAAATTCACAATATTAACAAACCATAACTAAGCACAACTAACAGAATAATAACACTAACAGTTTTCAAGGTTTCAAGGTTTATTATAATTAACTGTGCTGAGTATGATCTTCTCAACCTCTCAACTAGTCTGCAAGTATGTCATTGGGTAGTCAGTATATTGAACCTGAAATGACAGGGCACAGGGCAATTCGCAACATCATTGTACTGATTCGGGCCTTTGTAACACCTGCACAGTAGTACCTGTGTACTAGGAAATCTTTAAGGCCAGATGTTTCACCATTGGCTTACAGTAAATTCTGCAGGCATTGTCAGAGTGAAGACTTACTGCAGTTAAACCGGTTTGCCACCCCTCTGCAGTGCTAAGTTCACATTACCTGGCTAAAGTGACTCAAAGTTTTTTTTTTTTTTTTTTTTTTTTTTTGCCTTAACGTGACACAGATTTGATGTTTTCAGAGCTGTATGGACACAGAAATCCGATCTTATACACAATCTTCAAATTGGAATTGAACCACAGTAGAAAAAAAAGAGGTTCCACTGCACACAATGTGGTAACTTTAATGTTATTTATTGATTAAAAGGTTGGCAACGCGTTTCACCACACGGGCTTCATCAGGCTCATAACAGTTAGTTCCCATTGAGGCACCGAACCCGACATAAGCCCTTTTTCCACTCGATTTTCAAGCGAATTAACTCTAACGTTGAATTATTTTTTAGCGACATAAGAAGCGTCAAAACGGTTTTCCATAAACAAAACGATTCTAGAGAATTAAAATGATGTCAAAATGCCCCGAGTTGAAGCGCATTTTTCTGACCCGCTAGATGATTTTCCATCAACAATGTAGTGAATTAGAACCTTCTGAGAAGGTTAGTGTAGCGCAGAGGTCGGGAACCTGGGGCTCGCCAGCCGCAGGATCTTTTGTTGCTCTGCCAAGGCTCTCGGATGACAAAAAAATAATATAATAAATAAAATAATAACCTTGCAATCAAGGGATAAGCCTAGGCCTAGTAGAAGACTAAAATAACAGTCAATACTACCTATATTAAAATGACAAGGCTTTGTGGCAAATACGTAGGTCTATCTGAGTAGAAAATGTATTAAAAAAACTGTTGAATAAAAGGCATAAAAGACAGAATAAAAGTAACTGCAAGTTAAATATCCAAAAATTTTCTTGTAACCGCCTTTATGTGGCTCTTCTGAGATTAAAAAATAGGCTAATCTTTCCAGCGCAGCAAACATTTATCAAGTTATTTGGCAAGAAAATTCATTGGCTGTCGTTGCGATGGATATATCGTGAATAATAAGTGAACGTTAAATGGCTATTATCGATCTACCTTAACATGACACCTTCGGCAGCTATAATCAACTAGCCAAGGTGGTCGTCTCAAGAATATAGCCCACTTCAAATTAGTAACCCTTTGCCTTAGCCTAATTTATACACAAGATTTCACGACTGCATCTGACGTTATCAATGAGATCCATGTCACACGCCATAACTTTTTTAAAGCCAGCATCATTGATAGGCAATGCTGTTTTATAATAGACTGGTCTTATACATGAAAATGCAGTAAAGCAAAATTTGGGCTGTAGATGGGGTTATTGGCTCATTTATGGAAAGCTAAACTTCCACTGACCTGAGTACTGAGGATATGTGTAACATCGAACGTCCCTGACTATTTTCAAGCTAAAGGGAGAAAAAAAAAACATGCTGACCTGACGCCATACATGGATTGCATTTCTCCTCATAGCTAACCACAGGTTAATACCAATACTTCGCCTGTTTTGTGTATGATTGTGAATATGCTGATGTTTAGAAAGCGCACTCGGTCCATAAACTGACAGATGCCCGGATGCTAGGCTAACGTTAGGTAGTCACTGGTTAAATCATCAAGGCTTATTTGGACCAGCACAAACGAAGCAAACCTCATCATATCGCCCAATAATCTGATTTGAATCTAATTTTGTAAGGTTACCACTGGAAATGTATACCTGCTGAAGTGGCACAAAATGATCACTATCACAAATACCACATAGTTTCAGCTAGCTACCGCTCACCTCTCTTCTCATGTGAACGAATACTAGCTGATGTAACATTATCTTCACCGAACCAATTTGCTTCCTACGACCGTCACCCTGGCTTATTGTCTGCTATTCAGTGATGGCTAGGACTGAAAAAAATGGTAAACGAAACACAAGACATTCTTTGGGACTTAATGTTGTACAGGATTGCATGTCACATCTAGCAAGCTTTTCTAAAATAAAGACAACGGCTGATGTCTTTTTTATTTAGTCATCATTCTTCTGAAGTTGGGCGATAGAATCATTCCTGAGGTGAACTGAACTAAACTGCGCGAGACAGAAGACCGCAGAGACAGCAAAACAACATTCGAATTCTCGTTACCAATGCGCATGCACAACATTCTATATCGCTTCAACCCTTTTCCATCACTTTTATGTCGATAAAACTTTCCCAAAACCACCTCTGCCGAGCGAATTAACTTAGCGCGACAAAATCCAGCGTTAAAGCGATATAACTCTTTTTCCATCACAAATGTCGCACTAACTTTTTGATGCGCATCATTTTAAAGCGAATTATCTTTTTGATGGAAAAAGGGCTATTGTCTCAAATAAAAAGCCATTACATGAAGATGCAAATTCATGTGGTCTAAACTTCAATTTGCAGGAGGTTCAAAAACATTGTAAACCTCACCTAACACATTCATAAAAATTGCGTGCATCATATTAAAATCAGCAAAGTAGCTGGACGAAAATGAAGCGAGAATGTGCGATCTTAACTAACTGTTGTTTACTTGAGATTAAATAAAAGCTCCCACCCACACTGATGTTTGGGAATTTTCATTTTATTATGAGATAGCTATACAACAGTTTGAACCGTGCATTATAGTTGCTTGATGTACAGTACAACCCTCAAATCCGATAAGTTATGGAAAATGCAAATAAACTCAAACGAGAGTGATTTTTACTTGCATTCATTGAATTAGCAGGTTATACCCGAAAATAAATAATTCCTCAAATACTGTTCATAAAAGCGGGTTTATAGAATGGTATGGAACAACATTGGACTTAAATATATATTACCAACCCAGCTGGCATTTGAACGTTTATTTAATGTTGAATCAATGCCATGTGCCAGTGGGTTACAGGACTCTTCATCCCCAAATTTTTCTTCCCCATGGACTTTTCGTACCTGGACTCTTCATCGCCGAGGACTTTTCATCCCTGGATTTTTCGTCCCTGAGGACTTTTTGTCTCCTAATGATGAAAAAGTGCCATCATTGTTGACAGATGGATGAACAAACGGACAAAGGACAGATCACCATGATGTAAGGGTAAGGGATAGTGTTATAATGCAGGAAGAGGACAAAGCATTATTGGGGATGAACCATCCAGGGATGAAGTGTCCGGGGACGAAAAGTTCATGGGGGCGAAAATTCCTGGGGGACAAAAAGTCTGGGGTCGAAGAGTCCTAGAGCCATGCCAGTGCTGAATTACTATTGAATTTCGATTCAATTTTGAGAAGTTGCACTTGCAACGTCATTTCAATGTCTTATTTTTCAATATAGGTGAATTAGCCAACAATTAATCAATAATTATTCTTTGGGTTGATCGTAAAAATCGAGTCATTGTTGTAATCACATTTCAATTTTTTTTTAAACGTTATTTTTATGGCATTTCATCTTTATTGGACAGTCACAGTAGAGAGACAGGAAGGAAGGGGGAGAGAAGGGAGTTGACACGCAGCAAATAACTTGGTCGGTTTTGAACCCAGGCAGTGGTGGTGAGGACTCAGCCTTAGTGTATGTAGCATAAGCTCAACCAGGTGAGCAACCCGGGCGTGAGATTTCAATATTTAATAATTAGTAATTTATTGACACTTGTTCAACCGGTTAACATTCAACATCGTTTCCTATACATCAATTATCTAAACGCAAAGACGTGAAACTATTAAGTACAAATGTGGATGCAAAAGGATAAACATTATCAACATTCTAATAAATTAGAAAATGTACAGGGGCTATAGGTAAACAGACTAATATGTCATTAAAAACATCTGTCTGGCTTCTTGAGACAGATAGAGGATGTTTCATGCAACACACTTTAGAAAAAAAAAAGCTTATTTCGCATGAAGTAATAAATGATTGCGACATTGTTTTTGGCATTTATTAGGTTAGATGTAATAAGTTTTACATGAAATTATTATAGCGTCCTGTTATGGTTCTACCTCATGTGTGCTGTTTTGTCATTGTGCTTATTACTTTTATTTTTGTGCTTCTGCTTTTTCTCCCGTGCCTTGCTCTTGGTTTATTTTTCAGCTTTCTTTTTGCCGTCTGAGGATTGATTCACTCTTGCCCAAACTCCTGTGATGTCGTTTGATAGCTTTCAGCATGCCTGCATCTCGTTGTCCAATCACGTTTCCTCATTCGGAATCGGCTGTGGTATTTCATTCATTACTTCCACCTGTGCTTAATTCTGGGTCTCGCTAAACTCTGACGGGTCGGTCACAATCAGGGTGCTCAATGGCATGTCACTGTCATGAAAATTATTTCTCTGCCCCAAAAACCTGAAAACACTGTTAATGCTAAGCACACACATTTGTGTTACTGACCTCCAAATTTCTGGTGCAAATCTTTTGTAGTTTTGCAGAAATCAACATTTAAACATATGCCTGTCAGGGCGTAAATTGTATGTCACGGACACTACCATAAATTAATCATCTTGTTTCACTAGATTTCTAACATGTTGTGCTCTATTTGATAAAAAAGAACATTGTTCAAGAACATTCTTATACACATGGTATATTAACGGATGTATATAGACATGGGAATTAACTGACAGCAGGTATCCTTCGTGTCACGGACACTACACGCGTAGTGTCCATGACAGACGGTTATTCCCTACTATAAGGAATGGTATAAGATTGAACTACATTTATGACCAAAATGTGTCTTATCATCTAGCTTGACACAATGTGAAAAGATAACCCCTTGGCATAAATGCTGTTGGATCTATTATGGAGATAAGAACACGTCACAGACACTACAAGTTTTTTGGCAGATCGATTGTCTTCCAGCTTGAATGGTTGTGATGAAAACACATGCATTATGCGCATACAAAGCTCACTATACCATAAATGCCAATCCTTTGGTAATCAAAATGAGACATAATCTTGTTGTATAAGGTATTTTAAACAACACTGGGTAATAATACAGTGATACATGTTGAAATTGGTGAAATTCTATAACAAAATGCACAATTTCCATAAATGCATGCCATTTCGGATATTTCACTCCAATTTTGATGATTTTTTTTTGCACATATAAAAAACAATATATAGTTACAAATAAATGTTCAAACTATAGCAGGTTTACCACACAAAACAAAGAATAAACACACAAAAATAGGCATTAACACCTGGTGACTCGTCATAATGCTAAAATGCCCGATTGCAAGGCACCTTCACCAGATCCACGCCATCACCCAAAAATGTCTAGCATTAAGTATCAATACACCATTGTGGCGTTCACAAAAAGTATAACCCAAAACTACTTGTAATATGCTATTTGCATGTTAAATAGTCATGTTATAAGACTATAACATCCAGTAAAACTGTAATGCACCCTGACTGTGACCGACCCGTGAGTGAATGCATTTTCTGATAGGATCATTACTAACCTGTACTAACCAGCACTTATTTGAGGGTGATTGTATATATTTTGTCAAGTAGTATTAACCTTAATTAACTCATTAGCGCGTGCGAGCGTTTCTAGCTTTGGTAATTTCTTCCTAAACTTTCCCTGTTTAACTACGTTTAAGCTATGCTTTCCTTCGCTTCTCTCATGGTGTTTTTTATACTCGTCACGTTTAGATTACCTTAATCTAAACCGTCTAGTTTGATTGATTGTCTCAGCGTCTCGTCTCGAGTCATTATTGTTTACCCGGTTTTTGTGAATTTGTTTATTAATCCCATGTGTTTCTGTTTCCTTCTGAGATTGCCTTCCGAGTCCCCGCCTCCTCCCGTGTATATATCTGTGGGCAGGAGTATCAACCAGCAAGTTGCTCCTACAACAGCTCAATCGGGCTGAGAGCCACTGGCTGCCAGCCACTCCTTTATAGCCAGAATACCAACTGATTGCTTCTTTCCTAAATAGTTCTTGCATAGTTTGGAGTGCTTTGGGTCATTATTGTCCTCTTGTAGGCGGAAAGTGGCTGCACTGTTCCTCCTTTGGATCATAGTGGATGAGAACCTGGGAAGACCGTAGCGAGCTTTTAGATTTCTCAAACATGCCCTGCTGGGCTGCCTCCCATTTCCATTTCACATCTTTCCGGAGCAGTAAATGAAGTGGAGCCAGAGAGATGACAGATTAGGGAAAAAGCATGGTAATAATTAAGCAATCCCAGGTATATATGTACACAACTACATTTACAAAAAGGAAATACTTACAGTACTTCTCTTCAGCCTGAGGCCATAGTTTCCCAAGTGCTATAAAACCATATCCAAGGTTTTCAGATGCTCTTCCTCTGTTGGACCACTCAATAACATGTCATCCAGATTCACTGACACATAGCGGATATTATGAAAGATCCCTTCCACTACTCTTTGGAAAATGGCAGGACTGGATGAAACACCAAAAGGCAACTTTTTGTATACAACCCTTGGTGTGTATGTTTATTGTGACATACTGTATCGTTTGGATTCCTCCTCAAAACCAACTTGCAAACAGGCATGACTTAAATCCAGTTTAGAAAATTTTTGCCCTCCGGGTATATTAGCCTACAGATCCTCTAGTTGTTGGATAGGGTGTTGATCCAAACTTGCAGCCTGATTCACCGTAAGCTTGTAATTGCCACATATACAAATGCCCCCATCTGGTTTAAATACAGGAATGATAGGTGCTGCCCATTCTGAGTGGTTGACAGGTTCAGTTATCTCCTCTATAAGCCTGTCCAGCTGTGCTTCAACCACAGAGCTAAAGAAAACACTAGAGTGGACACGAGACCAGTTTTGGTGAGATTCGTGTCCGCCATCTTACCAAAGAATAGCGTCTGGCATGGAACTGTGAGAAGCCTTCTACCAAGGTTGTTCAGAGGTGGAATACAGAGATTATGTTGATGATTTTTATCATACATAATATTTTTACTGTGAAAGAAATTAATACTGGTAATTACTATGAACTAAGACGAACCTTTAAATATTAAAATAAAAATTGTCATAATCTGGAATAAAGGGGACTATAGGAATCGAGGTACAAAAACATGCATTCAAAATATGAAAACAGCATTCCTAAGTCATAAATATACAACTCTTTTATATTTATTTACAGTTAATTTAAATTTAATTTTCTGAATTTTAACTAACGATTAAGTATTTCCTGACAACAAACACCCGTAAACAAAATAAAATGTAATAAATAATGTTTGTGCTTGTAGGCTGATGTGTGTCACCATTCCAGTGTTCATCATTTCATCTAGTCACATATACACATGTACATTTGTTTGCAAAATGCCTCCGCCGATTCCTTACACAAGAGGGCGGACGCATCTCACGTTTTGCGGTTGGTTCAGCCAATGACGTTGTCCATTCACGGCTGCGTCCGAATAGCTTTTTTTGCCTAGGAAAGTTCCTAACTCCTAAAAATTATCCAGAAATAATTACGAGGCGGCCATGATAAGTGCATTCAAATTCTTTAATGTTAAGGAAAGGTGTTTCAGTGCTTCCTAATCTACCATCTTCAGCATAGAGTACACAGAACCATCCTTTTCGAAAAGTAAGGGGATAACGCTATCCCACAATTCTGCGCAGCAGCAATATTTAAAGCGGCGACCATTCATCCAGCCAATCGCGTAAAGAAACGTCTATGATGGGCAGGGGGCTCATGATCACGTTGCCTAATGTAAGTGCATTTGGATTCTCTAATTAGCGCCGTTGTCTTCCTAAGGCGTTAGGAATTCCCTTTTACACCTTCCTTTTACCTTATGACTTTCTCCACAAAGGTTAAAGAAAAGTGCTTAGGAATTAGTGGATCGGATGTAATTTTTCAACTATTCGGACGCAGCCCTAGTGTTTTCTTCAGCTCTGTGGCTTCAACCATTGGCTTAACAGCATAGGGGACCATCCTAGGCTTGAAGAGTTTTGGTGTAGCAGCCAGATCCAGACGAATTACGGCTTTAATGCCCTTAAGAGTTCACAGCTCATCTTTAAACATCTTTATGTGTTTAGTCAATACCTACTCCAATGTGATGTTTGTTTTAGGGGTTGCGCCCCTAATTCCAATTCCTTAAGCTAGCTTCTTCCTAAAATATTGGGGCCAGAACCTGACACCACAAACACTGGTAAGACTTTTGAGACTTTGTAGTGTTTTACAGTGACTGGGGCCATACCTTAAACACTTAGCCTCTCTCCAGTGTATGTTTTAGCTGAACTGTGTATTTTTCCAAGTCTGGCAGTACAGCTTTGTTCCTCAGGGTGTTATATTGCTCCTCATTAAGGATGGTAACACTACAGCCAGTGTCAACTTCAAAACAAACTTTGATACCATTCAATAGGACTGTTTGTTGCATAGGAGGTACATTTGTATATTTTGTTTTACTTCCAGCACAATGTAGCGTGTGCATGTTGTACACTTCTTGATCTGAATCACAACTCTCCTCCCCTTTTAACAAATGAGTCTACCCAGCTTTCTCAATAACTTCCTTAGAAAACTTTTTCCCTTTTTGATCCCTTAACCACAATTATGGCATATTTCATTTACGAACCTACACTCAGCTGCGGAATGTGAACTGCTGCATCTATAACACTTTTGACTTTGAAACTGTGGCGTGGACACCTTGCACAGGACTTGATGTTGTCCCAGCTGATGCACCAAGTGCTTCTTTCCACGGGCTCTGTAAGTCTTTAACATCATTACTTCCAGACTCCATGGCTTGTGCAGTCTTAAATGCATTGTCAAAATCTAGGTAAACTTCTGCAAGTAAACGTCTCTGGATTTGATCATTGTTTACTCAACATACAAATCTACCTGTTAACATTTGTAGCAAAGAGCCTCCATAGTTACAGTCTTGTGCCAACTTCTGCAACTCAGCAACATACTCAGCAACATACTCGTCAATTGATTCACCTTGCCTCCAAACCCAGGAGTTAAATTTAAACCATTGCACTATTTCACATGGTTTGGGGTTAAAATGGTTCCTCAATGTTGCCACCAGAACCATAAGTCTTGCCTCCTGGTTTTTCAAGGCTCACTAGGCTTCTTAATAAACTATATGTAAACTATATGTATATGTAAACTCAAAAAATTGCTCTCTTCTGAGCAGCATCCTCAATATCATTAGCAGTGGAAAAAAACCTCCAAAGTCTCACAATATTCTCCCCATGTTAGACTTTGACAATCAAATGGGGTTACATTTCCTACCGTGCTCATGTTGAGCTCAAGGCATCTCCAAAGTCCACCTCAGGAATATGACAAACAAGCCTCTTTGTTATTCAATTAATGCCTCAATGTGAGCCTCCTTGAATCTTGCTTAAATCCATAGGTCCCATTCTTGTCACCATAATGTGATGTATTTCGACAAAATGAAGAAAAACAGTCCAGATCTTTGTTTAATACTTTACTTAAGTTGCCAGGACCAAACACACATTGTGACGAGCGCCAGCTGAAGCTCATCAGTCTCCCCGGCCAGCGTTGCTTCCCGCCCATCTCACTTATTACTGAATTATTAATTATTTTTTCTCATTGGTTTAGTTTGTGTATGTGTTCAATATTTAGTTCCTGTTTTGTGTCAGCTTTTATCAGTCAGACCACTCACTTTATTTTCTGTTAATCTCTTACACGGCTTTCTTTCCCCTTAAGAGAAGCAATATTCTCCCCTTTTGGGAGCTGGCGTTTTCTTGCGCTTCTAGAATTGTACTCTTTATCTTTCTGTCCTCCAGGAGTTCCCGTAATTTAACACTTTGTAATTATTATATTGGAATTCACTAGTATTCTCCCCTTTGGGAGCTCGCATTCCTTTTTGTATTTTGTAAAATCATTTACCATCATCCTTAATTCTGTACTTGAGTATTTGTATTATCATAAGTGTGTCCAATAAAACAGTTGTTCTGCCTGCTACTCTGCGCTTGGGGTCTAATCCTGTTGGTTCCGACACGTAACACACATTACCACATGGTTGGGAAATAGTAGTTACCTGGATGTAACTCCAGTTCTATGAGTACGTGCGCAGCCCTCTAACGGGCTTTGCTATTGGTTTACCCCTCCGAGGCTCCACCTCCTTGCCTGAGAAAGATGATTGCACTCACCTGCTCCATACAAGGAGTTGCAGCACCCACCTCCTATAAAAGCCCGGTGCTGTCGCTGCTTAATTCCCCTTTGAAACTCAGCTACGCAACTGGGGCCAGCTGGTGTGGAATAATACAAAACATCTTTTGCATTTTTATCATCTTATTATCATCAGTATTATTATCAAAACATCTTTTGTACTATTATTATCTTTTACTGCTTAAAACATCTTTTATGTCAATACCCCAAAGCTTATAAACCTATTTACCCAGAATGTGTGTCTGTGTGTGAGAGGAACTGTACAGAGGACCAAGGTCAAGAGTGGCTCAGGAATGCACAGTTTCTGCCAAGAAAAGGCTAAGCGCAGTCCAAAGTGGCATCAGGTATCCCGTAACCGCCTTTCAGTGACCTGTCCAAAGTAGACTGGACAATACTATGAAGAAAGGCGGAGCTGATTAGACTTTCTATAGACAGATCTACAGCCAATTGATGTACAGCTAAAGGACTGTGGATTAGAAGAACTGATGCCGGGCAATGCCCGGCAGAGCGCCTCAAACTGTGGCCAAGAACATCCCTCTGTTACAGTTTGTAATTTTTTACTCTTTGTCTGTTATAAATTTACTATATTTCAATCACAATCTGGTCAAGTCTTTATTTCAATTGTCTTCCACCCTTAACGAAGACCACCGGGTAACAAGAGGTAATTTTCCCCACACTGGGCAGGTTGTTAGAGGGCTGCACACATACTCATAGAACTGGATTTCCATCCAGGTAACTACTGTTTCTATGTCGTACGTGCTTCGTCCTCTAGCGGGCTTCGCTATTGGTATACACCTAAGGCGAAGGCCGTTAGGCATGGATGTACTCCCAGCTGGTCCCAAACCATAGGGGTTCCATAGAAAACCATAGCAAGCCCCAACCACGTCAATAGTCAAATGTCTCCACACATTTGGAGAAGGTTTGTGTTGCAAGAAAGTATCCGAATGGAAGGCGACAGAACTGGAAACTCTGGCCTTCTATTGCAAAACGTAAAAATTTCTGGTGGTGGGGAAGAATTGGGAGATGAAAATAAGCGTCCGTCAGATTTATGGAAGTCATCCAATCCCCCAGTTGGATGCATTCCAGTAAATTTATGACTGCTATCATTCTGAATCGTCTGTGTGCAATGCAGTCAGTCAGAATGTGTCGATCTAGAATGGGTCTTACAAGTCCCGATTTCTTGGGAATTAGAAAATATGGGGAGTAAAAACCCGCTCGAGCTTCCACTTGGGGAATCGCCATTATGGATCCTTTGCGTAGAAGCAAGTTTATTTCTTCCTTCAATGCCCTCCTCTCTGCGGGGTCTGTAAGCCAAGTCTGCACAATGCCCCTGAATGGAGGAGGTTAGCGACGGAACTGTAACGTGCAACCTTTCCGTAATGTTCTGTCCAGCCAACTTGGAAGAGGGGCGCATAATTTTACCCATGATTGGTAGCAGTCTGTTAGCGGCAAAGCCATTGGCTCCACAGAAATAGCTTGTACGGGCCCACCCACGTCATTCCTCCCTCCCAGAAAGGACTCGACCAGGGGGCCCCAGCCAAAAGGCCTGAGAGGATAACAATAACAATAACTCTGCTGCCTCCCGTAACTGGTCACTTGGTGACTCGCTCATCGTAGAGGGCAGGGAACAGGCAGCTTCTGAAACTAACGCAACCTCCTTTAGTTGCTCATATTCAGAAGCAATAACAATTTCAGGGAGTACACCGACCTCATGAGTGTGGCCGGTGTTGAACTGCCCTGCAGGTCTGATATTTGACATGACAACATAGCTTCCTTGAGCAAAGTTAGCCTTAGAATTCTGCATCTGGGGTCTACGTTCTGTGTCAGACGTAGCCACAGAGGCTTCTGCAGCAAAATGGCGGATGTTACCCTTCAGTTCACTCAGGCTCCTTACCCCTGAAGAGGAATTAGAAGGGGAGCAGGGCTCGTATACTGTTGTTACCTTCATTGTTTGAGGTAATAAGACATCCATTTTGACATGCTGTGAGCCAGCTTGTCGAGAAACAGCCCCAGCCATCGCATTGTTTTGATCGCCATTCTATGTCTCAGCCATAAAACTAGTAGAGGAAGCGGAAGCCCTCTGATTCTCATTCCCATCCTCACCAGAAACGGTTGAGTTGCAATGGCGATCACTTACTGAGCTACCGAGACCGGCTTCATTTGCAGAGTTAGAAGGATGTTGTTGGAAATTTAATAACCCAGTTTTAGTTCATTTTGTCGCTGCGACTGAACCTGGACAGGTCAAAGAGACATTACGTTTTCGAAACAAAACCGCCCGTCAATCTGAGATGGGAAGTTATTAACATTGAAAACTTGTGAGTGGTTTGCACATGTACCACCTCCATGGGTGGTGCCATGCAGACTCCGGCAGCCGACCGCTCGCCAATGCCACATAAATAGGCTATTAGCAGACGAACAGTTAGTGTGCGAATTTGCACTATGTTTAGAGGACGAAGCGATGTCAGAATGTGAAGTTCCTCTTAACCAAGTCTCTGAGGGTTAAATAATGGAGATTTTTATTGAACCCTTAGATGCTGGTTGACCAATATGCCAACATCCCCTGAAGGGAGGAACAAAGTCTCTGAGGGCAGCTGGAGCAGGCCCTACTGGCAGAGGTGGAGGGACATTCCTCCGACGATCTGCGGCAGCTGCGATTCTGCGGCCGTCTAGAAGACTGTGGCTGGTGGGAGTGCTCATATGGGCGGGGGTGTGAGCCCAGTGGCTCCTGACGCCTTGCGGGCAGATTCCAGCTGGTCCACCATCGTCTTAATGTCTGGCCCAAACAGTGATGTCATGGAAATCGGAATGTTTATAAGAAGCCTCTTGTTGCGATCCTTGAGACCACCCCAGCCAAAGAGGACGATGGCCAATCTGGGAGGTGCACATACTTCTGCCCCCATCTATACCGAAGGCCTGCAACATACGGAGCATCGTCTCCACTGATGTCTGGATCTCCAGAGTCTCCTCAGTGGACAGCTCGGTTATCCGGTGGGTTAGCCAGTCAACCGACCCTCCCAGGAAAGCCATATTGCTAGCCAGTACTACCACCTGAGCAGCACTGGCATAGCAGCGGTCAAAAAGGCTCACCAATCGCCTGGCCAAAGGGAGGCTGATGGGAGGAGGCAGACCCAGACTGCGTCCTCAGTTGCCGGCATCCCCTTATCCCACTCCTAAGCCTCCACTGTTGCATATGGCGGATATGCAACCGCCGGGAACTTGGCTCCCAGGGGACTGACTCAATCCCGCTGTGCGTAGCCAAAGATCGGGGAAATCTTTGAGCAGACAACTCTTGGATGTGGCCTGGACCTCAGATGCGCCAGGAGGCCAACAGTAAAATCCTCCACTTGCACCTGGGAGGGGGCTGAGGAGGTAGGGGCATCCCCGTCCTTTACACTGAGGACTGAAAAAGCCCTTGGAGGACATTAAGAGGGTAGCGGTGTTCGGGAGGTGGCTCGTCTTCCCGGAAGTTTACTCTTCCCAGGGTTTAGTGCGAGCCGCTGCGGCCTCTTGAGCTTGCACTAGGCTTGCCTGGAGGGCGCGCATGGCCCGCATGAATTGCAGCTGCCATCACAGGCTGCACAGGTTTCAGCCTCCGTCTGGTACCACCAGCCCAAGCAAACGAAACAGGAGTCGTGCTGGTCTGACGGCATCACAGGCGAGGCACAACTAACATAAACTTTCGCCACGGTATTACTGCGACACTGGATAGTGACAATGGATTTCGCCATAGTGCTGATCTCCTAGGCTGAGTGAAAAAGGGGAAATGAGCAGCGACGGCACCAGGCTTTTGTAGGAGGTTGGTGCTGCTGCCCCTCTGGAGCAGGTGAGTGCCTCGAAGGGGTAAACCAATAGCGAAGCCCGTTAGAGGGTGAAGCACGTATGACATAAAGCATAAAAGAACAAGACATTGACAGGAAATGACCTATATATATATATATATATATATATATATATATACATGCCCAAAATTATTCATACCCCTTCCAATTTTTGGGTTTTTTCGAGATATTTTTTGACAAATCAAATTTATTCTTGCACAAATGACACAGTAAGTTGACAAAAGGCTGTAAGAATTACAGTAAACAATTTTTCGAGAAATACAATACTTTTTGGTATTTTATTTGACAGATTTACAAAAAATGCCATGTCCAGAATTATTCATACCCTTTTCTCAGTAATTGATGGCGAAGCCTTTATTGACGATTACAGCCTCCAAACGCTTCCTGAAGTTGATCCCAAGGTTTCTAAACATTTTCACAGGGATTTTGGCCCACTCCTCTTTGGCAAACTTCTCCAGGTCCTTATGGTTTGAGGGTCTCCTTGCCATGACCTTGGTCTTCAGTTCCTCCACTGATTCTTGATAGGATTGAGGTCGGAGCTTGGCTTGGACTCTGGCTTTCACTTTTGTCCAAAACCTTCACTTTGTTGTCCACTAACCATTTCTTGATGGATTTGGCCATGTTTTAGGATCATTATCCTGGAGATCCATGGAAGATCAAGTTTCAGGCCCATTCCTTGAAACCAAGTTTTCACTTGCATGATGTTTTCACTGAGGATCTGGATATACTGGTCTTGTTTCATAATGTCATTCACTTTAACAAGGTTTTAAAAAAAACCCCAGAGCATGATTCCCGCCACCGTGTTTGACTGTTGGGACCGTGTTTTTTGGTTGAAGACTGCACCTTTTTTAACACTTCTCCAACCCAGACACACGAGAACTCATCTAGCCTTCGCATCCAGCTCACCTGGATGAAGATAAGCTTCTGGCTGTCAATGTTATGGACAGATGAAACAAAGATCAGCTGTTTGGGCACAGAGATGTGGCTTTTGTTTGGCGTAAGAAAGGTGAAGCGTTCAACCTGAAAAACACGGTCCCCACAGTCAAACATGGTGGCGGGAGTATCATGCTCTGGGGTTGCTTTTCAGCGAATGGGCCTGGAAACCTTGTTAAAGTTAATGGCATCATGAAACAGGACCAGTATATCCAGATCCTCAGTGAAAACGTCAAGCAATCCGGCGAATAACTTGATCTTGGGGAGGAATTGATCTTCCAAAAGGATAATGATCCTAAACACACGGCCAAATCAGTCAAGAAATGGTTAGTGGACAACAAAGTGAACGTTTTGGAGTGGCCAAGCCAGAGCTCCGACCTCAATGCCATCGAGAATCAGTGAGAGGGAACTGAAGACCAAGGTCATGGCAAGGAGACCCTCAAACCATAAGGACCTGGAGAAGTTTGCAAAAGAGGAGTGGGCCAAAATCCCCGTGGAAACGTGTATAAACCTTGTGATCAACCTCAGGAAGCGTTTGGAGGCTGTAATCGTGAATAAAGGCTTTGCCATCAATTACTGAAAAGGGTATGAATAATTCTGGACATGGCATTTTTTGTAAATCTGTCAAATACCAAAAAGTAATGCATTTCTTGAAAAATTGTTTACTGTACTTCTTACAGCCTGATGTCAACTTACTGTGTCATTTGTGCAAGAATAAATTTGTCAAAAAAAAAAAAAAAAAAAAAACTCAATTGGTAGGGGTATGAATAATTTTGGGCACGACTGTGTATATATATATATCTCCCAAAGTCCAGGTAAACAGCTACCCCCTCTTGAGGGCAGGTGGTGACACCACATGTCCTACACTTCAACTGTAATACTGCTATAATCATTATCTCCACCAAGGAGGTTATGTTGTGAGGATACGGTCAGGAACCAGACGCGAGAACCAAGCAGTGCAGTAGATGAGAGTTTATTAAGCAAGGGGGGAAACCCCCGCAGGGCAGAAGGCAAAGGTACAAAGTCCAAAAAAAAAAAAAAAAAAAAAAAAAAAACACCATCACAATCCAGTAGGGCAGAATCAGAGTCGAAAACCAGGTCAGCAATCACAGTACTCGTGGTCGGGCAAAAACAGGTTCGGTACACAGGCACAGGTTTTGTCAGAGAAGCAAAAGCCAAAATCCAGTGGGCGTAATCCAAACCGTTAACAGGGCAGCAAACACAAAACTCGTAGTCGGGCAAAAAGGGTTCATAAACAGATGCAGACAATAGTACCAAAAGCAGAGCCAAAAATCGAAAGTCGGATGATCCAGTCAGAAGAGTAACACTATGAGTACAAGGCGAAGACGATAGCAGCACAGGTAAACAAGAGAAGCGTTCTGACAAGGAGCTAGCTGTGAAAAGACTGCTTAAATAGACACAAGGGAAGTCACATGCTATGATTAGGGACAGGTGAATTGGATCAGACTAATTACGAAGGAGCAAACACAAGGGGGAGCCTAATCACATGAAATTGGCAAAAGCCAAAACGTGGACAGGGATCACGAGACAGCCTATTGACAAACACACAGCTCCGGTTAGGCAGTTCTAATGTGCACAGATAATGAGAGGCAGAACAGAGTTGAGCAGGTGCGGAGGATCCGCTGAAACGCAGCAAAGATTAAGAGAAGGCAAGAGGCGGAGACTAGAACAGGGCGAGTGCTGAGAGCTTGTTAATCAATTAGTAAGGTGCAGCTATACAATCCCTGGTGCTCATTAGTAAGTTAGCATTATCTACAATGTTAGTTCTGGTTAGTAACTTTAATAAAATAACAAACTGTTAGTACTTGTTAGTAAAATAGAAAAGCAAGGCGAAGGAAGCAAACAAGACTAGAAGGAATGGTTGGAAACCCAGAAACCATGAAATCACCTAAACATGTGACACGCAGTACTTGGGGAGAAGCTGTAGCTCAACACAAGACCAGACAGGGGAGACAAAGTGCAGTGCAGGGCATGAGCAAAACATGGACCAGAATATAACAGAAACATGGATATGGCAGGGAATACAAAACATGGCAATAACAAAAACATGGCAATGATCTAGATTAAACAGAACATGAGCAGAAACAGAACAGAACATGGCAGAATCATATGTTTTTGCTTCCGTTTGTTTAATTATTTATTTGTTTGTCTGTCTGTTAGCAGGATATCTCAAAAATAATTGCATAGATTTTAACCAAACTTTGCAGGATGTTAAAGTAGCACAAGAGGAAGTGATTAAATTTTTGGCATATCTAGGCCAAAGTTAAGCTGAGATATAGGCTAAAGTTCAAATCTAGCAGTGCTGGCGGAGGTATGGGCTCTCGTGAGTCCAGGGGCCTGTCTCACGAAGCTGGATTTCGGCTTAGCGAGGTAACTTCTGGATTAACCCTGGGTTTTCCGTTATCACGAAGGTGGTTTGCTTTTTTATCGGGTGCGTTGCCGGGGCAGCATACGCTGAACACCTAACCTGCTCCGGAGCAGGTTAAGTTCAGGATAAGAGCTCAGCAGGTATAAAAGCCCCACCTACTGACCCATCAATTCTCTTGGAAAATGGCCTGCCCATTTGATGAGAACCCAGTGGGTCTACGTGCACAACTTGTGCGAAGAGCGCTCAGGCGCGAAAGAGTGTTTCGCGACCGCTTTTGATTTGCCTGAACAATGTCTTTACGAGAGGTACAGGTTTTCCGCAGAAGGACTACATATATCTGTCAGCTGCTGGAGCCGTTCATTATTAATTCCACAATTCCATTGTGATCATCCGACTACAGAGACATTGTGAAGAAGTAAAGCCATGTGCATGTACATATACATATGCTACACGTATAAGATATAGTAAGCGTACTGACCACTTTGCAGTATGTTTTTTTACTTATTTTTTTATTTGCTCCCATGTTCTTTTTGCTCCACTGGGGTCGCATCTGAAATGATAAGGCCAAAATCACATGCCATAACGAAAAATTTCATAAACACATAAATTTATGGAACACACAAATGTTACTATAGTCAGATCTACTCGTGCTGTAATGGTGAGGAAGTAATATTATAATCCCACGAATTTACGCATTGTCACAGTCGGCGATTTTTTTGCCAGCACTCCTTGCGGCTTTTGGCAGCTGCAACCATGTTGCTTTTTGCCTGGATGATGGATTTATATTCCTCGTATTTATTGAAGATTAGGCAGTTGCTACGGGTACGGCAGTTTTCCAATGCATTTCAATGCAGAGAGGTACGGCAGTCCCAATTTCAAACCCTGCCCTAACCTAACCCTGACCCTAACTCTAACCCTAACCCTAACCCTGACCCCTAACCCTAACCATAATCCCTAATTCTTATCCCAATCCCTTCAAATCGACAGCTGTACCCATAAAACTGCCATATCTCTAGACACTGTGTTAAGATTATTGTCTGCTCCTCCATTGTGAAGTATGCGGCTCGGGAGGATTTTTCCATGTCTGCGATTGGTCGTATGCAGCAAACACCGCCCTTTTTATGTGAGCGCGCACAGATCTAGATTGGAAACTCCTGGGTTCACTTAACGAGTTGATAACCGGCTTCGTGAGACTGATAATCAAGACTGCGGATGTCTGGTTAAGTGCAGCTGGGTAACTGAGGGAAACCCTGGGTATGTTAATCCAGCTTCCAGAGACAGGCCCCAGCTCTAGCTGATTTTGTGTTTATATTTTTTGTATTTGTTTTGTCTAATCATCCACCTCTATACATATTCTGAATAAAGGCAACAGTATTGGTGAACAAATGTGCGCGCGCGTGTGTGTACGTGCATTATGTATTATCACTGGCATTTTAGTGGTGTCTTCACAGGGTTTTCCCTGGCTTTTTGAAGGTCTTAGGTGCTGATGAGCCGCGGTGGGGAGGGGGAGGACAGATGGACGCCTCCAACTACACATACCTGATCTCACAAAACTTTGGTTTGTGTGCTATTTTTCTATATGAATGCCTCAAACTGGAGCAAAATATTTTAATGAGCTATATTTGTCATGCATTCTAACACACATGCGACGGTGGCTGAATGATCACATCGACAAAATGCTGTGCGTCATGGCGCATGCCGTGCGTTCCTCATCATCCTTGCTAAAGTTGTTCATCAGCACTGTTTACCTTGATAGACCATGGAATGAAAGGGAGAAATATTACAAATTTTATTGCAAAATTTTACAGTCAAGTAGGCAAATAGTCTAATGTACAATATAAACATGACATCTCTCAGATCACTTGCCACTCTCACAGTAAAGAGAAGGTAAATAAACAGTCAGATAAAGCATTCTAAGCCATTCACAGCCCCTAGCACACCCAGTTCATTGCAATCAATCCCGTTCCCACAAGCACATCTTGTCACCAAATAAAATGCGCATAGTCTCACTCCCGGAGCACTGGGAATAGTACCCTGCTGGTACGCTGCACGAAAAACAGGCCTCATATTGTAAAGGGTTTAACACAAATATTTAATTCCCGAATAACATGTTTTGGGAGGATGCGTTTGATTTATTGTTCCTTGCCAAATTTTCAATCACTTGACCATTTAATGACAAATTTGTTGATTTGCAGTCCTTGGAAATTGTATATCTGTATTCAGTTGATTCTGATAAATAATTTTATTAAACAAACAAACACAGCATACAGAAGCTAATCTAACAGGAGGACTGTACAAACTACTGAAGGAAAAAGTGGTTGTGTGTGTGCGTCTGTCTGTGTGTGTGCCAGATGTGCGTGTGTGCTTGTAGAAACATTTTTTTTTATTTTGTCCCAATACAAGAAATGGCAGGAGATGTGCTGGCCGCTTCTGTGTTTTGCAATGTATAGGACTGCCGAAGCATGGCTGGATAACTCTGTTTAGCTTCAACGAATTACCGAGAGGTGGCTTCAGTTTATAAGCAATTCATATCACTAATCTAGCAACCATCTATATGGCAACAAGCGTATTAGTTGCAGCGTTAGAAAGTCAGCCAGTGAGAGCGCGATTATGCATGCAGTGGTACACAATCATTCAATGGCCAACTAGCTCAGTACAATAGGGAAACAGACACAATGTGATTTTACAATTACAGTACATCAGTAAGGGTCAATCTGATATGCTATTCAGTCTCAGAGGAAGAAAGCTGAACTGTATGACCAGCTGGAAAGTTCAGTCATCCTTACTGAAATTAATACAGCCTGTTTCTTCATGTGACCCATTGATCAATGCAGTCCTGGGGAGTATGTCTTGTGGGGATTTCAGCCAAGATGCAAATCCACAGTCCTGTGTACTTGTGGAGTAGTGTTGTCGTTCTGCTGTATCAATCACCAGAGAGTGATGTCCTTTCCTATTCGGTAAAGTTATTTAATGGATTGTGACCATGATTAACTAGAGGCAGCGCTGAGCATAGGGTAGCTAGTTAAATGATACTTGCTGTCCTGAACTTAGAGTTCCACAGAATTGTGAGCACGCCGGAGGTAGACCAGATAGAATTGCAGAGTACAGATTCCAGCGCCATCCTGTAGAAGAGTGGGGCCGAGGGCCTGGGTCCGAGAGAGAGGCCAAGAGAGAGATGGACAGTGGTTGCTCTCCTTTCCTAACGTGACCGGGGACAGGGAGTCTTGACACCTTTGCTGTGCGATGACAATGTGTTGTTTACGCAAGTGGCATCATCACATGTGCTGCCCGTTCTTAGAAAGTCACAGTTATATGGCAAAAGCACAGTGTTTCCTCGCGAGGTGAACATTCTGACAGTAAAATAAGCTATTTTGTTACGAGTGTGTGCTAGCTTATGAAGCTCTGGTGAAAAAGCAGAAAAATTTTGATTGTTTTTAAAGTCGAGCTGAAATGAAAAATGCCTTTTTAACCCTTTTAGATCACATCCCCGATCATATTGTGTATCTATTTAACAGTAGATGACTACAAAAAATCAATTTCTTTGTATTCTTATATCAAAATCCAATCATGTTTTTTTAATGTAAAACAAAATATTGCCTTGTGCTTACGTAAGCTAGAACCAACCAATTTCAACCAATAATATCATGACATCCACCCATCAATCAATCTTAAACTTTTAGCGGCACAGAGCTAAGATTCATTCGTTAGCTAGCTAGCATGGTACGTCTGTATGTCTTTGGGTGTTCGCCATCTCAAACTTTGTTTCGTTTCCCCAAAATACCGTGGCTACGGACCCTCTGGCTAAAATTTATTCACTTTGAGGAAAGCGGTATCTGTGACAGCTCCAGATTATGAGCAAGGCATTTGACAGTGGACTGCTTCACCAACTACATGGAGCATAGGATGGGCTTTGCCTCTCTCTCCCTGATGGATACTGCTGTCCCATGTTTGTTATGTCCCGCCCACTTTTCAACGGTCAAATCAAATTCTGCCCAACGTTATGTCCCACCTGTCTATGCTGTTTTGCTCGGAAATACGTCACGATACGGAAGTTAGATACTCTTGAAATGCCGTTTCAGCTCGATTTTAATGGAGAAACAGCATTTTTGGGATTGGGAGGACTTAATGGAGACTACTGACATCCATCTCTGCCAATATTGAAGGACACATGCTATATCCCTCTTGAAAATCAGTAACTCATACTGAGCTTCATGAGTCATAACAGTTGATTCGTAGTAAAAATAACTTATTTTATGATTTGACAGTGTAAAATTTGCTGAGCCACTTGAAAAGCCGCTTGGAGAACTTGGGGAGCCACTTGGAAAGCTATTCAGCGAGCCACTTGGACACCTATCTTGTTTGGCTCATAGACATTTGGTACTTTTGAATATCGCATTCAGATGTGGCACACCTGTGGTCAAGGAGTTTTTGCTCCAGGAAATGTATTGTTTTACCACCCAACCTTTTTTCAATTCTCAGTACTCAGTTTTTTTTTTTTTTTTAATAACAATTTCAATGCTGAATTTTCATGAAGATTTTTTTTGTGTTTGTGGCAGTTATGCTGTAGTAAGATTTTGTAAGCTGAATAAAAATATACTGAAGTAAGATGGTAATGTCTAGTTTCATGTAAATGATTTTTTCCCCTCTCTGCGACCCTGAAATCTTGAATTATAAAGCCTTAAATATGGTTACATATAAATTGAAGCCAGATTTGGCTTCTGCGCGAAGGGGTTAAACAATTTCCATTCAAACTTCATCTATATTCACTTTGGAGTGCATTTTACAGCCATTCATGAAATGGGCAACTATGTTGGTAAAGCCGCTGCCTTCCATGAATGCAGCTCTGCAATTGAACTCCAGCTGGCAACAGACTTCTTTGGGTGGAGCTTTCACCTCTTGGCTGACCTCTTGGCTGTGCTGTAGCGCTGTTCGTTGGTGTTCATTCTGCTTGAGTTGAGACAGAGGAAGACGTCTTCCGAATCTGAAGTTTTACTCTTGTTTAAACGGAGTTATCTGAAACTAATTTGTGTGTTCAGGCTCAAACAGTATTAGAGATTAGACAATTTGCTCCCCGAGGTATAACCTTTGTCGCATTAGGGGCAGGGAGAATCTTCCTCCATCATCTTTTTTTTTTCCTTTTTCCCCCACAACAACTCGGTGAGCAAACAGCCAAATTAAGTCGCTAATCTGGTCAAACAAAGGCGACGGGGGTTTTTGGGGTTTTTTTGAGGGGTTTCAGTCTCCCGGAGCAAGGTAAGGTAAAGTAAAATAAATTTAAACGCTAAATTTAAAGAATAAACTAAACGCTTAGTAATTGTCTAACTTAGTGAATTGTGTGATATACAAAGTAAGTGAGAGTTGTTTTCAAGGACTGAGGTACACTGTCGCCTGCTTTTTTCTGTAGCTGATTTAGCTACCGAACTATTATAAGCTCTCAACGCCAGGAATATATCAAATTACCGGATATCTAACTATCTGGCTTGGTTTCATACTTGGTCGCTTGCCTTTCATACAGTCTTCTAGCCAATAAATATTGACGTTCACGGGGTTTTTAGTCCCTTCGTTCTCTATCCTGACCGCATTATCGCATAAACGCATTTCCAAGCTTGAATATTAACGCTAACCGGGTTTTTTGTCTTTTTTCGCATTTTATTATCATCGAAGGGCTCTTCTGATTAAACACATTGCAAATTACGTTATCTTTGTATTTTCCTCCGGTTGCGGTGCCTTGATCAGCCGATTAAAGTTTAACTGCTTGTTTGAGTGCTCAGCGACAGCTTGTTGGGGAGATACTGTGTATAGTTCGCTCACGGGGGCACTTGTTTATTCGGTCCGTTTTAATTAAAGGGAACCAGGCTTAACTCTTATCTCGGTTACTCTTGGTTGTATTTGTGGCTGGCTAGCTAGATAGTTACTGTTTGCTTTTTGGCTGGGGATCTGAGATTTAGTATTTAGTCAATAGGACAGCAGTCACTTTTAGTCGTCCGTCCGGTTACCCTTGAATTTAAACGAAAGCTTTACGGAGTGCTCCGCCTCCTCCCTCCTCCAGTTTCTCCTGGGTGTAGTATAGCCAGTCTTTTATCTGGGTTCTCAGCTAAGCCCTCCGAGACTTTTGGGTTAGTATATTAATAGTACCGGTCTAGATAAATTCAAGTTGGCTTATTAGGAGTGCTTATTATCGATAGAGTTTCTCAATTTGGTATTTCATTTCTGTTCACTAAAACTAAGCCCGTTAAAAGAGGCTTATTATCCATTCACATAGTTTCCCCCACGGTTTCTATTGTGACTGCTGCTTAGGGCTTCTCAGGTTAATTAATAAATTGTGGTTCCTGAGCTTCTGTCTCGGCATTAGTAATTTTCTTTGTTATCTAGGGTGAGCGAGGTCATTAGGTAGGGGGTTCAAAATGTGGCCAAAACTATGTGACGGTTGCAGGATGATCGCACTTTTGGGTTTGTCTGTCACGGTGCCAGCTAATTGAGCATCTGGAGAGCAAGATCCTTGTTCTTCAGGGCCAGTTAATGCGGCATGACATAGTTCCATAATCAGTAGAGTTCCTAGAGGAACTAAGTAGTATGTCGTTTAGAGAAATGGTCTGTCGCCAAAGCAGGGTGGTGTGGGGACCCCAGAGCAGGCAGGGAGAGAAAAGTTGGGTGACGGTAGGACGTCAAGCGCAGGAAAGGGCGTGCACACCATACAGCGACAGCTCCTCCAGTGGTTGAGGTGTCCAACCGATTCCGCCCTTGCAGGAACTCGAATTGGCCCCTGACCCTGAGAGTGAGGGACTGATGAGCAGCAGGGCACCCTGTTGGCCTCTACCCCTCAGAAAAGAGAGTTATTGATAGTGGGGGACTCAATACTTAGAGGAATAGACAGTTTAGTCTGTTCAAGCGACAAGGAGTCTCAGACGGTGTGTTGCCTGCCTGGTGCCCAGGTAGGAGACCTCCTGGAGCGTCTTGGACAAGCTCCTGGCCAGAGCGGGGAGGTATCCAGTTGTCATGGTCCATGTTGGGACTAATGACATAGGTAAGGGTAGGTTTGAGGTTCTGCAAAGCAAATTTGTTGAATTAGCTGAAAAGCTTAGGAGCAGATCCTCCACGGTAGTGTTCTCCGGGATTCTACCGTACCACGTGCAAGCAGAGGGAAACAGAATTTTATCTGGAGGTTTAACACGTGGCTCACTGAACCTGGTGTAGGAAAGAGGGGTATAGGTTTATGGGGCACTGGAACTACTTCTGGGACAGGGGTGACCTGTTCAAGCCGGATGGGCTACACCTGAACCGGAGGGGTACCTTTGCACTGGGTCAGCGTATGTTGAGGGTAGCAGAGAGTTATTTAAACTAGGGACTTGGGGGGGCAGGGAGGTTAGAGAGTGTTACACAGAGGGAAACGAGACTGCCCTGATGGAAGCTGACAGCGTTACATGCACTATTGATGATATATTTTTAAAGCAAAAAAGCATGGTGAGGGGCTTTGAGCAGCAGGCGCATGGGAAATCGAAGGGGAAGAGCGTTCATGATAACCTGAAATGTTTTTATCTAAATGCAAGAAGCATTAAAATAAATTTCAAGAACTTGAGGCCGTTATGATTAGTGAAGGCTATGACATAGTTGGGATTACAGAGACATGGCTTAGTGAAGAGGATGGAGATGAATATAATGTAGAAGGTTATAAGCTCTTTAGGAAGGATAGATGTAATAGGCGAGGAGGGGGGTGTAGCACTCTATGTGAACGAAAACATAAATGTTCAGGAATTTCCTGAAATTGAATATTCCGTGCCTTGTGAAGATATCTGGGTCAGGCTCACTGGCAAACACGAGACTGGTTTAAACATAGGTGTATGCTATCGACCACCAGCTTTGGACAGTACAGTCAATGAAATGCTCCTTAAGAGGATTACGCAAGCTTGTGGAGGAGGAGGGACTATTATTATGGGAGACTTAAATTATCCTGGTATTGATTGGGAAATGGTGAAAGGACAGGGTAGGGGGAGGAAGAATTTCTAGATGTCATAAATGATAATTTTTTTTGGTGCAGTATGTCAATAAACCTACAAGAGAGAAGGCAATTTTAGATTTGCTGCTCTGTAATGACCCAGATAGAATTAGCAATGTTGAGGTACTGGAGCCACTTGGGACAAGTGATCACTCTACTATTAATTTTGAGGTTTCATGGGAAGTTAAAAAGGTGTCTCCAAAAACAAAAAATTTTTAATTTTAGGCGAGCAAACTTTGACAGGATGCGGTCATATCTAAGTGAAACAAAATGGGAGACACTCCTGGACTGTGAGTCTGTAAATGAGACGTGGGAAAGATTTAAGGGGTTTTACTTGATTCACAATGTAAATTCATTCCAAAGGTGTCCAAAAGTAAGCTGAAAAAAAGCAGAATCCTCAGTGGATGACAGCAGCTATTCGTAGGAGTTTGAGGGAAAAGAGGAATCTTTATAAGATGTACATAAAGGATAACAATGAGAACACTAAGGCTGAATACTGTAAAATGCGGGCTGTGGTCAAAAAAGAGCTGAGGAATGCTAGAAGACTGTATGAAAAGACAAATTGCAGAGGGGGCAAAAACTAACCCTAAGCGCTTCTTTCAGTACTGTAGCAGAAAAAAGGAAAGTCAAAGAGCAGGTTAAGTGCATAAAGAATAAAAATGGATCGCTGCTATATGATAATAAGGATATTGGGACACCTTAAACGGTTACTTTGTTGAGAATTTTACCTTAGAGCGGGTCTTTATTCGCCAGAGGGCTTGTCCAATGCTCAAGATTATTTAGCGGAAATTGAGGTTAGGGATAACGTCAGATTAGACAAGTTGCATCAACTAAAGGCAGATAAGGCGGCGGGTCCTGATGGCTTATATCCTAGAGTGCTCAGGGAAGTTAGTGAGATCATCTTTAAGCCGCTATCTGCCATCTTTAGACGGTCTTTAGAGACTGGAGAAATACCAAATGATTGGAAACAGGACAATATAATACCAATATATAAAAAGGGGGACCGTACTGAGCCAGGTAATTACAGGCCAGTCAGTTTAACTTGCATTGCGTGCAAAATATTGGAATCTATCATAAAAGATGAGCTGGACTTATTTCTTGAACGTAACAATATCTTGAGGGATAGCCAACATGGTTTTTCAGAAGGAAGGTCATGCCTGACAAACCTTCTGGAATTTTTTTTGAAGAGGCCACCAAGACTTATGACCAGAGCAGGGCTTATGACATCATATATTTGGATTTTCAGAAAGCATTTGACACAGTACTGCATAAGAGACTAATTTTTCAAATGAGCTCCATTGGAGTTACAGGTGGTATTCTGAAGTGGATTCATAACTGGTTGCAGGACAGAACACAAAGAGTGGTGGTCAGTGGTATATCATCTGAGCTAGGTAGGGTGGGGAGTGGCGTCCCCCAGGGATCGGTGTTGGGACCCCTGCTGTTCCTCATCTACATTAATGACCTTGATAGGAATATTGAGAGCAGATTAGTGAAATTTGCAGATGATACTAACTTGGGGGGCTTGGCAAATAGTTTAGAGTCCACTAAAGTGATTCAGGATGATTTGGATAGAATTCAGAATTGGGCAGAAATGTGGCAAATGAAATGTAATGTAGCGAAATGTAAAGTAGTACATGTAGGTAATAAAAACATTAGACGGGATTACTTCATGGGAGGTTTTAAACTGGAATGTGCTCCACAAGAGAAAGATCTGGGAGTGATTGTTGACCAAACCCTCACAGGCTCTAACCATTGTGCCGTAGCTGTTAAAAAAGCCAATCGGATGCTGGGATACATTGCCAAAAGTATTGAGTTCAAATCCAAGGAGGTGATGCTTCTTTTTGTACAACACATTTGTCAGACCACATCTAGAGTATTGTGTACAGTTCTGGGGACCATACTTTAAGAAAGACATAGAGGCTTTAGAGAAAGTTCAGAGAAGAGCCACAAGCTAATTCCGGTATTAAAGATGAAAGCTATGAGAAAAGGCTGAAGATCCTTAATCTCTTTAGTCTTAGGAAAAGGAGACTAAGGGGTGATTTGATTGAGGTCTTTAAATATGTTAAAGGGATTAACAAAGTAAATTATGTAGGATTCCTTCAACCAAGTGTTGTTAGCAGAACTCGGGGTCACAAATGGAAGCTGACTAAAGGTAAATTTAGCACTGATATTCGGAAATATTTCTTCACCCAAAGAGTAATTTCGGTGTGGAACAGCTTGCCTGACCATATTGTTGAGGCAGAGACCTTGGGAGTTTTCAAGAGCAGACTTGACTTAAAGCTAGATACCATTGAGTCATTGAGTATCTGAAGTGATATATTCACGATGGTACAAGGAAACTGGCGAGCCTAGTTGGGCTGAACGGCCTGTTCTCGCCATTCATGTTATGTTATGTTATTTTAAATGTGCACACATGGGTTTCCTCTGCATATTCCAGTTTCTTCCCACAGTCCATGTAGCACAGGGGCAAAAGATTAAAATTTCCCACAAGCTAATTCAGCCAGGTTTACAAAAATGTCAATAATACGTGTTATCCCTATCAAATAAATAAATTGCGTTCATATCTAATATATTTTTAAGTCACATCATTACTATGGTCAGAAAATATAGCCATACCAAAGCTTTGTTCAGCAACATCAGTGCTATCCAATCTAATGTTGTATTTATAGTGGTGCAGCGCTCCCAGCACCCTAACTGTAAGTGACTTTTGTCTCAGGATTACTCAAAGCATTATGTTTAACTAATGAATAACTTATGGTTGCCTTCTACAATAAGAAGTATGAGTTCCTTCATGAATTGTCATCTTAAGCATTTTAAATGATCGGTACATTCTTTACTGGAACAAAAGATGTCATATTCTTTGTGCAGTTTGAGACAGCATGCCCTTCCCAGCCAAATTTTGCACGCAGTAAATATTATTTTTAACGATCAGTATATTTAGAAAGGTATGATTATATCACTGGGAGGTGAAACCTGCATTAATATTTCTATCATAAAAATGACAGTTATCTGAAGCCAAGGCTGATCTCATTTTGTTCCAGAAATGGTGAGCATGTGGGGTCCTGGGCCACAAAAGCACTGACTTCCTGCAGAGTCTCTTCCGCATTCTAACATAGTTCATGTTTGGGAAAGCCTCATCCAGAAGCACCAGTACAGCTGTGTCTACATTTTCATCCAGCAATCGTTGCTGTACCATGTAGAATGCCTGTTTGAGAGTGCCATTGACAGCTCCATTGTTAGTCAACACAAATACTGTTTTCTTGCTTTTATATACTGCATTATGTAGATTCTCTATGCACGCAATACCAGGGACCCAATCCCTCTCTTCCAGGCAGAGTCTAAACCTCCTCATTCCCTTGTCCTCTAAATTTGCCACAAGCTCATTGTAAACCCAGTCTCTTACATGTACATTCTTTGTGTCAAACACAACAAAAGCATCATGCTGGCCTGAGTTGCTCTGTAGGGAGGAGTAACCTTTGTGTCCTGCCCAAGACACCTGGATGCAATACCAAAGGTCCCAGCCATAGAGCCTTTTGAGAAGGGGACCTACGGTCAACAGAAGGGTCAGTAGGAAGGAGAGAGAAAATCCAATACTGCCAAATATTTCTTGGCAGGATCGAGGATCTATTGAGAGCACATTCTTTCCTAACAGGGACTCTGGGAATCCACACTTAAAGTTGGTGGTGCGTTTGGGAATATGAATAAGAGTGTTCCTCAGAAAGTCTGGGAGCCAGGTGGTATCACAGCTACATACAAATGGGTTATCGTGGAGGGTCAACTTCTCAAGGTAGCCATGAAACTGTAATGGGAGACTCTGTACATCAAGGAGCTGCAGTTGGTTCTGACTCAAAAAGAGGGAGCGCAGTGAGGTAAATGATTGAAAGAAGACCTCAGGGAGCTGCCTGATCCTGTTGTGACTCAAATCTAGGATTACCAGGTTGGAATTAAATGTGATATCACTAGAAAGATGTGAAAGGGAATTCATACTCAAATTCAAATTGTAGAGGTTGGTCAGATTTGCAAGGTTCGCCCAAGGGAAATAACTCACTTGGTTGCCACTGACTTTCAGAGATCTAAGATTCTTAGGAAGGTTACCCAAGGCAGCAGGTGAGAAGTATGTGAGTCTGTTGCGAGAAATGTCCAAATATGTCAAGTTGGTGAGTTCTTTAAAAAAGCAAATATACTGGTCACCCTTGGCATCCCACATTATATCTAGGCGGTTGCCAGCAAAAAATAAATACTTGAGGGAGGAACTATTCAATTGTTTTGAGATAAGTATTCCAATGTTGTTGTCAGCTAGACTTAAGGCTTCCAGGAATGTCAGGTTTTTAATTAATTCAAAACGATGGTTCATGCCTTTCATATTAAAATGAAAAGCATTATTACTGAGGTCTAGTGCTTTAAGTGTGCTCCTCACTTCTTGAAAAGCACCATCATAGTACAAATCTATCCTGTTAAATGACAGATTCAAGTAGGTTAGATTCTTTAGGGGAACAAACTGATTTCCATTTAGTGACTCACTCAAATAATTATATGATAAATCCAAACAGAACACCCCCTCCATACCCTTTAGCGTGGTTTCCTTAAGATAAAGGATATTATTTAAGGACAGGTCAAAAAATAACATTCCATTGCAGTAGCGGGTGAAAAAGGTCTGCATTTCTGGATTCAGAAGTTTTTCCTCATCATTGCTATCTGATCCTAGATTAATCTGTTCTGCCTTCATAATTTCTGGAGGAATAATCATGACATCTGTCGGCGGCAGCCTTGGGTGATCTGACTGACAGAAATTAGAATTTTGGGAGTCTTTTAAAAAATCTAACTTGTTCTCAGATAGAATTATATGTTTCAAAGCCGTCATTTTCTCAAAAATATCTATTGAAGAAGAATGAATAAAATTCATCCGTAAATCAAATTTCTCTAAATGTTTAAGATTTATTAGTGGTTTGATCCCCTCCAAGGTCAATGTGTGGAAGAAGTAACCACTGAGGAGGAGGTTTTTCAAGGAAATCATTTTGCTGATGTGAGGGGAGAGGGTAAGATTACTGAAGGTTTTCAGGGGTTCATTATTATAAATCAAGTTAAGTGTTTTGACACTCTTTAGGCCTTTAAAGAAGGTGCCATTTCTGATTGTATAGGCCAGCAGATTATCAGAAAGGTCTAGATAGTCGAGGCTGCTCATGTTGCTGAAAAGCTCTTCAGGCAAGTCTCTGAGGGAGTTTCCTCTTAGACTAAGGAAGGTAATATTCACCTGGTTCTGGAAAGCTCTTGGATGCAACTTTAGGGCAGAATTGTTGGCACATGGAAAGCAACGCCGGGCTGCATGGTCGCAGCGCTGACAGTTCCACTGAAGGTTTAAGTTCTTTAGCTTTGTCAGGTTTGCAAACGCCAGCTCATTGATCTCACTAATTTTATTCTCTCTAAGATCCAGGCTTTCAAGTGAGGCAGGAAGTCCAAGGGGAACCTCAGTGATATTATTATATGCCAAGGTGAGATTCTGCAGTTTTGGTAAACCATGGAAGACTTTCTGATCAATGTAAAAGGACTGATTACACGGATTGGCATAGTAACAGTTTTTGGACAAGAATAGCTGTTGGAGTTTTGGAGTCCTTAAAGGCTCAGAGATATAGAACAGCATATTATACTCCATGCTCAAGATTTCCAGGCAGTCCGGTAATGCAGGGACTTGGATGAGACTGTTGCCAACCAGGTACAGCCTAGTCAGGTTCTTCAGGTCAATAAAGACACTGTGGTCTATCTGCATGTAACAGGGTGGTACACCCAGGGCCCTCAGCTTACCTGGAGGGCAGTTCCAGCTTATCTTGAGAACTTGCACTTGGGGAACTCCAGCAAAAGCCAAGCGCTTCAAGTTTTGGATATTATTCCGATCCAAATTCAAGGAAAGCACAGAGGATGACTGGAGGATTGATGGCACATCGGTCAAGTTTCTCTCGCTACAGTCCACCTTGGTTGAATCTGCGTTGTTTTCACAAGGAAAAAATATTGGGTTCGTAGCCCTCATGGATGGAAGCGAATGGCATATGCAGAGAAGAAGCACTGCTTTTGATACAGACACCTGGAAAAATGATAAAAGTTTACAAAGTGAACAGTGCAAAATGTACAATTTAAAAAATAAGCACAACAAAAAATGTATTTGATTCAGACCAATGTCATTCCATAATACACAGTGCCCATTTAGTCTTCTGTTCGTTTAGCTCCAGGCGAGGACAATTACCAGCAATTCATGCACAACAGTTCCTATTATTCACACATATTGACAAACAGATAACTAATACTTTTCTTTAATTTTGTGCATTTCAGGAGACCTCTGTAAGCAGAGCTTCAGCATGAAGTTGTACATATTTGACTTATTATTGACAATAAATAAACAAAAGAATTTGCTGGAAACAATGAGTATATTGTACTTATTATACACCAATCAGCTGTAAAATTATGACCAATAGCCTAATATTATATACAACGATCAGCTGTAACATTATGACCAACTGCCTAATATTATGAAGGTCCCACTTTTGCTGCCAAAACAGCCCTGACCCCGTTGAGGCATGGATTCCGCTAGATCTCTGAAGGTGTTCTGTGGTATCTGGCACTAAGACGCTTGCAGCAGATCCTTTAAACCCTGTTAGTTGTGAGGTGGGACCTCTATGGATCGGACTCATTTGTCCAGCAAATCCCACAGATGCTCGACTGCACCAAGATCTGGGGTATTGGAGGCCAAGTCTATGCCTTGAACTCGCGTTCTTCAAACCTTTCCCTGACGATTTTTTACAGGGTGGCAGGGCAAATTATGCTGCTGAAAGATGCCATTAAGGAATACCGTTTCCATAAAGGGGTGTACTTAGTCCGCAACAATGTTTAGGTTGGTGGTATGAATCAAAATAATAACCATATGCATGGCAGAACCCAAGGTTCCCCAGCAGAACAATGCTCAAAGCCTCAGAGTACCTCCACTGGCTTGCCCTCTTCCCATAGTGCATCCTGGTGCCATGTCTTTCCCAGGCAAGCGGTGCAAATGTACCCAGCCACCCACATGATGTACAAAAGAAAATGTGATTCATCAGACCACCTTCCTCCATTGCTCTGTGGTCCAGTTCTGAGGCTCAAATGCCCATTGTAGATGCTTTCAACAGTGGACAGGGGTCAGCTTGGGCAACCTGACCAGTCTGCGGCTGCGCAGCCCCATACACTACAAACTGCAATGCACTGTGTGGCCTGACACCTTTCTATCAGAACCAGCATGAACTTTGTAAGCAATTTGAGCTCCAGCACAGGTGCGGCCTAATGGATGGGCCAAACGGGCCTGTGACCGATTTCGCAAACAAGCAAAGTCCTCTCATCGCTAATTTTGTGATTCATGGAGACCATGCATCGTTCACAGGTCGCAAAGAATTCACTGAAATCAGTAAATCGCAATTGCATCGCCAAGCCTTTGCTAGATATTGGTGCGATTTCACAAAGTCCTCGTTAAATTTGGGCAATTGCAATCAGATCACTATCCCTTCATGAACTGGCTGTTTTAGGGGGAGCTTCTGACTGCTCGTAAAGTGTAGAGAGGCTTACAGAATGGCATTGTTTCTCGAACTGGAAGAGGAAGCTTGTGTTTTCACCCGCTAGGATCAACAAGATGGACGTTCTGAATGACACTAAGCTTCTGAAACGATTTCAGTTACCAAGATATTCATCCTTGAATTGATTGAAATTATTAAGAAGAATCTGTAAAGCCCAACTCAAAGGTCCAGTGATTTCCGTGCATTTGCAGGTGTTGTGTACACTTCGGTTTTGTTTCACAGGGAATTTCCTGTAAACGTGGGGATCTAATGGGCCAAAGCCAGGCATCAGTATCTCATGCAGTACAACGTGTATTTACTGCATAGACCAGGAAGGCACATCTTTTCTTCAAGCTCCCGCATGAACATGTTTGTCAATAAGAAATAAAGGAGGGGCATTTTGATGAACAGCGCCGGCGCATACCAATCATCATTAGTTATATTGATGGCAGCCTGATTGCTAGAGAGACCGTCCCAAAATTAAGACATTTTAATTTGTTGGAAGATGTAGCATGCGATTAATGGACAAGGGATCCGCGATCATGAGCTCAAAATCATCTATTTTTTTTGCCAAATGTTTCACCATCATACAAGCGACCACGACCCCATCTATGCTTGGACTGAACCGAGTTCTGTAGGCCTGTTGCAGCTATGTGCATCACTTATGAACACATTAAATGGGCGTGATGTGACAACACATTTGGCTCCAATACATTCTCATCCCAACTGTCATATAGTGACCCTACCTGACCAAGCATCGATAAACGACGCAAAAGGAAGCTTTTGGCATTTTTATTTGACGCTTAGGGTCAGGGGTTAGGGGGTGGGATTCTTTCTAAACTGGTTTCAAATAAGGACGCCCCTTTTACATCGTATATCGATGCTTGGTCAGGTAGCGTCAATATATGACCCATCGGGATGAGACTGGGCTCGAAAATTGCTTGGTCGCAATCACTTCGCTAAGCCCTCCCATCGCTATTTTTTTGTGAGGTCTTTGTGAAACTTGTCTCTGGGCCCTCCAACTTGCATAACTGGCCCATCCTGGGGTTCCCCCGGCAGTCCTCATGATCGTCATTGCCGAACATAATCCATCAGTAACAAGGAGAAAATTACTAGCAGTAGTTACAGTCGCGAAAGTAATTGTTTAATGACGAATAAAAATTCAATGACAAACAGCGGCATCACCAGGACAGGGTAATCAAGGCTGCAGCCCCGAAGGTTTTTTTCTTTAGCCCCCAAATAATTCTTCATTTGAGCATTTTGTCACTGCGTAACTGAGCATCAGTAAAAACAAGACAGCAGTGTTGTATTTCTGTATGAATGGAGGCAAGAAAGACCAATCATAGAGGGTTATTACAGAAAATTACATCCAAATACTAATTGGCTGACAAGTCTCTGTGGGGTTACTATGCCAAGTGCCGTTCTCACACAATCAGTCAGTGTGTGAAAATGAATACGCACAGATTTTTGACCTATATAACGGTTTAAGCAGGTACACAAACCTCTCGTGATGAACCAGGAAAACAAGGTGTGTCAATGTCTATATGAGTCCCAAGTTACGTGAGCGTGATGCGAGCAAAGCGTTAGTAATATAGCTAACTTACGGTGTGCTTCCCCTTGGCTTGCGACACCAAACTTGCCCAGTCTGGTGTTAGATATAGAATTTGGTAATGAAACCTATTTGAGCGTATGGTTGGAGGACAGGTTGGGTTTCCCATATGGGTAATTTCACAGTCCTGATGCTGCATTTGTCACACACAAACAAACACACACACACAAAAGTGAAAGTACTTTTAGGCTGTTTATCTTCTAATTAGGTAATGCGAAACATTATACAGACCCAGGGAAACAAAGAGGTGAGATAAAATCTGTCACACGTAAGGAAATATTGTGATATAAATCTCATATGAATATCGTTGTAAATCAGAAGTGTGTAATTTGGAGTTGATATTAGCCAAATATATGATCATTGAGCCATATTACAACATGATTCATGGCTAGAATATTGGTTACCATAGTAAATCAAATATTTTTCTGCAATTTCATCCATTGAGAAAATGTTTTCAAATTTTTGACAAGAGATGGGATATAATTTGTCAACCAGCTTCATGAAATTACACTTTTTTGATTATCGGCACTGAACTTTGCTCCTAAAATAAACTGGAGTGTTTAACCCTCTGTGCAGATGTAGAAGCCAGTGGAAATCGGGTTGCCTTATTTATGCATGCAGTTACACTATTCTATCAATAGATGGCACACCCGGATCAGTTATTGCAGAGCCGTATATAGAGAGAGTCTGGCCAACTCGAATCATGGGCGCCATGTTTGCTACCATCGGCAGATGATTCTACGGCTTAACCCTATGGGCCGGATACCATGGTCGCATAAAAATCGCTAGTTTTAAAATACTTAGAAGACTCGACATAACATGGCACTTTGCTTGTAGTATTATCAGGCTTCCTACACATGAACTCGAACATTGAGAATATTGTTCGTATACAAAGAGTTTGCTTAAAAGACGTTTTGTTAGCACAGGACCTACCTAGCGTTGTCTTCCGGGTTGTTGCCTTAGGTGAGTCCAGTGTTAAAAGCGGTATTTAAGTAAACTCCTTCTACACAAACAATGCTCGAGTTCATGTGTAGAGAGTCTGGTGATACTACGAGCAAAGTTTCATGTTGTCTTGGTGGTTTAAAAATAGCGATTTTGATGTGATCATAGCAGTGCCCGAGTGCTCCCATTCGAAAGCCAATTGACGAAAGGTTGCGTGTATTCGCGTCTTCGCATTGACTTTGAATGAAATCTGTCGTGCAAAAAATTCGTTTCGCGTCCAGTGTGAAATTGGCTTTATGGTGGCTGATAGTCTTGCAATTTCGGTAATACAGTTGTCACCTTAGCCAATGTTGTACTTGATTAAAAAAAACCGCTCTGCATTTCGTCATGCTATTAATATGTAGCTAAACTGAATACCAAGTGTAATGGAGTTAGTGCAATGCTTACAATGCCTGCGGATTAACTAATGTTTCCATCAAGGTGCTGACGGAAATTACATTTGTCTTCTATTAAATTGTGCTTCTCTGTTATGTGATAAACAGAACCTTACCCTCTTGGTGTACACCACAAAATTATGTGGCGTCTTCTTCTGCGCATAAGTGACGGCGTAAAATATAAATATGTCTCTATAATTTCAGCGCTTGTGTTGCTCGTCAAGCAGCACAGATTTGCATCAATTAGCTTACGAGGCTGCGAGAATCCATTCTATATTCTGAATGTTGCCACGGCTAAAGGGCGCTGTAAGGCAAGTTGCACAGCTGTGTAAAAATCCTAAGGACGGCGAAAATAAATGCTGCAAAGTCAGCGAAAGTTTTGGATTTACAATGCCATATCAATTATATAAATGTAGGCATTGATAATTCACCTTTTCATTATTATTTCTAATTATGGGTCATGTATTGGTCTTTGTCGCTCAGTTGATAAATTGTTTGATTGTTAATCAGGCCAGCTTAAATAAAAACAGCTTGCGGGCAGCCAAGCCGTAAAGGGAGAGCTTACTGAAGGCCCTCTGAAGAACTCCATGGCCTAGATGAATGGAAAGGAAACAACTGACATCACGAAAGAGAATAACTTACGCCACAAGCACCGCGGCACTGGAGTTTGATGGGATAATGCGTTCGAACTGCACACTCACCCACTATATAGGGCACTATGTAGTGAATGATCTACATTGAAAACAATATACAGAGTGAGTGAGCGAGTGGACAAGTGTGCATTCCGAACGCAGCCTTAGATTCCCCAAGTAAAAAATGTCTGCCTCCTGATATTGACGCTGATTTGAAGACTTGCTGGTTTTAAAATGCATCTCACTGGATCATTACCAAATGAAAATTTGTAAAACTATGCATTTTGGACACTTAAAGATTTCTACTTTCCGCTGAAATATACTTTGCCGAGGTGCTGTCTCCTCCTTTAAGTCCCATCCCTGTTTCCCAGGAATTGTATGAATTAAACTCCTCAGCCAAGCCTGATGTGCAGACTGCCTAATATACAGCGGAGAAATTAAGTATTGAACCTGTCAACATTTTTCTCAGTAAATATATTTCTAATGGGGCTATTGACATGAACTTTTCACCAGATGTCGGTAACAACCCAAGTACGGTAATCCACATGCACAAAGAAATCAAAACAAATAAGTCTATAAATTAAGTTATGTGCAACAAAGTGGAATGACACTTAAAAAGTATTGAACAAGGTTACTGAAATTTATTTAATACATAGTAGAAAGGCCTTTGTTGGTAATGACAGCTTCAAGGCGCCTCCTGTATGGAGAAACTAGACACATGAATGCTCAGGTGTGATTTTGGCCCATTCTTCCACACAAACTGTCTTCAAATCTTGAGGGTTCTGGGGGCCTTTTCCATGAACTCTGATCTTCAGTTCTTTCCATAGATATTCAATTGGATTCAAGTTGAGTGATTGACTAGGCCACTCTAACAGCTTTATTTTCTTTCACTGAAACTAATTGAGAGTTTCCTTGGCTGTGTGTTTGGGATCATTGTCTTGCTGAAATGTCCACCCTCATTTCATCCTCAGTATCCTGGTAGATGGCAGCAGATTCTTAACAATGTCTCGGTACATTTCTCCATTCATCCCTCCTTCAATTACATGAAGTCTGCTAGTACCATATGCTGAAAAAACAGCCCCACACCACGATGTTCCCACCTCCAAACTTCACTGTTGGTATGGTATTTTGGGGGTGATGTGCAGTGCCATCTGTCCTCCACACATGTTCTGTATATGACATCCAAATATTGTGCAGCAAGCTTTAAACGAGCTTCAACAGGCTTTTTCTTCAGCAATGGAGTCTTGCACAGTGAACGTGCATAGAGGCCATGGCGGTTGAGTGCATTACTTATTGTTTTCTTTGAAACAACTGTACCTGCTAATTCCAGGTTTCCACGAGTGGTCCTTGGCTCTTGGACAACTCTTCTGATTATTTTTTTGACTCCTCTGTCAGAAATCTTGCAAGGAGCACCTGGTCGTGGCCGGGTTATGGTGAAATTATATTATTTCCACTTCCGGATTACGGCCCCAGCGGTGCTCACTGGATCATTCAGAAGTTTAGAAATACGTCTGTAACTAATGCCATCAGTATGTTTTGCAACAATAAGGTTGCAAAGGTCTTGAGAGAGCTCTTTGCTTTTACCCATCATGAGATGCTTCTTGTGTGACACCTCAGTAATGAGAAACCTTTTTATAGGCCATCGATTAGGACTAAACCAGCTGACATTAATTTGCACTGATAGGGGGCAGGATTGCTTTCTAAATACTGACTGATTTCAGCTGGTTTCTTGCTTTCCATGCCTTTTTGCACCTCCTTTTCTTCATGTGTCCAATACTTATTCCCTGTGTCATTCCACTTTATTACACATAACTTAATTTATGGACTTATTTGTTTTCATTTCTTCGTATGTGTGGATTACTTGAGTTGTCACCGATATCTGGTGAAAATTTAATGTCAATAGCCTCATTAGAAATATATTTACTGAGAAAATGTTGATGCGTTCAATACTTATTTTCCCCGCTGTAGCTACTTACCCATTGTATCTATCCAACAGTTAATAAAAATGATCTCTTGTGACAGAAAATATCGTTGACTTTGTTGCAACCAGTTCAGCAATAGGCCAAAGGTATCTCAAATGAGTAATGAAAAAAGTCAGTTTTCTGAAGCAAAAATTCAACATGGTATTGATACTATATATATACTACTCAAAATTTGATAGGGATCATAGGAATTTTTTGTGAAATGACATGCAAATTTGGTAACTGCCACTGATGAACAATATATTGGATAAATGACCTGCAGTCAGACACAAAACACATTTGCACGTGCATTTCATGACATTAAATGAGCGTGCAGCCTCACACATTAAATGAGCGTGCGTCATAGGCGTGACCGTTTGGATTGGGCTCACGATCATGTCACATGGACACACAACGATTGGGCTCCAGTTCTCTTTACTGATGAGTCCCGATATTGCTTGGACTTTACTGACAGGAGGCAACGGGTGTGGCGAAGACAACATGAGCGATTTAATGATGCCTACATCAATGAACACGACCGTTATGGTGGCGGATCAATTATGGTCTGGGGAGGAATAAGCAGGAACGGCAGAACTGACCTGCATGTCATGGGGAGAGGGACGATGACAGGGGTACGGTACAGGGATGAGATCCTCAATGTGTACGAAAGACCATACGCTGGTGCTGTTGGCCCTGATTTCATCTTGATGGATGATAACGCCCGTCCCCATCGTGCTAGGGTGGTGAATCAATTCCTAGAGCAGGAGACAATTGTCCGCATGGACTGGCCAAACCCCGTGTGTGGAACATGCTGCAGACCTAAACCCCCATCGAAGCATGTGTTGGAACATTCTGCATCCGGTTCTGATTGACCATTTCGTCATTCAAGCTAGGGGAGGCCATACCTGTTATTGACATTAACTGTGGCACAACCCTGTTTTCACAACTCTAGAAAGAAAAGCTTTAATGTCATTAAATGCACTTGCAAATGTGTTTTGTGTCTGACTGCATGTCATTTATCCAATATATTGTTCATCAGTGGCAGTTACCAAATTTGCATGTCATTTCACAAAAAAATTCCTATGATCCCAATCAAATTTTGAGTAGTATATATATCATTCTAGAATCAATTACAGTCAAAAGCAGGGCCTGAAATTAACACATGACCACATGCCAAATGCGGGTAAATTTTGCAATTAGCGGGTGAAACTAACAATCTACCTGCCACGTTAGCAGATAGCCAATGAGCATATTGAGCAATTCATTAGTAATTGTTTGTTTGTCACTCTTGACCAACTTTTCAGACAAAGCAAAAATGTCCCGTCCAACTTTGGCTCAGTGGGAAAAAAATGAAAGAAATGCGTAATCTTAAATCTAGCATGATCCAGTCCGATAAAATGCTCAGTTTGCGGCTTTGTCCAGTTCATAGATAGTGAGTGGTCCATTTTGAAATGTTTATCTCGGCCGCAGTCGCGTTACCACAGGTTAATGCCTAGGCCCCATTGGGGAAAAAATCATCGGCGATCTGGAAATAGACAAATTTTCTCCCCGATGGCTCCCGATGCTCCCGATGTTTTTGCCAAAAAAAAGGGAGTAGTCGCATTAGAAATTGCACTTATTAGGCATCAGGGATGGTCCGGTGAACGTTCACTGATGCTTCGGCTATGGTCACAAAGCTTCTGGGAATGTCCCCCGCACAATACCCGTGAAACATCGGGGATGGCTCCCGATGCTCGGGAAAGCTCCGGAGTACCTTCGCAGATAATCGGCGAAGGTGCCCTGGAGCTTCCCCGAATTTGAAACATCATCGGGGGAATATCCCAGTAGATTAGGGGATGCATCGGTGAGTACTTACGAACCATCCCAGGTGCCTCGGGGAAGGGTTATTGGGGAGGTAGCTATATATTGTAGCGAGCTACAAGGTGCAACCAGCCTCTATAATTATCAAACAGTTTGGATGGGAATTCAGTACGAGACGCCAAGCAGGGTTTGGGAAAGAACTTTTTTTTACTCAAAAATCTTTTAACCTCCCTGTGCACTCCCTGTAACTCATCCCACCACAAAAACTGATATCACCGAATGAAACCTTTCTTTTTTTTAACCACTCGCATTCACTCCACTTACTCCTGCCTCGAGTTACTTTGAACATTGTTTCCCCCTCTCATATTCCCCCTCTAGCCTTTATTTTTACGATTTAATTTCCTTAATTTTTTCTCTTAATTTTAAAATGCTGTAGTGGAGCTGAACACAACTAATTTATTTTGGTCTAACTCTCCCTTGCTAGAGTGTCAGTGTTATGTTTGCCCTTTAGCCGGTGTGGTCTCTAGTAAGACAGTTGTTGAGGTATTAGCTGCAAAAGAGGAAAAGTTCTAGACAGCAAGGGAATCTTTCTGTTTTTTCCTCTTTCTGGGCACCGTCTGGTGCCAATTCTGTTTATCTCGGTTTCCGAGATTTTTTTCCCTTTCTATTCATTCTGTCGAGCTCGCTTTGCTTCCTTGCACTCGGACGAGTTCTAGGTCCGTTGGAAGTGCGAGTCTTTCTCTTATTTTATTTGTTAGTCTCTCTCTCTATCTGCGAGACTTCCTTTAATTCCGGCCGCTGCGTTTGGCGTCTCAACACACCAACCATCACAGGAATAGATTCACAAGTAAAAATGTCTGCCCCTGATATTGAAGCCAATTTGAAGACTGGCTGGTTTTAAAATGCGTTGCAGTGGATTGATACCAAATTAAAATTTGCATTTTAGACACTTCAAGAATTCTACTTTCCGCTGAAATATACATTGCCGAGGTGAGGTCTCCTCCTTTAATGTGGCTAATAACTTCACAGCACTTTAATGTGTATTCTAAACAAGTTCAAGAACAATGCTTGTGCATTTTCTGTGCCTTCACCTTTATTTTTAGGCCAAAAAGAATTGGCTGGTAAGAAGCCTGTGTGGCCAGTGGATTTTTAAATCCACCTACCACGGTGCTGGTGGCTGAATAAGTTAACTTCAGGCCCTGGTCATAAGATATTACAAACGTGTGATTCCCTACCATTGAATTACAAGTACATTCACCCGGTGACAAATTCATTTGTTCCTCACAACCTCATACTATTCGTCACTGATATCCTATTTCTCTAATGCTTCCTCAGGCTTATCTGCATAAAGCACAGTTACAGTTCACGCTCACCTGAACTATAACCTGGTAATTATATAATAATTGACACATTTTTATCCAATTCCAGGCAGTATAAACTTTCTGCAGTAATTGAAAGACTTTGATTGGGCCCTCAGAAAAGTATTAAAACCCTTGCATAATAGCAAGTTAGGTTGTATTCTCTGAACTGCACGCAACTGAATGACCTGAGCACACAGGAAAAAAAATAGGACCAAGGGTCCTGTAGCTTACCGGCAAGCAATCTTATAGTGATGATACAAGTTATGAAAATTTCATGTGAAGTTTGACTTTAGAATCATTAAAGGTCAATTACAAGGTCACTAAATAAAAGTTCACATACATTTATAAGACCTCTTATATGTCTGTTATACAATCCTGAACTCTGAAGCAGTTTTTGTGAGACAAGTCATTGAAAATTCAATATTCCAACTGTGAACTTTAAAGGTCACAGAAGGTTGAGTTGAGGCCACCAAATGAACTTCGTACATGACTTTCTAAAAGTCTGTAACACAAACCTAGGCTCCATCTGTGACCATTTTAGTGATAGAAGTCGTCGAATTTTCACAAGGTCACATTTGACCTTTGAAGGTCAAAATGAAGGTCACCAAATGAGAGTTCAAACATGACTTCCTATATGTCTCTAATACAAACCTACAGTTGAGGACAAAATTATTAGCCCCCCTACAAAAATGTCATTGTTTTAAAAGTATTTCCCAAGTGCTTTTAAACAGAGCAACACATTTTTAACACAGCTTTTTTAGACATCCTAGTTTTATTTTGGATGCTTACATTATTTTAGTTTGCACACAGAAATTAAAATATTCCACAAAAAACAAAAACTACCAGGGTCAAAATTATTAGCCCCCTGGATCCTAATAGTCAATTGCGTATCCTTTTTGCTGGATAACAGCCTGCAGTCGTTTGTATGAGGGGCCGTACAAGACATAATTCATTCTGGCCCTCTCAAACACATACATTCTCCTTCTCACACACATACATTCTCCTTCCACACATATACATTCTCCTTCTCACACACATACATTCTCCTTCCACACACATAAATGCTCCTTCTCACACACATACATTCTCCTTCTCACACACACATACATTCTCCTTTCACTCACATACATTCTCCTTCTCTCACACACACACGCACATACATTCTCCTTCTCACACACATACATTCTCCTTCTCACACAAATATATTCTCCTTCCACACATATACATTCTCCTTCTCACACACATACATTCTCCTTCCACACACATACATGCTCCTTCTCACACACACATACATTCTCCTTCCACTCACATACATTCTCCTCTCACACACACACGCACATACATTCTCCTTCTCACACACATACATTCTCCTTTCACGCACATATATTTTCACTCTCGCATGCACATACATTCTCGAGAGAGAAGAATACATGTGTGCGAGAAAAGAATACAGGTGTGTGAGAGGAGTATCTATGTGTGTGAGAGTAGAATATATGTGTGTAAGAGGAAAATATATATGTGTGTGTGTGAGAGAAAGTATAGTGGAAAAGGAAGTAGTTAAGTTGAAAAGGAAGGCAACTCATTTATTTTTGCTGTGATTGGCTGTTCAGGTGGGACTGGGTGGGACTCCCTCAAAAATACTTTTGTGAAAGGATGCCATTTTTTCTCTCGCATGCAACATCCATTAGCTACGCAGCCGGCAAACAATCTAGCGACTGATAAGCCAGTGTTGGTAAATGAGAGGCCGTCGGTGGTAAATGAGAAGCCGGCTATTAATTCTCCAAGGCTTGTAACTCATTGGATTTGCTACTGGCTTGGCTGGTCATTGGCCACTAGCATTCCTCGGTAGCAGCTCATTGGATTTAAGACTGACTCAGCTGGTCACTCACTTACCTAGGCTGGTAACCCATGTGCATAGCCTGGCAACCCACTGGATTTGCGACTTTTTAAAAATTGTTTCTAAATTAAATTTGCAATTTCTGTCTACCGGCTGTTGTTCAATTCAAGCGAATGACTGGACAAAAGCAACAACGAGATTCATAAGTGGCTTGTAAAAATATATAACACGTGACTTTAAAAAAACATTAAAACCATTAAAACCAAAACAAAAATCCGAGTTTATAATTCTTTAAGTAGTCAACTAATTATATTACCACATTCACTTCTGTCTTAAGATTTGAATGACGAGGCAAAAGAGATTGCAATAGATGGCGCTAATGCCAAAATAATACGGATCAATTTCTTGTTTTCTATAGGCTACTTTTTGGTGAGAGGCAATGATTAATCAAGATTGATGCAAACCTGCTGGTGTGTTATTTGAAAATTGCCACACTAAAAATATGATCACCAAAATCAATGCATGTCTGTAAATAGGAAGCTATAATCATTAAAAGAGATCGCTAACACCATTCACGTTTCTTACAAAGCATGCAATCTTAAATGCTTTATTAGCTGCTACTGCCATGTTAGTAAAGTTGGTAACGTAGCTATTTTGTATCCTTCACAGCTATGCCCTATCAGCCTGATGGCTCATCTTATTAGCTACAGAACTAATCTTATAACATATGTATTTTAGCTGCCAAGCTATTAGCAAATTAATGAGCTAATTCACTCTTTATACAAGCTAGCTTAACTACATAGCTAGTTATGTTAGAAATCGTAACGCATGGGTGGGTAACACTTTACAGTGCTATTCCGCAGTAGCTTATTTGTGTCTATTAGGTACTGTAAAAATGATTAATTTTCAACTGACTTGGTTGTATAGCGGTCTGACTTGGGACATCGGGAAAAAAACATTTTTGCACTATGGGTTCCCTTGTCTCAAAGTGAATGGGCATTTTGAATGGGTTCGTTTGAAATTTTGTTTCCGAATCTCATCCCCATACAGTGGCCGGTGTTGCAGTGTGCAGCTGTCAGCTAGTGCCAAAAAGGCAAGACTGACAGTGTTGAAGCTCCCGCCACGCCTGACCTACGGAGGAATAGCCTAATTAATTAAAAATGCAAATATATTTAAAAATATATGAAATTTTAAATTATAAACGTTAAATAACATTGTCAGGGTGCGCAAAGTTCTTGAAACTCATTGAAAACCTGGAAAAATGAAATAATTCCAGTATTGGAAAATCCTGCAAAACGTAAAAAAGTCCTGGAAAATCAGATGTTTATGTCTCGGGGTAAAAATTGCCCAATATCTCTGCCGATCTCCACGAAAATCGGTGCTGGAAATGCGAGCGGGAGGATGATTAAATTAAGGAGGGCTGCCAAACGAGTTTGTAAAAATGCAGGAAATAAAGTTTCTGTCGTTCCAAGCACTGCTGTCTCCAAACCTCTAATTAATAGTCACGATACAATATGTGTGTGTGTGTGTGTGTGTGTGTGTTGCCTTATTTTTCCTTCCAAAGATACCCTGTATAAATTCTTCCAAAAAGGATTCTTTAAAAACAAAGGGATCTTGATGAAGCCATTTGCCACCCTAAGAACCACTTTGGAAGACTAAAAGAAAAAGGATGCTTTGGCAAATGGCAGAACCCCATATATCCGTGAAGAACCCTACTGGAACACTCTTTTCTGAGAGCAATATACATCGTACACATAATGCATTACCGACAGAATATTACTGCTGTTTGCTTCAAATATAATAACTGGATTAATCAAATGAAAATTTTAAACCTTATCAAATGACACAGTGAACCAGTAGGTTTGCATCAATCTTGATTAATCATTGCCCCTCACCAAAAAGGAGCCTACAGAAAACAAGAAATTGATCCGTATTATTTTGGCATTAGCGCCATCTATTGCAATCTCTTTTGCCTCATCATTGAAAGACAGAATTGAAAGTGGTAATAATTAGTTGACTACTTAAAGAATTACAAACTCGGATTTTTGTTTTGATTTTAATGTTTCTTTTAAAGTCACGTGTAGGGGAGACCGGGTCTAGTTGTTACACTTTTTCTTTTAACGGCTGTAGAATTGACATTATTAGGTTTTTGTAATCAATATGCACTGTAAAGGTAGAAAGTTTATTAGACTACATGACTGATCTGCAGCAACCCCTATTTTCTGCGCATGCATAATGCTGGTGAGGAAAAAATAGACCCCTGTCACTTGTAACAGACTACCCCATATATAGGGTTGTTTGTTACAGGAGGGGTAATTTGTTGCAGGTTGTGGGGCATTTTGTTACACTAAGAATTTGCTAAGTGAGACATGTTTCCCGCTTAAGTAGGCAAGTTAAGGGGGATGCCTTACTACTATTATCCCACGAAGCCACAGTAAGGAGCCTCTTGAGTCATTCTCTAATGGCATTGCCCCGTTTCGTTATTTGTTTGTAATTTCAAGGCATCTTTCTGAAATACAAAAAAATAGAAAGTCATTCAGTGAGGTAATTTGATCTTGCCCAAGTTGTTACAGATTTTGGGGCAAGTTCTTACAGTAACAACTCGGGTGTATCAACTAGTCCATCAGCAACCCTTCGCCATTCTCCCGACATTTTGAAATGTTCCACTGCAATCTTTACATGGGTGTGTCATGACACAGTGGCTAATGTCTTCCTCTCTCATAATCCAGAAAATCTTGGGTATGTATCTATTACACTTGATGTAAATCGAAATCTCCCCAACACAAAGAAAGATACTTTTTCGAGCATTTTTCTGAAACACTAACCCGCGACTAACTTTCAACGTACGTCCTTCTGTCACGTGAAGACGCGGGTCACCTTCACGGAGCAGCAGGAAAAATTAGAGTGCCGTCTGTGTTTTATTATCGGAACTATTTAGAATGTAACAACATGGACGTGTAACAACTAGACCCGGTCTCCCCTATATATTTTTTATTACACAAGCCACTTATGAATCTTGTCGTTGCTTTTGTCCAGTCATTCGCTTGAATTGAACAATTGCCGGTAGACTGAAATTGCAAACGAGATCCCACGTTAATTTAGAAACAATTTTTTAAAAAGTCGCAAATCCAATGGATTGCCACGATAGGTCTGTGGGTTACCAGCCTAGGTACGTGAGTGACCAGCCGAAGTCGCAAATCCAGTGGATTGCCACACTAGGTCAGTGGCTTACCAGCCTAGGTACGTGAGTGAACAGCCGAGTCAGTCGCAAATCCAATGGATTGCCACGCTAGGTTTGAGGGTTTCCAGCTAGGTACGTGAGTGACTAGCCGAGTCACTCACAAATCCAATGAGCTGCTACCGAGGAATGCTAGTGGCCCGCGGAGGAATGCCAATGACCAGCCAAGCCAGTGGCAAATCCAATGAGTTATGAGCCTCGGAGAATTAATAGCCAGCTTCTCATTTACCACCGCCGGCCTCTCATTTACCAATGCTGGCTTATCAGTCGCTAGATTGTTTGCCGGCTGCGTAATGGATGTCGCATGCGAGAGAAAAAATGGCGTCCTTTCACAAAAGTATTTTTGAGGGAGTCCCACCCAGTCCCACCTGAACAGCCAATCACAGCACAAATAAATGAGTTGCCTTCCTTTTCCACTAAACTACTTCCTTTTCCACTATACTTTCTCTCACACACACATATATTCTCCTCTTACACACATATATTCTACTCTCACACACATATATACTCCTCTCACACACCTGTATTCTTTTCTCGCACACATGTATTCTTCTCTCGCGAGAATGTATGTGTGTGCGAGAGTGAAGATATATGTGCGTGAAAGGAGAATGTATGTATGTGTGTGTGTGTGTGAGAGAAGGAGAATGTATGTGTGTGTGTGTGTGAGAGAAGGAGAATGTATGCGTGTGGAAAGAAAATGTATGTGTGTGTGAGAAGGAGAATGTATGTGTGTGTGAGGAGAATGTATGTGTGTGAGAAGGAGAATGTATGTGTGTGAAAGGAGAATGTATGTGTGTGGAAGGAGAATGTGTGTGAGAAAGGAGAATGTATGTGTGTGAGAAGGAGAATGTATGTGTGTGGGAAGGAGAATGTATGTGTGTGAGAAGGAGAATGTATGTGTGTGTGGAAAGAGAATGTATGTGTGTGAGAAGGAGAATGTATGTGTGTGAGAAGGAGAATGTATGTGTGAGAAGGAGAATGTATGTGTGAGAGAAGGAGAATGTATGTGTGTGAGAAGGAAAATGTATGTGTGTGGAAGGAGAATGTATGTGTGTGGAAGGAGAATGTATGTGTGTGAGAAGAAGAAAGTATGTGTGGGAGAAGGAGAATGTATGTGCGTGTGGAAGGAGAATGTATGTGTGTGGAAGGAGAATGTATGTGTGTGAAGGAGAATGTATGTGTGGGAGAAGGAGAATGTATGTGTGTGTGGAAGGAGAATGTCTGTGTGTGAGTAGGAGAATGTATGTGTGTGAGAGGGTTAATGTATGTGTTTGCGAGGGCCAGAATGAATTATGTCTTGTACGGCCCCTCATACATTTTCTGTAGTTTTCAACAAGTCTGTGACACTTCTTTTGAGGAATCCCAGCCCATTCTTCTTTGGCAAATCTCTCAAGCTCCTCCAGATTTGATGGCCCTCTGGCATGGATGTTCTTCTTTAGGTCACCCCACATATTTTCTATGGGATTTAAGTCAGGGCTTAGTGCAGGCCATTCAGTTACATTCACTTTGGTCTTCTGGAGATAGTTCTTCACCAAGAGAGACGTATGTTTTGGAGCGTTGTTTTCCTGGAAGATGAAGCGACGACCCAGACCCAGTTTTACTGCTGACTGCTTAAGGTTTTCTTTCAAAATCTCCACATATCTTTCTTTGTTCATGATTCCTTCCACCTTGACAAGCGTTCCAGTTCCAGTTCCAGATGCACTGAAGCATCCCCACAGCATAATACTCCCACCACCGTGTTTCACAGTGGGGACGGTGTTCTTTGGGTTATATGCCTCTCCCTTTTTTCTCCAAACATAAGCAGTGTATCTACAGCCAAAGAGCTTCCAGTATGCATAATCTTTCTCCAGGTTGTCCTGAGCACACTTAAGTCTGGCTTGAAGGTGTCTCTTCTTCAAAAGTGGAGTTTTTCTTGGTCTGCAACCTCGCAGTCCATTCCTGTGCAGAGCTCTGGTGATTGTCTTCTTAGAGACTACGATTCCCGACGTGGCCAAGTCATTCACCAGTGTCTTGGCAGTTGTTCCGGGGTCTTTATACACATCTCTCACTAGTTTTCTTTCTAGGGCCTTTGAAATCTTTTGCTTCCTACCTCTGCAGGCTTGTTCTGTACTGTGTGGCTGTCTTTGAATTTCTGGATTATACTTCTCACTCCAGTTCTTGACACTTGGAAACGCTTGGATAGCTTTGCATATCCTTCTCCTGCTTTGCGTGCATCAATAATTCTTTTTCTCAAGTCCAAACTGATTTCTTTAGTTTTCGGCATGGTGCTTTCTCAATTGACAGCTCAATGACCCATACTGAGGCTTTTATACCATGTTTTAACTTAATTGTTGAGTGATATCACCTGATTCACCTGATCACCTTTAAGCACATCACCTGTGAAGTTAAAGCACATCATTGCACAAAAGTGGTTCGTGCAATGACTTAATAAATGGTCATTTCTTAAAGGGGGCTAATAATAATGTCCCTGGTCTTTTTAGTTTTTTTAAAATAATTCTGTTTTGGTGTACAAATATAAATAATTTGTGCCTTCTAATGAAAACCAGTATGTTCAGAAATGCTATTTTGAAAATTCCTTGCTCTGTTAAAAAAGTACTAGGGAAGATCTTGAAGAAACTTCAAATTTCATAGGGGGGCTAATTATTTTGGCCTCGACTGTACGCTCTATCTGTAACGATTTTTGTGATATAAGTCACTGACATTTCCCTGTAAAGTTTGACCTTAAAATATCATCAAAGGTCCAGTTAAAGGTCACCAAATGAAAGTTCATATATGAATTCCTACAAGTGTTCAATGCACATACGTTCTCCATCTTCAATATTTTCAAGCCTAGAAGCCTTTGAAAATTGTATCACTTTGCTTGACCTGAAGTCTGACCTTTCAAGGTTGACTGAGGTCAACTTTAACATAGCCAAAATATAGGTTATATATGACTTCCTATATGTTGATAATACAAACCTAATCTCTATGTGCAACCATTTAATGTCCTCAAGCCATTTTGCCCATTCTCCATTAGACAAAATGTTAAAGTACAGCTCCCCCACTAGACCTACTTCCGTCAATTCAATCAAAATGGCACTCGCACTATACATCAAGTGTAACAAGATGAGTTGATTGCCAGATTAAAAAAAAAAAGATATCAGTTTTTGAGAAATAATTTTTTGAAAGTCCCATCTTTTAACATTGTTAATATTTTCCTTGACCTCGAGTTTGACCTTTCAAAGTCATTTGTAGTCAAATTTAACATTGCCAAAATATAGGTCATATGTGACTTTCTATATGCCGATAATACAAACATAATCTCTATCTGCAACCATTTAGCTTCCACAGGCCATTTTGTCCACTCTCAATAAGGCACAATGTTAAAGTACAGCACCCCAGTAGACCACTTCCATCAATTCAATCAAAATGGCACTCGCTCTGTACATCAAGTGTACCAAGGTGAGTTCATTGCCAGATTTAGAAAAAGGTTATCAAGCAGTTTTTGAGAAATAATTTTGTAAAATTTCAAGTCCTATCTTTTAAAATTGTTTATATTTTCCTTGACCTTGAGTTTGACCTTTCAAAGTCATCTGAGATCAAATTTAACATTGCCAAAATATAGGTCATATAATGCTTCATATACCGGTATGTCGAAAATACAAGCTTAATCTCTATCTGCAACCATTTGGCTTCCACAGGCCATTTTGCATATTCTCCATAAGACCCAATGTTAAAGTACAGCACCCCCACTAGACCTACTTCCGTCGATTCAATCAAAATGGTGCTTGCACTGTACATTGAGGTTACCGAGGTAAGTTGATTGCCTGATTTCTAAAAAAAAAAAAATTATCAGGCAGTTTTTGAGAAATAATGTTACATTTTCTAAGTCCTATCTTTAACATTGGGACCAAAATTTCAAGGGCCCATAAAACGGACAAAAATGATTCAATCAAACATCTGAAGGAAAAAAAAAAACGTCTGGAGATATGGTCTTGTCGAATGTTATGGCAAATTTACATGAAAATTCATCAGGCCAAAAAAAAAAAAAAAAAAAATAAAAAATGTTCTGGATGACAGACGGTGGATGATGGACACCAAACCACAACAATAGCTTATCGGCCCATAGGGCCGGTAAGCTAAAAAAAATTTTAAAGCCAACCTTGAAGTGGCTAGGTTACATTTACATGATGGCAGTTTCATTCTGACATGGATAATGGGTGTTATTCTGTATGGAAAAAGATAAAATGATCCGCAAACCAAAAAAGGTCCCGTCAAAAAGACATTTATTAAGGTAACGTTTCGAGCCTGTGGGCTCCTCTTCAGACTCACAAAATACAAGTGAGGACATCGTGGTCTTAAATACCCACAAGTCAGTGCCACAGCAATCAGTGCAATTAACAGCAGCTGCACAGAGTAGTCAAAAAGATATCAAATATTACAACAATCAAGTATTAAAAAAAAAATTAATTACAGTGCAGAATTAAGTATATAGTATATACTATCTATACTATATAAACACAATGTAATTCTAAATGCTGCAAGTGTCTTGTCTCAGTTAAGCCATATTCCCCCTCTCTATGAAGCTTAAATCTTGAATTATGAAGCATTAAATAGGGAGACGCATAAACAGCCATTTGGCTTCTACGCAAAGGGGTTAAATCCCTCTGATAAAAATGGCTATGCATTACATGATATTTAATAACCCATAGTTTAAATTATGCTTATTTTGTGAAATTTTCTGGTGAGAAAACCAAGCCAAGGTGACAATAAGTTTTAAATGATCAAAATCAAGACTGTGGTGAATCAATACACTGGTAATTGGGCTTCTGAACGTAGTTGTTCAAGTTCTTCATTCATTGTTCCTCACTAAGGTTGCGAGGGGCCTGGGCCAGGACTACTTCATGGAAGGTAAAAAACTGGAAAGTGCTCCACATGAAAAATATCTGGGAGTGATTGTTGACCAAACCCTTACAGGTTCTAGCCATTGTGCCATAGCAGTGAAAAAGGCTAACGGGATGCTGGGATATATAGCCAGAAGTATTGTGTATAAATTAAAGTGCCTACACAGCAAAAATTTTTGGCATAATTACAAAATATATTACCTGAAATACATGATTCCAAAATTGAGAGGTCCACGACAGAAACTGTCAATTTTAGAAGCACTGAAAGTTTGGTAATTTTAGTTCGAAAATAGTACTTGAATCACATGGTCAAAATACCACGTTACTTTACGCAGTGACATTAGTTTGTTCGCAAAACATCAGGGTCACTATGGCCCTTAGTTGAAAAAAAGTGTGTTGAGGAGGAAGATATTGTACAGCTGGTGCTCCTAACAAGCAAAGCTGCCAAAATACGTCTTACACTCCGATATAAGAATGCACCAGTTTCCAAATCATCCGGTTTTGAGGGCAAAATGGGTGCGGTTTGTTCGTATAGACCCAACCGGTTCAACATCATCAAGAGCTCAGCGCAAAGGCCGCGCCCCTTTTTGGGGGAAAACAATCGCGCTTATGCATTCAAATCAATGAGAAATGAGCGCGTAAACTGAGCAGTAAAATGCCCAAAAGTTGTTGTGTGCCGGGTTGCACCTCAAATAAAATGACCAGTCCGGACCTCAGGTTCCTTCTCCTACCTGGAAAAGGGAAAAATCCTAAAAGGAGAGCTTTATGGCTTCAAGCTATCCAGAGAGAGGATAAGCAGGGGAACCTATGGGATCCATTATCTTCCCAAGTTAATGTGTGTGGGAAACACTTCATTTATTAGGGTATCGAGAAAGTTCAGGTTCGGGCAAGGTAGCAAAATAATCGCTGGACATATCAATAGGCCTAAATCGAGAAATGAATGTAAATAGGAAATTAAGTTAAATAAATCTGATAAATTTTACACCTAAAAACACATCAAATTACATTATGGTGACTATGGTCAATGGGATCTGAGGTTTTCTATCCCCCAAAAAGGGGTGCGGCCTTGACTTTTGGCGAAGTACCCGGATGTGCTGGTTGGGTCTATGTGAGGAGCTGCAGGGTGAAGTTACCTTCAGCCATCGACTTCCAGGCTGATCAGCCTGTCTGGCTGCGTAAAATATAATTTGAAATGTGAATCGATAGATTTGTTGCTTTATTTATGACACAATGAGACATTTTAATGGCAGAAAAAATGGATTCTACGGTGCATTTACAGTATAAAATGTTTAAGAATAAACCAACATCGCAAGCAAACAGAAGGCTATTAAACAGCAAAAACTTTCAGCCTTCAAAATGTAAAAAGTGCCTTGCAAAATGAGTTATCTCCCTACCACATGACCAGATGAAATAGTAAAGGCCGTTCACACGTGAGACGCCTTCCATATACCATTTGGAAAAGTGGCCGAGAGCGTCAGCTAATCGTAAATGGAATCTCCATGAGCGTGGTTTGGTTAGGGGTGGTATCTCCTAGGTCGGGAAGCTTTAGATCCTTGCTCCCCACGCAATGTATATATCAGTGTATCTCAAATGTATTTTCTTTCCGTATGGGTAATCTGCCAGTTTTTGCATTCAGTGAGGTTGATTTTGCTAATCCGGACATTCTTTTGTGAGTAAACAATGATAAATAGCTTTCCAAAGGCATAAGTACTGATCAGGAGGTGCAAATGTCCTTGCAATCACCAGACTCATCTGGTTCTCCTGCTGGCAGTTCGCCTGTTCACGTCAGAAAAAAATAGGCATGTTCATTCATTGGATCACGTGTGACCCGTGGCTTGGAGATAAAAGGAGAAACATGAACACTCATGGAGCCCCCGTCCCTTAAAAATGACTTGTTCATTCCACTGTTCATGCCTGAACCGTGAAAAGTGAACTGAAACCCAGCTTTATGCAATAAGGTAATTTATCACAAAACTGCAGTATTTTTCCCACAGCCCAGACCATGACATATTTTTGATATGACCCTAGGGTAATATCATTTTTGCGAAAATTTCATTGGGTGACAGCATGGGGGAACGCTCTGCGTTACATCATACTGTTAATATTTAGCCAAACTGAACACCAAGTGTAACGTTAGGTAAATCGGTATGACTCAGCGCTATAGCAAGCTCGCTAGGTCCCACTCACATTAATAAGTTCACGATAATTAGCTAGTTAGCTAGCGTGTACGTTATGTTTTAATAACCAGTATGTAACAGTAGTATGTTAGCTAGCAAGCTAACGTTTGCTAGCTACTCAGTTAACTGAATTTATAAACTGTTGCTGGTTCAGCCACGAATGTCTATGACTCACTGACTGGCTCTGTTAGCAGAAGGATGGAGTTAGTGCAAACAAACAATGGGCGCTAACGGAAATTACATTTTTTTTTTCTATCAAATTACGCATTTCAGTTATGTGATAAACAGAATCTTATACTCTTGTTCGTGTCATTAGAAAGTTATTAAACTTGTTGGGTAAATTTTGGGTTTGTTTATAACTCTCATATGACACGCCCACTCACGTAAGATCCTCTATAGTACAATTTTAATATGCAGCTCATTAGCAATAGCCCGAATAGCTATTTCTGAAATAATATGGCTTAAAAGTGTAAATAATCCATGGGTAGAGTAGTTAAGAAAAATTAGCAACTCCTTAAAATTCTGAGATTGCAATTGTGGCGGTAACAAAAGTCAGCAGACACAGTGGGTCCCCAGGACTTAATTTGGGAACTCGTGTTCTAAATGTATGGATGTATTGGTTTAACCACCACAAAGAATAATAAATAGGAAGGATACCGTTTCATTTTCACACGATTCGAGCAATGCCTGTGTGTGATGCGTGTAATTGATACAAACTGTCGCGGGATAATAATAAGTTATCTCAGCATCAAAACTGTTTTAATCAAAGATTTATGAAGTGTCAAAGTGTCATTGTCATCAACCTACCATGCCAGTTGCCTTCCACAGCATGATACAAGTCACTTCTATTTTAGCAAAACCATACATTGGAAATCATCCAAGGGAGGCAAACAGTATTAACATCTGTAATTAAAAACCCCAGCCAAAATTAGGTTGGCCCATCCACCATGGAAATCCTGGCGCTGTGCCTGCTACAGTAGCTCTATTGTTGGATTGGACCACACGGGCAAGGCTTCGCTCCCCACACGTATCAGTGAGCTGTGGCTGCCTGTGAACCTGTCGCCAGTTCATCAGTTTTCCTTTCTCGGACCACTTTAGGTAGGCACTGACTGCTACAAACTGGGAGCACCCCACAAGAACTGGAGTTTTTGGAGATGCTCTGACCCTGTCGTCTAGCCATCACAATTTGGACCCTGTTAGAGTCACTCACATCCTTGCCCTTGTCCATTTTTCCTGCTTCCAACACATCAACTTCGAGGATGAAATATTCACTGCCTAATAAATACCATCAACTGACAGGTGCCATGTAACAAGATAATCAATGTTATTCACTTCACTTGTCAGTGGTCATATTGTAATGGCTGGTCGATGTATAGTTGTATGCAAGTGAATTAAGATGTAAGTAAATAAATCTTACCATGTTTTTTTTTCTTTCTTAAACCAAGTTTGCCAGCATCCTGTGAGGTCTCTAAGACTTACTGCGTGAATCTGGACTGCTCTTTCATTTCCAGAATTCAGCATTAAATCCGTTGGACTACCAAAACAATGACGCAGCTTTAAAGCTATGTAAACCTGGAAGCTTGAGAACCAATTAGACACACATCAATGCACAACTGTTTGAAGTTCACTGTTAAGAAGGAAATGAAACTTAGTGGTGGTCCTTAAGCAATCACTGACATTTAGCATGTCTTCAATGCATGATTTGACACTCCAAGCCCCACCTCCCACCCACCCACCCATCCACACACACACACACACACACATTTCTCTGCCTGTTTTATGAACACTTCTTCTATAGGCTATGAACAGAAAATACTTCCTCAAAAACTTATTCAGAGGAACTTCGCATAATGGGCACCAAGCAGACCCAAAGGCAGTCACAGATAACTGTTCATGAGCTTCCTCCATAAGCAAATACCCGTGGCAAGTGGTAGCAATTAAAATAATGAAAATATTGCAACAATGCATATGTGAAAAGGAGAAAAATGCATTGTACCCACCTACGTCATACATGGCCAACATCTGTGTTTCTGCAAATCAATGGCGCTGAGGAAGAACCATTTTAAACACACATTTTTGAAGCCCTCCTGCAGACATTCCAAACATGATCATTTAAAGGCCATTTAAGTCAAACAGAGGGTCATGACCAATGAGTGTACACCCCTCCCAATTCTTTTTTTTTTTTTTTTTTTTTAATTTGGCATCTCCAATCCCCCCCGAATCTGGAATATCCAATTAGGGTACTATGTACAAGTATTTAGGCTTTTTCCCATATGCGGCCCCCTTTTGCCAACTGAGGAGAGTGTACACAGCTCGCGGCTCTCCTCTGAAGCACGCACCCGTTAGCCACTGCATCTTATACATTCACTGGTTGAGGCTTCACAAGCTCAGAAAGAGGGCGGAGGATACCCAAAAATGTGTAAACTCAGAATCTTCCTTATGAGCGCCCGTCTGGTCAGCAGGAGGTGCCTAGGGGAACTTCTAATCTACAAACCCTTCCCAGCAGACCCTTCCCAATTTGCATCGCTGTAGCGCATTGGCCAATTGAGCGCTGCTTCTGAAGGGAGCTGCCGACCACTGCTGGTTGGTACAAGGCGGGGATGGAGCCCGCGTCGTGATGGTCACTTCTGCTTTGCAACGCGATGTTTTTTCCGAGTGAGCCATCCGGCAGCCCCCAATTCTTTAGACAACACAGAACACCAAGTTACAGCCTTGCGACCTTAAACAAGCCAAGAGCACTTCCCTTTTTTTCATTTATTTGTTTTTTATTCTATTTTGTTTTTTTTTTGTGACCCTGAGTGCCACCCAAGATTTTAGCCATATTACTCTTGTTTTTAGGAGCAGTGATAACCTTTTCAGAGGTATTTGATAACTGAGCTTCACTACCCCTGACAATATTCATGTTTGGTCTCAATGGAAGAGACTAAATCCATGAATTTCTATATAAAAATGCCATACCGCTCAGCTCTGCTCCTAATAACATAAGCATTTTAATACAGGAATGGCCAGATTAACACCCTAAAGCCCAACGTCCACCTAGTGGTGACACTGGCATAATTGCGCATAATTGCTTTCAAGTTGTTCTTGTTTAAGAGCCATTGTCTGTAAGGTTCAGGCAAGTGGTGATAGTCACCTTCTTCAATTTTGCTGAAACTTTGGTGGTTTTATATCCCTACCCTAACTAGAAAATTCCCCAAATTTTTTGGCCCTACCTGCACTGGTTTGGGTTTGAGGGGTCAATCAAGTGCAAGCCCAAATAGGGCCTAAAATGCCAAATTACCAAACTTTAATTTTTGGGTTGCTCTTATTCACTGCGCAAACTTTATCCCAAAGTAAAAGTTGGAAAATTGAATTATAGGAGGGATGGTAAATGGAAAGAGCGATTTTTGGCCTGGGATCTTCTTCGCGCAACATATAGGGGGCGCTCCAATATGGCCGCAATCCATTTTCATCACTAGTTTGCACCCCTTTTACTCTGTGCGCGATCAGTGCCCCAGAACTTTTACAGCTGCACCACACTGGTATGTAGTTAGACTATCCATTACAGGTGAGAAAAAGTTGGGATAGTGTATGCACACACCAATAGGTGGCGCCAAACATGGCAAAATGGTAAAATTTGACGCATTTCAGCGCCACCTGGTGGTGTGCGCAATCGACCGACAGGGCAAAGGTTTGTTGCATAATGAAGTATGGAGATCACCCTTTTAGTTTATGAAAGCCATTTTTTGGGATAAGGACTACTGTCGATAATAGGTGGCGCTTTACTAACAGATGTACTGGTACACGTGTAAAGCAATATCCGCTGAAATTTCCTCGTGATTGGTAAAGTTATGAAATGCGCAGCCACTATCCCAAGGATATGTTTTCATGAATTACAGTTGCATGAAAAAGTATGTGATCCCTTTGGAATTACCTTGATTTCTGCATAAATTGGTCATAAATGTGATCTGATCTTCATCTAAGTCACAACAATAGACAAACACAGTCTTCTTCAACTAATACCTCAAACAATTACACGTTTTCATGTTTTTATTGAACACAAAATGTAAACATTCACAGTGCAGGATGGAAAAAGTATGTGAACCTTTGGATTTAATAACTGGTTGACCCTCCTTTGGCAGCAATAACCTCAACCAAACGTTTCCTGTAGTTGCAGATCAGACCTGCACAACGGTCAGGAGGAATTTTGGACCATCCCTCTTTACAAAACTGTTTCAGTTCAGCAATATTCTTGGGATGTCTGATGTGAATCGCTCTCTTGAGGTCATGCCACAGCATCTCAATTGGGTTGAGGTCAGGACTCTGACTGGGCCACTCCAGAGGGCGAATTTTCTTCTGTTGAAGCCATTCTGTTGTTGATTTACTTTATCTGTGCTTTGGGTCATTGTCCTGTTGCATCACCCATCCTCTATTGAGCTTCAATTGGCAGACAGATGGTTTTAAGTTCTCCTGCAAAATGTCTTGTTAAACTTGGGAATTAATTTTTCCATCGATGATAGCAATCCGTCTAGGCCCTGAGGCAGCAAAGCAACCCCAAACCATGATGCCCCCTCCACCATACTTCACAGTTGGGATGAGGTTTTGATGTTGATGTGCTGTGCCTTTTTTCTCCACACATAGCATTGTGTGTTCCTTCCAAACAACTCAACTTTGGTTTCATCTGTCCACAGATTATTTTGCCAGTAGTGCTGTGGAACATCCAGGTGCTCTTTTGCAAAGTGTAACAGTGTTTTTTTTTGGACAGCAGTGGCTTCCTTTGTGGTGTCCTCCCATGAACTCCATTCTTATTTAATGTTTTACTTAAAGTAGATTTGTCAACAGAGATGTTAGAATGTCCCAGAGATTTCTGTAAGTCTTTAACTGACACCCAAGGATTTTTATTTATCTCATTGAGCATTCTGCACTGTGCTCTTGCAGTCAACTTTACAGGACGGCCACTCCTAGGGAGAGTAGCAACAGTGATGAACTGTCTCCATTTAGAGACATTCTGTCTTACCGTGGACTGATGAACATCAAGGCTTTTAGAGATACTTTTGTAACCCTTTCCAGCTTTATGCAAGTCAACAATTCTTAATCGTAGGTCTTCTGAGAGCTCTTTTGTGCAAGGCATGGTTCACATCAGGCAATGCCTCTTGAGAATAGGAAACTCAAAACTGGTGTGTGTTTTTATAGGGCAGGGCAGCTTTAACCAACACCTCCTATCTCGTCACATTGATTGGACCCCAGGTTGGCTGACTCCTGACTCCGATTAGCTCTTGGAGAAGGCATTAACCTAGGGGTTCACATACTTTTTCCACCCTGCACTGTGAATGTTTACATGTTGTGTTCAATAAAAACATGAAAACATATAATTGTTTGTGAAGTATTAGTTTAAGAAGACTGTGTTTGTCTATTGTTGTGACTTAGATGATGATCAGATCACATTTTATGACCAACTTATACAGAAATCCAGGTAATTCCAAAGGGTTCACATACTTCTTCTCGCAACTGTATGCCTTTAGCCTTCATCAATGAAATTCCAATGACAAAAATCATGGGATATTCTTTGCGCGTGTCAATATCAGCTGCTATAGGTGCATTTCGATGGTGTGTCCTAGTAGAACAGGCCCTGTGATGGACTTGACCTTATTTCATTTATGATGATTGATTTTTCAGTCATCTCTGGCATATGTGTGGTTTCATTAGTTACATCAATTATTGATTGAGGGCACCACTAGTACTTCCTGTTTACTCCATTATTTCAGACTATTGAAAAGCCACTTTTTCAATCTGAGGTTTTATTCAGAATCATCCACATATGTGATTGCCCATTTTTAAGTGGTTCAGAACAAAATTTTACAAACGAACAACAATCTCATATGCTCCATTCAACTCTTCATGTTCCACGGAAGTAGCATTTTAGCACCCCTTGTATTGACTTGCGCAGTCATGATCCCATTGTTCCCTTTGCAATAACTGCAAGTTGAAGGGTGAAGGACATCTCATACAAAAGTATTTCCTTGGGATTTTCACTGCGCATTTCAGCTGGACCAATCATGAGCTATTTTGAGTGGATATTGTTTTACACGTGTACCAGTACATCTGTTAGTAAAGCGCCACCCATTATTGACAGCATTCCTTATCCCAAGAAATGGCTTTCATAAACTAAAAGGGTGACCTCTATACTTCATTATGCAACAAACCTTTCCCCTGTCGGTCGACCGCACACACCACCAGGTGGCGCTGAAATACGTCAAATTTTACCATTTCGCCATGTTCGGCACCACCTATTGGTGTGCGCATGCACTATCCCAACTTTTTCTCACCTGTAATGGATAGTCTAACTACATACCAGTGTGGTGCAGCTGTAAAATTTCTGGGGCACTGATCGCGCACAGAGTATAAGGGGTGCAAACTAGTGACGAAAATGGATTGCGGCCATATTGGAGCGCCCCCTGTATGTTGTGCGAAGAAGATCCCAGGCCAAAAATCGCTCTTTTGACTGACCATCCCCCCATAATTCAATTTTCCAACTTACACTTTGGGATAAAGTTTGCGCAGTGAATAAGAGCAACCCAAAAATCAAATTTTGGTAATTTGGCATTTTAGGCCCTATTTGGGCCTGCACTTGATTGACCCCTCAAACCCAAACCGGTGCAGGTAGGGCCAAAAAATTTGGGGAATTTTCTAGTTAGGGTAGGGACATAAAACCACCAAAGTTTCAGCAAAATTGAAGAAGGTGACTATCACCACCTGCCTGAACTTTACAGACAATGGCTCTTAAGATGGCTTGATTAGTAATCAGACTATTCATTTACTTGGTAGTGAATCCCAGGAAGAGTTTCATCGAATCAAGGCGCGCATTTCTGCAATCAGGCGTTGGATAGATTGGGCTCATACTTGCAAACTGATATGAAGTATCATTGAGCTTACCATGCACAGTCAGGTTGAGCAGTGGAAAGGGAAAATAGCACATTGATGGCCAAATCGGCAAAAGTAAGCAAACAGACCTGTCATGGATAAAGACGCTTCTAATCGTATTAATGTATAAGCACAATCGCACAATAAAAACATATTTGTCACCTTTTGAAATCCTAACAGGGCGGCCAATGAGGACAGGAATGGAACTGTGGAGACAAGGGCTGTCATGAATATTCCATATTCGAATACATATTGATTTTTTTATCAATAGAACGAACCACCGAACGGGCTATTTAGGCTCATTCTGACAGCCCTAATGGAGACGCTCGCTGATGAATGTAATGGAAACTCAAATGATGAAATATTGTGTTGCATTAACCAGAGAATATAGGTCTGTGTATTCCAGGTGAAAGCGGCCAAGCCAGAACTGGCACGAGGTCAGCTACACACGCTCCAGCCAGGTGACTGGATGGCGGAGGATTTTGGAAGGAAAAGGTGAAACCAGCCCAGTTGGAAGGGACCATACCAGGTTCTGCTGACAACACCCACGGCACTGAAAGTGGCTGAGAGGAGTTCTGGGATCCACGCCAGCCAATGTAAAAGCACCTGTGCCACCAAAGGAGGGAGGGGAGCCCACAGACGAGGCTCCGGCGATGATTCAGCCAAAGAGGGTGGCGGAGGCTCAAGCTTCTAGCTCTGCTTTGCCCTCACATGCTAGGCATTATGGGATTGAAGTGGGGTCTCCCCATCTTGCCTTGCACATTAACAGATAAAGTGTAGCAGATGAGCTGCTTAAAGTTTGGTTGAATATGTGAAGTTGCATCATACTATATTAATATGCAAAAATGCACGACATCGCATAGTCCTGAACAATCCAGTAGGATTGCATGTTGCTTAATAAATTAGTTGGCTAACCAAGCTAGCTTGCACATTATAATTATTAGCAATTCAGTCAAAGCCTCATGAAGGCTCGATGCCACCAACAGTTACGCAAGCGATGTTTGTTTCGTGTTTCTGGCTCAGTTGAAGTGTACCGTACCAACGTTACCTGTGCATACCGTTATTTCACATCTGCTGTAGCCGGCTGGCTAGTTAGCTATCGAGTTACATGAAAATGGTGGTGCTGAGCTGCCCGTCTTTCACGTAGCTCTGTAGCTATTCAGCTAGCTAGCTATTTTAGATGTAAAATTATGCAGGCAGGGTAGGAATAATTTAGGCATTGTCTCTACTATCTAAGTCACATTCTCTAGACAGATCCTGACTTTATAAGCGGCACTTCAGCCGCGTTTCATCATACTTGATTAATGTGCAAAAAGACACCACATCGCAGGGTCCTATACAATCCAGTGAGATTGTACTTTGCTGTTGACACAAAAGAGGCAGAACGGAGTCAAAGGCAGTAATGAGTATCAGTGTGTGCATTAAACTTCATAACAACAACTACATGAATTTTTTCCGTACGGTATGATAGCACAAGTGTAGCATGTGATTCAAATTTTATTGTTGTTTGGCCTCGACACTCGATACAATTTCATAGAGCATCCTCTAAGTTATTTCCCACACACTTCTCTGGCAGTTCAGCACCTCTGACATGCTCACTTCGGTATAATACACACTCCTCATACTGTCAGGGCAGGTCTTACTAACAAAAGAAGACAAAAAACAAGATCTTTTCAACTAGAGCAGTGACTCATCAGATAATGTCGCTCTGGCTGGAGAACAAAGCCCCACTGCTCCCTGACTGGGCCTCATGGACACACAACCCTGATCTTTCCTGTTCTCAATCGTAGGTTTCCTCTTCTGCAACGGAGGATGGACCAGCTGCTTAAATAACTGTCACCAGATTAAATGGGGTTTTGAGTCTTTTCCATTCATCTTGACAGCAGTGAGGTGGTTTTTAGCTTGGGCCCTAAGTGTAGAAGATCATCATTTACTGAGATTGGGCCAAAATATGTTCATTAGCCCAAGGTTTTTGCACAGCTCCACTTAATGATGTTGAAGAAGCTGTCAGGAGAATGGAAGCTATGCATGAAATGCCACAAAAATATCCTTAAATATTGTCTTAAGCTGAGCTTAGAACTGCCATTTGTTCAATAATTTTTCTGTGTTGTATTGTCATGGAATGAGAAAAGGAGGGAGCTGTAATGGAAAATCACCATTGCTCATTTGTTTTCAGTGTGAAGTGTTCAAGATCACAGTGGGTTGCTTTGTGTTCTGCTTGAGACATTGTATTCTGTTTAATGGAGAAGCATTAGGGTACGGAATGTGTCTTCTTGTCAGTGGAAGATACTGAGAAGTAGAGATCAAGCGTCACAATGAAGGTATGTGCTCGTGTGTATGTGACACTGAGTATGTAACAAACAACATGCCCCCCCCAAAAAGCACTTTGGGGAGGTGGTCTCCCTGATTTCTTAATGAATTGGGTGACACTCTCCATTCTTTATTATATTGCTGCAATATCTAACTAGAAAATTCTGCAAGAAATTTTGGAAGTGCCACGGGATGCTGCGTGGATATGAGGGAGCCCTGCATGGTAGCTGGGCTCCAGATTCATTGATAGCTCCATTACAACCTCATTCAGTGGTATGGGAACTAATCAGAGCCGATGAGGACAAGGAGAGAACACAGCAATTGGATAATAGAAGTTAATATGTGTTTGTGCTGTGGCATCACAGGGGCCTGCAGTTGCATGTAATGTATTGCTTATGGCACTCGTATTGATTCCGAAACAAACGATGGATTTGGAAATGAGGTCACATCAACCATCTGAAAAATTATCTCAAATGATTATTATAGTCTCAAATGATTAAATTATCTTACTCTTATTACCTCCGCCAATGAAGTTGGGGCGGAGGTTATGTTTTCACCCGTTTGTTTGTTTGTTTGTCTGTCTGTCTGTCTGTGAACAACATAACTCAAAAAGTAATGCACGGATTTGTCTGAAATTTTGTGGGTGCATTGCTATTACATCAAGGATGGACACCATTGATTTTGACCGCAATCAGTGAAACAATATAGCCGCCACAGCAGCCATCTTGAAATCGTATGACACCCAATAACTCTACTTTGCTCCCACTCATGAAGATTTGGATTGTGCTGCCTTGGCAGAGGTTTGCACTCTACGAGTGCCTCTAGTTATCTCATTGCTTTTTGGTTAATTAACTAAGGGTGTCTTTTATTCACTGTAATTTGAGCTTTCTTTGACAGGCATGATAAGTGACTGTTTTTGCGCGGATCAGTGTCAAGCGTGTTCCAAGTGTGTTGCTTGCAAACAACTGTACATCTTGAAACTCAATTTGAGTTGCTGTGAGATGAAGTGTGCCCATCAAGTTCAAAGGAGCTCATGAAGGCCTGTAATTACTGAGGACTGTGAGATCAACAGAGGATTTTTTTAAGAATTGGGATGACCATGGCATTCTTCTGTGACAGAGGAACTTGCCCAGACAGGGTATCTGCAGGTTTCAGCAAGTCAAATTTAAGACTTTTTAAGACCTTTTTAATGCCACCTTGAATGAAATTTAAGACCGAAAAATCTATAAATATAGGCAATGGTTGGGGGATCCCGCTGTATTACAATCCAAGCATAGCATGTGTGTCACTCAATGAGACTCATTCAAGTTTACTTTTTGTCCATTAAGTGAACATGAAGTGATACTCGGTGCTCTCTGGTTCAATAGCTGTATGTACAAGTGCAGTTATTTGGTCGGAAACATCCAACAAAAAAAAGACACATACATGAACACATACATGGCATGAGCCTCAGTTGTGTGGCCTTAATCTCCAGTTCTGCCTTTATACACAAGGATAATCAATACAAACAAAAAATATGGTACATTTGGTCAAACAGTAGTGTGCTCTGTGGTTCACTGTACTGAGCAGGCCTGCATCATGACATTGCCAAAATCTGCAAAAATGCATACAAAGTTAACAATTAGTCATTGAAAAAAAAAAAAAACATATTACTTACTTTGAAGTGGTGCAGTAAATCCTGAGCTGTTGATTGAGCCCAAGTAACGTGAATGCACTTGATTTCCGACCCAATATCGTACGGGCACGTCGAGTTGCTTATTAGTGGCGTGGTTCAATGTCTCGTCGAACATTAAAACAAAAAAAGACTTGCTGACGCTGCAGATTAGCTCGCTTCTGATCAAAGGTGCTAGTCCAAAACGAGTTATATACAGGGCTGGGTATCATTTCAATTTAATCGATTCCGGTTCTGTTTCCGATTGTGCTTATCGAATCTCGGTTCCAATTCCAGTTCTTTTTTTTTTTTTTTTTTGGAGAGAAAAACAAATATTTCATTAACAAAAAATAGCCTCTTTATTCTGTGCTCATTTATTAAATAATTATAAACTGTGACAACTGTTTGCTTCAGTTATAAAAATATTTCTGTGGTAATTTCTGAATAGCAGACTGCTGCTATGCATAACACACCGTTGCTGTGCTGTGCACGCAGTTCGCAGCATGGCCGCATCCCAATCAGCGTTTCACTGTTGTGTCCCGCAGTGCGCTGGGGATACCAAATTGCACTTTGATCTTATTTTTCATCGTTTTCCGGAAGATCATCTTCGTAAGGACAGATGAAGAGCCAGAAATACATGTGTATAATGATCGCCATATACATTCCCAGTGGTTCTATTTATCGTGGCATTACCGGTGGCCTGATAAGGTCATGACTGAGAGTATTAGATGCTGTTTATCACAAAACTGAATCGCGCAATTTAACGGAAAACCAAAGTAATTTCCGTGAGCTCCAGAATAGTATGGCTATCATTCTACATTGCGGTCAAGCCATCACTTTCGCGTTCGAAGTAGCTTCGGTTTGTATACTGATCACTTTCACGTCAAGAGTTGAGCTATGGGAGAAGTAACGTTACCACAGTTCAGTGAGAGAGAGAAATATGGCACAAATGCCAAATCACGGTTTTCCCCACTGTCAGCTGAGTGGCTGACTAACGTTAACTCGTTAGAAAACAAACTGCTGTTACATAATGGTTATGGAAAGGTCTGCGAGCACACTAGTTAAGTAACCTTAACTTCGTTATGAGAGTGGCAAGCCTGCTACAGTGCTAAGCCATACCGATTTAACCAACATTACACTTAGCATTCAGTTTGGCTAAATATAACGGCATGAGTTAACACGGAGCGATTTTTTTCCCCCTCAGACTGGCAGACAAATATTTCCGTAAAAGTGATACGTACCTAAGGTAATATCAAATATATGCCACGAGTTGGGCTATGGAAAAAGTGCTATAGTTATGTGAGGAAGAAAAATCTGGAACAAATAGCAAATCACGGTTCTCTTCTAGGGGCAAGCCACAGCAAACACCATGTAAACAAAGCCGGCGATGCAGTTGCGCGTTGGACAAAATTGATTATTTACGAAGCATGCAAACAGAAGCGAATCCTCCTGTTTAGACGACGTACTCCGTAAAAAAAAAAAAAAAAATCACGGGACATTAGGTCCGCGTACTGATAGCAGGTCCTGCCAAATCTTTTCTCACTGTAGTTCATTTCGGACCGCGATTGAATTAATAAATTTGGAACCGATAAGCAGATTAAATAGTCCTGCCCCGACAAATTTAAGACCTTTGAGTAATGTATTTAAGACCAGCGTATAAAACTTTTAATGAATTTGAGACATTTTAAGGCCTTAATTTTAGATACGCGAATTTAAGACTTTTTAAGGATGCGCGGACACCCTGCCAGAAGTGAGAGAGCTGTTTACTAAGTTGGAAATGGAGGCAGAAAGAGCAGGGAGCCAGGCTTTAAGAAGTGATGTTGGAGCAGGATCCAGTTGGCAAGAGGAGGAATTTAATTTCATGATTAAATCTTGAATATGTGTTGGGTCAGGAAGAGAGAAGCAACTAAGAGGGGGGACATGAGTGTTAGGGGCACAGGTGAACAAAGAGCTAGGTGTGGGACGAGACTGTAGTTGTTTATAGATACTTTCAATTTCGTTTTGAAAATACTGTAGAAAATCATTGCAAAGAGTAGTCATTGAAGTAGATGGAGGCTGAAAGAGCTTATTGATGGTTTTGAACAAAGTGCTGAGTTTTTTTCTACCTTCATTGAGGATGTTTGATAGGTAAGTTGACCTTGCAGTATAAAGAGCATCCCTGTATGCTTTCATATGATCTGTGTAGGACTGGATACTGTGAGCCAAGTGTTCTTGAATCGGCGCTCTAGGCGCCATCCTGCAGTTTTCATGGACCTAAGGTTTGGAGTGTACCATGGAGAAGTGTGGGTGGATGGCCTTGTGTTGCGAAAAACTGAGACTTCTTCACCAAAAGACATAGCACACTGATCCCAATTGAGCTGCACATTTTTATAAACAATTTGCCAGGGTTTTCTCAAAGCTGCGGTAGGAGTAGCAAATCTAAATCTGATACGGAAGAGGAATAAGAACTAAAAAATTCTGCAAGAAATTTTGAAAGTGCCACGGGATGCTGCGTGGATTTGAGGGAGTCCTGCATGGTGGCTAGGGTCCAGATTCACTGCTAGCTCCATTACGACCTCATTCAGTGGTATAGGAAGTAATCAAACCTGATGAGGACAAGGAAAGAACACATCAGCTGGATCAAAGAAGTTAGAGTGTGTCTGTGCTGTGGTATCGCAGAGGCTTGCATGTAATGCATTGTTTGTTTATAGCACTCGTATTCATTTCCAAAATAAACAATGGATTTGGGAATGAGGTCACATCAACTACCTTAAAAATTATCACAAATGATTATTATAGTCTTAAGCAATTATTATATTCTCAAATGATTATTACAGTCTCAAATCATTAAATCATCTCACTCTTAAAATCTCATTGCTCTTTTGTTAATTAACTAAGAGTGTATTTTATTTACTGTAATTTGAGCTTTCTTTGACTGGTATGATGATTGACATTTTCTGTGTAGATCAGTGTCAAGTGTCTTCCAAAATTTGGGTCTAGAGAAGTTAAGCTTTTACACTATATTACCAACTCCCTGCTTTTCTCAGAATTTGTCTGGTTTTATTATCTTAAAATTGACTTTGCACAACAAAGGCACACAAAATGCCTAAGGGACACTTGAATTGACAGAAAATGCTGCTTAATAACAACTGTACATTTTGAAATTCAAGTTCAGTTGCTGTGGGATGAACTTGACCGGACATTCAGAGAAGTACGCCCATCAAGTTCAAAAGAGCTCATGAAGGAACTCCTGAAAGCCCGGAATGAGTAACCAGGAAGTTCTATCCTTGAGCTGCTGGAATGAATGCCTAGGATATGTTGGGCTGTAATCAAGGCCACGGAAAGGTACGTTGCAGAAAGTGGAATTTGAATACGCACATCTCTTCGCCAATAATTTTGCACATTTCTCATTAAGATACAAGTTTTTTGGTCGGTGAAAATACGTTAAGAAAAGCCAGCCAAATTTTGAAAAAATGCAGGGTGATCATAATATGTTGGATAGGTTTTCAACAGCATATGCTAAATTTAAAAAATATACAAATTTAACTAGAAAAGTGCAGTTCCAGGGGAAACTGCATGGGCAAGCTGGAAGCTGCTGATCATGGGAGGTTCAAATTGTTGAAAATGTAAGGTTAAAGCTGATGAAAATGACTTAAAAGTTTTTGAAAATTAAAATTATTTATGAAAGGAGGATATTTTAATTGTGATAGAAAAAAACAAAAGAAAGAATGACAAAAAACCTCCACACTTTAAAAGGTATGAAAATGCCGAAGGAAAATACTAGTTAATGTGGTTTTGTACAAAAAAGTAAGCAAAGGGGTTGAAGTGCTGCAAGTAGTACTGTATTGACATTTGGAAAGATTAAAGTGTAAATGCTGCTCCTGTAATTGAGATCAAAACACCATACCAACAGTGAAGTTTGGAGGTGGGAACATCATGCGGTGGGGCTGTTCTTCAGCATATGGTACTGGCAGACTTCATATAATTTAAGGAAGGATGAATGGAGAAATTTACCGAGACAATGTTGATAAGAACCTGCTGCCATCTACCAGGATGCTGAGGATGAAACGAGGGCGGACATTTCAGCAAGACAATGATCCCAAACTCACAGCCATAGAAACTCTCAACTGGTTTCAGAGAAAGAGAATAAAGCTGCTGGAATGGCCCAGTCAATCACCTGACTTGAATCCAGTTGAAAATCTATGGAAAGATTTCACAGAAGAGGCCCCAGAACCTTCAAGATTTGAAGACAGTTTGTGTGCAAGAATGGGCCAAAATCACACTTGAGCAATGCATGCGACTAGTTCTTCCATACAGGAGGCGCCTTGAAGCTGTCATTACCAACAAAGGCTTTTCTAGTAACTATTAAATAAATTTCAGCAAACATGTTCAATACTTTTTCCCTGTGTCATTCTGCTTTATTATACATAACTTAATTTTTGGACTTATTTTCTTTATATGTGTGGATTACTTGGGTTGTTACTGACATCTGGTGAAAATTTTGTGTCAATAACCCCATTAGAAATATATTTACTGAGAAAAATGTTGACGTGTTGAATACTTATTTTCCCCGCAGTAAGTCTAAACAAAGATACACAGGGTGAATTTCATCCAATTTCTGCAAAGAAAATGTACATAACTTGTGATAAATCCAAATTATTGAAATTACGCAGTATTCTTGGTATGTTGTAAAGAAGGGGTTAAAATGATGTTACCCCATTATTTCAAGAGTATAACATCCATTCTCATAAAGTAGACATCCTAACGAATAAAATGAAACCCATTTTAACTTGTAATAAGACTACGTAAGGTATGTCCAAAAATGTGCTCCCTGTTCTGCTCCTCTAATTCTGTAATGATCACAGATTGAAACAGACGAACAAGAGTCTCACGGCAGTGCAGATCATAAAAGGGATGGGGTCGATTGACCCAACTGCACAAATCAAGATCGGGTATATCCACCGCTGGCCTGCTGCACTGCGACACATCGCCGTAAGGACCATACTAAATTGTCAATGGTGACTTGGGGGACATGTTTCTACTCCTCTTTTAGAGCAGCATGGAATTGGTGGATATTGGCCAACTCCATGCATGATCGTCTATAAGCTCACTAACTTTGCAAATACCTGAGGTTGAGCAAAAAACAAATTGCATATTTCAACTCATGCCGGCCAATACACGCATTTTATTGTTTGTAAATAACCACTCTAACCTCTTGCCAAGAAAAAGCATCCATGCAGTGCAGAGTTCAGTGTTCAGGAAAAAAAAATTTGGAATATTTTACATACACACACATTATATTTGGCATATAATTTCATTATAACTCAGCGAACTTGTGGCTTGAGATAGGGCATCATCCTTGTGCAAAATGATAGCAAGTTAGCAAGCTTATGGGTCAATCCACCTCAATTCAACAAGTGGGTTCTGCTCGACCATCTCAGATTTGCTTCAAATTTTTACCAGATGAAGAACAACCATAATAACTAACTCATGCAAAATATTAGACTTATATATCAAATATATATCGAGAAAAAAATTTGTGAACATGGTACCCCCCTCACAGTTTTCGGTGCATTTTGCAATCATCTTAAATCTACAGCAAAGTTCATACTGCATTATCTCAAAAAGTTTTCTAGGTAGAGTCATGAAATGTTCAGGGCAGAAAGCCTGCTATCCATAGATGTCATTTGTCTTATTTGAAGGGAATAGCCTTGGTTTTGACCATGGTGTGACATTGTGAAATTTGGAAAAAAAATTTAGCACTTTCACGAACTCCTATATTCACTGGCCCATCAAACACAAACTAAACATGGCAAGTGTCAAATAACTAGAGGTTCTTTTACATAAGTTTATATTGTTTTGATATTAACATAACTGGTTGTGTAGCATGCATATTTCTTGCATTTTTTTTTAAAATAAATCGCAAAATATTATTTTTCATTAAATTTCATCTTCCAATTGCTCAGGTATGACAGGCTGTACCAATCAACAAAACATATTTCCTGGAAGGGCATCTTATATGCATACTGCATGTGAAATTTCAAGATGGTTCTAGGACTCCAACCAGGCAAAATATTTTTTTGAAAAATAGACATATCGTCGCAATTTACGTCATCGCCAGTATAGGTTTGAACACTGTCACACATTTTTCAACTTAAAAATCAATTTAGCAGGGATGATTTAAACTGAATACAGGGAAACAGGCATGAGAGTGATCCTTCGTATTCAAAGGCAGCATAGCAGTGATGAACATCCACTAGTGAGGTGGACAATAACAGTAATTGATAGCACAAATCCATAAATAAATAAAGACATGGAACTCCTGCGCACAAGTAGGACAGGACTTTGATGAGTCTGTCCTTCCGCAACTATGATGTGACCTGGAAAGTGGAATTTGTTTTGTGAAGCACAGTACCACCCTGCACAAACGGGAAATTCCACTTGTTTTTACAACTGACAGGTGAATCAGTAGTAAGTTGACATTTTTTTAGTCTACAAGTACTGATCGCAGGTGAGTAGGTTCTAGATTATATCATAGGAGACACCAGTATGCAGAGTAAAAAGAAATTTTTGTCACTGCGCAGGTTTCCTTATCTCACATCTAAGAAAACTCTCGAGTGAGGAAAGACATTAAATATAATCCTTGAACTGTAAACATGAGATATTCCAGCAGTTCGGCATCAGGGAAAGAGGAATTGGACACTAAAGTTCATAACAAATGAGACAAAGAAGCCAGAGCTGAAATTAAGGCCCATTTTATTAAGTGGTGTAACTCAAATAATCGTACCGTGAGTTCTGCCAACTGCACCACCTTTTCATAAACAGCAGAAGAAAAAGTCAGTCAGAAGAATCAGAATTTGCCATTTGTATTTGATAGCATTTAGATACTACTGAATAGCATTAAGAATGTGGTCAGTGTAGGGAGGGCCTGATGGAAATAAACTGGCCAGTTTATCTGAGGTAATGTACTTGTTACTCCTACAACAGCTAGAGATTTCCAGTACAAAATTTAAAGGACTTAATGTTCAGTTGCATGGTAGAGGTAATAAGCAGCCCTTGAGGAGGAAGTACAATAAGCAGTCTGGAAATCCCTTAAATTGTAGGATCACATGCCTTAGTATTAAACAGTTAAAGGAAACAGAGTCTTTGGGATTTAATTCACCGTCAGTGCTGATGTTTTGGCAAACACATCACTCACACAGCTGCTGGGACAGTCATCAAGACTGGTTTTCAAAGAGACAAGTGCTGTATCACCCAGAGGGCAATATTCATGAATCCGTCAGACTCTGCATCCACTTTGGAAAGAGAGTGGTTGTTCCCAGGGTACCATAACAACCTACAAGAAAACAAACATGCATAATAAGTGACAGCCAATGAAATTCATGATACTAAAGGCACAATAACACCCTCAGTACACTATCAAATGAGTTGGCCCTGCAACCTTGTGCAACTGAATAAAAATTAAATGATGCACAGAGTTAAAATGGAGATCGTCAGCGTCTTAGTAATTTAAATCCATATCAGAGAAGCATGCATGAATTACAAATAGAGAGCTTCTCCATATCGTTTTCCATAATGAATACACACTTACTGCTTAAAAAAACTACACTGTATCCATAAAGAGTGTATTTTAATATGAAACAAAGCAAAATCAATAACATTTCAAGACAACTGAAACAGTTGAGGTGATGTATAAAGCAGGGCAAAACAGCGATGGCAAACCAATATAGGGATGCCACTCAGCAATGGACAGTCAGAACCACTACACTGCATCATTCCAATTACTCCAAGCAGTATGGACCAGGAAATGAATATGAGGATATAACAGGAAAACAGCCCATTAAAAAGACTTAGGAGATGACCCCCAGACACAAATCAAGGAGCAAACCCAAACATATGCACATGCAAACGACTGCTTTCCAAGCCATTTTTCCGCAATACTTTCCAGGGGATATCCGCTGGATTCACAGAATGAGCTAGAGGTCAGCCCAAAGGTGGGTGGAATGACGCACTCACCGTACTGGGACATGCAAAGCTTTGAGAGCCTTATAGTACTCAATGCCCTGCTTACTGGGGACACGTTTGTCATCCTCCCCCAATGTCAGCAGCACAGGAGTTTTTACCTGAAAGTTAATAAAACAACACTGCAACTCAACCACAATCAATCTGAAACTCAATCAGCATTACAGAATGATATCTTCACTACCAAACAAAAATGTTAAGTATGACTAGCAGTGTTCATAATAATTGAGTTATTTGATTATACATGTCATGTCAGCATCAAGGCCATTCAACAGCAAAAGCAAGATGAATTAATATAACAGTAGGCTGGAAAAGACAGCATTTTAGATGGACAAATATTAGTTGCCAGGTAAATAGATAATGACATGAATAAATGTCATTACATAAATAAGTGTACATAAAATATTTATTTATTATGTTATTTTTATCAATGTAAAATATGAAATCTAATTTCAGTTCTGAGACTTCAGAGACCAATCAAATCATTGTCATCAATCTTCCACGCTGCGTACATCAGGATTTTTCCATTATTATTTTACCTGCGTTAACTCTATGCAGCATGAAAACAGCAATCTATACTCTTAATAATGTCAAAAAAAAAGATTTCACAGACAAGAGAAGCTGGGCTACCGTTCCATTTAGATTTTTATTAGGATCATAAAATACTGGTCTCAATGGTTTGTACCAAAATAGTAAAATTTATCTTCAGCATGGAAGATGCCTAGTTAACATTAGAAATGACTTTGTGTTGTTCCTTTATGGTGATGTGCTTTTCTTTTTACTGGAAGTAAATTTTAGACTAATGGCAAGAGCAGGTTAAGATTTCATTAAGCTAGCATAATGTAATTTTATTCATCAAAGATGTGGCTGCATTGTGTACGCACGCAAGTCGTTAAAGTTATGTTTTTCAGAACAAGGATGAGGCTGCCCAATACATACGATATCTCACAAAAGTGAGTACACCCCTCACATTTCAACAATTAATTTATTATATCTTTTCAAGGGAGAACGTTAGAAATGAAACTTGAATATATTCTAGACTAGTCATTGTACAATATGTGTAGCAGTGTGGATTTACTGCACTGTCCAAATAACTGAACAAACAGTCATTATTTCCAAAATCGGTGGCAACAAAAGTGAGTACACACCCCAATTGGTAATGGTCAACCAAGCAATGAAACGGGTCTATTCATCACGTTCATGCTTTTGTTTGTTTAACTGGGGCATATGAGGTTGTGTAACATGTGTTGAAGGTTTACATTGTGGTGCTTTGGGTGCAATGCTCTCATTCTGGTTACTGGATGGTCAACATGGCACCTCATGGGAAAGAACTCTCTGAGGATCTGAAAAAGAGAAATGTTGCTCTCCACAAAGATGGTCTAAGCTACAAGAAGATCTGTGAAACCATGAAACTGAGCTACAACACGGTGGCCAAGGTTACCCAGCGGTCTTCCAATGCGGGTTCTACTCGGAAAAGGCCTCACCAGGGTCAATTGAAGAGGTTGAGTCCTCGTGCTCTGCGTCAGGTGCACAAGCTGGCTTCAGAAAACAGATGCAGGAGCGCTGGCAGCATTGCTAACGAGTTTGCAGCAGTGGGAGAACAGCCTGTCAGTGCTCAGACCATACGCCGTGCACTGCACCAAGTCGGTCTGCATGGCCGTCGGCCAAGCCTCTTCTGAAGCTAGCCCAAAAGAAAGCCTGAAAACAGTTTGCGGAAGACAACCAGTCCAAGAAGATGAACTACTAGAACCATGTTCAGTGGTCTGTCGAGACCAAACTTGTTTGGCTCAGATGGTGTCCAGCATATGTGGTGGCGCCCTGGTAAGGAGTACCAAGACAAGTGTGTACTGCCTGCAGTCAAACATGGTGGTGGCAGCATCATGGTCTGGGGCTGCATGAGTGCTTCTGGTCCTGGGGAACTGGCTTCATTAATGGAATAATGGATTCCAACATGTACTGTGACAGTCTGAAGCAGAACATGATGCCCTTCCTTCGGAAACTGGGCCGCAGGGCAGCTTTCCAACATTATAACGACCCGAAACACAAATCAAAGATGACAACTGCCTTCCTAAAGAAGCTATAGGTCAAGATGATGGCGTGGCCAAGTATGTCTCCAGACCTGAATCCCATTGAGCACCTGTGGAGCATCCTCAAGAGAAAGGTGGAGGAGCAGCAGGTGTCCAACATCCACCAGCTCCGTGATGTTGTTGTGGAGGAGTGGAGGAGGATCCCAGCCACAACCTGTGCAGCTCTAGTGTATTCCATGCCTAGGAGAATCAAGGCAGTGCTGGACAACAATGGTGGTCACACTAAATATTGACACTATGGACACAATTTGGCATGTTTACGGTGAGGTGTACTCACTTTTATTGCCACCCATTTTGGAAATAGTGACTGTTTGTTCAGTTATTTGGACAGTGCAGTAAATCTACACCGCTACACATATTGTACAATGACTACTCCAGAATATATTCGGGTTCTATTTCTGTAATGTTTTCTCTTGAAAAGATATAATAAATTAATTGTCGAAATGTGAGGGGCATACTCACTTTTGTGAGATACTGTATACCAAGATCAAATGGAGCCTTTTAATTTGCATGGCTAACAAACAGTCAAACAGGCTATTGGGAGTTGCAGTAATAGGAAGCACCAGCAGCAGAGTCTAATATTTATTCTCTGAATTCTATATTGCCTCGGTGCATTTTAATGCCCAAAGATTACAACTAGATCGTCCAGTCGTCTGCAACCGCATGGGTGTAGCACCCCCAAAACCCGCTTCTCCAGTCTGTTCTGCATCCACAGGGAAATCTCTATGTTTCAGCACAAATTTGTGCATTATTTGGCCAATGAAGTCGCCCTGGCAACCAAAATCGATAGGTGGCATAAGTGAAGTATAACACAGGTCCATACCACATATGAAAGTAATCGGTCAAAAATTCCAGACTGTACAGCGCCCACAAGGAAAGACGCGCGGCGGTGGCAGAGACAACAACTACGAATACATAGTAGCCGCCCGACTTCGCCCGGGGGCTACAATATTGAATCTGCATATTATTGGTTTCTGTTAACAGCAAGAAGTATGAGTTGTGTTAAGCACGTTGGCTTGAACCTGACCTCTCACCTGCGTGACGTGTTTAATTGGGGATTTTTCCAACATCTGTTTCCAGACATTAGGGTCAGGGAGCGCATCGGTGCTATAGTCAAATCCAGCCACCACCATGCACCTGACAGATGCACAAAGACACAAATAGACACACACAAAGTGTAGCATGTAGTACTTTCATGTTACTTCATCCTGATTTTTTGCTATGTAACCACAAGAATGAATTCCCTAAAGACCAATAAATCATTACTTGTATGTGTTATGGCGTGCTTTCTTAGGATTTCAAAAGAAAAGTGCATTGCAAGTTACACTTCAGACTATTTGAGCTTTCTGTAGACGTGTTTCCATCCACCCATTTTAATGCACAGTTTGAATTTGCGCTTCAAAAAACCTGAGTGGAAATGCCCGGAATGCGCATCACCACAAAATATTGCATCAATTTTTTTTTGCGCAAAGAGGAGGTGGAAAATTTGCTGCATCAATAAAGATAAATGCGATTTAGTGCAGTGGAAACGGGTCAGCGAGCAAGTTATGCGAATAAATGATGACGTTTAGTAACTAGCCACTTTTGCTCACCACACCACAAGGCAGTCGAAAAATAGCGGCAGCAGCAGATTCTCACAGAGGCAGATGTTGTCAACAAGACTAATTTTAGATATTCAATCAGTGACCGAGAAATAGAAACATTTCTTGCGCTTATACATGAGCCTTCTCCGGCGTCTCTGGACTGCTCTTAACACGGCCAAGTAAGCAGACATGGCTGTTATTATAACTCTTCCATGACCACAGATCTGGAAAATTATTTGGTCAGAAGTTTTCATTCTCTTCTCTCTTAGGCCACTTTCCTTCATTTTCACCACCAGCGTTCCCGTTTGTTTTCCTTTTCATTCGTCGCGCTGATTGACGTCATCGCACGCGCCGTCTTCTTCTGCAGAGGCAATGGCAATTGACTCGAGAATTAGCACTACCTAACAGCACCAACGGCTTATCTCGTGAAATAAAAGCGCATCACTGTAGTGGATGGAAACGTGCACATATGCGCATTTCCTTTTGCCGCATTTACGAAAATTTGCTCAAGATTTGCAATACAGTTGGACGGAAACACAGCTTGTGTCAATAAATGACATATAGATAAACTCATTTGTCCTCCATGGGAGATGGACAGTAAATACAGGATCATGCGGAGCTGCTGAGATTATACACACTGAATAATGCACAGAGCAGACCCCTGTTGGCCCTCATTACCAGTCCGGAATGTCAGTGCTGCCAATCATGGAGGCGAGGTTTACAACCGGGTTCCGGGCCACACAAGCTTTGTAGAAGGAGGGAAACTGTCCGATCAAATGACAGGCTATGAATCCACCGTGGGACCCTCCGGAAACAGCCACCTTCTGTTCATCGAATCCTCCTGAGTTTATCAGGCTCTCAACCGCATACTGGAAACAAATGAAGAAGACAGTGATGTAAAACACCAAGAAACAGGACCCATACATCTCAATAAGGGACACCTTGCCAATTACAAAAGTTTCTAATTACTTCAGGACTTAATTGAGACGTGTCACACTTTCTGATTCCTGAGCTCAAGCAAAAACATTACAGGTGTCCATTTCTCTTAAGATAGATGCCTTAGGTGCGTTGTTGTTCAGGAATAATTATAAAAAGCAGCCAATCAGAGAAGGATGGTATACAGATCGTTGACATGGCCCTTTTACCTGGACATCGTTTACGTCCTGATGCCCCACCCTTCCAGGGAGAGAAAAGATGTTGTCCTGCCCATATCCAATAGATCCCCTGTAGTTAACTAAAACAAGAAGGTAGATGCAACTGATCCCAATCTGCTGATCAAGACGGTGAACACCAAACTAAATAAGACCAAGGTCTTCATGGATTTAGATCCATTATCTCGGCTCCTCAAAATCTGTATCCCGCAATCGATTTTACATTCTGAACCAGGGCTGCCCAAATCCAAATTTTGGTTTTGTCTCCTTCCAGGCAATAAGTTGAACAATTACTCAGACTGTCATCAAACCTGACTCCCCAGTAAAGTGAGGGTGGAAAAGGAGCAGTCCTTGGCCCTCGAGGACCGTGATTTTGCAGCCCTGTTCAAAACAAATATGCTTTGAATCACAAGACAAGTGGCAAATTACACAAGATGTGGTGCGGTTCCAAAACCGCATGCAAAACTGGCGTATTAATGGCCATCCAATGAAATAATCCAACCAATCTCTAAGCCCAGACTTTTTTTATAACTTGTTTCTCAGATTCGCTGACGACCCAATTCTGAAAACCAAAAAAAAAAAAAAAAAATTTTTTGGATCCGCCAATCATTGATTGCCCCAGTATTGAAAACGAAGATATTATTTTTATTTATCCCCCGTCCGCTGACGTGGAAGGAACTGTATGACAGACAAGTTTGATTAACCTCATAACTACACTGCGTGCACAATTATTAGGCAAATTGTATTTCTCAGGATTAATTTTTATTTTTGAACAAATACAATGCTCTCAGTCAATCCAAAATGCTATTGAACCTAAAACCTGAATTTTTAACAAAGGAAAAGTGAGTTTTGTCTTTCTCAGGTGAATACAGTTTAAGTGCACTGATTATTAGGCAACTATTAGTGTGCAGAATGTTTAGGCAACTAACTTACAAAAATAATTTTTCCCAACTCAGTTGATTGTTCTCAATTTTTAGATTAAGCGTAACAAATCAGTAATGCAAAATGACAGTTAAATAACATTTTTGGCCTTTCAAAAATAGTTAGTGACCAATATCGCCACCCTTCTTTTCAGTAACTGCCATGAGCCTTCCATCCATGGAGTCTGTCAGTTTCTTGATCTGTTTATGATCAACTTTTGCTTAAGCAGCACCCACAGCCTCCCAAATGGTGTTCAAAGAGGTGTATTGTCTTCCCTTACTATAAATCTCACGTTTGAGACGGGCCCACAAGTTCTCAATAGGATTTCCGTCAGGTGAAGAAGGGGGCCAGGTCATTATTTTATCATCATTGAGGCCTTTGCTGGCTAGCCAAGCAGTGGAGTGCTTGGATGCATGTGATGGAGCTCTGTCCTGCATAAAGATCACAGCCCTCTTGACTGCTGTGGACTTATTTCTGTACCACTGCTTGAAGAAAGTATCTTCCAGAAACTGGCAGTAGGAATGGGAGTTGATTTTCAGTCCATCTTCAACCGGAAAAGGTCCAACTAGCTCATCCTTAATGATGGCAGCCCATACCAATACCCCACCTCCACCTTGCTGGCGCCTGACTCGAAGTGATGCCTTGTGTCCAATAGTGATCCAGCCACGGGCCCGTCCATCTGGTCCATCAGGAGTCACTTTCATTTCACCTGTCCATAAAACCTTTGTCAAATCTGTCTTCAGGTATTTTTTGGCCCAATCTTGAAGCTTCAACTTGTGAATCTTATTCAGTTGGGGGTGTTTCTCAACCTTCATTACCTTGGCCATATCTCTGTGCACTTGACACCTTGTGCTTCTTGACACTCCAGGTAAGTTGAAGTTCTGGAATATGGTGGCACTGGAGGATAGGGGGTTCCTGGTAGCTTCATGTTTAATTCTTCTCAAGTCTTTTGCAGTTAATTTGCGCCTTTTCTTCTCCATGCACTTTTTGCGATCCTGTTGACTATTTGCAACAAAACGTTTTATTGTCCGGTGATCACGTCTCAATAGTTTTGCTATTTCAAGAGTGTTACATCCTTCTGAAAGGCATTTTACAATTCTTGACTTTTCAGCATCAGATATCTTTTTTTGCCCATTTTACCAGAGGTAATGAAGCTGCTAATAATTATGCAGACCTTAATATAAGGTGCTAATCACATTAGGCCACACCCTCCCTCATTACACAAATACACACCACCTGAAAATGATCCAATCTAATAAGCATTCAAGTTTATATGGTTTGGAGTTAGAAAATATACATAGAAATAATGACTGGGCCAGAATACTCACTTGTCAAATAATTGTGCACACAGTGTATAATCCTTGATGTTCCTCAACTCGACAATAAATTAAAAAAAAAAAAAAAAAAAAAAAAGATTTAATATCATTTCTTCCTACGTTGCAAATACAGAATGAATATTCTTCAAGAAACCCTATATATATATATATATATATATATATATATATGGGCAAGGCTCACGAAAATGACTCCATCCCCTTTTTTGTTTGTCCAATGCCTATAATATTTTTAATATTGGGAGTTTTTTTATTATTACAGTCAACATTTTTATTTTTATTATTACTTTACTCAACATAAAGAGCATGATGAGAGCTACACAGGAATATATACTTTTATGGGTCTCTTACCATTTTTTGACCACATTATGGGCACCTAAAATCTTGGAAACCTTAAAATTTCCCACATTTTGGTATGTCCAAAACAGATATATGAATTTTGAATTATGTTTCATAGAATAAATTAAAATCTAAAACTCTGAACTACTGTTAAATGTATAAAACACACACTGAACTATTATTTGGGAGCCAAGTCATTGTTTGCATCTCACTTGATCCATGTCATACAGACATCAACAACTTGTCCCAAAAAACCTGTTGTGTACGTGATCCGATTACGACCAGTCATAAATAAATAATTAATTAGCATCTAGGGAACTATTAAAGGTCCACACCACCCGAAAATATTCACATTTTGACAAAATGAAACCATTTTTCACGTATTGTTGGCTCCCTGACCTTCACACTCACACAAACATCAACTTCCTTGCCGTATGGTTTTAGTTTGTTGTGTCCGTTATCGGTGTCATGGCGAGACTCAATGAATCATGCACTTCTAGTTTGTATAATCCTTAATAATACATCCAAACTAGTTTGAAAAAAGTGTGAAAGACATAATTATATGAACCCTTTTTGAAATTATTACGTGAAATCTCCATTTTGTGTTGTTTTACACGGCATGCGTTGTGTACGTCATCGATGTTGTGTACGTTATCCGCTCGGTTTTTTCCATTACTTAACTTAAACTAAAGATTTATTTTCACTGATATCTCTTCTTTTCAGGTATTTGTGATAATTCTGGGGGGATTTACTGCTTATAAATAAATTAGGTGTTGCTTATCATGAAATCCAAGCTGTTTTTTCTTTGATTTCTTAGATTTAAGGTTGGAAAATAATATATGGAGGCTGGGAAGATAAAGGTAGGGGTACCTGTCAATGAAATAATTTGTGTGGAGGAGAAAAAACTTATAGCTTGGGCCAGTGGCGTCACCAGACTTTTTATTCTGGGGGCGCACAAGGGGGTCACAAACAGAACATCCAAAAAAGATGGCCCGCAAATAAATAAATCACTGTGTTCACTGGATGTTCTGTTTGTTGTTAAAATGTTTTTTTTTAATTCTTTATTTCGTTATAAATCTGTTCTAATCATCCTCTTTTTTTTTTTTTTTTTTTTTTGGCTGTCGGACACGGAGCATTTAATGTCCGACCGGCATAGTATGGACTTCGTTGTATTTATAAAAATGGCCAAAATAAATTGATTGCAGTGCCTATTGGATGTTCTGATTGTTGGTGATATATTTTATTCTTTATTTCGTTATAAATCTGCTCTCATATCAATACTTTTACTTTCTGCTGGCTGCCGGGCATGGAGTATTTTGCATTTCGCGTTCGACAGTCTTGATCGTCCATGCGATGTTTAATTCACAACGTCAATGGTCATGGAATTGATTTGCTGACTGACTACAAGCACTATTTTATCTCTGGTGTGGAAATAAAGCGTGAATCTGTTCGATCCATCTGACTAATTTTCAAGAGAGACCGAATAAAGACTGTTGTCCATCTTCAACGGAAGAAAACAGACGAATAAAAGACCAAGAAAAGTCGATAGCTATCAATTTGCATTTTGTGAAGGTCGAACAAAAACATAGCCAAGTTTGTACGTCTAATAATTGCTGGAATACTCGAAAAATTAGAACTTTAATGACTTTCGGACGCGGAGTATTTTAGGATCTCTGTCCGACCGTCGCTAATTCTTCATAAATGCGCCAAGTCCCGCGCCAATGTCGCTTCACTTTATTAAGCAGAGCTTAAACAGAAGCATTGGTTGAAATTCTTGGTACTCATCTTGAAGAACTGAGCCGTCTTATCAAAACATTCAAGTTTAATATCTAAAAGATTCAGTAGATTCGAAGAAATTAAAAACAATAATAGACTGTCGGACACGGAGTTAAATTGAAACCATCCGACTGTCGGACACGGAGTTACATTAAAACCCTGTCCGACTTTCGGACACGTAGACACTGCGTTATTTATTTATTTACGTATCCTAAATGGGGGGCACATGGGGCACAAGATGTCCGTGGGGGGGGCCTTGGCGGCGCCACTGGCTTGGGTCTCTGGACACTTGGAATTATCAGAAAAAAGCTTTGTTTATGCAGATTCATTAAGACAGCATTTTGTGTTGTGTACGTTATCCGCTGACAGCCTTTGAAAATTGGACTCCTGGTCCCACCATTTTTTATTATTACATGGATCATTATACCCCAAAATGTGCAGAAAACAATGACGATTCTGGTAAAGTATTAGAAAATTCATTTAAACTGAGTGGGGAACTGCCACATGAAATGAAAGTATACATTTAATCCATGTTTCACTTAAAATCCTGATGCTCATTTTCAAGACTTTTTTCACAAGCCTGCCAAAGGTCAAAAAATAGGTGGACATCTTTTTTGGGGTATGAATTTCTTTCTCAAAACATCATGAAGTATAAAAAAGGAGCTAGAATTGATTAAAAAGAGATTTAGTATGTACCAGACTACTCTGAAGAGAGGTGTGTCAGTGGATAACGCACACAACCGCGCCAAAAATGGATTCAGACATGCCATTCTCTCATGATGCATTGCAGGATAAGTATTGGTGATTTGATAATTTGATAACTTTTTTTGCACATAAACTGTAAACATCTCTAATTTACACATAGAAACTAATTATTTGATACTAGCAAAGCAATATTTTTTCAAATGAGGTCTGGGGTGGAGTCATTTTCATGAGCCTTGCCCATATATATATATTCCCCCCCCCTCCTCCTCAATAAAATCTTCAGGATAAAAGTCCGAGAAACAAGCAATAAAAAAAGTCTGGCCTAACAGTCCACAGAAAGATCATAAAAGAAATAGACGCATCTAATCTTCTGCACAGTGACAGGGATGGACAAACCCATGAAACTTGCCCAAGAGCACAGCAAAGCCCATTCGGCACAGCACTGCAGGCGACAGGAGCCACTCCGCCACAAACACAGAGTGAGGTCCCCCTGCGATAAACACATAGGGATTGGTATGTGGAGGCAAACATGCACAAGTATGAGCTTTAAAAGTGCACAGTGACCCAAACTTTATGTAGCTCGCACAGTCATGGCGTACCATGCGGTGTCACAATCAGCGGCAGCCTGGCTCCTTCCTCAACATTCGTGGGCTTCAACAGTATGGCTTCAAAATCTAGGCCAGCTACCAGAAGAGAGATGGATAGCTCATGTGAATGAAAACACTTTCAGGCAGCCTGACCACAAGTTATGACACTTTCTATAAAGCTCCTGCATGCACTCGACCCACTCTTACAGTATGTGCTGTTGTCCTGCTCAGGGGGTGGGGTGAAGGTCAGCACTTTCCAGTCAATGTCTGTTTGGGCCTGAGACTCCTCCAGGGTGACCCAGGTCACCTCTTCCTGTGACCCCGCAGCAGGCAGGAATCCTACTCTCTGTACAGAGGATAACACAGCGCCACTACCATGAATCCCACAGCAAACAGCAACGGGAAGCTGCTTACAGCAGTTAATGACCAATCATTGATACAGTAATTTTGACAATTAAAAATAGGACCAAGGGCTCTGTAGCTTACTGGAAAGCAATCTCATAGTGATGACACAAGTTATGAAGATTTTATGCCTGTTTTATGCCTTAGTTGCCTGTTTCTGATTAACCTAGCCCTTGCGTAGCTGTATTTTCCATAAGTCTGAACAATGCGTAAATTGCTTATAGTTTATCTGGAGCCATGCGGTCCTCACAGGGCCAAGATGTTCTCTTTCTCTCCCAAGTTTATGTGTTCTCAGGAAAAAAGAGTACAAAGGGAGCCTGGGATGCCGAAAAGATAAGATGTATATGCGTACTTCGGGGCCGGTTTTACGTGGACTGCGTGCGTCTGCAACATTCCTGTTGATACCATGATGCGTAAATCAGCTCGGGGGGGAGGAGGATGTCAAGATGGACTCTTACTTATACACCAGCAAAAAGACTTTTCTTTATCCTTGTTCTTGCCTGTAACGAGAGTTCTTGCCTGTAATGAGGTTCCTACTTTGCCGCAAAGTAGTAAACTGGATTATTATTTCCTCTGCCTCCGTTTGAGTTCTTTTTGAGAAGGAAACACCTTGAATATAAAATAAAAATTCCTACAACCAGGGCTTCCATTAGCTTTCCTTTCTCAGGGGCCCCGAAACCCATGAGTTCCTTTGTATGGGGGTCCTGATCCAGATTCGGGGGTCCCTGGCTCTCGCTCAACAAGTTGTGCACATCCCAGCCTCTGCCATTATCAGAAGATGTTGGTAGTGCGGTAATTTAGTTTATCTCCTCAAGCCATCTGGTCACAACTAGAGTGAGAAACATCGATCGGGTAATGAATACATTAACTGACTGCTTATAATATATGATCAAGAGTATTGGATTCAATACCTTGAGTGAAATGATCCTATTCTGATTTAATGAAATAAATAGTGAAACCAGTTATAATGTCTTCTTTGATACAACAACAGTAAAACAAACATAACGGTCGTCAACCGCAGTCAAGTCTACAGTATTCTGAACAAACTCTGTGATTGTTGGTCCAAACAATGAAATAACAGACATCAACATCAACAGACATCCGAGTTGTATACAGTCAGTCCCTGAAGGCTAATCGCATCCTGCTTACAAGGACATATTTGACTCTTAGCGCTTTCTAAAAAAAAAATTTCGATAAAATGGTGGGATATGACCCATGAGATACAGGTCTGGTATCACACACACATGTGATACAGCTTTCTTGCGTCGCGATTGGTCAGATACCGCTCACTGGAAAACACTGTGGTGACCGATAATCATCACCAGCGTTAGTTTCTAGTTCATTGTGCTAGAGGTTTTTGCCATTAAAATTTAAAACAATGTGTGATTGTAATCGTAGAAACTTGAATTTATTAATTTAATGGTGAAATGTGCTAGCATACTAGCTAATGAATTATCATATTGATTTGAATAAATTCGTTTGAAGTTTGGTTAGGCGGAACAATATTTCCTTGCTGAAGTTCGTTACGTTGATGCCATTCTCCCCCCAACCACAAGCACACGCACACTCGTTTCATCAGAGCTGGAAGGGTCTGTGTCAGAATTTTTTTGGATTAGAAGCATGTAGTGCGTGCATTATTTTATGGAAGGCCAAAATTTCCTTTCCACAATCTTTTTTTTTCTATCCATGGATATTTGAATCGCCACTCTTCGCGCCAGCATCTATGCTTACACGCCCCGCTTGCGATTGGGAAGTACGAGCAGTAACATCATCCCCCTGCTTCTGTCTTTCCCCTCCACTACTTTTTTGAGGAAAAAAAAAGTTGGTGATTTGGCGTTTGGTTTTACTTTACACAACGATATTTATTGCGAGACGAAGCAAAGGCTAGACGAAACTTTGCGCAGACTATTCAGACTAGGCTCATGCATACAAACATTCAGCACAAATGGGAAGTAATCATGGCATAGAGAAACAACGTAACACGCATCGATCTCTGATTGGTCCGTAGTTACTTATATGTGATCAGAGATGGAATGACTTGGGACTGCTGCTGAGTGGTATAAAAGACCGCAAATTCTGCCGCGTTAAGGGTAGCTTCAAGCTTGGCATTATTCCGATGAACTTGGGAAAATGGACAATGCTACTGAGAGTGGGTATTCCATTTTCATCTACAGAGGAGACGTCGTCCCCGAAACTCACAGGCATGGCTCACTGCGCGTCCTGTGTGATTTTCGTGCGTATTTCACCCGAGGTCTCGGGTAATCGCGAGCCCTGTACAACACTGACGGTCAATTCCTATTTAGCCTTAACCTTGGTCACAGGAAGTGTGAAGAGCTTAACCAGACCCGAAGTTCAAATTATTGGAATTCTAGCTCTAACAAGCCCATTCTTGCACCAATACATGAATGTTTTAATTAATGGGTACGCACTAATCAAAACGGGCTGATCAGGAGTGACGTAGATTTACGCTTCCAAAGGCAAGCAATCGGAGACAACATAACTCAATAACTCCACAATTTTTTTTCAGAGTGCCTGAAGTCAGAGTTGGCTACCTAGCTAGCATAATAGGGCTAGCTATAAGAGGTTGGAGCCGCTGATTTTCTAGTTGCATGTGACACATAAATGCACGAAGACGTCCGCAGTTTGCAATGCAATGCAGCTAGTTTGTCTGGCTGAGCTGTACATTTTAGTTTTCAAAAAAATTATCAAATTTGCTCAAACATTTTTTTGATCGCCAATATTTTCAAAAATCATCACAAATAAGCATCAGTTTTCAGCCGGCAAAGTCAAATTTTCACTGGATAGGCTATGAGCTGTCGTCCAGCAAAATGATGAAGGCAACATACCATCTGGATACTAAGAGGAAGAATAAAAGAGGAGAAAAAAGACAACAGGACAGAGGTAAAAATATTATAATGTCCAAATGATATAAATGTATGAACAAACATGAGCAAGTATCGATGGCCTCGAGCAAGAAGGACGCAAGTGAAACTTTGGTCAAAAATGACTTTTTTTGGTTGTTTTGGAATGACTGAGACTAGCCCATCTCCTGACCAAGCCTGAAATCTCAATTCCTATCCTAAAGAGGTTAAAATGCCTTTTTAAAAAGTCGTATCTGCAGGCAAATTTTTTTTTACAGGTGGTGCTGTGGCAGTTTTTTGGCTCTCCTGTAAAATTCTTAATGTCACTTACGCCCTTCTTGCATGAGGCCATCAATATTGTACTTCACAACACAAAAATGACGGGATTTTCCTGTTTCTCAATGTATAAATATTAACCCCTTTGTGCAGATGTGTTCGCCCGTGGACATGGAGCTGCAAATTTATGTACGCAGTTACAATATTCTATCACTAGATGGCACACCCGGATCAGTTATTGAATATTCACAAGCAAGCCAAGCTTGAACATGGTTTGGAATATGGACAAGTTCATTCCAATCCCTTTTTTTTCAGGAAAAAAGCAATCTAAAACCCGCCTGAAGTGTTGAGTTTCATTTCCGGGATTTAAATGAGGTATGGACATGGTTAATGGGAATTATGGCGAATGAAACAGGACTGGAGGGTTCCTTCTACCCGATACATCCGTCTCTGGAGGAACGATTCAACGAAGAAAGGCAATACTGCTACTCTGTTTGTATTTTGCTCAATGAGGATTTTTGTTTTAGAATTTATACCGTGTTCAACAAAATCAAATGCAGAGGTCTTTGCACGTTCAAAACGTGATATGCTCAAGCAATTCGGTAGACCCCCTGGTACGTTCATTGCACCATTCTGTTGAATCTAGGCAAGCATATATTGCCTGATTTTCCCTGAGAGTTGAATGTCTGTTCTGTTAAAGGAGACATATGCCATTTTCACTGTGCTAATGTTCCCATTGTGTCAGTTCTGAACACCTACTGAGTAGTTTAGCATGACTTTCAGTTCAAAAAACTCCTGCCTTTCTCGGAGCTGCACCCAGAAAAATACCCATTTTAACAGCCTTGCAGCCACTTCCTGAAAATGGTCGCTTTTGGACTACACTCTCCCATGATTGGGCGGAACCAGAGGCAGAAGGGGCAAACCTTGGTTTCCAAGGCCCGCCCCCACCTGGCTCCACGTGCTCTTTTACTCTATAATATATCAGTGCTCTCAATTCTCACGCAATTAGCGTGATTGTCACTCATTTCAGTCGAATGTCACGCACTTACGCCACACATAGTATTTCTCAGGCAAAAAAATGATTAAGACGAAAACAATTTCCAACAGTAGGCCAATATGCGCAGCAGCACCGCTATAACTGTAGACCGGCAGGAATCAAACACGTCTCCCGTGGAGTTCCCGGTGGCAGTTTGCCACCTGCCAGCCAATCAAAAAAAGGAAAGGGGCAACACAATAGCCAATCAGATAATAGCACTATCTTATCTGGGTTAGATTTAGGACAACAACCAATTGAAAAAAAAAAAAAACAGTTATCCTGGAATTATTTACGTGATCCTGCTACAACAACATTCTAAAAGCTGCATTTTTCATTCACCCACAGTGGAAAACGGGAGAATCATGCACCCCCCCCCCCGGCGAGAAAAGCCTGCATTCAAAACTTGAGAGCCCTGCTATATCAAGTGTAGTAGCCAACAACGATTTTGGATTTAGCAAATAGACACCTGTGAGTGAGTTACAAGTTTCCAAACAAACCTTTACTTTGCACATGTCGTTTCAACGTTCCATAAGCCAACTGGGTCGCTATGGATCTGCTGGTGCATCCTGATGGTGTATACTGCGTGCCTATGGAGGTCTTGGTCACAGCTGTCTGGGTAGAGACGCTGACTCGGTCTGCTTCTCGGGTGCTTCTCGGCGGTTTGGGGGCGGGCGTCTTGGGCATGTGTAGAGCGGATTCTTCCTGATTCATCACAGGTTTTATACATTCCTCCTGATTGGCTTGAAATCGTGACAAAAAAAATTTTGACAGATCTCGTGAAGTTCTTGTTACGAGGCGTTCAGAGAGGCAGGAAATCACGTGAATTCTCTTTTGAGAATTACAGCAGAACCCCTATGTGTCATTTCTGACCACTTTTTCGATGTTCGGCATGGAGGTGGAAGCTTATAGCATTCTCTGAATGTCAAAAAGCATGGATCAGCATAATATGTCTGCTTTAAAATAAGGTATATTTCAGATATTACTGAGTTAGTGAGTCATAGGCTACTTGTTCCCTATAAGGTATGGAAAGCGTTTATATAAGGTTGTGAGCTCGAAAGTGGGAACTGCTAGCTTTTCATTGCAGGGTGAATGTTATGACTGTTTAATAAGCAGCTCATTTAATGAGTATGTGTGCTGGCTTGGGGGACTTTGAGGGAAAAATGGACAAAACTCCAAACTTTATCATAGAGAAAAGGCATGTTTTGTGTCGGAGAGGTTACTGGTGACCAGTGATGTCCAACCGCACCGATATTGATAAAGTCATGTTAAATTCAACCAGAAAATTCATTCGTCAAAATTTGATTTGTGTTAAATATATGATTATTTTATGATTTGACGGTGCGCCATTTTGAGGTATCTTGGACTTTGGGGAGCCACCTGGATAGCGGTCTTATTTGGGTCCTAGAGAGTGGATAATTTAGAATTCAATGCTCAGATGACTTGCACTTGTGGTCAAGGAGTTTACGATCCCAGAAAAGTATAGCTTTAAGCCCCAGCAATTTTTCAATTCTTAGAATTATTTTCTTTACAATTTCAATGCTGAATTTTCATGAAGATTTTTTGTGTTTGCAGCCCTTTTTCTATTCCAAAATCATGAAAATAAACTGAAATACGATGGAATTCTAAATGCGTCAAGTGTCCTGACTCAGTTGAGCCATTCCTTTCCTGTCTTTGAAGCTGCAATCTTCAGTCGTAAAGCCTTAAATAAGGTAACACATAAATAGCCAGATTTGGCTTCTGCGCAAAGGGGTTAATAAACTAGGTTTATTTAACACACTGTAAGATTACATGCACACAATTACTTTGGCCACATTATCAGATGGAAAAAAACTGAAGAATATTTTCCGTGGTCTATTTTTGATGCACGCTTTTATATCAATCCCAAACCACGAGATGACGAGTAGACGTCTGCTGCGCAGTTAAATAGAATTTTAGAGGGGACCTATTATGCTGATCCTTCTTTTAATACATATTAGTAATGTTATAATGTTGGTTGTCCATACTCAACCTCTGAAAAGTTTCTAAACATAAGATACAGGGGTTTTGCCGTAATCCAAGAACGTGATTTCGTGAACGTGATTTCCTCTCTGAACAGCTCATCTCGGGAGCTTCATGAGATCTGGGCAAAACCTGACGTCAGGTTGTGCCGTCCAATTAATACAGACCTAGCCAGAGCCAACCACGGCGCTGGACCTGCCCACACCAAAAACTATTCTAGCAGGCACTAACAACAGCAGATCATACTATGCCTTAGTAGCGTCTACACTTTTGGAAATACAAAAGAAGAACCGCAGATCATTTGAAGTGCAGTTTTGTCAGTATCTCTCCCAAAGCTGCTTGTCCGTTTACTTTTGGACGCGAAGAAAAGCACCTATTTCTCTTCCAAAAGACGATGCCACCAGAAATCAGTGGGTAGCTTTTTTTGTTTGCTGGCAGCAAACAGCCATGGCCAAAGGAAACATTAGCTGCTTGTGCTCAGCATTTCACCAAAGACAGCTTTGTTAATAAAGGATAATTCGACACAGGATAAGCATTTCAGCTGTTTCTCAAACCTGAAGCAGCTGCATCGATCAAGTGCTCGGAGCCACAAGCTGTAAGTCACGATATAACAGCAAATAATGTAAGTGAAGCTGACGTGTTACGGGTGGCTGGCAGGACCGCTAACGATAGTTAGCACTAACAACTGGCCTCAAGCACAGGCTTTGTAAAATATCTGAAGATAAATCCTGGATCGATGGCGACTGTCCGTGACTCATAGACACAAATGCTGCAAGTTGCTTTTACTGCATAAGCCAACCTGACGTGATAGCCTGTTGATTGTGGCTGTAGCACTGCGGCTAATGTAGCCAAGTTACTGTTGCTAATGTTTGTGTCCTAAATATGCAAGAGTGATATCAAGTGAAAGGTGTGTGAACATAAACCTCATTTGAAGCTAACTTTTTATAGTTGTTTGTAATTTGGATGCTTGGTATAACTGTCTACGGTAACGGAACTTGCTGTCTGTAAAACCTGTATTGCAAGGGTTTGTCTCCATGGTTGTTATGACCGCTCGGTTACCAGCTACAGCATGTTAGTTCGCATGCCGTGCCAATTAAAAATGCTCCTGGTTAACTTATATGCAGTAATTCTGATCGGTATGCTTGTGTTACTTCGGTAAGCATCAATGTGGCAGTTTCATCATAACGTTGCCCGATTGTAGCCGCTACAGTTGAAGCTAACTGGAGAGTTGCTGTATGTGTCCGCAAAGTTGGGCTGAAAAGGCTGCAGTTAGACCAGACGTAGGTTTTGCAGAGCTTGGGATACGTGTTTGGGTTTGTTTACGGCTGCTTGTGATGGCTTCACTTATCCATGACCGGGATCAGCCGGATACTTCACAAATTCTGGGCTAGCTCTCTGATGCTACCGTGAAAGCAATGCAAAATGCAGAAGCTCTACAGTGTCTGGTATAACAAACGATTTCTCTGCACTACCGTGACATAATTTCATCCCCCTTTAGGAATTATTGTGGCTATTAAAAGCAGAAAAAGGTGGAGATTAAATCGGAAATTCTTTCCTGTAGAAGTGATCGATTTGCTGGCTCCACATAAGCAAGTTGTCCATGCTAACAGAACTTACGATTCGTAAACATAGTGGCTAATGCCCCGGACGCCGCCGGGCCAATAACAGGTAGAGGCTGAGTAATATAGCCGGCGTCCGGTTCAATTGTCTCAAATGTCCAGTTATTGAGCCGGACGAAGTGGGGGCGCTCGTCCTAAATTAGAATTTACTTGCAGGTCAATAACAGGAAAAGCTTGCATAATAAAGCCGGCGTCCTGGTCAATAGGCCCCACCGTCCGTAAAACCTGTATTATGTTCATAATATAACCGAGCTCTCTCTAGCTGTCGCGTACTATCCATAAAGCTGCTTTCACATCGGATGCGAAACAAATTTTTCGTGGGACTGATTACATTCAAAGTCAATGCAAAGACGCGAATACACGCGCTATGGGCGCGTTAAGCAGCTTTCACACCGGACGCGAAACTAATTTTTCGCGCGACTGATTACATTCAAAGTCAATGCAAAGATGTGAATACACGCGTTATGGGCACGTCAAGCCACTTTCACACCGGAGGCGAAACAAATTTTTCACGCGACAGATTAGCTACATTCAAAGTCAATGCAAAGACGCGAATACACTCATTATGGGCGCGTTAAGCAGCTTTCACACCGGACGCGAAACTAATTTTTCACGCGACAGGTTACATTCAAAGTCAATACAAAGACGGAAATACACGCGTTATGGGCGTTAAGCAGCTTTCACACCGGACGCGAAATGAATTTTTCGCGCGACAGATTACATTCAAAGTCAATGCGTTGACTTTGAATGTAATCTGTTGCGTGAAAAATTCGTTTCGCGTCCGGTGTGAAAGCGGCTTATCGCGCCCATTTTCAGCTAGCAAACGCTGGTCATTCCAACGTCATAAGTAAACCATTACCACGGGCAATTTCCGAAAAGGCCGTTAGCCCGGAGCTTTCGCCCCTTCGTTATATACCAGCTCAGAAGCTGTTCGTTACTCCACGCTAACGACACACCACATTTATGCACACGAACCAGCAGGTGCTTATAATACACACCGAAGCAGTCCATAAGCTGTTGGTCCACTTTTTGCTGCTCCTCACTGTCCATGTTTCCCTCTAAACTCAGACCCACCAGATTTCTACGGTCTCCGGTCTACACTTGGGTATGTCGACCCGTTCTACAAATGTGTCTGTATGTGGTGGATTCTAGCTTTCCCTCAATCCTAGCTATAGAGTAGAAACACCGGTGTACTCATCATAGTAGCCATAGGTAGGCAGCAAATTCGAGCTTGAGCTGCCAGACTTTCGCACTGCGTCCTCCACTTTCGCCGTTGCGTTTATTAGAACAAGTTCATTTCATTAGATCTATACACATGTAATGCGTTTGATTGCGGAATTTGCCAGTCCATTCCTTCTCAGATGGCAGACGCATCTCAGTGTCACTCTGGGGAGGCGGACCCGGAAAACTGCGTTCTGCTGCTTCGTCCCGCCTAGATCCGCCCTCCACAGAGCTGGCCAGTCAGAAGAAAGTGGGCACACGGGGAGTGGCGGCCATGCGGAAGGGCCACCCTTCAGGCAGAGACTACAATGGACTACAAATGGGCTTTTTTGAGGATGGCAGTATGAGCTAAATAAGGACTCTGTTTTGGACTTTGAACAATCAGGAGTACTCTAGGGGAGTCCAAGATCAAAATATAACCTTGGAAATATAGCAAAATAGGTCCCCTTTAAGGTAAAATAATCAGAAACTCCACCCATCCACTCATTGTTCGTGTGAATAAAATTGTCCATTTTGAGAAATGCGATTTTTTTTAATGTGACTTTTGTTCATACAAATTAAAACATCTATGGATCCGGCCCAAAAAAGATTGAACACTGCATCAAATTTTCATAACTAGACCTGCAAGAGTTTAATTTTGAAGATGTTTTAGTTTTTTACTCTGCATCTTGTTAACTGCCCACCCATATCCAAATCATCTGTCTCCAATTCCCTCAATACCCAAATGATCTTTCCTGTGGTAGTATATTATAAGACTGGAAACATCATGGTGCATGTATAATGTATATATTATACTTTCCGAGTACTGACCTGTAACCCCTCTCCCACTTTTACTCCAGACTTGAGACTGGACAAATGTATTGCTTCTAATTATATGAATTATTAGAATGAAGTAAATGTGGCAATTTCTGCTTTTTCTACATGATATTATCGACACCACAATCACACAAGTTAATGGTGCAAAGACTACGAAGAGCACAATCTAAGATATAGGTAAAGCATAGGTTTGGGTTTTATGTGCAAGCAATACATAAGGTGGAAAAAGGTCATGCTTCTACATCTAATGGTGCCAAGTACATTCACAAAGCCCAAAACCAAGCGGGTTCACCAGCCCCCTAAAACAAAAATGAAATGCAAAGAAAGAAATCTTGTATGACGGTAAATCCAAAGTTACGTGGGAATTCACATATATAAAACTTCATCATAATAGCAATAGCAAATTGGGCTCACTCAATGAGTCTAATCATAAAGGACTCAGTTTTTTACACCCCAATGAACCCCCCCAAGTATATCTTATCGGGAAAATCGATGTAATTGCGCTGTGACCATTGAAATGACCTGAAGGTCACAAAAATCGACTGGTGTCACGAGACCATTGATTTCCATCATCTTACCAGCAAGCAATACTAACAACCAACAAATACCCTTCCCCCCAGTACATCACAAATATAGCAGACACAATCTTTCTAACACTGTCACAGGACAATATGATGCGGAACAATATGATCCAGAACAATTAATACAGAACGATGATTAGGAACAACATGATCCAGAACAATGATCGGGAATAACGTGGGGATATTCAGAACATCATTAGGAGGGCTCACAACAAATTAGACAAAAAGTTATCAGACAGTTTTTGAGATATTAATGAAACACTGAAAAAATGAGCAGAAACACTGATTTTCTAAGTCCAAAATGCTGAATTTCTCAAAAACCGGGATGTAGAATTTTCTAATTTTCGCTGGGGATCATCAGAACATCATAAGGAAGGCTCACAACAAATTAGACAAAAAGTTATCAGACAGTTTTTGAGATATTAATGAAAGGCTGAAAAAAAGAGCACAAACACTGATTTTCTAAGTCCAAAATGCTGAATTTCTCAAAAACCGGGATGTAGAATTTTCTAATTTTTGCAGGGGATCATTGAAACATTATAAGGAAGGCTCACAACAAATTAGACAAAAAGTTATCAGACAGTTTCTGAGATATTAATGAAAGACTGAAAAAAATGAGCACAAACCCTGATTTTCTAAGTGTAAAATGCTGAATTTCTCAAAAACCTGGACGTAGAATTTTCTAATTTTCACAGTGAATATTCAGACTATCATAAGGAAGGCTCGCACCAAATTAGAAAAAAAGTTACCAGACAGGTTTTGAGGTATTCAAATTAGATGTGAAAAGTTGACGCCGGACAGACGGACGGATGGACGGACGGACAGACGAACACCGGACGACTCGGCATTAGAAAAGCTCCTCTGACTGTGACTATTGTCACAGCGGAGCTAACAAAACATCCAGTGAGTGAGCCAGTGCTGTGGACAGAAACCCCTCGCTAATAAGAAAGGTCAACAGACAATAGCTGAACTAATCAGAGCAGACAGACTAACTGTGGTAACTCAGATGACCACTCTTTATGACTGTGGTGAGCAGAAAAGAACCTCAAAATACAATATACATAAAACTATGAAGTGGATGGGCTACAAAAGCAGAAGACTACACTTGTTTCCACTCCGGTCTACCAATAATAGATACGGTATCTGAGGCTGCGAAGGGCACTGGGTCATAAAAACTGGACAGCAGGAGAATTGGAAAAATATATCCCCATCTCATGAATCTCAACTTCTGTTGAGTCCACACAGATGGAAACGCCAGAACCTCATTCATGGACTCAATCTGCCGTGCGATAATAAATGACTGAATCAAGAACAATAAGTACAAATTTTGAAGCAGAAATGGTGCTTGAAGAATAATAATTTTTTTCATTTTCAAAATTTTTCTAAAACAACAAGGTTAGTAAGATGGAAATACTAGAAAACATCTCACCAGGCTGGGGGGACGATTGGGAGAGGAACAGCAGACTACCATTAGATTCCATTTAACAGTGAGCAGAGTCCAGCTCCCGATGTCTGATTCTGTAGGGCATAGTACAGCACAATCACTGACTGTTTTTATCGAACACTTTTTCAGAAAAAGTACCACCCATTCTTGAAAAAACTGGGAGGATATGGAAAATGCAAATAATAAAAGAAAACAATGATTTAGAAAAGCAGGCATCAAATTCAGAAAAAATGCATTTCCATCTCCAAAAAATAAAAAAAAGAAATTGAAAAGTTAAAACATAAAAAAAATATTCTGGTCAGTAGAGTTTTTAATTTAATACAGGTCAAAGATGAATTACAAATCTCTTTTCATATTTTTACTTGTATTTTCGGTAGTACCATTCCAACTTTTTCAGAAGTGGGGCTGTACATCGATGAAATGAAAGATTTCAATGCTTCAACTCAATCAATCTAGTACTCAATCTAGTACTATGCAACAAACAAATACTAAGGGCTCTAATTTCTTGGCGCAGCGCAGGGTGGCGCAGCGTGGCGTAGCCCACGCAGTGGTAATTTCGTCCGGTGCAGCCCGCGCAGTGGTAATTTTGTGTGGTGCAGCCCGCGCAGTGGTAATTTTGTGTGGTGCAACACCGTGCACAGCCACTTTGGCAATTTGGTAGACGGACGTGCGCCGAGATGGGTGTGGCAGCGTAGTAGGGGGAGGTGTCACATATTCACACGGTGACAATTTCATGGATAAAGTCTCCGCCGAAAGTGCGCAGAGAGCTTACCAGCTCCAACCTGGTTTACCTTCTGCGCAGTGGTAATTTGGCTGACCGGCGCACAGTGCGCACACGTCACCGAAACCTCACAGGCAGGTTTCCAGAATGTCAGGCACATTTAAATGCAATAAATAATTACAGCAACCACTATTTAATGTAACAATCTGAATCAGCACATAAATTACAGTATCTATATCGATTGTCCTGATGTCAGATCAAAGGCGGTTGGCACGCGTAATGGAAACTCGACCTGACAGGCCTCAGAGTGTCAGTGCATTCTCTGTGGCATGTTGCGTGCTACACAACATAGCTGTATGCCATGGATGTCACTTTGACCTCACACAGGAGACATTACAGGACTTGAGACAGAGATAGGCCGAACTGCATGTGCCGTAGCAGCAGGGAGAGCAGCAGCGCGTACGGGAGGGGAGAGACCACCTGGCTGCATAGCTCTGTTCCTAACACTAGAACAGCGGCACTGATGTTAGTAATGCATGGTATTTCATGTCAGTAAAAGATGTGAGTCCATCCGTCCATGACTTTTTCTAAATATGTGTTTTCTATGTTATATCAAAGTTTTGAACTTCTGTTATAAAACGTGAGTATTGATATTAAATTACTTTGAGAGCCGTAGCCACTTTTTTGCGGCAGTGGCTTTGACCGCAAATACCCCTGTCTGCAACGTACGAGACAGAGAGAGAGAGAGAGAGAGAGAGAGATGTGTGTGCATGTGGGTGCGTGAGTGCGTGTGTAGGCTATGTGGGTACGTGTCCTTCAGCTGCTTTCACACCAGACGCGAAACAAATTTTTTGCACTACTGATTACATTCAAAGTCAACGCAAAGACGCAAATACACGCTTTGCATTGACTTTGAATGTAATCTGTCGTGCGAAAAATTTGTTTTGCGTCCAGTGTGCAAGTGGCTTAATACTATTATTGTCACTTAGGTTTTATCGTTTTTAGTGGGGGAAAAGAATACAGCCTGACTGCTATGATCTCGTACTGAGTTAAGATCACATATTGAAAATAAATGTGTAACGTATCTTGCATTGTTGTCCATGCATGTTAATCCCAAAATTTTAAGCAGCAACAGGGTGTAATAATAGGAACACGCTATCCATCGTTTCTCTTCCCAATGATGCAGGCAGAATAAATAAATGAGCGGTGCAGAAAACATGCCTGAAGCAGCAAAGTAAAATGCAACATTAACGCATCATGCAGATATAGGACAGAGGCTTCTTTATTCCAACATCTTAAAGGTGAGGAGGGGAGCTCATTTGATAGGTGAAGATTTGACTTGGCTGTGTTAAACCCACTCAAGCCTTCTCTCCTCCTTCTTTGCCACTTGCGCCGGCAGGAGGGACAAAGGCGGGACAGAGGAGTACTTGCACCGGGCACGAAATTGCAAAATACGCCTGGATACACCCCGTTGGCCCTGCGCCTGGTCAACAAATTTAGAGCCCTAACAGTTTACAAACATTTGGTTTGAATCACTTAAAGTTATCTTACTTGCTGTTAGTGATGTGACTTTGCCTGAGGAGATATCCACTAGAAGAAGGTCCTGTAACATTTAAGATAAATCAAATGAGTGCAATCCTACATTTCAACAGTAAAAGTGGTCATCATATACAAAGGTAAACAAACAGGCTAATTAAAAAAATAAATAGAGCTTCAGTTTCCTCATTTAGACAAGATATCCACAATTTACCCTGCAAAAGTAATGAGGATTGCAGTCGGGCATCATTAGAAAGATCAATCACAACTGAAAACCGGTGTCAGTATACCATCTGTTGGGCTGACCTATGTGCACATCTTTGTTGTTAAGTGACATATTATGATGTGAGGCAGTTTGATTGCATTTGCTTCTGAAATTATTACATTGTTGATTTGCTTGTCTCAAGTAAAATCTTTGCCATATTTCAAAACTGAGTATCTTCCCATAATGGACCATTTCAGCACAAATTATTTGCTTTATTTTCTTATAATTTAAACATGATTTAAACAGGTTAAACAGATTTCTGGGAGATTTAAATGGATAGCTCATTACCTGGCCAGCTCAAGAACAATCTGCAAGCGCAAGAGCAATTGCTGTCGGCTAGCTAGCTTGTGAAGCTAGGGCAAAAACCGAATCACAGCGATTAAGTATAAAAATGATGACAAACATTTCCCCTAACTAGCGTCAGCAGGGTGGGAAGACGGATAGTGTTTTATCTGGAGTAATGTAATACGCTATAGCACGCATGGAAGGATAATGCTGCTTTAACTAGCTATGAAATAACATGTCTCAGGCTGAACTGTCAGTTTGTTCTTTAGGTAAAAGAAGCTGCTAATCAATGGTGAAAGAGGTCGTAAAAGTAGATGGCGTTGAAAGTGACAAATCAGGGCTGTAAGAGCTTCTCCAGTAGGCATCATAGTTAGCTAGCTGTACCTAAGCGATTGCTTTTAGACTCACTAGCAAGCTAGCTAACGTCTCTGAAATCTGCAAGCACACTTGGGTTGCAGTTGCACAACACTGCCGCGAAGCCTCGGATAAGTTCATGCACATTACAGCTAGCTCAGTTAATAGAGTTGGGGCAAAAATCAAATCATATCGCTTTAATGTGATGATCATTTACAAATATTTTCCTTAGTTAACGTTAGCTAGCATACTAGCTGCCAAGATGGCTACATCCAAAGCGCAACATAGCCTAATACGCGATGGCACACAATACATAGCAGCCTAGCCATCATGATATTATCAGTAAGCCTCCGTGCGTACAAGCGCTACCCAGCAGCTGATTGGTTGGTATGCAAATAAGGAACATGGTTTCCGCTCGCGCCCCGAATGAGTGACGTCCTAGCGGAAGACCCGCGTTGATGAGACGCTGACAGATTGCATTTTAATTTTCATTGTGTCTCAAAAAGAAACGTGGTGACATGTATTTGAAAATGCAATGGACTGGGAGGCGCTGTTTCCCTTACTGCGTTTGAATATTGTCCCATGTATTGCAGGATAAGTCTTTGAAAATGAAATGTCAAATGTCGTCATCATTATTATATCATTACTATTTCCAAGTGATTAGAAAACAGCATTTTCATTATCATGTTGACCCTAAGAGAGCGCGATGACATGTAAATGTAAATGCAATAGGCTGGGGGTGCCGTTTTGCTTATTGCATTTGAATATTGTCCACTGTATTGCAGAGCATGACTTTGAAAATTAAATGTCAATCAGCTTTTCATTATCATTTGAATATAGTCATAGATTTCCCATATGTGTATGTGAAAATGAAAGTGATAATTGGATTAATGCATTTTCAATTTAATATTGTCTCAAATAACTCATTCATGAGTGGAAAATTATACTGCAATAGTGGGATTACATTTTCATTTGAATATTGTCCACTATGGGCTTCCATAGTTTTAACTGAAAAATGTTGTTTGTTGAAAAAGACATGCTCATTTTGAACTTGATGCCAGCATATTTCAAAAAAGTTGGAACAGGCGGCACATTTATCACTGTGCTGCATCACTTCTTTTAACAAAGCTTTGAGTTTGGGAACTGAGAAGACTAACTTCCGCAGTTTTGAACACAGAAGACTTCCCATTTTTGCATGATTCAGGATTTCAGATGCTCAACATGGTGCGGCCTCTTTTGTCATATTTTTCGGTTTGGTAATGTGCACACAGTTTCCCGTGGGCAAAAGGTCCGCACTGCAGGTCCCTCTCCACTTCAGCTGAAAGACCAGCGCTCCAGTCTGCGACCAAGATTTACGTTTTGCGACTTACATTCTCACATCGGTCGCGCCAACACTTCATGCACTGTGCGCCTATTCTGGGCAGCGATTCACTCCCTAATTATCAGCCGCCGGCCGCGAATTTTTTTTCTGCAGGTCGGTTGGTACCATTACGTACATCAGCCAATCACAGATCGGCTGGTGCCATCAGCCAATCACAGCTCGGCTGTACTCATGTATCGATGAGAATGGCAAAGCATTCGACCTTGTCACTGTCAGCTGAGCTGTGCGCGCGGCAAATTTGTAAAACCTCGTCTGACAATAACGATGTAAATGCTCCACACTACGCGAAATTACAAGTACACTAGCTGGTCTGCTGCAGAAGTCCAATAGTCTACGTATTAGGCCTTGGCTTCGGTGACTAATACTGCAGATCGGAAAGCAAATTTCATGATATCAGAAAGTGTTTTCATTACTGGTTTTTTATTTCGCTATTTAGATTTTGCGCATTTCTAAAGGTAATGGAAACGCACCTGGAGAGAGAGAACGATGTCCGACATTATTAGCCCGAAAACACAGTCTGCTCCGTGACCGTAGACTGTTCGTGACAGTTTTGAGTCTTGTTGATACCAGCTATGGGTGCTTGCGTCCAGTGGCGAATGGTTTTATTTAGCGTTTCAATATCAATCGCTAACCTTCTATCCTGATGGATTAGGTTGGATGCGCACTTCCACTCTGATCTTAAGTTTCGCATTTAAATGATTATTCATGCAGTATGTATGAAATCGGCGACTGTTGGTCTGAGTGCAAGATTATTTATTTTCAGTGGAGTACGATAAAGATGAGAAAAGCTGCGGTTCTTATGGATTTACAGTCCGTTTTCTTTGGGGTTCCGATAATTGGCCAGCTGTCAGAGGAATAGTATTTTGTCAATTGCAGCAAATGTTCAAACCTGATTCAAAAACTAACTGGTGACGCCTGCCCAATGTACTCCAGCAACGACCATAGGCTTATCAGCGCAATGCCTCAAATATGAGTCTGTGTCAAGAACAGTGTACGGTCACGAAGCAGACTGTTTTTTTTGGGGCTAGTAACGTCGGACATCGTCCTCACTCTCTGTGTGCGTTTCCATTACCCTCCGAAATGTGCAAAATCTAAATAGCGAAATAAAAAAACTGGTAAATAATAATACTTATTATTATAATAAGCCGTCCTACTAAATTGTTACCGGTGAAAGAATTTCTTGAAACTTTGTGCAAACGAACTTGGCATACTGCACCTACTTTTTACCAAATATTTAGGGTGGATCACTTTGGGAACTATATTAATTATAATGTTAAACTTTCAATTGGTGATGAAAAAATGTCGCCAAATTATGCTTTTTACGGCTTCAATTCCTCCTGGGTCTCATATTTTCAAAGCAATTAAGCCATGTTTGGTGTCAAATTGTTCCTTGGGATGGCAGCAACAATAACAGTTATAAATTTTAAAACTAGCACTGTGATTATTGGGAGTTATTCATTGATTTATCCCCATATGTTGGTTTTAGGGGGGTGCTCATCTAAATTTGGCCATAATTTTTCTATGAATGATTCAGTTTATGTACAGGGGAGGGTTTGAGGGTTTGTCCCTTGGGGAAATGGAGACTTGTACATACATTTAGACTTGTATGATAACTCTCCAAAATGATAACTGCATTTATACATTTTTCAAACATTCTTGTGAACATCAATATCTACTTTTCAGTTGACAAAGTGCTTTCTGATAATTTTTCGTAAATAAATGCAGCAACAACTGACAGTCTGTTCAGCTATCTTTATTTGGGCTTGTAAATATTCAGAAAAGTATCATGGTACTTTGGCGTGACCACAGTTTTGGCCTGCGTGCCTAAATTTTGGCCTGCGCGCCCAACTTTTTCAGGTTGGGAGTGCATGCGCTCCTAGGTTCAAAAGTTAGTCTGGAGGGTTGAAGACGCAGAATCCATTATTTCCAAAAACATTTCAGATTTTGATCGGTCAGACTACAGGACAGTTTTCCACTTTGCCACAGTTGATCTTAAATGAACTGCGGCCTAGACAGGCAACAGCATTTCTGGATCTTGCATATACATTGTTCTATCTTTACATGGGAGAGTATTAACCTGCATTTCTGGATAGAGAAACAAATTGTGTTCACTGGTTTTCAGAAGTGTTTCTGAGCCCAGGCAGTGATTTCCTCAACAGAATCCTGTCTGTACTGAATGCAGTGCCACCTGAGGGCCAAGATCATGGCCATTCAACATTGGTTTCTGGCCTTGTCCCTTGCTCATAGAGATTTCCCCAGATTCTCTCAATCTTTTAATGATGGTACGTACCGTAGATGATGGAATGCCCAAATTCTTGGCAATTTTACATTTAGAAAAGCTATTCTGAAATTGTTAAACCGTTTGCCCAAGCGGTCTCTCAGCGTGGTAAAGCCTTCTCCAGGTTTACCAGGATCTTTTTATACCCAATGATCTCATTGACTGGTTGCCAATAAACCTATTTAGCAATGGGATGTTCCACAAGGTGTTTTCTTAGCATTAAACAACTTCTCCAGTCCTTTGTTGCCTCCATCCCAACTTTCCTGAAATGCATTGCTGGCATCAAATTCAAAATGGGGAGATATTTTTCACACACACACAAAAAAATCTCAGCTGTGTCTTCGTACCATTTTCAATTAAAGATCTGCAAATCATTTTATTCCATTTTTATTATATTTTAAACAACATCCCCATGTTTTTGGAAACATGTTTGGATCTAAAACTAATTTTAATGGTCCAGCATTCAGTTAAATTTAACCAACAAATATATTTCACTCTATGGTGTGATGTCTGGTACTATTATCCCCAGTGAATCCTATATGCACGTCTGGATCATGCCCTGAAATCCAGGATTAATTTGTTACTATTTATTATTGTAAATAAAATCCAAGAAATGTTATAGTTTGCCATTTTCCCTTTGGCTTTGGAGCAAATGTCCCGCAGACAGTGTGCACCCTGTATCTTTCTATCTCGCTAAACTGAGCTTCCGGCAAGATTTGACAGAAGTGCGAGATCAAAGGAATCATGGGGATTCCTGAATTCAGAAACGCCGAATGCAGGACATAGTGTAAAGATGCCTGGAAAGGGAGACTTCAGGAAGAACTGCACAGAGAGATGTAAACCACTTGAAGGGAAAACGGAAAGCAGTTAACATTCAGAAAACACCATAAACCTGAACAACAAAACAAAATGACGGAGCTGTCCAAGGGAGGGCGACTTTGCTTGGGCTGGTCTAAAAGTGCAAAGTCTCAGTACCAGGTGAGCACCTGTCTGAATTTCGTTCCAAAGCAAAAGGGTTAGTTATCTGTGTTAGCCACCGCTAAAGCAGCGAGTTTATATGTTACAGCATGATATGGGAGGAACAGCAGGAAAGCTTTTCTTTAACCCCTAGATTGTCCAAAATTCAACTGCTGTACTTTCAGATCCTGCTTTCCAGCTGCTCAGCTGAATATAGTAGTGTGCAGTGATGATTACACACGACCACTTTTGTCTGAAAGGGGTCCCAATATAATACTTCTCCAATATCTTCTCCAATTTTTTGGTGAAAATGTATTGAAAAATACTATTGTAGGCAATGAGAACAAAAAAACTAATTCCCACAAGTAAATTGGGGTAAAAATATGGGTAATAAGCAAAAACACAGAAATCATCCATTGTTTATAACAACTGAAAGGTGTACCATATTTTTTTTTGACTCTTGCATAGCATGAATGCATGTTTTATGGCTCATTCCATGATTATTGATGTGTAAAAAATTTTGTTTAAACTGGTTTGAGGGAACATTATTCTGCAAAATTACCTCTGATGGTCAGTTGTTCCAGTAAAGGTGACATGAACAGTGTTAAACACGATGGCACGACAGGGGCCTCTGAGATTGTTCGTTGCCGCATTGCGGCCTTACATGATGCTGGTTGGTCACTTAAAAAAATTTCTGAAGATGTTAAATGCTGCAATGGCACTGTATGAAACACCATCAAGCATTTCAAAGAGACCAGTTCGCAGAAAACTAGTGGCAATGGATGTGCAAAACGGAAGTTAAGTGCCTCTGATGTTTGTGAAAATATTTGAATACCATGTCTGAAAGATTAAATGCTCTAATGAAAGGACAGGGTGGCCAGAGTAGATATTGACTTTTTCTCTCAAAAAGAAAGTTTTCTTACTATATATTGTCATCTGTTTACTTATTTTCATCTATATAATCCAATATTACATGAAATAAATACTTGATAGTACTTGGTTTCTGATTTATCTTCATTTTTTCAAGTGTATAGTAATCACTGCAAACTACTATAGTTTGTACACTGACACCAAATTCTACTCACTGGCTAAACACTGCCCCACCCAAACAAAAATCGAGGATGTTATAAATACAAATGGAGCGCATAACTGTTTTTGATTCATTAAATCTCTTAGTAAAACATCTGAAAATAATTTATTCAGGATGCACTTCAACGGTGACAAGTAGTATATGCCCTGAAGTACAGAGCAAAGTGTAATGGTCTTTATTACAACTCCCAAGACATGCAAGCAGAGTGAGATGAACCAGGTTGATGAATATTTGACAAGCGGTATCAATGGCTGCACCTTTCGGCTTCTTTGAGGACAGGAGACCAGGATTCGCTGGCTGTCCTCTGACCAGCAGTAGGGAGAGAGAAGCATACTGTAGATCCCAGTGAACCCATCTGCAAAGAATGCACACATGCAGACACTTAACACTTCTTATCAACATCAATCTCGCATAATGTTTATTTATTTATTGTTTAACCTTAAGTCCCAGGGGTAATGCTATAGTACTACACCCAAATCCCATGGGCTTGATCTAGGCAATATCAAGTCTTGAAATATAAAGAAAAGTTGTTTTCCGAATAACAAGGAACATTTTGATTGAAAAATCACAGTGATTAATAAAATTTGTGAGGACTATAAAGGTTGAAATTTTTTCTGTATACTAAAAAATTAGCTTTATAAAGACACAAAACTATTTTCAAATAATTTATAGATATTTTAGTGCTAGTTATTCTTGAGTTACAAACAATGTATATATACATACTATATATGTGTGTACACACACACACACACACACACACACACACACACAAAATTAGGATACAAACTATTCAGCGTCAATTTCAAATTTCGCACCGCCATGATAGTCCACCAATTACACGAGGTATATCAGTTTCACATGCGTTACGGTGATTTTGACTCCAGACTTCTCACGCTTTTCTTAACTCAGGGGTTGGAAGCAATGCATGTGTTTCATTATAGTTCAAATTGTTTAAATGAAATAAGATCATCTGAAACGTCTTTATGCAATTCCATTTCTTCCAACCCCTGAGTAAAGAACAGTGTGAGAAGTCCGGAGTCATAATCACTGTAACGCATGTGAAACTGATAAACCTCAGTCACAAGGACATCAATTCCGCGCGAGAATCTCTTACATATATGTTGACTGAACAACAGCTGACAACAGCAGGGGAACGTAAATATACCACTAAACTCATGCCGAATGCGTGAGAGTTGACAGTTATGCGTTATTAATGAAAACTGACCACACTTGATAATGTTGAGAGTTTTCAGAGTGTCTGTAATGGTAATTTAAATGAATGATTGAAAACAGGTCATGACCAATCATTATTTTTAAGGGATGGGTTTGAGCTTCCCCTATCACCAGTTCACCAGCCGCCACTGTTCAGAAAATAATCGGTTTACACCCCGAAGAATCTAAAAAGCACCGTTTGGAAATACTTCGGGTTTTGGTCAGTCGACAATGGTAAATCTCAGGACCGAACCAAAGTTGTTTGCAAACTATGCAAGTTCGAGTTAGCCTACCATTCCTGCCGCAGGTGCTGGATTTTTTTGTGTAATGTTAAAAATCGGAGAACAAAAAATGTGCTTTCTGAAATGCAGTTGCATTTGCGGACAATAGTTTTGGCTTTTACTGTGGTGAGAGAGCTAATGATGTTGTGGAATTAATATTACTGCCTCACGGGATAAAACTGACCGGTTGGCATCTCGTTCGAATTTGGATGAGCCTGGTGTGTAGTTATTTCATAAGTTCTGCAATGCGTCAAGGTCCTGAGTTCAGACTCACTGTGTCGGGGCATATTACAGAGAAATGGAAAACTCCAAGTCTTAATCTGTGCTTATTATCCATCAAATATATGTTAATGTTGATGTATCTTATGTTAGTAGTAGTTTGGTATCGCCGTTATTTTGTGTGGGAAATACAGAAAGTAAAATATTCAATATTATATCGATATCACGTGTTTAATTAGCGCGAATATTCAAACGGTATTTTAGGCTCATTCTGACAGCCCTAGTGTCTTCGGACACGGATGCGGCGGCGGTGGAGACGACACACGTGAATCCATAGGTAGCCGCCTGACTTCGTCTGGGGGCTACAATAATGCATACAATCACAGAGGCACATATCGGCCTGCATACTCGAAGAATTATAATGGATTAAACACACAGCTCTTCAGCACATTAAGCTAACGCTCCCTGGGAACTACACACGGACACATAAACCCAAACGAATACATTCCCATGCACATCACACTCTCTTTCAGTTGAAACTGAAAACAGAGATGCGGGAATTTTTTTTTTTTACAGCCATGACAGCCTCATTGTTCCCATTTGTGAAGTAAAATAAACAGAGCTTCACTGTCAAAAGAAAACTGAATATAACATGTTGCCGACATGAGACTGAACTTCAAGCTGTTTTTATGAAACAGAATAGTTAATTGTTAAATGTTGGACAGCAATCCAAATACAAAACAACCTTTGGAATTTGTTCCGTTTAACCTAAACTGATTCACAAAAACTGACTTTACAAATGAGAAAAAAAGGATTGGAAAGGTTACCTTCTCTCTGTCGGTTTACAACATCCACCACAACAGAAGTCTTCTTAGTATACCAGTCATACTGCATGAAGAAAATTCAACAATAAGAAATGAATCAGAGCAGCTTGAGAATTACACACTTAAAAGTAAGGAGAACACAGGACCCCAGTTTTGAGGCAAAATCACTGACTAACTAACATAAATAAATAAGGTCCCACTAAAGACACAAAAACACAGAGATGGATGTGAAAGAAGGCACTGACGCTTTCTTAAATTATTTGTTTATTTAATTATTAAATAATACCAGACATATGGTGCCCCGCAGCAAATATTTCAATAATCAAGTTGGTACTTTATGACAAATTATTAACTGTGCAAATCATTTTTACACATGGTGTCAAACAAATGAAATGCATACAGTGCTCCACATACTCCACATACAGTGTTTCACTTTCAGCCAAATAACTAAAAATCTTTCAAGTGAAAGCTTGATTTCTATACTTCATCAAATAACTGCAAAATATACAGTTTTCCAAAGTCAACAACACTATGTCAAACAAGAGAGAAAAATATACAATGAATGCTCCATTGCTACACTTGTTGCTCCACAGCCTACTTATTGCAAATTTGCCACCCTTTGGCTTTGTCCAAATATGCATACTTGCAGTCTTGCAGTCTTTTGTGCGCGTTCATGTGTCACTGAATAAGCGAGGAAGACGGTCCCATTTCTGAAAACATCCAAGCTCAGGTGCACTTAATCCCCATTATGAACCCCGATACCGCTTCGGAGCAATACTAAGGGATAAGTGTATCCCGCAATGCATCAAGGTTTTGTATGTGGAAAGGAAGGAGTGGTTATCAAGATGACGAACAATTGCCTTTTTTTTATTCCAACCAGAAATTGAAATGAAATTAAACAATAAGTTGTCTTCGAATTGGTGAAATTGTCGACATGATCACTACATCTAAACATTATTAGATGATACAGAATTCAAAGAATTCTGCTTTGTGTCAAACTTGCATTGTGTCATTTTTGAATCCCCCCTAAGAACATTAACACCTGTGTTCGGCAATCCAATCAGCGGCTTATTGATTCATCCCCATCTAGGAAAATGTTATATTCTGTGATGAAATCACTTGGAATATAGTAACATTAACACAATATCAACACAGCTTTAATCCTTCATAAAATATAAGGTCCTAAGTCTTTCTATATCGTTTTCCCCTCAATCCAGCAGCCTTTGTTTTTTTCTCCCTCTGTTTCCCCTTATTAGTTCCCATTATTTAACTACTGCCTCATGCACTGACCTTCCCTTTGTGCTCCTGCTCTCACATGTTTCTTATTGTTATTGTTGACCCCTGTATTGAAGTTCCTCGTCTATGCCCTTCCCTTGCTGGATTGTTTCTCTTCATTGTGATCTAAGCCAGTTCAGCCAAGGGTAGTAAATCCTCATTCTTCTGTAAAGTTTTACTAAAAAAAAGCCCAGTAACTATTCATTCGAGATTGCTCTATGTATTAGCCCACTTAAAAGTGGTGAGTCTTCCATTTCTTCCAAGCTTTGGAGTTCGAGAGTGTCCACAGTCCAATGTGCTCAGCATGCCTGGATTGCCTTCCCAGTACTGAGCTCTGACCGCAGCTTTAATCTTCCCATTGATCCTGCCCTTCTACTGCCAGAATCAGACTGTTCCTGATAACTCTACTGCCCTAGTCTTTTTGAGTGGTTTTTTTTTTTTTTGAGCCTATGGCAGCTTCTTTGTGGATCTACACCTGGTTCCTTCTCTGTTCAACGTAACATAAAAAATAATAATTTTTGTCGTAAAATTTTGAAATAAACAAGAATCTCAGCTTAATAAGACAAATTAATGTTAAAATTCTGCAATTGCAATTGTGGTTGGAGCAAAAGCCAGTTTGGGAAGTGCTGGTATTGGTAGTAAACTAAGCTACATGTTTTTTAATATAAATGCGCTGCTGTGGTAAAAGTCATATGCTTGGGAGTCTAGTACTTTTCACATTAAAGGTATACGGAGAAGGATTTCTCACCTGCAGTTTATAAACACAGATTTTAAATTTGGCACCTCTTTTCCAGCTAAAAAAAAAAAAAAAAAAAAAAAAAGCACTATGATGCAGTGCAGCGCTTTGTCCCGCCCACACACCCGGTGCACTGTTATTGGCTGCGGTTTTCACACCCACTGCTCAAAGGCTGATACCCAGAAAAGCCCCGTACAAAGAAATACAAGAAAATACAGGCAGACGGCAGGGTCTCTGTAGTCACAAACACCGCCAAACACTTCAAGTGGGTCATAAGTGATCATTTGTATAACCAAGTGAGAGGGATTTTTGTACAACCCCAATTCCAAAAAAGCTAGGATGCTGTGTAAAATGTGAATAAAAATAGAATGCAGCGATTTGCAAATCTCTTGAACTGACATTTTATTTTTAAAAATGCTTCAACTCCTGAGTCTTTAACTTTTCCCAGGTGCAAGGGTATGCTACGTCATGGGCTAACATTGAACGCAAGAGATGAAAAAGTTGGAGCAGAACAATATGCTCGATTTCCCGATTTCATTCATAACGTGTTGATGCATACAAGTTGTATCATGAACATTAACGATTCAGTAGTAGTTATCAAACCAAATTCATCACGAACAGATGTAGTATGGGTATCCAGACATGTTCAGTGTTTTCTGTATAGGTTGAATTTATGCATCAGGAGTAAAAAATATCAGATCCTATCCATAATACACAACATTTTCATTGAATGCATGAGTTCAGCGCTCCTCAAATTTGTTATGAAGTTCATTATCACATTGTTGCACAACACTGGCTAAGGATAAGACCAAGGATAAGACCGCCCTCTCCTTTACAAGATACACATTTACATCTAAAAGATTGCCAGGGATTTTCAGACCTATTTCCCTCGCTAAGAATGATCTAAAACTGCTCCCCGGTGAACTCAGAAGAGGCCCACCTTCCCTCTAATGCATACTGACCATGCACAGCCGACTGCACTGGTAGTGAGGCCCATACACGCCACACTCCAGGTAGATGATTCGACACTGGTCTGGACTGAGGCGTGGCGACGACACTGCATATGACTCTGAAGACAGTTGCTCTACAAACAGAAATAAAACATGTCTTCTTAGAGCAAGCTGTGTGGGCAACAGCTACACCAACTCCCTTCCCTTTAGGGGTACAGCAGAGTTACCAGCATGCACTCTGCCTCCAGCTGTCACTAAGCAGCAGAGCAAGCAAGTGATGGATGAGAGTGTGCTCAAGTACAATGAGAGGGCAGTGAAAAGAGAGTTCACCTGGCTGTAGGTAGCTTAGGAAAAGCCAGTTAGAGAACAAGAGAGGGTGCAAGGTGCTGCTTTTTTACCTTTAACTGAACATTAAAGGAACTAAAGCGTCTAGAGGGCGAAATTTCACAAACAGGCTCTCCTTATGTAATTTTTCATCCAGAAAAAAAAAACATGGCAGTCATTTCCCATAATATCAAACAGTTCTGGAGTAATTAGTAACTTTCTACTTGCCCCAGGAACGCCCCTTTTTTATCTCTACAATCGATAATGCCGCCCTTTCTTAGCGTGACGTCATCTAAAGAACTCAGGACCAATTCGCTGCATAGCCGGTATGTACAACTGCATGTAAAAATATCATTTTGATCACTTCATTGCATGTTTTTGTCACCCCAGTGCTTAGTAACTTCAAATCTGATATGATTTACATTATGAGAAAAAGAAAAATTGGCAATATGTATATTTTTTATTTAATCTTACGCTGGTTTTCTTAACGGGCCATCAGAGATGCGCTAAATGGGCTAGAGAGTGGTTCACTCGCATTCGCCGTCTGCGAAAGCTACTGCTAAACGCATTATCCAGGTGTTTGGTTCTTCAGCAAGCCGCTAGCTTAGCTTGCACCACCCAATGTAATGGATTTACATTTTCATATTTAATTAAAATAATTTCTATAACTGTTTGTGCAAGTTACAACAGTCACACATTTCCCAGCAATTTAGTCCATTTCAGAGTAAGGCTTGCAATAAGAGTTTAATAGCGGACATCCAACAAGCTCGTTAGATTATGTACGGCATTTGGTCAGGCTACAGTAAAACAATAATATGATCTGACAAAGAGAAAAAGATTAGAACACGCGACAAGAGTCAAGACACAGCGGCAGCATGCAACTAGACGCGCAACGGCAGCTAGGGGGAAGAGCTTTCACACTGGATGCGAAACGAATTTTTAGCAGGACAGATTACATTCAAAGTCAATGCAAAGACGCGAATACACGCATTTCGCGTCCGGTGTGAAAGCAGCTTAATAGAGCGCTGGCGAAGAGAAGGCATAAAACGCGGGGAATGCAAGCCAAAGCCTGCTAAGTGCTAGCCGCAGCCAGCGCTCTATTAAGCTCTAGTGTCTATAACGAAAGCCCTGCTGAAGCGCTGGCGTAGCTAACGCGTTATAATTGTTCATTAGCGGCCTACCTTCATTTTCTTCCGTTTTTCAGTGCCCGGTCTGCTATTCTTTCTCGCCTTTTCCTCGGTGCTTCTCTCGTCGAATTGACTTCTGATTTTCGGGATAGCGTCTGGCTTGATTTTTCTCATCTCTTTCATCGCAAACTCAGACCAAAACCCTTCATCCTCGAAGTCGGAATCGTTGAAGTGGTCGCTACAAATCACACTATTGTCGCTTGGTCCTTGCCATTTCGCCCGAGTCAGTTTCACCCAGACGCCCAAATTTTACTTATTTTTTAATCTTTTGGAAATCGATGAAGGCCGACTCCTTCTTTGGATACGTTACTACAACCTGCTACAATGCATCTGGTAGGCATTTGCTCCGCCGTTTCCCGAAATTTCGCGAGAAAATAACAATTTTATAGACCTTCTGCAGTTCCTGTCCCGTAGCCAGTATAGAAAAACGAGCTCGACTGAGCTCGTCTCATTCTTTAGATGACGTCAGCAGGTCGATGTGTCAATCCAGCGGATTTTGGACCCAATTGTGGGCGGGGCAGAAACTGGCTTAAAATCAAGGTCTGCCATCAGAAAACAAGCCTACAATTATTACTGTGTGTATTTTCATGGGAATTTTTGGTGCAGACATAGTTTACAAGTACAGAACTATGGAATTAGTGTCAAAGTACCCGGTAATAGAGAGTTCCTTTAAAGAAGGAAAGAAAGAAGAAACCCTTACCACATTTACCACCGGTCAGGTCTACATAAAATAAGGAAGACCTTTGGGAGAGAAACAAGGGATTAAAAGACAAGTATAGTGCTCCACACCATAAAACATTCACAAAAATGCCAAGAGAAGAAGCAGGAAGCACGCGCACCCACACACCTTCTGTTCGGGCTGTATTTCAGGCCCATTCTGAAGGGCTCATGCAGCCAGCCAACAAACACAACCCCCGTGTCATTGGGGGCCCAGAATGCCTAGACATAGAGAGAGAGAGCCGTCTAATCAATGCTGTGCAAGCACAAAGCACCAAGGGCTCTATCTTTCACACTGCCCTACCCGTTGCCACTACCCGCTACCCGTGAATTACGCATTTAGCAGCTTCCACTATCCCTGAACGGTATCTTGCGGCCACACTACCCGCTATGCATTATGCCGTCTCCCTTATTTGCGCCTGGAGGTGTGCCCGTCGGCGTGTTCATGCGCTTTCCCTACAATTGCTATCTTGACCACACACGTTAGGGAAAGCGTATAGCGGGTCCTCAAACCACCCGTTACCCATTTGGGCTTTTACAAGAGCGTGCCCAGGCGGCTTCCACTTGGACTCATGTGGACGTGCACATGTGGCTCCACTTCCCGAATTAACTCGCCTACAAAAAGCCACCTTGCTTTAGCCTCAGTTGAACCCCTGAGAAAATGGCAGAGACAGTATTAAATCGCCTTGATCGCCAGTTAAATAATAGAAGAGGCCCAGAACGCGTGTACCGCCAGCGCACCAGCTACCTGGGGCTTTCAGGTAAGTCTACATTGTTTGTATTTTGTATCAATCATTTTTTCCGCTTTTATAATAGTATATAATTATTATATATAATATATATTAATGATGTATATTATATATAATATCAGGGCTGGCGCTAGACCTGAAAATTTGGGGGAAAATATCCATCCCTTTATTGACTACAGTCCTGGCTAATTCTAGATGGTTTTCCTTTATTAACACATTTTCCAATTCAAGAATAATCAAGTGGCAATTGAAGACACGGCTTCTCTCCCCCATGCGATCTAACAGCGACAAAATAATGGGCTACATTCAGTACAGAAAAATAATTTAATTATAAATAGGTCTATGCACAGGCACTCAGCAACGGTAATTTTTTTTCCAGCGAGAGCGGCATTTCAGAACTCTTTTGTGAATGAAGGTAATTTCGGCGACAAGTACGCACACCTGTTTTTGCAGCACGGTCACAACTTGCAGTAAAAAATAGACAGCTGTCCGATTGGAAAATGTAAACGGACGAAACCATGTACTTGTCACCAGAATTACCTTCATTCGCTGAAGAGTTCTGAAATGCCGCTCTCGCTGGAAAAAAAGTTACGTCGCTGAGTGCCAGTGCATAGACCTAATTTTATTTTTCTAAAATGGGCTTTTGTTCTATGCTTCATTTCAGACGGGAGAGGGAGTTGGAAGTGCATGGCGAAACGCACTTTTTTCTTTTTCTTTTTTTTTGAAGTTTCCATCACAAAAGGGGTAGGCTTGATGTTTTTTTTTTTTATTACATGCCAAACATTAAACAATATGTCAATGTCAAATAATAATAATAATAATAATAATAATAAAAAAATGATACAATTCATGATTAACTTAACAAAAACAGATCCTCCCTTGTCTGGATTTGACCTCATGCACGAGCAATTTAACTTCATCTTCGGAAAAACGTGGCGACCTTCCTCTCTCCATCACGGGTTTCGGCTTGAGGATTTGGGATAGCGCAGCCTGCTCCTAAAGGCAATGGCACCTGGCACACTGATTGGTTTAACTGGCGTAACGCCCAAACCACGCCTATGCATAATATAACGGGTAGCACAGGTGTTTTAGGGATATAGGCAGGTGTGCAAGATAGCAACTTTTGCGGGGGAATGCCTCTTACGTAATGCTAAATCCCCAAATAACGGGTTTCGGGACTCTGGCGTAAGATAGTGTATAAGTGTAATCTCTGAAACATAAGTACACTCGTGCACATTGATATTTTGATGTACTGTACATATTAATAGATTTATCACTGTTTAAACTTCCCGCACAAAATTTCCATTACTCGAAAACTTGCGGCTCTTGCCGCCTGGCAGAAAGCATTCGTCTGACGTCACATCAGTGTATTTGCATGTACGCTGCGGCTTTTGATCTTATTGATTCTCCTTTGAGTTTGCTGGAGTAGCAATGCCGAGAAATGTAAACACTCCGTCTCGTTCGGTATCTTCTGCTGAAATAATGGCGCCCAGATCGGCTTCTACTGGTAAAAAAAGGAAGGGAATAATCGTTGTCGCTTTTGGTTGCTCCAACACGACTGATCAGGGTGTGAAACCTTAGCTTTGGTGACTAATACTGCAGATCAGAGAGCAACTTCTGTGATATCAGAAAGTGAGGGCGATGTTCGACGTTATCAGCCCAAAAACACAGTCTGTTTAGTTACCGCAGACTGTTCGTGACAGGCTCCTAGTCGAGGCATTGAGCTGATAAGCATATGCTCTTCACCGGAGCACATTGGTTAGACGTCACCAGTTAGTTTCTGAACCAGAATTTTGAACAACTGCTGCAATCGACAAAATACTATTCAACTAACCGCTGGCTAATTATTGGAACACCAAAGAAAATAGACTATAAATCTTAGAACCACAGCTTTTCTCATCTTTATTGTACTCTAATGGAAATAAATAATCTCGCACCTGGACCAACCAGTCACCGATTTTATATATGCTGCGAGAATAATCTTGTACATGCGGAACTTCTGATTAGAGAGGAAGAGCGCATGCTATCCAATCCATCAGGATAGAAGGTTAGCGATTGATGTTGATACAAGCTAGCTAAATAAAAATTTAAATTTATAAATTTATTTAAAACCGCCAGAAATAGAGAATACATAAAAAATTAAAACATAAGAGAAGAACATACACAGCACCATAAATCAATACAAAATGGAAACTATAAAATAACTTTAACCCCTTAAAATGCACAGTTGTGGCCGCACCGATGAGGATTTCACACCTTAGTCGGAAAGATTGCACTAAAAGTCCCGCCATCCCATGGTCAAGAGAGTTATGACTATTGAACGATGAGGAGTGTAATAAAACCCGTAGTGAGTCGGTAATACCGTCCTCCTGGTTGGGGACTTTCTTGCACATTATATAGAGCCCAAGCGCAAGAACAGTGGGGTCGTAACCAACAGACACAATCCCATCTAGAAGCGTGCCAGGGACCAATGTCCCACTACTCAAGAAGTTTGCCAAAAGTGTACAAGTTAAATCTCCAGCCAGGGACTCGGCATTGAATATGTTCCTATACAGGTTACAGCTTCGACTCTGGATTCCCTTGGCAGCAGTGACTATGCTAGTGCAGACAGGAGTCTGCCATGCTTGGACATGCTAATAACTTCAACATCGCTGCGTCTATCTTTTTATCCAGTCTATGCTGATGACACACCAGGTTGTAAGGGCGTGCGCAGCATATGCATTGGAGATATTAAATATTAATATTAAATTCTAAACCCCCTTCTCACTGATAAAACCCCCCTCCAAATATATTGGTGCCCCTTTTAAAATCATTCTGGCAAATAAAAAAGCTGGAAGAAGTGGAAGTTTGACACGGAATTCTACCCTACTAATACGATCAATTATTTTGCAGAAAAAACAAATAGCCATGTACACTACCGATAAAATGGTTCCAACCATGTCAGTTTAAGCAATAAGTTAATAAAATACTGATTTACATATACCATGCAGCAATTATTGGGTGACCAAGGTTGCTGTTAGCTGTGGTCCACGCAGCTATTCGCCTACAAATGCATTATCCACTAGACGTCCCCGACCACAACTTACTGCTGTTTACTAAACGATTCATTATAAGCTTCAGAGACATGATATCTAGAGACCAAATGCATTCAAGTATGTTTGCGAGATTTACTGTACAAGACATCCTTTTATCCTTGTTCCTGCAAAAGCAGCAGAGACTAGCCAGCTAGCCACAGATCACAGTATGACCAATAGGTAGCCAGCACGCTACTACTCTAACGTTCTAGCAATAATAGTCCAAAAAGGTTCATACTGTCTGTAGTAACTAATTAGCCTTGACGTTCTTATTTTCTGACAGAAAAGGTTTTTATCCTACCTTGACATGTTTCGACGGAATACTCCCGTCTTCTTCAGAAGAGTCACTGATGTTACGAGTGACGTGTCTTATCAGCTGATGTTAGCGAGGCGTGGCCGCCCTGTCAGATTTGACAGGGCGGCCACGCCTCCTGCTATCCGGCCGCTCCTCCAAGATGGCACTCCAGGTGTGGGAAAGCATGTATGCCCCCTCGTCCCGGTTCATAGTCCTGTGGGCGCGCTTCCTGATTTCAATTGCCTCCATGATCCAGCGTTCTAGCAATAATGTTAATTGTCGATTTTGTGACATTGTGTTAATTGGCCAAGAACCCCACAATTTACTTAGAGTCTAACTGGCTTTACGGATCCTAATATAAGCATAGGGCCACTAATTTTAAACGGAAAGGTTAAAGTTAGCTATGTGATTGACATTCTGGAAACACAAGCACGCACACACTGATGTGACGTCACGCATGCCAGCGAGTACAAAGTGGAACTTGGCCTCGGGCAATATAAAACCAATCCCCGGGTGGCAAAATACAATGAATAAAAAAGCTTATTATAACCAACTCGCTGAACGGATTTTTGTGTATTTGGTATCAAATGACAGGAAAAATATCCGGAACATAAAAAGTATTGTCTTTTATGGGTTTAAAATTCATGACGGTGCCACTTTAAGAATGACTGCAAAATAAGGTAGTCATGTATACCCATGTGCATGAGTACGCATGCAAAAACTGAAAGCAGACCTGGCCAGGGGAGATATTTTCAGGGACCCCCTCAAGCACAGAGATGTTGCTGCCTTCGATGTCCAGGACACACAACACCGGGGAACTCTTGTTCACCAGGGCTTCTCCCCAGTCTTCATAGAACACAAACTGGCTCCCCTGGGAAGAAAAATACAGAGCAGCACCACCTGAACACCAACACTGCACTTAAGAGCCATTTCATGAGAAATTGGCTCCTTTTTGAAGAAGTTGAGGAGTTGACCCCCCTGGAATTGAATGAAACTTGGCACAGAGGTACATATAGGTGTCTCACAGAAAAAGCCAAATTTTAAGGTCCGTATCTCAATTTGCCTTCTGGTGGCGCCACCTGGAAGCCACTTAAGTGGCTCGGTTTCATCAACTATCATGACCTAAGGGTACACAGTACCAAATAGGTTATACTTTTATCATGACCTGTGACACTTCAAGCCTGGATAGGCATCAACACCACAACGGCACCAAGCTGCGTAACTAGGTTATTGGACCCGAATTATTTGAAAAAATAATAAAAATTGAAACGAAATGGGAATAAAATAATATCCCAGACATACACCAATCTAGAATAGTTACCTCCGCCAAGGAGGTTATGTAATCGTTGTAATCTGTTTGTTTGTTTGCTAGTTAGTTAGTAAGCAACATTACGGAAATACTAATGGACGGATTTACACAAAATTTTCACAGTAGGTGGGAACTGGTCTAACTTAGATCCCATTAGATTTTGGGCTAGATCCGGAAGGGATTAAGCAGCTGGGGGGACTGCTGGGCCTTGGCGGAGGTATGCGCTCTCCAAGTGTCTCAAAAACCGGGATGTAGAATTTTCTAATTTTCACAGGGAATAATCAGAATATCATAAGGAAGGCTCACACCAAATTAGGAAAAAAGTTATCAGACAGTTTTTGAGACATTAATCAAAGACTGAAAAAATGAGCACAAACACTGATTTTCTAAGTCGAAAATGCTGAATTTCTCATGAACCGGGACATAAAATTTTCTAATTTTCACAGTGAATATTCAGAAGATCATAAGGAAGGCTCACGACAAATTAGGAAAAAAGTTTTCAGATAGTTTTTGAGATATTCATGAAAGATTGAAAAAATGAGCACAAACACTGATTTTCTAAGTTCAAAATGTTGAATTTCTCAAAAACTGGGATGTAGAATTTTCTAATCATTACAGTGAATATTCAGAATATCATAAAGAAGGCTCACACCAAATTAGGAAAAAAGTTATCACAGTTTTTGAGATATTCAGATTTGAAGTGAGAAGTTGCCGCCAGACAGACAGACGGACAGACAGACGGACGCCGGACGACTCGGCATTAGAAAAGCTCCGCTGACTGTCATCACAGTGGAGCTAAAAACTGTACACAATACTGGCGACTAGTAAAAGTCCAGCATGTTGACACAATGCTACAATCACCACCAGCATTCTTTTCCAATTTACAACCAACCCAGCTTTATACCAAAGAGATTACAAATTTGATGTATTACTGTGCATGTACTTTATATATGTCAAAAGACAGAACTGTGGTATATGTCTGGGAATATGGAATATTAGGTCAGTAGAACATTAGCTCTTTAGAGTGCCACTTTTGATCAGATAGCTATCCACCCAGCATAGTACCAAGCTAAACTCTTCATTCTCAGAGAAAACTAGCTGTGTGTCACAATTCAAAAACAATTTCCTTGGTACATTGCTGGGGATAGCCAGTATTTGCATCCAGCCTACAGCGCCCCCTGGGGGGCGAAATCTTCTGACTTTTGATGTTGAATATCATCTACACTGAAAATACTACCATTGAGATTTTACTAATGCTGTAATATACCCCAAAGGGACTACGTATCCAGAGAATTTCAGATCTCCATCTTGCTGGGTAAACAAAATAATGCCACCTAAACATAGGCACAATCTCCTATGAAATGGTCCGTTTTGAGTTTTCCTCCAACTTTGGCTCCATCGAGCTTGAACGTGTAGATACAACCGAAGAAATGCTAGGTATTCCCGAAAATAGAGTTTGAAAAGCACAACAAACAGCATTTACCACCACAGTACATATCTGGGTTACTGAGAAAATATACCGCAAACATGCACCAAAAATCAATTTCGACCATCTTTCCGGCCGTCCATTGCACTAACCCAGCAAGATACCAAGGTACTATTCACTGAAAATGATAGTCTTGTTGTGAGTAAACACATAATAAAGCATTCTAGATTGGTATAAGTCTGGGATATTATTTCATTCCTATTCCCATTATCAATATTTATTGTTGTTTCTCAAATAATTCTGGCTTGATAACATAGTTATCCAGCTTAGCGCTGCTGTGGTGCTGATGTCTAACTGGACTTGACGTGTCACAGGTCATGATAAAAGTAGAACATATTTGGTACTGTGTACCCTTAAGTCATGATAGTTGATGTAAAATGTCGTGTCAACAGCAAAACTGAGCCACTCTGGTGGCTACCAGGAGGCCCTACCCGCAGGCAAAGTAAGATTCGGACTTAAAAATTCGGCTTTTTCCATGAGACACCCATATCTACCTATGTCCCAAGTTTCATTCAATTCCAGGGGGGTCAACTGCGCACCGAATGTCAATCTGTCATGGAATGGCTCTTAATAAATAGAGTATGCTTTTGTAAAAACAAAATCCTTCCATTTTGGCTCCAATTCAAAAACATAGAGGCATACGGTCGTATATGCTAACATGGGTAAACATAAGAACTAAAGGTACTAAGATCCGGATTCTCTCCAAACCTTCACAGTCTCCTCCTTCTTTCCCACTTTCATGGCTTCCTCCTCATCCCCCAAAGAGCCGGTTTCAGGAGACTCTGTCTGTATGCAGGGATCAGAAAATATGTACTCTAATCACATTCATTACTCTGGCACACACCTTTCTGGCTATTGACTTACAGCAGGTGAGTTAACTTTTACACTTTGTGGCATAATTAAACAAGAGGCCTGTCAGCCTTGAGAGCTCCGCTGAGGATGACTGAAATGTCCATGTCATAACTGAATTTCAGAAATCCTTGAAAACTATTGCAACATTAACACATATGACATACTAATGAAAGACTGAAAAAATGAGCATAGCACTGATTTTCTAAGTCCAAAATGCTCAATTTCTCAAAAACTGGAATGTAGAATTTTCTCATTTCCGCAGGGGATATTCAAAACATCATAAGGAAGCTCACAACAAATTAGACAAAAAGTTATCAGACAGTTTTGGAGATATTAATTAAAGACTGAAAAAATGAGCACAAACACTGATTTTCTTCGTCCAAAATGCTGAATTTCTCTAAAATCGGAACGTGGAATGTTCTAATATTCGCAGGGGATAATCAGGACATTATAAGGAAGGCTCTCAACAAATTAGACAAAAAGTTATCAGACAGTTTTTGAGGTATTAATGAAAGACTGAAAAAATGAGCACAAATACTCATTTATTAAGTCCAAAATACTGAATTTCTGAAAAATGGAGATGTAGAATTTTCTAATTTTCGCAGGGGATCATCAGAACATCATAAGGAAGGCTCACGATAAATTAGAGAAAAAGTTATCACACAGTTTTTGAGATATGAATGAAAGACTGAAAAAAATGAGTAAAAACACTGATTTTAAATATCCAAAATGCTGAATTTCTCAAAAACGGGGATGTAGAATTTTTGAATTTTCACAGTGAATATTCAGAATATCATAAAGAAGGCTCGCACCAAATTAGAACAAAAGTTATCTGACAGTTTTTGAGATATTCAAATTTGAAGTGAAAAGTTGATGCTGGACGGACAGACAGATGGACGCTGGACGACTCTGCATTAGAAAAGCTCCGCTGACTGCTGACTATGGTCACAGCGGAGCGAAAATCTTATCAGACAGTTTTTGAGGTATTAATGAAAGACTGAAAAAATGAGCACAAACACTGATTTTCTAAGTCCAAAATGCCGAATTTCTCAAAAACTGGGACGTAGAATTTCCTCATTTTCGCAGTGAATATTCAGAATATCATAAGGAAGGCTCACAACAAATTAGACGAAAACTTATCAGACAATTTTTGAGATATTCAAATTTGAAGTGAAAAGTTAACGCCGGGCAGACAGACAGACAGACACAGACGGACGCCTGACGACTCGGCATTAGAAAAGCTCCCCTGACTGACTATCGTCACAGCAGAGCTAAATATAAATGACAAAATTACCAGTTGATGCAGAACCATAAAGCGAAATCATTCTAAACCACAATCATCCTACAATGAAGAAAAATGTAGGAATTAATATAAGCTGTTCTGTAAAAATAGAAGCATACCATCCCCCCTTTCTCCCAACCTAGTGACTCTGCACATTGCAAAATGCAGATATATTCATTCATTCATTTTATTTGTTCCGCTCATGGCATTGGAGACAAAAAGAAATTCACAAAATATATTCAGCTCTGAGCAGTTTACATAACCCATGACGGAAAGGAGCAGGGAGAAGAAAATCTTATTTTACCTGCCCCTTATTCAAATATACAATCAGAAATAGAAAAGAAAAGATGGCCTGCCAATCACAGTTGCTTAGCAACCACTACGTATAGTAGTAAACAAACACAAAGGTCAAAACACAATAATTTACAATCTGAGAAACAAATTATCTAACACCATCATATTGTCTAATTATTCTTTCTTTATACATTTTCTTAAATCTAAAGATATTCATACAGCCCTTTAAATCATTTGGCAAGGAATTCCACAGTTTTACCCCAGTTACAGAGATACACATCTGCTTCAACGTAGTCCGTGCAAACGGATGCTTAATGTTAAATTTCCTTCTATGTTGCTCATCTCCTAAATGTAAAACAAATAATTTCTGTATATTTTCTGGTAGTGTTCGGTTTTTTGCCCGGTACACAACTAATAAAGTCTGCAGTTCAATTAAATCTTTAAATTTTAACAGCCCTGATTCAATAAACAGTGCATTTGTGTGTTCTCCTGGATGTACCTTAAAAATAATTCACATTGCCTTTTTCTGTAAAATAAATAATGATTCTAAATTACTCTTATATGTGTTGCCCCACACTTCAACACAGTAATGCAAATATGGCAAAATTAAAGAACAATACAAAATCCGCATTGACTTATAATCCAACAAATACTTTGCTTTGTTGAGCACAAAAACATTTTTAGATACTTTAGTTTTCACATGTGATACATGATATTTCCATGTCAATTTATCATCCATTATAACACCCAAAAATCTGATTTCAGACACTCTTTCTATACTTATTTCATCTATACACAGTGAAACATTCTCTTTTCTCCGATTTGCAAAAACCATAAATTTTGTTTTGTTCAAGTTTAGTGATAACTTATTGTCATCAAACCATTTTTTGAGCTTGACCATTTCATTTGCAATAGTTTCTGTCAACATACGCAAATCTTCTCCTGAACAAAAAAAAATTTGTGTAGTCAGCAAACAACACAAATCGTAATAATTTTGATGTGTCACAGATGTCATTAATATATAAAATAAAGAGTTTAGGTCCCAAAACCGAACCTTGTGGGACTCCACATTTAATCTTCATATGATCAGATGTAATACCAGCAAAATGTACATATTGTTGCCTATTATCCAAATAACTGCTGATCCAGTTCTGAGCTATTCCTCTTATACCATAAGTATGCAATTTAGATATGATATTATGATCTATTGTATCAAAGGCTTTTTTTAAATCAATGAAAACCCCTATTGTGTATTTCTTACTTTCTAATGCTGATGCAATTTCTTCCACTATGTTCATTAATGCTAATGATGTGGATCTGTTTGCCCGAAAAGCCATACTGACTGTCACTCAGTAATTTATTATTTTCAATAAAAGTATCAAATTTTTGTATGAACAGTTTTTCAAGTATTTTTGAAAATTGTGAAAGCAAGGACACTGGCCTGTAATTATTAAAGCTGTGTTTATCTCCTGTTTTAAAAAGTGGAATAACCTTTGCTATCTTCATTCTGTCTGGAAATACCCCAGAACAAAAAGAAAGATTGAAAATATAACTTAACAGTTTACTTATACAATCAATAGTTTTTTTCACAATAATCATGTCAATCCCATCATTATCAGTTGATGTTTTATTTTTAGATAATGCAACAATAGATTTGATTTCAGTTTCACTCACTTCTCCAAGAAAGAAGGAGTGCAACACTTTGCTTTCTCCATGCCAGTTAGCCTCTATTTGTCCATCACCATGTTTTTTTATAGAATAGGCAAGATTAGGTCCGACATTTACAAAAAAAGCATTAAATTCGTTTACCGCCTCATTCATATTTTTCAACACTTGATTATTATCATTAATAAAATAACCAGGTTGGGCTATGGCCACAGGTTTGTTCCCAATAATACCATTAAGAATTTTCCAAGTGTGTCGAATATCATTTCTATTATCAATTAATATTTTATTATAATATTCTTTTTTGGCTAGTCTCATGATAGTTGTCAGCCTGTTTTTATATACCTTGTATTTCCTTTCAGCAATACTTGTTCTGAATTTTATAAAATCTCTATAAAGATTGTTTTTCTTTTTACAAGAATTTTGTAAGCCCTTTGTTATCCAAGGCTTTTTATGAAAATTGCATTTATGATTAATAATCTTTAATGGACACTGTTTATCATAAAGTGATAAGTAGGTATTCAAAAATGAATCATAAGCTGCATTTACATCTTCAACATAAACCCCTTTCCATTCTTCTTTCAGAAGCTCATTCCTAAACTGGTTTATTGCTTCATCACTTCTAACTCTAAAATATCTTTTGAAACTCTGCATATCGTTTTTCTTTATATGACAATCATATATTACAAAAACAGGTAAATGATCACTTATGTCATTTATCATAAGCCCACTTTTAACAGTGTTCTCCAAAACATTAGTGAAAATATTATCGATTAGTGATGAGCAGTTAGAGGTGATTCTGCTGGGTTTTGTGATCAGTGGGTATAGCCCTCTGCTATATAGTGCATCTAGAAAGTCTGGCGTTATTTTATGTTTAGATGCATTTTCGGAGGTCGATGTTGAAATCTCCACATATTATAAACATTTTATTTTCTTTACACTTGCTAATTATTTCTTCTAAATGGTCTTTGAATACTTCCACACTTGACCCTGGTGTTCTGTATACACACGTCACAACAATATTTCTCATCTTTTCAATTTGTATTTCCAGAGTTATGCATTCCATTAAATCGTCGACTACTGTGGTCATACATTCAACTAATTTACACTTCAGGTCGCAATCAACAAACAGGGCCACACCCCCTCCCCTCTTGTTGGTTCTATTAATATAATGCAGAGTATAACCTTCAATGTGGAAGTCAGCACCTTTCTCCTTATTCAGCCACGTCTCTGATAAGGCTATCACTTTAAATTTATTTTTAAATGTTGACAGATACTCATCAATCTTCGTAAAATTTGTGTAAAGACTCCTACAGTTAAAATGTATCAAAGAAAATGAATTGTCTAATTCAAACTTTTCATTAAATAGATCGTTAGTATAATAATTACAAGTGTCATTGATTTGATTAAATACATGATTTTCCGGATCGACGATGTATTCAAAGTCAAACATTTTTTGCTCCGTGTTAACTCCGAAGAAGCCGCAACTCTCCGGAGAGTCATACTCTGGAAACTTAGTCATGCAAATCAAGTGTCTTCCATCGGCTAGGAGACACGCTCCGAGTACATTTGTCTCGAATAACCCCACATACCTTTTCAGTCCTTTGCTCTTTTATGTCAACCCAAGGAGTCCAACAGTGTCGGTAGTAGTCCAACCAGTTAGTCTTTCCCAAGAAGTCACCGTCCGTTCTGCTTGTTAAAATCATATTAGTAATCCTTAAACCAGTCACTGGTCTTATGAACATGGGCGAGGCATTTTATCGGTATTGTTCCAGGTCCTTTAATTCTTTCCCCACAATGACCTTTGCCTGTTCCGTGTTCCATTTAGTCTAATCAAAACTCTGCAGTTCGAGTCCATGTAGCCTGGATTTTGTTTTTCCTCTTCAAATTGCGCGCTTCTCTGGCAATCTCCGCGTTTTTTCTTGGTTAAGTGTTCGTTAATATACACTCCCGTCCCTTTCAGCATTCTCGCCTGCTTTAGTAGTTCGGCTTTATGTTTTGCGATTCTGGAAGCGAATTATGATTGCCGGTTTAGCTTTAATGTCGCTCCTCGGAAGAGTATGGCAAGCTACAATGTGTTTGCTTTGGATTCTTATGTTTTTACTTTCAAAGAACTGAATGATCCGTT